>OX344725.1:30420993-31620993 GCA_947034835.1 Ballota nigra
AAATAAACTTTATGGTGAAACTAATTCAACAATATACTTTGCCTTTAATATAGGGGTTGGTATCTTCTATTTCAATCCAGTGTTTTGTATGATGTTTGATTGTCTTTAATACATTGTGCTAATTTATGACTATTAATAATGTTATTTAATACATATGAACTAAAAATAATGGACCACTAGATGAAAATGAAAATTTAATTAAAATAACAGATCCGATGCCTTATGAGTTATATAGAAATAAAAAAATATCATTTAGAAAGTAGTGGGAAGAAGATCTGTGAGAAATAAATATTGATGATTCCTAGTGATGTAAAAAATGAGTGGGTTCAGCAATACTGATTAGAAGCTGCTTTGCTGGGTATGTTTCCACTTGTACTTTATTCTTAAAATTGAGAGAGAAGGTTAGATTTTAGATAAGAATATTTGGCATAGGATATTTGCAACTGAGTATATGTTCTTTGTTACAGAGTAAGGTAATAAAGTAGAATAATACTGAGTACAAAATATGGTGCTATATTAATTAAGTCCGCATCATGGAAGTCAAATTATTTGATATATGTATGTATACACACACCACTTTAGCTCACTGAATTAAATTCGAATTAATCAAGAAGGTCTCATTTTTATATTAAGTATTTAATTGTTCTTTGAGGTATTAATATAATAAATGGTGAAATTCATTATTCTTTAGGAGAAGTTAAGTTCAACTGTCTTTGTATGATGAGGAAGCATATCAATATTTAGAATATGACCATCTTATTGTATAGTCCGTCAATTAATTTTATGATCAGCATCTCACATTGCAACTAAGGCTATGCATACACGTATATCTTACGATTTTAATTTTGAATTCTATAAGGTGGTGTTTGGATGGAGGGATTTGGATAATAAATTTTAAATCCACAACCTAAATTCACTCTACCTATTTGGATAAAATATTTAAATTGTTGGATTTTAAACTCCTAGTTTTGATCATAATTCAAATTGGAGGAATTTTAAATATCTGAAAAAACCATGTCATTTGAAATCAATAGTTTCTCAAATCCATTAATTTTCAAATCTGTTGCATTTCAAATGATTCAATCCAAATACAACATTGAGGTAATTTATGTCTCAAAAAGTTCATTGTAATGTTCAGTTTAGAAATCTAATTAGACTAGATATATTTTTTTGACAAAAATGATGGTGCAATTTTATCTCAATTTTGAATTATTTTAATGGGTCATAGGACCAAAAAAAAAAAAAAAAAGAAGTGAAGAATATTAGTTTTTTTTAAAGTATATATATTTATATAAATAAATACTTATGTATTTGAATAATATTAATATTTTTCAGTATGTAAATTGCTTCCCAGAAAAAAAAGTAATGGGTTCGAAATTTGTGAATCAAAATTACATTAATGGCATTGATGTGGTGTGTTTTTTTCTTTTCTGTTTTGAATAGGTGTTATGTGAATTCGAGTTTATGTGAATTTTTTTTTCAATTATCACTGTTATATACTTAAACAATGATACTTGAAGAAACTAAGTTCGAATTCACACAAGTTTTTTTTTTTTTTTTTTACCCCCTTTTATATTTAGTACATCATTAGAAAGCGCATCATATAAATGGACTTATTGCTTGCGAAGCGGGGCCTAAAGAGCCCAAGTAGATTCCGATTAGAGGCCTTATCTAAGCTTAGTGAAGTTTTTACATTATCTCTTGGGCCAACTTGGGAACTTAACCCATGTTACTAATATGACTTTGCTAGTATAAATTATAACTGTACCTAATTATTCATGAACCTTTTCCTTTAATAATTGAAAAAAAAAAATACCAAGAAAAAAGGTGGTTCATATTGCTTCAATGCTACAAAACATGTTTATGTTATTGAGTTGTCATGATCATGACCCAGATACAGTACAAATGTGCGTGTTCCACTGTTTCTTTACATATATAGAAGGTGATTGTTTTGCACCTTCATGAATGCATACTGGAAATAGTAATATAAAATAAAGTGAGGCAAAAGTCAAATAAAATTTAGGGAACAACGTATGTATATTCTTAATAACAATTCATCATAGAGTGAGTCAGCGGGAAAAATATGAAAACTAGTCTGGTAACTTAGGCCGGTTTCTTTTTCAGTCCTGTATTTTAGTTCTTTTTTCAATTTTAGTCTTGATGATGTCAATTTAAATCATTTTTTTATCAGAAATTTAATTTTCTCCAAATTAATTTGGAGATTTTAGTCCATCCGGCCAAACTCCGATCATTTGAAGTCACATTAGGTTACTCTCCCTCACTCATAGGCTGAATTCTCAAATTTTCCCTTTGAAAAAAGGATTTTGTAAGTGAACAATTTAATATGGGTGAGTTGCTTCCAGCGAGAATCGAAACCAGAACGCATACCATAAAATAATTTCATCTCATATGAAAATCCGAACTTATAGGGAAGCGATTATGAGCAAAGTGATGAACACTAGAATCAAGAAGAATATGAGTTGTAAGTAAATGAGAGTGGATTGATGAATGTGTGAAGTATTATGCGAGGAAGATTGATCAGAAAAGAACATGAGATAAGAAAAGACGTCCTCTTTGAATTTCACTGTTTTAAAAATGTAAATTCGTAATTATGTAAACATCTGTCTCCTTTACGAAGGCTGATATACCCCCAAGAAGTGTGATATGGTGTGAGGAAAGGAAAACAAGAGCAACCAAAAACCTAAGAAAAGAGTGTTGGTAACTGTTTGTAGAGTTATTTATTAGAACTTAAGATGATATGTTGTAGAATGGTTGAGATTAATAACCACATCATATTCAGGTCTTACAGCATTCCCAATGCTTAAATAGCAAATTTGACATAAAAATCATCCATTTGAAACCAAATTTATCACCAACAGTTAAATTATCTCCAAATTTAAACTCAAATTTTAACTCAGTGGAAATATTATTTTAGAATGTTTTTTATTTAATCAAATTTATTTTTTACTTTATCTTATATTTATATTTAAATCTTTAAAATTTTAAACAAAATAAAAATATGATATATTTTAATATAAATGATTTAATGATATAAAATTTCTTAAAAAGGTTTGATATAAAATAACAAAGTTGAATAACATAATTAATATCACTTACATATTTATACTAAAAAGAATTATATATTTAATAGGATTAATTGCAAATAAAATCACGAACTTTATGATTTTCATCAATTATAACATGAACTTTTTTCTTTTCTTTTTTTGTAATTTAATGCACCAACTTTTTAAGTTTTTCAATTTGAAACATCTGAAAAAAAAATCGGCAACAATTAAATGATGTTTCTGTAGGGAAATGTCACATAAATATCCACGTAGACGATAACAAACAAAATTATTTTATAAAAATGGAAAATATTGTCTCTAAATATATTTTTAAGTTATGTTTCTAAAGTTAAAAATATATTTTAAGGAGGTTATTCTCATTAAAAAGAAAAACTATAATTTCATTTGTTGACATTTACGCGGACTATATGGGACATATCTAACAATCATGTAATTTAACTGTTGACGAAAGATTTGCAGATGTTTCAAATTGCAAAATTTTAAAAGTCAGTGCATTAAATTGCAAACAAAAAAAGTTCATGTTTTAATTGATAATAACTATAAAGTCAGTGATTTTTTTATATTTTTTTATTTTTTTTTTTGCAGTTAACCCTATTTAATAGTATAACATAATGCAAATTTCAAATTATAAAGTTCTATCATTTTATTTTTTATTTTGTAATTTAAAATTTTGTATTTTTTTATACTCCCTCCGTCCCCTAATAATATTCACACTACCTTTTCTTGGATAAGCGAAAGCATGATAAGAAAATGTGTAATCTGTATTATTGATTCAGAAGTTTGTTGTACATGATATTTATAGACTTAAGGTGGTAACTGTCTAACAAACTTCTTAACTAACTATCTACAGCTGGAGCTCTAACTAACAGCCGTGTTAGTTACGTAAATGAATCTTCTAGGTCCTTCTTGATCACGTACAAGTTGGATGATGATGCATGACATGCATGATGAGTTGTGCATGCATGAGTATATAGTTTCCACACACCCCCCTCAAGTTGAACTGTCATCTGTGCATGTTAAGTTCAACTTGGCACGAAAAGGAAGGAAAATGGATTTAGGCAGAGACTTAGTAAAAATATCCGCAAGCTGATCATTTGTTCGAACATGACGAAGATGGAGAAACCCTTGTTTATAGAGATTGCGAACCAAATGACAATCAATCTCTATATGTTTAGTGCGTTCGTGGAAGACCGGATTTTCCGTAATATGAATTGCAGCCTTGTTGTCACAGGATAACGAAATAGGTAAAACCAGAGAGAGTTTTAAGTCCGAGGCGATATAACTGATCCATTGGAGCTCCATTGCCGTTGATGCTATTGCCCGATATTCTGCTTCTGCTGAGGATCGTGAGACGGTGGATTGCTTTTTTGACTTCCATGATATGAGAGAGGACCCTAAATAGACACAATAACCGGTGATAGACTTTCGTGTATCGATACAATTACCCCAATCTGCATCACAGAAGCTTGATAAGGTCAGGGAGGATTGTGATGAGTAAAATAAACCATGGGAAGGAGTGCCTTTTAGGTATCTTAAGAGATGCACCATAGCATCCCAATGAGTTGATCGAGGAGAATTCACATATTGACTAAGTTGTTGTACAGAAAAAGTGATATCTGGTCTGGTGAAGCCGAGGTAAAGTAGGCGGCCTACTATCCTTCTATATCTGTCTGGATAAGGAAGTAGAGTTCCTTCTGTACTTGAAAGTTTAAGGCCATGAGGAAGAGGGATAGGAGCAGCTTTGCAATCCATGAGTTTAGAGTCCTTTAGAAGATCCAAAATGTACTTCCTTTGAGTAAGAATAGTACCATGTCCCCCCCGGGCAATTTCGACCCCTAAAAAATATTTAGCAAATCCCAGATCTTTGATAGTGAAAACCGTATGTAGATGATGTTTCAAAGCGTGAATATCCTTCAAAGATGCCCCAGTAATGAGGACATCATCAACGTACACCAAGAGGGCCAAGAAGTTGGATGAAGAACCCATGGTAAAGAGACAATGATCCGCTGCGGATTGAGTGAAACCATACCGTATGAGAGTAGAACAAAATTCAGAATTCCATTCACGTGAAGCTTGTTTGAGGCCATATAAACTCTTCTTAAGTTTGCAAACCAAGCCTGCAGTGTGATGATAACCTTGTGGAGGATCCATATAAACCTCATCATGAAGAAAACCATGAAGAAACGCATTGTTAATATCAAGCTGACATATAGGCCAACCTTGAGCAGTGGCAAGAGCAATAAGGAATCTGATGGTAACAGGCTTTGCAACTGGAGAAAAGCTTTCATCATAATCGATGCCAAGCTGTTGATGATAACCCTTAGCAACTAGTCTTGCTTTATATCTGTCTACGGTTCCATCCGGATTAAGTTTGAGCTTAAATACCCACTTGCAACCAATTGTGGACTTATGAGATGGTAAAGGCACCATATCCCAAGTCTCATTGTCCTCAAGGGCCTTTAATTCCTGGTGCATAGCATCCTCCCACTGAGGAATACCCACAGCCTGAGCATAGGATGTTGGCTCCTTGGAACAAGAAACATTAGCAGTAAATGCAGTATATGATTGGGTAAAGTGAAACTGAGGGGCAGCAAAAGGTAAAGATGCTGAGGGAAGATCAGTAGAGGACATTGATGGGGCAACTCCAGTGAGCACAAAGTCTTTGAGCCAGCCAGGTTTACCAGCATGTCTGGAAGGTCTGTGTGGTAGTGCAAGAGGTTCAGGATGAGGAGATTGTGGGGATGGAATAGATGTAGGACTAGTAGGACTAGAGGGAATAGTGGAAATATCAGCACCAGAAGGAGGATTATCAGGTAAATGATCAGGTAAATGATCAGTATCATCAAGGAAAGGCACAAAGAGTGGCTCCTGTGAAGAAGGAGCTGAATAGTGAAAAGGAAAAATGGATTCATAGAACTGTACATCTCTAGATGCAAATATAGAATGTGTGCTTAAATCATACAATCTGTATGCCTTTTGGGTGACCATATAACCAATCATAATGCACTTATGGGATCTAGGAGTAAATTTTGATAAGTGAGGTGTGGTATTGGTAGAGAAGCATAAACATCCGAATGCTTTCATAAGGGAATAGTCAGGTATTTTATGATACAGCAGTTCAAAGGGTGTTTTCCAGGATAAGAGGGAAGTAGGTGTTTTATTTATGATATATGTGGCAGTAAGGATTGAGTAGGGCCATAATTTCTGAGGGATTTTGGATTCAATCATCAATGCTCTAGCAATATTGAGCAAATGTCTGTGTTTTCGTTCAACCACTCCATTTTGCTGTGGAGTATAAGAGCAACTTGTTTGATGTAATATCCCTTGTTTTCTAAAGAAGGATTGAGCATCTTTGCTCATGAATTCAGAACCATTGTCTGATCTTATGGTCTTGACATGAGTGTTGAATTGGGTATTAATCAAGCTCAAAAAGTCTTGTATGGTTTGTAGGGTATCAGATTTGTGTTTAAGGAGAAATGTCCATGTTGTTCTTGTGAAATCATCAACAACAGTGAGGAAGTATGGTGTGTTAGTGACAGAAGATTGATTATATGGTCCCCAAATATCCATGTGTATAAGCTCAAAAGCAGCACTGGTGTTAATAGAACTGGTACTGAAAGATAATCTAGGTTGTTTAGCAAAGTGACATGTAGAACAAGGAGTAAAAGTAACATCTGTTTTATTAATGGAAGGAAAAAAATGCAGATGTTTAAGTACAGAAATTGGAGGATGTCCCATCCTCTTGTGCCATACATCAAGAGAGGTGACATTAGGCTTAACAGTAGAAGAAAGTATAAAAGAAGGAGCAATATCAGGGAGTGAAGTAACAGGTAGTTTGAGAACATAGAGCTTTCCCATCAAATGTCCAACCGCAACAATCTTCTTACTCAGCAGGTCCTGAATCTCACATGTAGAAGAGGAAAAATGACATTTAAGGTTAGAATTAGAAAGTAGCTGTGAGATAGACAAAAGGTTATATTTAAAACTGGGAACATATAAGACATCAAGTAGGATTAGGGAACTGGTTAGAGGTATATGACCAGAATGAGTCACTGAGATAGTGCTACCATCAGGTAGATAAACAGATATGTGACTAGGGAGAGGTTTAAGACCTAAGGTAAAAGAGGATTTGTTAAAGGACATATGTCTACTTGCTCCTGTATCAAGTATCCAGGAACTAAGATCTCTATGCTCAAGTGCAGATAGGCCACAGTGAGTAATACCTGCATAGTCCATCAGATGAGCATGACTCCCAGAAGTAGATGAATCAGACTTGGACTCATGAGAAATAGTGGAGAAAAACTTGGCAAGTTCCTGTTGAATTAAGTGAGAAATGTTTCCTGAATGATTGCTCTCACTGTTGTCATCTAAGCAATTAGCAGAAGCTTTCTTAGAGCTCTTCAATTTGTCATACCACTCCGGATAACCGTGTAACTTGAAACACTGGGAAGCTTCATGCCTCTTACCACCACAGTGGGTGCAAACTAATCTGGCCTTCTCCTCCTTACTTCTGTAGATACTGATATTGGATCCAGAGTTGGTCTTTAGCCAGGAACCAATATTAGGCCTAGAACCATTCTTCGTTTTGCTAAAAAGAACTGGAGCAGCAGGATCCACCAAATCGATCTGTTTTTGTTGTTCAATCCTCTGAATTGTTGAATAGGCTTTGTTGATGGAAGGTAATGGATCTAACATAAGGATCTGATTTCTGACCGCTTCATACTCAGAATTGAGTCCCATTAGAAATTGCATCAGTCTATTCTGCATCTCCTTCTCATGAATTTGTTTCTCCAATTGACATATGCAAGTGCCACAAGTGCAGCCTCTAATGGCAGAAAATTCATCAAGTTCATCCCAGAGTTTTTGCATCTTACCAAAATAAGTATGAAGGGAATCGTGTCCTTGCTTGAGATTGTAAACATTCTGTTGTAATTGAAAGAGCTTAGTGCCATTAGCAACATCAAAACGCTCGCAAATACTGGTCCAAAGAAGCCTTGCAGACTTACAGGAGATGAAGGACTCAACAAGATCCTTATTCATGGCACCAAGTATCCATGAAGTCACCATACAGTCAGCACGCTTCCATGCCTTGAAATCATTTGAATCTCGATCATCCGGAGCTGGTAAGGAACCATCAATATAACCAAGTTTCGCCTTAGCGCCAAGAGCGAGAAGAACAGCCTTGTTCCACAACACAAAATTGTGTTCATCCAGGGTAATTGAGATAAGTTTCATTCCAGGAGAATCAGAGTTATGAAAGTGAGTAGGATCAGGATAAGCCATGGAATCCGTGGAGGAAGAAGAAGTGAGAGCAGGCCAGGCAGAAGAACGAAGCATGGCCATGGCGCCCCAAAAAAAAGAGAATATCCTAAGCTCTAGATACCATCTTGGATAAGCGAAAGCATGATAAGAAAATGTGTAATCTGTATTATTGATTCAGAAGTTTGTTGTACATGATATTTATAGACTTAAGGTGGTAACTGTCTAACAAACTTCTTAACTAACTATCTACAGCTGGAGCTCTAACTAACAGCCGTGTTAGTTACGTAAATGAATCTTCTAGGTCCTTCTTGATCACGTACAAGTTGGATGATGATGCATGACATGCATGATGAGTTGTGCATGCATGAGTATATAGTTTCCACACCTTTATTCTCGTGTTTTAGCGAGCGAATTGTTTATTAATATTTGAAATGATAAAGTGATTTCAAGAAAGGGGTAAGATAGATCCATCTCTACTCTATTATAAAACACTTTAAAAATTATTTTATCATTTCAAATACTAATAAAAAACTTGCTCGCTAAAACACGAGAAAACAGTAAATGTGAATATTATTAGGGGACGGAGGGAGTATTATTTTATTATATTTTCAAATAGTTAAAATTTATATTTTTTCTTTTTTATTTTTATGTGACATAATATTAAAAATAAATTTAAAATCAACACATAATATTATATTCACTAAAAAAATCACATAATATATATTATGATTAAAGTGGGAAAAGAAAAAGAAAATAAAAGAAGAAAGGATTTGCATTCCAAGTGTGGAGTATTTGCCTCCCACTCTTCAAATGGCAAGTTGCCACTATATTAGCCTCTCCCGTTGGAATCACTTTTGGAAACAAATTTGCCTTTGTCTTCTAGACCACCTAATAGGCAGTAGGCACGTCACCAAATCATCACCACAACTAACCTTCTCATAGTACATTTGAATTAAACCTTCTGGATTGGAGGCATTTAAATTAAATTTCCTCCGAAGAAATTATAAGGAAAAAGACATTTAAATTCATTACTTCTTTGACATCTGCTAAAAAAATCTTCTTTCATATCACTCGAACACATGGACACAATTCTATTTTACACAGGAGAAATTTCGGATACTTGCCCGTTTGATAAGCTTGTAAGCTTTTTAAAACATTTTATAAATTATTTAGGAGTTTATAAGCACCGTCAAAATATTCGATAAAATAAAATGGTTAACAATTTATAAGGTCTAAGAATAAGTTTCTTACAACTTATAAATTGTGAAAAAATATGTTAAGATTTTTCAACTTATTTTCCTAACCAATCCCACCCACCCGCCCACCCGCCCCATTCCAGACCACTGTTATTCCTGTCATCACCCACTTCTATCTCAATATAAAAAAAAAAAAAAATATTGATATTAAAATTTAATAAATATTTATTATTAATTATCAAAAAAATTATAAATTGTATTAGTCAAATACTCTAACAAATTGTAATCTACTTGCATATTATATTTTTTAAACTTTTAAAATAACTTATAATATGTAACATAAGTGTACAGATGAATACCCCTCCACCTTTAATACACACACCCTACTTAATTCTCTCTTATTTTAATATTAATAGTCAATGACTTATATACCCTTTATAATTAAAAATAATCTAAATAAATAATATCCATACACCCCATTTCATATATGTTGTGTTTTTTTTTCCTGCTAGAGCCTGTTAGATATGATGTGCTTTTTTTTTTTTTTTTTTTTAACTCGGAGAAGTAATTTCTTCTTGTACAAGATTTCACTTCTCCGACGTTGTCTTCCTCCATTGAGAATCAATATTATCAACAAAACACTTAAACCCTAAACTTAAATCAAACATGATAATATGAATATGAAACAAGAGTACAAAAAATTACCTTGGGTCAATGTCTAACGGCGGCGCAGTGCAGTGCGACGTGGCTAGGGGAGGACGGCAGCGAGCGGCAGGGTTTGACGGTGATTGAGGCGTCAATTTATTTTTTCCTGCGATGCGGCTTTTGCTCTTTTGGATATGAGGGCAGGGAACGTTTGGGGTGTATTGGGTAAGAGGGAGATTAAAGAAAAGGGCGAGACTGAAATTTTTTGTGGGGTGTATTTACTAATAATATAATTATTGGTTGGGTGAATTAATAAAGAAAGTATATATATTTACTAATAGTGGGCCTTGATGAGTTATTTCCGAGATCTTAGGCCGTGGACATATTTAGACTTTAGGAGCACCATATAAATCATTTAGATAGGGCTCAAACTAACATATTACAATTGGGTATGGATATTTCTCCCCATAATTCAGTAGTTCACTCCCTCTATATTGGGTAAAAAAATCCGTACCCATTACAATTTAACTGAGCCCAATCCAACGCATCTCGCTCTCAAGTAGTAGTGTGATATGCACATCATAACAAAGAAAAAAGAATTATACTCATCATTTCAAATTGATGAACCATCCGCGTAAATCATCTAACTTAGATGATCAATTGTAAAATAAATCTAAACTAGGAATTTTGGTTAGTCATTCTTCAATAATATAATAAAAATAGATTGAAAAATAGTGTAACAATAGCAATGTAATTATTATTGAGATAATTTTTCCCCAATATATTATTTTTATTGTCGGGACATACAAGTGAAGAATTTGTGTCAATTAACCATGCCCAAAGAATGTCTGGATGAAGTTTTAAGCTTGGATACCAACTTGGATCTCGATGGTATGAGGCGGTTTCTTTAATTTTGATATTTTATTAAAATTATAAAGGGAATTTCTAGGCCGAAATTTGTAAAGGGAGTTACTAGATTATATTTATGTCGACGGTAAAGTAGTATTGATGATCGAGACACTGATGAACGCGTGGACGAGCCAGATATCTCAAAAAAAAAAAAAAAAAAAAAAAAAAAAAATTCTTTCTTTTGATAAAACTATTATTTTTATTTAAATAATCAAATCATATGGTCCCAAAGTTTTAATACAATCCTCATTATAGCAAAGAATATATTAAGGTTCAAGTTACTTAACTCAATTAATTAATTAAACTCAAAAGATTAATTATGGAGTAGGTGTCTTGGTGGAACTTGTACATAATATGAGACTGATTTTATTATACTCCCTCCGTCCCGGAGGAACTTGCACACTACCTTTATTTTCGTGTTTTAGTGAGCGGGTTGTTTATTAATATTTGAAATGATAAAGTGACTTTTAAGGTAGGGTATGATAAATCTATATCTCCTCTATTGTAAAGTAACTTTAAAATTACTTTATAATTTTAAATACTAATAAAAAACTCGCTCGCTAAAACACGTGAAAACAGTAATTGGGCAAGTTCCTCCGGGACGGAGGTAGTATATATTTACTGATACCATTAAATGCATTCACTGATACCTAAATATTTTATACTGTTATTTCAGTAAATCTAATAGTATCAATGAATATATATAATAGTATCAGTGAATATATGTAATTGTTTAAGTATATATTATATTATGAAATTTGTTCACAGGAAAAATTATGTTAACTATATAGATCAATTTTTATAGAACAGTTTGATTTAAGACAAAACCTTATAGTGTGATCATGTTATATGTTACATGAGTTTATGAAAACTCATCTCAATCACGTTTTAAGGTAAGTATGATCGATACTAAACTGGGGTTCTATTTCATGTGTGATAAGCATCTCATAAAAGACTCCATGTGATTGTCATTTTTTTCCTGAACATTGATTTATTATGCAAAGAAAATATCAATTTGAATAGTTAGATCAAGTAGAAAATAACTTATTAGCAAATTATTGCTTCGTGACTTAGCAACGTTGGATACGGCACATATTTTGTAGGAAACAGTATATTTTTATATATGTTGTAGTATTATATGTATGGAGTAGTCATCTTTATCGGAAATGATAATTACAAAATTTTATTTCTAAGCACATAATACGTATAAAAGTCTACTTCATCCAAATTAATTGGCCAAATATATTAGAGCAAATGGCACACAAAACCGTATAACTTATAGTATAAGCATCGTAGATTAAAAGTAAATAAAAACTTTCGTGTTGCTTACTTATTATAGCATGTAAAATCTTGGGTGCATCCATGCCCTTATTCATTTATTCAATGAGATTTTTGCATTACATATAAATAATGGGATTTGAAAAGATTTTCATATGTGAATCTTTTTGAAGGCATATGTATCAATGAGATTCCAATTTATTGATGTGATTTGACTGAAATTTATTGAATTTTTCTTCTTAAAATATCCTATTCTTTAGGCTTTTTGTTACTCAAATATTCGATCTGAAGAATAAAAAAACAGTATACCCAAGATATTTGAGATTTTGGATCATTTGATTTCCTTTTCAACCTCATCTTTTGCTGGTTTTATGGCCCATTCTGTTACATTCATTCTTAATATTTTATATATTGAAGTGGGGGAATCGAGTGAAATGAAATATACTACATTTATGCAATTAAATATTTTCCTCCTTTAGATATATATATATATATATATCTTTTTTTCCAATCAGTTGCCGCGATACTTTTGAAGGGTATGAATCTAGACAAAGATAAACGATCACAATTTAAGATATGACTTATGCATGTAGGCCATGCAAATTGGTGATGCTGAAGTGTGAATATTAGTTTGCGATCCACATTCTGCTCAACAATTATACTATTTCATATTCTACAAGTTCTTTTTTTTTTATTATTATTATTATTGTTTGGATTCTTACTTTTCAATTGACATAATGGGATTCCTTCTCCAAAAAGAGAGCGGAAATGTGTTAATATACACTTATATTTTAAAACTCAATTGCAAAATGTAGAAAAAAATGCATATTTTGGTGTGAAGTGTATTTTTGAATCAATAATATTTTAAGCAATAATAAAAAATACTCCAAATAGTAATCAACAGTACCTTAAACAATAATCAATAATATCACGAACAATAATCAACAATATCCCAAATGTGCAATTAACAATACCCCAATCAGTTATCAACAATACTCTAAGCAGTAATCAATGATATTCTAATTTTTTTAATTGTATATTTTTTATTAAAAATTTGAAAAATAAATTTAAAATCAAATTTGAATTTTTAATGCATAATATTCTCTCGGTGCATGCTAAAATATGTGATAAAATAAAAATGGCAAAACATACTCACTATATAAAAAGTTAATTGGATATAGTTGATCATTAAACGTTCCAATGGGTCCAGTTACAAATACACGTACCACTTCTTGTTTAAGAAAAAAAAATTATTAATTTATTATCACATATTATAGATAAATGGTCACCTGTTTCTGTCATAGCATGTGGAAGGTGTCTCTCTTAATGTAGTTAAACTAACGTTACTATAATAAACGAAAAATATACCAATATGCCATACGTGCATTTTCTTCCGTTTAGATATTTGAAAAATGAGCTGTCAAAAGGAAAAAAAATAATTGAAAAATGAATTGTTATCTTGTGACGTTGTCTCTCGTAAAATGTTAAAACTAATCAAAATAAATCAGCCAACATAAAATTTTGTTAAGTAATTCTAGCGTGCATTTAAGTACATGATATGCATTTGGATTTTGTAAAAGAAAATACTTCAATAGATATTAGTAATATTTCAAAAAGTAATTACTTATATTCCAAAAGTAATCAGTAACATCCAATTACAAAATATATATATATATATATATATATATATATATATAAATTAAAATTGAACTTAAAATTTAAATGCATGCAAATTCGAGAAATTTGTTAACTCAAGTTTTAAGTGAATTTGATTTTTTTTTAATACATGTATTATATACACCTTACTACTACTACTATTACATATAATAAAATAATATTTTAAGAAAAGAATTTATGTGAATTTATAGGAGACGCGTCTAGCACCTAGCACTCAACTAGTCATCCTAGTCCTAGAAGAAGAAATTAGGTGAGAATTTGAATAAAGATTCCGTGTTTAAAGTGATAAATCAAATTTTAATTCCTCCTGAAAAATTCTGAAACGAAATCCAAAAGATTAAGAAAAAAAGGATATACCTCGTGTAATTATACTAACTACCTTCATATACTGTATTTTACAATTATATAAAATAAATTCTTAATTTCCATCACTCATTCAAAATTTAAATGAAGTGTCATGTCAAATATATAATGACAAAAGGAATAAATAAAAGTAAAGTAGGAAAATAATACAGATGACAAGGGAACAAATAAAAGTAGTTAAATAATAATAATTCACAAACAACATAAACTTGTTGACGAAGGTTTCATTGTGAACTTAATATAACTGTTTATTATATACAGTAATATTGTTTAATAACTTTGAGATGAATAACTCGTTGAATCAAAAAGGTTAATAATTTGAAGGAGAATTTACATGAGCTTAATTTACAGGAGGCCAACACTTCACAAATAGGCATGTAAATTGAAAAATTAAATCAGTGTCCAACTTGCATAATTTTTTATTTCAAATATATTTACGAAATGATGTGTGTAATTCATAGTTAATACTTTTTTTCTTTTTTTGAAACGGAAATTCATAGTTAATACTCTTATATACTCAACTTTCTACTTTTGTCAGTTTCAAATTATAAAGTCAATTTTCTTATTTAAAATATTAAATATTTAATTGACCAAATTTTCTTCATTTACATTTTTTATTTTGGGTTTTAAAAAAATATAAGAACTCTGAATTCCAATAACATTTAATTATTATTTTTTAATTCTGCATGGAAATTTAAAAAACTCCCTCCAACCCATTATAAATTTCTCAATATTTTATTTTGAATTGCCCCACTATAAATTTCTCATTCCTTTTTTTTACGATCTCCCTCTTTACTTTTTAACTCTCATTTTTACAATTTTTCGCATTAATACATTACTTCTTAATCTAACTCTTTATAATATCAGTTGTAGTATAATTACTATTTAAATATATATTTTAATTAATATGTCCAAAATTTATGGTGGGACATAAAAGAGGACTATATTACATATAGTTGTCGGGATGTCTTCTATAAGTACGTGTTGTTTTTCATTTGATCAAGATCTAATGCATCTTTCCATTGAACGTTGAAGAAGAAAAAGAAATACTACTAAGATTATTTAAAATTTCGTGTACCAAAATTTCATTCAACCATAAAAGACGTTGCTTTCATTTTGATGAGGATGTATCCGTATATCTACTTATCCAATTATAATATTTATTAATTACATGTCCCAAAAAGATATCTCAAGTCGTAAATCATAATAAATTCATCCAAAATCTTATAGGTCCCACTCATGTTATTGACTTTAATTAGGTGAGGACCAAACTTTTATTTTTAACACTATTTATTATTTATTATAATTTTGCAATTAAAATCTAATAAATTACAAATAACTTATTGAACAAATAATTAAAGGAAAAAACTTCTAACTTAAATACTATTATCTGTTTTTTTTTAATGGACAAAATATAAAGTGAAAATGGTTTCTTATATGAACCATTGAAGGATATTAGTTGTTTCCACTAAAATATATTAGTTATTTTTAGTGAAAACAAATCAATACTCTTCACTATAAACAACTCATACTCTATAATGAAAATCATTAATATTTTCTAGTGAAAATAACTACCCACGTGAATTTGCATTCATGGAGATGACACAATTCTTAAGAAAGATGTATTTTTAATAAGGTAGTGACATATGGGTAAATATGTGTATAAGTTTGTGAATGTGCACGCAAAACAATATTTTCTTTTTTTGTAGTGTGCAAATTCAGGTGGGACGGACCAATATAGCAAGTATGCAAATTCAGGTGGGACGAAGAGAGTAATACCCTTTTAATGGTTTATGTGTTAGTTATTTTTACTCTATACATATTTTTTTTAATATCAACCAAATTATATTTAGTGATTTTCAAATATTTGTTAGGGTCCCATTACGCCGATTCCGGTCAAATATTGCAATAAAGTCATAAATAAAATATAAATATAAATATAATAAATTACTCATTTTCAATTTGAGAGGCTATATTTCAAGGATTCCAATCCAACTTAAGATGTGCAACGAAGTTTCCTGAAGAATGCAGGATGAATTCAATTTTAATCCTAAATTTAATATATAATCCGTATTTTTAGTATTTTATTAATTAATATACTAATAAAACCATACTCGTATACAGTTGCAATAGAGAATAGAAAACTAAAATTCGTTTCCATTGAATTATATATTGTAATAAAGAAAAATTTATAGAGTACCGTATACATGTCATAACTGGGAAATTTGTTGATGGTGCTTATCCCTTTTCTTTTCTGTTGTATTGAGCTTCATTATAGAAATTAGAGTTGTTACTCTCACCAAGTAGCTCGCCTCATTTATCAGTTTTGATTCTTCAATTTGTGCTCAATTCATTAGCCTAGATTCACTTTTAATGGCACATGAGGATCAATTATGCTTCAACTCGACTTATCTCTATTTTCAATTTGTTAAGATAATCGAGCTAACTCACTACAGACCCGAATCAAATTTTCAGGTACTCAACTCAACCTGTTTAATAGACTAAATAGTTAATAGAGTATAAATTTATCACCACTATCTCATGTTGAATCTACAATAATATTCAGTCCGACTCACGTTAGTCTTCACATCTACTGTGACAAACTTTATAAAATAAGTTTTTCAAAGATTTTATTTAAATATAAAACGATATTGTGGCTTGTGAGGGTGCTATAATTGTTTGTTATTTTCATTTCAGGGATGTGAAAAGCACCGTGAAAAGGAAAAAAAAAATGCGTGAAATTTATCGTGCTAAGGAGGGAGTACTAATAATAATTTAGCTACAGCCTACAGGTGAAATTTAATGCTAGAATTAAATGGTGCATGTATGCAGTAAAAGAGGTGAGATTGAAGATCTGGCAATGACACTGTAAGGAGTCAGCAATTCAGAGTACTTTAATAAATGAGAGGGGGAGAGGGATGCTTCTACTTTTTTACTGTCAGAAGAATCTAATAAACCTGTTCCTATTATTTGCTCGCTCTTTTATACCAACAAATTACATATTCCTTGTACCCTGGAATTAACACTACTGCTAATCCCAAGTAAACTCCTACTGCTGCTGCTTCTTGTTAATTAGTGAAACAACACAATTTATAAGTAATAAAAAGACACCATTTTTGGAGCAACATTTTATTCAATCCAGTTTGAAATTTTGATCACTCAAATCAAAATTCTTGGATGAAAAGAGATGATGTAAACTCATTTTTGATCTGTATACAAGGATTTTTTAAACACAGAATATTGAACACCAAACCTCATCTAATCCTACACTCCTCGATCAATCGATCATAACAAAACACAGATGAGAAATCTGCAAATGCATATAGAAGAGCAAAGAAGAATAAGAAATGCTATAATATCTTCATGGACCATGTAATTCACACAGCAGGCTCATCTCGGCCGAGCTATGTTTCTAACACATTTAGATCATGATAGCTATTATAAAAAATGCATTTCACTTGAGTGTTGAAGCAAAGTAACAATAATGAAGGTATTGAACCCAAAAGATGCAGGCAGTCACAGACTCAGTTCATTCATCCTAAAAGACGACTTCTTTTGCTCAATCATATTATAAGAAATAAGCCATCCAAACCAGAAAACACACTACAAGGCATTCACCAAAGCTAATTCAGAAAACAAACATACACAGTGGCTCAATTCTAAAAAACACAAATATGCATTCAATAAAACCATGAACCGAACTGAACTTACCTAGACTAAATCAAATTTACTTAATCCAAAAATCCCATATAATCTTTGTACATTTATTCAACAAATTGCTATATAAGCTGACAATGTAGCTTCTGAGGTTCCAAGTTTTACAGTATGATATCAGACACCATCCCATTTCAAACAGCGACGACATACACAAACGAAGGAGAGAAAAGAGATAAGAGTTCATTATTACCTACCAAACTTACATACCACAAACCAATAAGAATAACAAAACAAGACTCTGTAATATAAACTCCAAACATAAAAATCAACCCACTTCTGCAAAATTGTTCACCCATCACCAACTCACCCGTTCGTTCTAACCTGCTGCTTGATGTTCTCTGTAGGAACCTGAGACGAAGCATCAGGTGGGCCCGCCGCAGGGACCGACGTCATTGTCTGGTACTGAGCAGCCATCTGAGGTGGCAAAGCCTGAGTATAATACATCGGAGCATGGGAAGGATCAGCAAATTCATACGCATACGAAGAATTGGGCCCTGAAGAGGGGGCGATCATCTGAGATGGATGATGAATCTGAGTGAAGCCCATGTATTGCGGTTGATGCTGGCTAGACGGGACCTGGACCATATGTGGGCCCGGGCCTGTTCCGGCTGATGTTCTGTATACTCCTTGAGCCATTTCAGGCTTGGAGGAAGGTGGGTTTATAGCCTGATTGTAAGCTGCATGAGAGGCTATACCAGTAGGGGGTGTTTGGGGGCGATTAGTAGGAGCATTTGGTGCTAATTCACTATAAGATTGTTGCATGTTATAAGCTTGGGGCTGTCGAGCTGGAACGAAGTAAACGGGGTATTGCTGATCTAGCACGGGCTGGTGGGGATGGTGGTGTTGTTGCTGGGAAGGATAAATGGAGTAATAGGATTGAAGGGGAACAGCTCCGGCAGGGATATACTGGTTACCAGAATGAACAAACTGTTGGGGATGATGCAATTGGGGGTGATTTTGATCGTATTGGCCCGCTATCACGTAACCGGAATCTTGAACTTGAGGTTGCATTTGAATCTTATTGCTATTTTGATCCCCAGATTTCAGATCAGTGGGGTTAGCAGAAACCCTAGGGTTTGCAGATTGCATTTGTATAAATTGTTCTTGATACATAGCTTGTCTTTGCCTAGATAAGCTTCCATCACTGTATGAATTAATGAATTAAATCAGCTACCTACCCAATTCAGATCATCTTCTACTTGTTGAATTGAAGAGGTCATACAGAAAGATGCATAAGATAAAATTAAGATCCAAATTGAAGAAGTTTAAGGTAAATTATTTGGAGAAGTGTACCTTGAAACTGAATCTGGAGAAGCCAGATCAATGTTGCTGGTTTGTTTCTGGTAATACTGAGGAATCTGATGTGGTTGCAGCTGCGCCTGAGCCTGTGCTTGTACTTGTGGCTGAACTTGTTGTACCTTCCTGTACCCACCGTGATCTGATCTCTCATCATCAGAGTAACCCCGATTGGGATACTCACCACCACCACCAACCACCATCGGAATCCCGGAAACCACCGTCCCAGCGGCCACTCCGGCAGCCACAAAAGCCCCAACTTCCTCCTGCTTCGGCGTCGCCGAATTAACATTCCCGGTATGCCCCACGGCCATCTGCTGAAACTGATCCTCAATTCCCAGCCCTCCCCCTTTTTGATTCTCCTCCACGTGAACCCTAATCGGAGGCAAATTCGCCACTGACGGAGAACTCGAAGTAGACCCGAACGACGACGTCGTTTCCAGCATTGGCGAATCAGGCACCGAGTGCACATCCTGATTCGTCACACTATTTCCATTTCCACCTACTTTTGACCCCTCAATTTGGGGGTCAACATCTTTTCCGGCCACCACCGCCGCCTTCCCCACTAAATCATCATCCAATCCGAGGAGGCAGTTCACCGACGAAGACTCCGAGAATCCACGATCGCTGGCCGCAGCCGATAGAGTACTCCCCTTACCGTTCAAAGCATTGAAGAACCAATCATCCGATTTCGTCGAAGCCGTCTCAACGAGAAGCTGTTCAATATTCGACGACGTTTGGGGAAACAGAAAGAGTCGAAGACGCCCCGATTTTAAACCCACGCCGCCTCCGCCGCCATTATTAAGGCGTTCGTACTCTTCCACCATATTCTCGAGATCCTCATCTGCAGTCACGGAAATCAACGAATCCAAGTCCTCGTTCGGCAATTGGTACTTTAGGCAAAACGATTGGTTGTTCAGGAGGGTTTTGGAGAGGCGGTGGCGGAGGTCGGAGAGGGAAGTGTGTCGATCGATGACGATTATGCGCGTGTCGCCGCCTATATAGCAGAGCGTCTTGTCGTGGGGGCGGGGGATTATATGGCCACCGTAACTGCACATGAGGCGGAGTTTCTGCGGCGGTTGAGATGGCGGCGCGTCGTTGTCCCATGAATCAGTGTGGCGAGAGCGCGGGGAGGAATCGACGGAATCAGCGTAGACCGGCGGCGTGGGAGCAGCGGGGAGAATCGGCGGCGCAGGTGCGAGCGGTGGTGGTGGGGGTGGGGCCTCCATTGAAGGAGAAGCGTTTGAGGAAATGTCTAAGCGAGAAAAATGGGAAAGGCGAATGTCCTGGTTGGACTTTGCCTGGGTAATATACTTCTTGCTTTACTCCAGCCTCCAGCTGTTTTCCCTATTTATTTATTTATTTCATTTTTATATTATTTCTTTTTGTTTGCCTTCTTTTAAATTGGTAATCCTATCTAATAAATATATTTAAGGTTTTTTTTTTTTTTTTTTTGATTAACGTATTAACTTTCACTAAACCCATTTTCTAATTAATTTTATAAAAATATAATTAATTAATTAATTAATTAATTACAGGGTGAGAATACCTTTAGAAATTGAGTATATATATAGAGTGAAATTGGTCCAAGTTTGAATTTGTAGGGGTCGTTTGGTTTGAGAGATTTTCTGAGATTGTCTTTATAATCACAAGTAATTTCATGTTTAGTTTGAGGATTGCACGGGACCATAGTGCTGAATTAAATTAAATTTTAGACATAAATCAATCCTACAATTCAAACATATATTCACACTCAAATAATCTTATCCAATCAAATCCCTTCAGTCTAATTATATTTAATCCAATCATATCTCGTTATTATTTATTTTCATTTAAGGGTGTGAATTGTTTATACAGAAGAATATTAGTTTGTTTTCAATAATAACTAATATTTTTCAATGAAAACAATATTTTTAGTAAAAGCAATTAATATCCTTCAATGGTTGAATGAATCATTTCCACTTTATACTTTGCTTTAGAAATTATTAATTATTACAATTTTTTTCTTTGTAATTCGACACATCAATTCATTTTCCAATCTAATTTAATTTTACACGGTCACCGAAATCAACATCTTTGCCACGTGAGAGTTAATGTGTGTATACAAAAAATTATATTTTGAAGAATTGATTAAAATTAGTGATCATAAAAAAAGTACTTAATAGTAAAAATTGATAATGTTTGCAAAATAATTCAAGAAAAGTTGATAGAATTCAAATAAAACTTATAATCTCCTAAAAGCACTCCATTACCAACTTATAGATTATAATTTTTGTTAGATTATATAATCACTTAAAAAAGAAATAAATCAAAGGTAAAAAAAAAAATGTAATTATAAGCTTGGAAATGCTCTTGCAAACACCCTTAGTGTCTGGTAAGCCGAAATTAAAAAAAAAAAAATTATTCAATTTAAAGTTTCACGAATTATCCTTTTCATTTAATAAACCCCATCGTAGTTACAATTTGAAATGAAAAATGTTTTCTTTTTGTCTTCAAGACTACTGTTGTAAATTTAGAAGATTTATTATTCCAAATCTAGAAGATTTGATATGGACATTACTAATGGACCAAGAACCCAATGGACTTCATATCTTAGACTAGGGTTTTATTCTTATAAATAGACTAGTGTACTCATAATTGTAATTACTCATACACAAGAATATTAGTGAAACTCCTGGCTTGGCTCGCCCCCAAACGTAGTCGTTCCCGACGATCTGGGTGAACAAATCTCGTCTTTTATTTTACGCATTTATTTACAACACGTTATCAGCACGAGACTCTGCCCGAGATTATACGGTACGCCCTAAATTAAATTTTCTATGAATTACATGTTTTGATGTGTACCCGTGCTTTGGATTTGATTTATTACACTTGCAATTAATTGAATCATGTTTGTATATCGAATTAAATTAATTTTGTATTGAGACACGAATCGACGAGCAACGGCCGCCGCCCGTAGATGAACGACCGCTGCCCGTCACTCGCCGAGAGGCCGCTCGCCGTCGCACAAGGGCAACGGCCCAGCAGCCAGTGTGACGCCCGTGCGAAGGGGCCCGTTGCCGCCAGCGCGATGCCCACCCTCCCACCCCCCGCGCGCCATCCGCGCGGCGCTACTTGTGCGCTGCCGGTCGCCCCTTCGCCGCCTCCGTGCGCGGCGTCGAGGCGGCGCAAGCCCTCCGCACGTGGCGCCATTCTCCCCGGAATTTTTTGAAATCATAATCTAATTTTGGTTTCGTTTTAGGATAACACAAATTTCTATTTAATTTATTTTAAGATCCTGAAAATATTTCGTTAAATTTTATTAATATACATGAAATATTTAGCCTCATGAATATACATGTTTATTAAGTCGTAAATTTTCCTTGAAATTATTTTCATGTAATTATCGTTCATAATAAATTATTTTGCATGTATCTATGATTTAATTATCTTGCGTGCATTATTTTTTCTGGCACATAGTTTATTTCTTTATAGTCCGCATATTATGCCCGAGTAGGCTGCGCTCGGTACTTGTTGGACCGTAATTTATATTTTGGGTAGACGGCGTCCAATACTTGTCTCTATGTGCTCTAGAATAATCAAATAAATTCTCGTTTCTCCGTTGTCAATAAATTTGGTCACACCTCTTACCATGTCACTTTAATAATTGTAGTGTATCATGTCTGATATTACCAAAAGAGAATTCGCTGAGCTTGCTCTTGATGGTAGTAACTACCTGACATGGGCGCTAGATGTTGAGATACATCTAGCCTCAACCAACCTAAGCGGTGCGATTGTCGATGATTCAAAATCAATTGATGCCCAGAAGGCGAAAGCTCTGATTTTCCTCAGACATCATCTTAATCAGGACCTGAAAAATGAATATCTCACTGAGAGAGACCCCGGAACGTTGTGGAAGTCCCTGAAGGACCGTTTCCAACAACAAAATGACATACTCCTCCCTCAGGCTCAATACGATTGGTTGAACCTCCGTTTTCATGACTTTAAGTCTGTAACGGAGTACAACTCAGCCCTATATCGTATTGTATCTCAGTTAAAGTTATGCAAGCAAACTGTAACTGAGGACGACTTAATCCAGAAGACTTTGTCGACTTTCCACGCCAGCAACCTTGTACTCCAGCAGATGTATAGGGCTAAGAACTACATTGTACACTCTAAGATAATTTCTGCACTTCTACTGGCAGAAAAGCACAACCAACTCCTTATGGAGAATCATAACTCGAGACCGGTTGGCTCAAAAGTTGTGCCCGAAGCACATGCTATAGCTCAAGGTAGTACAAGTGGTCGCAAGCGTGGAAGGGGGAGAGGAAGTAAACGAACTCGTAGCAAAGGCCGAGGTCGTAGTAAGTCCAGTGGTCCAGGTACCTTGAATGACAATCAAGCTCAGGCTCGTGGAAATGCTGCACCTAACACGAATCCCGCTACTAAAAAATCTGACAATCAAGATAAGGTTGAGCAGTCCTGCTACATATGCGGATGCAAGGGCCATTGGTCTTGCACGTGTCGCACTCCCAAACACTTGGTTGAGGCTTACCAAAAGCAGCAGAAGGACGATAAGGGGAAGGCTCCTAGAGTTGAATCTCACCATGCCAGCTTGCCTGAAGCAGACCCTGACCAAGACAACGTAGATCCTATGGGCATTGAGCTCAAGGACTTTGGAGATGATGAGTGATTTGCGTATTTGATTAATTCTAGTACTTTGTTTTTTAATAAGAAAATTTTATGTTTTTGGATCCTTTCTTTCGGATACTTCATTCTATTTTATGGATGATACTATTATTTTAGCATTGATGTGTTTACCTTAATTATTTGTCCGCTACATTTATTTGGATATTGTTTTTCTCATTTATGGCTTGTAAACATATCAGCTATTAGGTTTGGACAATTTTCTCTTGCATGATGGACGCACATAGTGATTTATGTTTGGTAGATAGCTCCACCACACATACAATCCTAAAAGATATGAAGTATTTTCATAACTTGATAGAACGTAAGAGGAGTATAACTACAATAGTCAATGATAGTACGTTGATAGTGGGTCCCGGAAGAGCTTCCATTGTCCTCCCCATGGGTACCAAACTCATAATCGATAATGCTTTATTGTTTTCACAATCTAAGCGTACCCTACTCAGTTTTAGAGACATTGGGATAAACGGATATCACATTGAAACTGAAACTGAGAACAATAACGAATACCTTTTGATGACTATTACTCGAGGTAACCGTAAACAAGTTATAAAAAAACTTTCTTCCTTCTCCTCCGGATTGTATTATTCCTACATCCGGCCGTCTAGTTGCCATCTAGCTATGAGTATGAAATTCCATGACCCAAATTCCTTTAAATTGTGGCATCAGCGGTTAGGTCATCCAGGACAAACTATGATACGTAGGATTCTATCTAATTCAACTGGTCACAATATTTCGAATAATAGAATCCCTCTTGTTGATGAATTTATTTGTGATGCATGTTCTAAGGGTAAGTTAATAGTACGCTCGTCGCGCACTAAAGTTGGACTAGAGTCTTCGGTTTTCCTTGAGCGAATTCAAGGAGACATTTGCGGACCGATTCACCCAGCATCAGGATATTTTCGTTATTTCATGGTCCTTATTGATGCCTCCACTAGGTGGACATATGCCTGTTTGCTGTCCACCCGCAATCAAGCCTTTGGGAAGCTCATTGCAAAAACTATCGAGCTTAGAGCTCAATTCCCGGATTATCCAATCAAGTCGATTCGCATGGATAATGCTGCTGAGTTCAGCTCAAAGGCCTTTACAGATTACTGTATGGCCCTGGGAATTAAAGTGGAGCATTCGGTCCCCTACGTCCATACCCAAAATGGTCTTGCTGAGGCGCTAATAAAACGTATCAAACTTATCTCGAGACCATTGCTTATGAACTTCAAACTACCTACTTCATGCTGGGGGCATGCAGTCCTACATGCATCGCACTTAATACAAATCCGTCCAACTGCATATTAGGGCTGTTCACGGTACGGACCAAAACGGATATTTGAAAATATCCGTGTCCGTACCAAAGTTCGGTTATTTTAAAATTCGAGTGTCCGTGTCCGTACCGAAATTTTGGTACGGTACGGATATTTTATTTTTCGGTGCGGTTCGCAACGGATTTTCGGTTACAAACGGATCGGATCGGTACGATACGGAACAGAGCAGATAAACGGAGTTTTTACCCTCTTTTTATCATTCTCTCTATTTTTTAATCATAAAAAAATATTCGATGCATGCACACTCACGAATACTACTGAACTTCAACTACAATCAAACATATATCATTACAAGCTTGAATATAACACATTATGTTATAATGGATGGTTAAAATATTCACTTAAATCACCACCAATAGAGTATTTAAAATACAGTATATAATATTAAAATTATGTTGGTCGTAATTCATGACACAAGGTACACCATATCCAAGTTTTTATAAGAAATGAATATACATGAACAATGAAATTAAAAGAATAAGAAATTAAATCATTTTGATATACATTTAAACATAAGTTAACGTTTTAAGAACTTAATAAGAGAAATAATATAGTGTTTGTGTTAAGAAAATGAGGAGAAATTATGAAATCGCTTAGTTTACTTAAATTCAATAACATTATAATAATATTTGATAAATAAAAAATAATTAAAATTAATACATATTTAATTCGGTTATTCGGTTCGGTACGGTATGGTACGGTTCGGTACGGTCACATTCGGTTTTTCGGTACGGTTAATTTGGTAATATCCAGATCCGTACCAAAAAAATATTCGGTTCGGTTTCGGTACGGTTAAAATAAAAAAGTCCATAATTTTTTCGGTACGGTTCTTTTTCGGTGCGGATTTCGGTACGGATTCGGTAATCTCCGAACTCCGTGAACAGCCCTACTGCATATAATGATCATTCCCCCCTACAGTTAGTGCGTGGGAAAGAACCTAGCATTTTCCATCTGCGTATTTTTGGATGTGCGGTATATGTTCCAATAACATTACCAAAGCTGACCTCTATGAGCCCACAAAGGAAACTCAGTATTTACGTCGGATTTGACTCTCCATCCATCGTGAAATACCTCGAGCCTTTGTCCAGGGATCAATTAACGGCCCGGTTCGCTGATTGCACGTTCGATGAAGATTACTTCCCGGCATTAGGGAGAGATCTGAATTCAAAATTGAATGAATGCCGGGAGCTGATTAGGCGTGAAATTGTCATGATTCGTAGCTAGAAACGCCCTAGTTTTGGTCGAGTTTATAGAGTATTTAGAGTCAATTGAGCATTATTTCTATACATTGATAAATTTGTCTCTTTGATGCTCATAGGTGAATAGAGGACGAAAAACGGAGTTCGTAGGACTTTGAATCGACTCAAACGGATGCCCGGATGAGAAGATATTGAAGAAATACGATTGGTATTAGTGCGGACGAGGAAAAGTATCATTTGGGAGGATTAGAGGTCACTCGAGCGCCACCGCTCGAGCGCCTTACTCGAGCGCGCAAACATACAGAACCATTCTTGCGCTCGAGCAGCTCGAGCGCCACCGCTCGAGCGAATCACTCGAGCGCCCAAAAGTAACAGTGTCATTTCAGCGCTCGAGCAGCTCGAGCGCGACCGCTCGAGCGAATGCACCATTCGAGCTACACTGCTCGAGCGGGACCGCTCGAGCGTTTTGCTCGAGCGCCCGTATACTTTTGCCTCCGGATGCGTATTTTCGGCCCGTTAACTCCCGTTTCGACCCGTGCCTATATATATCTCGTCCAAACACGTTTTGAAGGAACCCCCAACTTTTAGAAATACTTTTAGACTTAGTTTTTGAAGAGGAGAAGAACGAGCAAGCTTTATTTTACGTTTTGTTGAGGTTTTTCATACGAATTCTAGTTTCTTTTCAATTCTTAGTTTCTTTTCATTAGTTCGTTACTTTGAACACGTTTAAATTTCGTTTTTATCAATTCAATTTCAGTTCTTCGTATTTATTTTCTTTTAAAACCCTAGTTCATGTTTCTTATTTTCTTCGTTCAATTCAATATGTTTATGTTCGTTGTTTCTTTAATTGCTTTTAGTTTTGTTAAAACCATGTCCGGCTAAAACCCTTGCATGCTTGGGTTAGGATGAACTCGTAGAAGTAGGATGTGGGTACGTAATTAAGGTAATTGGTGACGTTAGTTTTAATTCTCTTAATTAATGAATTCTTATAATTAATCTGAACTTTACCTTTAAATTTAGTACGAAAGTGTTAGAGAGAGGACGACCGCATCACTCGATAACAATTAGTAGTCTTAACGAGAAGGTTTAGGAAAGGTTAATTCATCTACCGGTTTAGCGAAGGAGGACGACCGCATCACCTTAGTTAAATTAGGGTCTCATTAATTGAGCACAATCCATTAACTTGTTAGTGGATTAGTGAAGTCGAGTGTTAGGGTAAAGTATTAGGGTTTAGAATCTTGAGCTTTCACCTTGCATTCTTTTACTTAGGTTAATTCTTGTTTGTCACGGTTATTTTGATTATGTACCTGCTCCGTTAGTATACGTAGGGATTCCTAACCTGAGCATCACCATCTCCCATTAGAAAACAACCTTAGTTAATTCGTTTCTTACGTTCTTTAGTTTAATTAGTTTACTTTAGTCTTTTAATTAATCTTTCAAAAATCCAAAAACATTTCACTCATATTAACTACGACGCGTAGATCTTCAGGGATCTATTCGCATATACACCATCCCTTGGGTTCGATAATACTTGGTCCCTATACTTGCCCATACTACAGTGAACCCGTTCTCTTGCGGGGTAGTTACTAGTAGAAGCTAGTGTAGTTCGCTTCAAGTCAATGGCGCCGTTGCCGGGGATGGCGTTATATGCTTTTTGAATAGGACTTGTAGATAGCTTAGTAGTTAGTAGTGGGTGATTTAATTTCTGTTTTTATTTTTATTTTTCTATCCATTCGGCAGTTGCGTTTTGATCCTTCTGCTAGTGTGTCAGGTTTATGAGAACACGCTCACAAGGGAATACGAGCGAAGAGAGATTACCTGCAGATCCTGAGACAATAGCTAGAAGGAACCGAGCCTTCTTGAGAAGGATGAACGCTGCCGACTTAGGGAAGGAACCAATGGATATAAGTAATGAGTTGGACGATGCTGCCAACGATTTCAATCAGGCAGTAGACCGAGTTGAAGGCACTGGAGTTAGTGGTAGCCAGAATCAAATTCCATTGGGGGATAGCCAGAGCCTAAACCCGGGTACACAAAACGTAGTGAACCCAGCTCAGAACCTTGTCCATAATCCTCATAACCAAAACCCTGCTTACCCACAAAACCCAAATAACCCTTTCCACAACCCAGCATACCAACATTACCCATACCCACCTTATCCTTACCCACCATATCCATATCATCCACCACCAGTCTATAACCAACCGCCTGTTTACCAACCACCACCCCAACAAGTACCAGTTCCTGCTGCTAATCCTCAACACGTTTCTCAGAACGTAGATCATAATATGGCGATTAGAGGGAGGTTTGCAGCGCAGCCACAACGGTACTATGATGGAGTGGCTTTGCCTCCTGTTGAGGCGAACAACTTCTCGATATCACCGGGGATTTTAAAGCTGCTGACTGAGAATCAGTTCAAAGGAGTGATCGGGAAGGAGAATCCTCATACACATCTGAGGAGCTTTCTCATGATAGCCTCCACATTTCATTATAATGGCATGTCTGAAGATGCCAAGAGGCTTAGGCTGTTCCCATTCTCATTGACGGGAATAGCCAAGGAGTGGTACGATAATACGCTCCCGCGGGGAGGTATTACCACTTGGGCCGAGCTCGAGCGTCTGTTCCTCGAGCGATTCTACCCTCCATCTAGGACGATCAAGGCTAGAATTGAGATCTCGTCCTTTCGCCAGAAGTCTGGAGAGGATTTACGCCAAGCGTGGGAGAGATACTCAAACATGCTGATTGAGTGCCCGCAGCACGGGTACAATGAGGGGGATATTATGGCATTCTTCTATAGTGGTGCCAGCAAGGATGGTCAAGCCCATTTAGACGCCTGTGCGGGTGGAGCATTCCTGAACCAAGGCATAGAGAGATGTAGGGAGATCGTGGACAACATTGTCACGAATGCCGGTGCTTGGAGTGGAGATGCAGATTTGCAAAGAGTGCATCAGGTTGAGGAGGGAGAAGGGACGAGAAGGCTGCTGATGGCCATGATGGAGAAGATCAACAACCTCGAGTTGGGGAAAAGTTTGGGTGGAGAGCATGCAGTGGAGAATGAGAGAGTAGACCAGCCCAGTGGACAGCAAGAGGTAGCCAATTACATGGGAGGTTCTTATTACAATCAGAATGGCTACCAAGGTGGAAACCAGTATGGAAGACCTTCTTATGGTCAACCATTTGCACCTCCAGGCCCTCAGCCACTTCAAAATCAATGGAGGAACACACAAGGAGTTCAAGGAGGCCAGCAGCCTCCTCAAAACACTTGGAGGAAAAATGAGAATTTCTCTTATGCTAACCCAAAAGCTGGTGTTACTGTTCCTGCAGGTGTTGATCCGGGGTCTAAACCTCCTGGTGGAGAAGGCGGTGCATCAACCGAGGAGATGTTGAGAGCGATCCTTCAGAAGGTGGAGGAAGGGAGCAAGCGGTTGTCATCCTTGGAGTACGATGTGAAGGAGTTGCATAAGAAGGGTGATCAACGTGATCAAGAGCTCCAGAAGATGAACGTTGAGTGGACTAGAACTCAACAAGAGAACAATCGAAGGTTCACCTCTTTAGAGCTCCAGATGAGCCAGATTGCAAAATCAGTGAATAGAATGCCGGAGGGGAACTCAAAAGAGCAGTGCAAGGCGATCCAGCTGAGAAGTGGAACCAACTACGAAGGTCCCCAAATGCCTGCTGATTCTGAGACGCCCCAAGAAGAGATTGATCCTAAAGGAGATGAAGTTGAGAAGGGGATTGAAAGTGAAGGGATTGAGAAGCATAAAGATATGGATGAGTCCCAGAAGGGGAAGGAAAGTAAGGAGGGTGAGAGAGTTCCTAAGTGGAAGAAGGCAAAGGAAGCAAGGGAGAAAGTGAAAGAAACAGAAAGAGATGAATGGGGGGTACCCAAATCTGTGATACCCGTCCCATATCCACAACGCTTCATGAAAAAGAAGCTTGATGAAAAACTTGCTAAATTTCTTGATGTTTTTAAACAACTTCACATTAATATTCCTTTTTATGATGCTTTGGAACAGATGTCGCACTATGCGAAGTTTTTGAAGGACTTGATCGCGAAAAGACGGCGAGTGGATGAGCCGAAGTTGGTGCAGCTGAACCACGAGGTGAGTGCATTAGTGCACAAGGCGCTTCCACCGAAGCTGAAGGATCCCGGGAGCTTCACGATCCTATGTGACATTGGGAACGGGATCAAGAAGGGAGCGTTGTGCGACCTTGGGGCGAGCATCAATCTCATGCCCTTGTCGCTGTTCAAGAAGTTGGAAGGTGGTGAACTTCAACCCACAATGATGACGCTTCAACTAGCCGACCGGTCTATTACTCGACCTCAAGGTGTTGTTGAAGACGTCCTAGTGAGAGTTGGAGATCACATCTTTCCAGCCGACTTTGTAGTGCTAGAGATGGAGGAAGATGAGCACGTTCCATTGATCTTGGGAAGACCGTTCTTAGCTACGGCGGGGATGGTGCTAGATGTGGCAAATGGGAAGATCACATTGAAGGTTGATGATCAAGAAGTGAAGATCTCCCTATATGAAGCCATGAAGCACCCGAGGGAGGATGAGAGCTTGTATTGCATGGATGCAATTGATCCTAGTGTTGAAGACACACCTCATATCCCTAACTCTTCTCATATTCATGAATTTTATAATTCTTCACTTGATTATTTAACCCATGAGCGTTATGATCTTGATTATTTTGATAGGGATAAAGTGAAGAAGTTGAAGGATGAAGAGGTGAAGAAAGTGGACGTGGTCCAGTTAGAAGGGAAAGGAGGAGTTAAGAAGAAAAAGTCCAAACTCAAGAAATTGTTTAGTAAGACTCCTCCAGATAGAGGGAAGAAGGAGTTGAGACCCATAACACTTGGGGATGAGAAGAGAGCAAAGGGGCTCATGATGGAGGGGCATCAAGGAAAGAAGTTCAAACACCACTCTTATGAGAGTAAGGGAGGAAAATTTGAGTATGATGTCCCATAAGCTCCTTTGAGCTTGGTCCGGCATGAGGACCTTAAAAATAGCGCTGAATGGGAGGCAACCCATTTTTATTTGCTTTCATTTATTTTTAGTGTTTTTTTTTTATATTATTAGGGAGTATTTTGAGTCGTATGTTTAACCTCGTACTTGAGAGTTTTATTTTGTAGGCTTGTCTCTAAAGGAGTAAAGGTATCATGGAGTTATTTAGATTGAAGGAACCAACTTGAGACAAGGAAGTGTGCAAAGCTATTGAGAGAAATTGGATTATTTGGTTGAGGTAACCCACAACCCCAAACTTAGACCTCTAGCAAGGTCGAAGTTTGGGGGGGGTGGAGTTTTTTTATGTTTCTTGTTACATTGCACATGCATGCACCCCTTATCTTTGAGTTGAGTTAGTTATTTTGTGCCTTGAGATGCTCCTTGGGCTTTTATTAATTTGTTTTGTTACTCAATATTTTATGCCTATCAATCACCTTATGCTTGTTGATTGCTATCTTTGAGTATGATTTGATGAGTAGGGTGAATTGTGAGGCTGAGTTAGGAGTTTTCTTGTGTGAGTGTTTGAGTTTGAGCTGATTAGGGAGAGAACCCGTATGCTTATGAGTTTTCTTTTGAGTACTTGTGTGATGAGAGTGAGAATGCACTAGGACTAGCATGGATGTGAAAGCTGTGAGATTTGAGCCTTACGAGATTTAAATGCATGATTTAATCTCTTCGTTTGAGAGTGGATCGTCACCTTAGAGGATGCTAGAACTTGCATGTGCTCTTGCTTCTAGATTGTGTCTAGTTTGATATGCCGAATGTGATCTTAGGCCATCTTTGATTTAATTGAGTCACTTAGCCAAAATTTTCCTTACCAATGACATTGAATCCCTTGTTAGCCCCTTTGAGCCTAAAGCCTATGTTATTTGCTAGCACATATGAACACTATTCCAATTCCTAAGCCTTTTTGTCCCAACTTGAGTGGAGAATAGGAAAGTGTGAATATGAAGGGTCGAAGTGAGTTGAAAAAGGAAAAGGTTGTTTGTTGAGTGAATATGAGAAGAAGGTGTGATGAAGTTTTGAGATATGAAAAAGAAAAAAAAAAAAATTTGAGAATGAGCAAAGGAAAAAATGAGCTCATGTGTTTGTGCGAAAAAGAAAAAAATGATGAAGTGTTTAAAAAAGTGAAAAAGTGAGAAAGAAAAAAATTGAAGTGTTGAGAGAATTGAAAGCGAAAGTGTAGTGATTGAATATGTTTGAAGTAGATTGTTTTTAATCTCGAAGTACCGAAGTTTTGAATTTCTATTCTCCATTCACTTGAGTCACTTTACCATATTGTTATCCCACCTGTCCGAAGAGCCTACATTACAACCTTTTGAAAGTCCTTTTTGATTCGGCATTGATTTCTAGAGTATGGTCGAAGTTGAGAGCATTTACAAGCCTATGGCTGCCAATTTGTGTGAGTGATTGATTGAGTGAGTCCCTTTATCATTGTTATACACTTGTGAGGGAGTTAAACACATCGTTGAGTGCACATCCATGCTTGATCTTGGTGCTTCTTATTATTGTTGCATGAGTACGATAAAAGGAATTGAGTGAGTATACGGGTGATTGACTTTTGAAGCTTGAATTCATTAGCTTGCATGATTGATTTTTCCTACTCATTCCTAACAATTTCACTTGACTTATTATTTCATTGCTTGGGGACAAGCAATATGGTAAGTTTGGGGGGGTTGATTAGGCGTGAAATTGTCATGATTCGTAGCTAGAAACGCCCTAGTTTTGGTCGAGTTTATAGAGTATTTAGAGTCAATTGAGCATTATTTCTATACATTGATAAATTTGTCTCTTTGATGCTCATAGGTGAATAGAGGACGAAAAACGGAGTTCGTAGGACTTTGAATCGACTCAAACGGATGCCCGGATGAGAAGATATTGAAGAAATACGATTGGTATTAGTGCGGACGAGGAAAAGTATCATTTGGGAGGATTAGAGGTCACTCGAGCGCATTGCTCGAGCGCCACCGCTCGAGCGCCTTACTCGAGCGCGCAAACATACAGAACCATTCTTGCGCTCGAGCAGCTCGAGCGCCACCGCTCGAGCGAATCACTCGAGCGCCCAAAAGTAACAGTGTCATTTCAGCGCTCGAGCAGCTCGAGCGCGACCGCTCGAGCGAATGCACCATTCGAGCTACACTGCTCGAGCGGGACCGCTCGAGCGTTTTGCTCGAGCGCCCGTATACTTTTGCCTCCGGATGCGTATTTTCGGCCCGTTAACTCCCGTTTCGACCCGTGCCTATATATATCTCGTCCAAACACGTTTTGAAGGAACCCCCAACTTTTAGAAATACTTTTAGACTTAGTTTTTGAAGAGGAGAAGAACGAGCAAGCTTTATTTTACGTTTTGTTGAGGTTTTTCATACGAATTCTAGTTTCTTTTCAATTCTTAGTTTCTTTTCATTAGTTCGTTACTTTGAACACGTTTAAATTTCGTTTTTATCAATTCAATTTCAGTTCTTCGTATTTATTTTCTTTTAAAACCCTAGTTCATGTTTCTTATTTTCTTCGTTCAATTCAATATGTTTATGTTCGTTGTTTCTTTAATTGCTTTTAGTTTTGTTAAAACCATGTCCGGCTAAAACCCTTGCATGCTTGGGTTAGGATGAACTCGTAGAAGTAGGATGTGGGTACGTAATTAAGGTAATTGGTGACGTTAGTTTTAATTCTCTTAATTAATGAATTCTTATAATTAATCTGAACTTTACCTTTAAATTTAGTACGAAAGTGTTAGAGAGAGGACGACCGCATCACTCGATAACAATTAGTAGTCTTAACGAGAAGGTTTAGGAAAGGTTAATTCATCTACCGGTTTAGCGAAGGAGGACGACCGCATCACCTTAGTTAAATTAGGGTCTCATTAATTGAGCACAATCCATTAACTTGTTAGTGGATTAGTGAAGTCGAGTGTTAGGGTAAAGTATTAGGGTTTAGAATCTTGAGCTTTCACCTTGCATTCTTTTACTTAGGTTAATTCTTGTTTGTCACGGTTATTTTGATTATGTACCTGCTCCGTTAGTATACGTAGGGATTCCTAACCTGAGCATCACCATCTCCCATTAGAAAACAACCTTAGTTAATTCGTTTCTTACGTTCTTTAGTTTAATTAGTTTACTTTAGTCTTTTAATTAATCTTTCAAAAATCCAAAAACATTTCACTCATATTAACTACGACGCGTAGATCTTCAGGGATCTATTCGCATATACACCATCCCTTGGGTTCGATAATACTTGGTCCCTATACTTGCCCATACTACAGTGAACCCGTTCTCTTGCGGGGTAGTTACTAGTAGAAGCTAGTGTAGTTCGCTTCAAGTCAGGAGCTTACGTGGAACGTAAGTAATCTTCAGTATCTAGATCCGCGCACTAATCAATCTGAACTAGAAGTTCAGAAGATCATTAACTTGCAAAATTTAGCAAATAATCTGTCAGACGCGTTCACTGACCATAGAGGTGTAACTAAATCGCACATACCTGCAGTAAATGCTCCCCAAATGGTTGAGGTCTCAAGCAAAACGAGTATTTATGCCCCCACACGCCAAAAGCGTACAGGACCCTCAAGAGATAGTAATACACCTAAACGAAAGGCTAGCAAATCTGGTCAGTCGAATGTAAAATCTCTAGAAGAGATTCGTCTAGATAACACCAAGTCTCTTGAAAACGAGAGTCCTAGTGATAAAGCACGTGCACAAAGTATTCAATGCACTAGGACCGTGGAACAACCAGACCCAAATACAATGGAAAATGAGGAAGGTCTGGTTGACGTAAACGTCGAAGTCTCTGTGAATTTCACAGATACGGGAGAAACATATAATAGAAATATTACTGTCGTCGATAACACATTTGCAGCGTCAATTGCTCTTTCCATTATAAATGATCTAGATCCAGAACCCAAAACAATCGCTGAGTGCCGGAAGCGCTCCGATTCGGTTAAATGGAAAGAGACAATTGAAGCAGAGCTCGCATCGCTTAACAAAAGACAAGTATTTGGCTCTATCGTCCGTACACCCACGCGCGTTATCCCCGTAGGATATAAATGGGTATTTGTACGAAAACGAAATGAGAACAATATTGTGGAGAGGTATAAAGCGAGACTTGTAGCTCAAGGGTTTTCGCAGAGACTCGGGATTGATTTCGATCAAACCTGTTCTCCCGTCATGGACTCAATAACGTTCCGCTACTTGATATCTTTGACAGTTAAAATGAATCTCCAAATGAGATTAATGGACGTAGTAACTGCGTACTTATACGAATCACTTGATGCCGATATTTATATGAAAATCCCCGATGGATTTGACATTCCTCATATGAGGGATGGTGAAAACCGCAGTATGTATAGCATAAAACTGCAGAAGTCGTTGTATGGCCTGAAGCAATTGAGCCTCATGTGGTACAACCGACTCAATGAATTCCTTCAGAAGAAGGAATACACATTCGATAAAGCTTTCCCATGCGTATTCACGAAGAAATCGCAAAATGGTTTTTGCATCATATCCGTCTATGTTGATGACCTGAACATAATCGGAACATGCAAAGGGATTGAAGAAGACAGTTCAATCTTGAAAGCCGAATTCGAAATGAAAGCCTTGGGTAAAACCAAGTACTGCCTCGACCTGCAAATCGAGCATCTCCCAGAAGGAATTCTTATACATCAATCGACCTACGTGAAGAAGGTATTGGAGAGATTTCACATGGATAAATCTCATCCACTTAGCACCCCTATGGTTGTTTGATCCCTCGAAGTGGATAAGGACTCATTTAGACCAAAAGAAGATTCAGAAGAAATTATGGGGTCAGAAGTTCCTTATCTTAGTATTGTTGGAGCATTGCTCTATCTCGCAAATTGCACTCGGCCGGATATTACATTTGCTGTCAATTTGCTTGCGAGACATAGCGCTTCTCCTATAAGGAGACATTGAAATGGTGTTAAGCATGTTCTACGGTACCTCCAAGGGTCTCAAGATCTTGGGCTGTTTTACCGTAAAAACCAAGACAAAACCTTAGTAGGTTATGCGGATGCTGGCTATTTGTCTGACCCCCACAACGCCATATCCCAGACTGGTTACGTTTTTCTCTGTGGTGGTACTGCGATCTCATGGAGATCGGTTAAACAAACTATGGTTACCACGTCTTCAAACCACTCATAGATAATAGCTTTATTTGAAGAAGCACGAGAATGTGTTTGGTTAAGGTCCTTGGTAAAACACATTGGTGACTCGTGTGGTATCGCTAAAGGCGATACACCTCCCACCGTTATATTTAAAGACAACGCAGCTTGCATCGCACAAATGAGTAATGGGTACGTCAAGGGAAACCTGACGAAACATTTTTCTACCCATACAAACTCCAGAAGATTGACGTGATTACCATTCAAAAGGTGCAATCTAGTAACAATCTAGCAGATCTATTTACTAAGTCCTTACCTACATCTACTTTTGAAAAGTACGTTCATGGTATTGGGATGCAAAGACTCAAAGTGTTGTTGTCTTCAGGGGGAGCGGTAACCCCGAAATAAATCTAGAAGATTTGATATAGAAGATCGATTACATTCCTCTCTAACTTATTATTTGGTCGATACCTAGCACGTGGAGTTTTTATGACAAGACATTTATGTTATGTCGTAATGTCCAAGGGGGAGTGTTGTAAATTTAGAAGATTTATTATTCCAAATCTAGAAGATTTGATGTGGACATTACTAATGGACCAATAACCCAATGGGCTTAATATTTTAGACTAGGGTTTTATTCTTATAAATAGACTATTGTACTCATAATTGTAATTACTCATACACAATAACATTAGTGAAACTTCTGGCTTGGCTCTCCCCCAGACGTAGTCGTTCCCGACGAATTGGGTGAACAAATCTCGTCTTTTATTTTACGCATTTATTTACAACAACTACAACCAAGAAATCAAATGGCAGCCCCCATCGATTCAAATGTTTGATTCTTCTCATTAGAAAAATATTGTCTGATAAGAGATAATAAACATTTCTATTTATTCGGATTCTATATGGACTTTCATGTTGCAGAGATGGTGACCGAAAAATAGATTTGTTAATCGAATTGCAAAATTTAAAAAGGTAAAATCTTGTATGAGACCGTCTTATGATATGAGACCACACAAATTAACATCCACTCTTACCAAAGTGTTAATGAGTCAATGCACTAGTTACACACATTCTCATTGTCTCATACAAGACCTACTCATATAAAAAATAGTAATTGTCAGGAAGAAAAGCATATATTATAATTAATACACACTAAAAATTAGTGTTATTTTAATTAGCTTTAGAAATTAATATGAGGTATAGTATTGGCATTTATTTTAATTTGCTGAAATAAGCCATTGCATTAAATAGGACGGCAAAAGTTATTCACATAATCTCACATTTCATATACAGCAGTATAGATGCTCGTTTTATTTTCCCAATTTAAAAGATTCGTAGAAGGTCAATTTAGGATTATCAAGAGCTATAAATAAATACAAGAAAAGTAGGATTTATTTGATTTTTCGTTATTTAATCATGAAGAAAAACTGGGGCTTAGGTGTAAAGAAAACCCAAGTGGAAGGTTGAGGGTGGTGGGGTAGGGTGTGGAAAAAAACTTGGGTTTGAAATCGAGGGTAAAAATGGAAACTTATGAGGAGAGAGAGGTAATTTGGTGATTGGGCAATTTGGGGGTAATGTTGAGGGATTGGGCATTTAGGTCAGGTGATTTGTGTCATCATTTGCAATATTTGCATGCTTTCATCATTCCATTGTAATACTCCTATTCATTGGAGTATTGTGCAATTACAACATTATTATTATTATTATTATTATTAAATTCAAATTTTGCGTAAAAAAATATTGTTGGGCTCTGACTGAGGACTCAAAGTTTGTGTGGAGGGTAATTAGTTGGAACACATTAAGTCATGAGCTCAAAATGAAGCAAAATCATTAGGTAAAAATAAATAATAATAATAATAATAATATCAGTAAATGTATATTATGATATTAATTTTATATATGGACAATTTTACCAATAAAAAAAATTAATTTCATACTTAAAAAACAAATTTAATGAAAAAGATTGTGCTAGTATTAATATTAAGGAGTTGTAATCATCTAAGAATTTCACAAAAAGACTATTTCAAGCCTCATAAAAAGCATATATTAAAATCCGTGTGGTGACAAATATGTTATGTCAAAATACATTTTGGGTCACTAAATTATTAACTTTTGTTTCGAAGGATTCTTAAATTATTTGTTTGTTTAAAAAAAATGAACTATTAATTTTTATCTCAATTTCTACACTATTAACTTTTATTTTGATAGGTCCTTAAATTATTTGTTTGTTTTAAAAAGTCTTTAAACTATTGAGTTCTTATTTTATAAGGTCCCTTGGAATTTTTTTTAAAAAAGACAGGAATTTATTGATTAATCCTAATGAAACCGCTAAGTAATATACTTCATTTTTTATTAATTTTATTAGTATTGACAGTGACACATTATATTTTTCAGCCTTTTAAAATGATATTCTCAACTCCCCATTTCAAAGGGTAAATTTCATCTTAAGGAATATCGTGAAATAAAAATCAATAGGTTAAGAACTTTTTAAACAAACAAATAATTTAAAAATCTTTCGAAATAAATTATAATAAATTAGGGCGAAACAAGAATCAACTCAGAAACTTTTTAAAATAAACAAATAGTTTAAGAACCTTACAAAATAAAAGTTAATAATTTAGGGACCTAAAGATGCATTTTGCCATATTTTATATATTTGATTATTTTAAGCAACTGAGATAAAATTATTAACTTATGAAGCTTTTTGTGACAATGAAAGCCGAGCAACTTTTGCAATTATCTTAAGTCGTAATCATATCTTCTCCACTTTTAAATTTCTAATATGATTAGTCGATATTTATTAGGATAAGATGATGAAATCAAAATACTAATTTTTTAAATCTTCCATATGCGACGATTAGTTGTGAAGATGGTGGCGCGACATAGAAGTTGTATGTCGTATTTGGTGTTTATTGTAAGCGGTTAGGGATTAAAGAATTATTTACGAATATATTAATCTAAAAGTGTTGTTGCAAAGCTTATTTTGGATTTATTTTCAATATTCTAATGATTTATGAATTTTATAAAATCAAAGATTAAGTATTATTTTTATATCTTGGTAACGCGATGATGGCATGAAGAAAATATTTTAATTGAAGGAAACCGAATGGATATATGTTTCAATATTATGAATAAGAAGGATATTTTTTAGGGAGGAAAAACAAAATACCCACTTTTATAAAATAAAAAGTTTTTTTGCTCAAACCAAAGTTTTATACCCATTTTAACATGAAAGTACACATATATCCTTATTAAAAAAATATTTTCTACCCATATGGTCCACTCCACCCTTCCATACCCTACTCACCCTCACCCTCTCTCCCCTCAATAAATTATTATGTATGAATGAAATTTTAGATTTTTTTATTATATTGTTTATTTATTAGAAATTAGGGTTGAATTTTTTGTTTAGAGACTAGTGAAATTATGATTAGGGTTAATTAGTCTAGTTAATTATTTTATTTATGATTAATTAATATTTTATTATAAATATTTTTATTACTTTAAAATGTATTTAATAAATCATTAATACATCAATAAAGCTTGAAAGAAATAATCTCTTCGTTTTTAAGGGTGGAGTGGTATAATAATGAGACCTATCATTTTGAGGGTATTTATGGAAGAAAAGTCAATAGTGGACATTAATCTTTTTTTTTTTTTATGGAGATGGGTAGAAATCTTTTTTTCTTATGAAAATGGGTATTTTACCCCCTTATGAAAATAGTGTATGTGATGATTACAACTTGGAAGGGTTCGAAATATGCATAAAATACTGTTTGTTACTGTCTCGCCTCCAAGACTTTATTCACGCTACTTTTTTACCGTGTTTTATTAATATTTAAAATGATAAAGAGATTTTTAAAAGTGGTATCATAGATATGTCAAAGTATAGAGTGAAACTAGTTTATAAATAAATCCGTGGAAGGTATTAGTTGTTTTCATTGAAGCGTATTAGTTGTTTTTACTGAAGAGTATTACTGATTTACATTATAGAGTCTTAGTTGTTCGGTGAAAATGAACTAAGACTCTTCAGTGTAAATCAGTAATACTCTTCAGTAAAAACAACTAATACTTTTCAGTAAAAACAACTAATACCATTCAATGATTCATATATAAATCAATTTCACTCTATACATACTCCATAGATATATATCTCCTCTATTATAAAATAACTTAATAATTATTTTATTATTTTAAATACTAATAACAAAATCACTCCCTAAAACACATGAAAACTAGTAAGCGTATAAAGGAGATATTTTGATTACAATTATGTGCTTTTGCTTTAGTTTGCTTTTAAAATTCCATGTACTCTACTTAGGCATTTTACAAGGGAGTTTCCGCTATTTAACGATGTACTATAATATTTCTTCGGCGGGTTCTATTATAAAAGTGTAGATAACTCAAAGAATAATTTTATAATAATTAGGCTGTCTATGGTTGGTGTGAAAAGGGGATAAAATACTTCTTACAATTTGTTTGGTAGCAGCTCCTCCATGCCTCACGAACACGGTAAAAAAACCGATTCGATCATTCATCTCCTCCCAGCTCTCACGAAACAACTGTTGCAGCATACATTATATATACCACCAAGATGGTGGTATTGTGCTATCTCAAGACCTAATTGGAAATTAGGTTACTTTTTTGTTTCAAAAAATAGATTTATTTTTTATCTTTTCCTCCAACACTCAGTTCGCGAAGTTGACGAAATTTCAGAGGCGGTCATCGTGAAAGAAGAAGCCCTAGTTCCAACGACACTCCGTTGGCACCCAATTAAGGTATGGTTCTTCAATTGCTTAATTCCATTTTCTCTGTTGTAAATTTCCTAATAAAAACTTTGTCAATGTTTCGCAAATCGAAACACCCAATTCATCCAACTGTGGGGTGGGTTGCCAGAATCTATTTGATTTGCCGATTTGCCCAATCTCCGGCGAAAGCGGGCCGCTATTTTAACTCTGTTCCGAATCCACGTATTTGACTTTTTTTCGGGACCGCGAAATATTGTTTGGGGTGTGTTGCTGGGTATGGTAGACTGCAATATGGATGAAAATGGTAGCCGATTTAGGGGAAGTGGGTAAGCTCAAACATCGGTTCCCAATTCTTGAGGATTTCAGCGATTTGTGGGCCAATACGTGGACTTTTATGTCGGTTCATGTGTGGGCATTTTAATTACAAACTTAATGGGCTGTAGTATAGTAACGATTTTAATTTTAAAAAAAATTAAATGGAAGGGTATATGAGTCAATTAACACAACTAAATTAAATACTCCCTCCGTCCATGAAATATAGTCCTGGTTGCCTTATTTGACTGTCCACGAAAAATAGTCATGTTACCTAAAATGGAAAGAATAAACTTTATCTACTTTTTTAACATACACACATAACATTTTTAAAATAATTTATTTTGTACTTGATTTGACACAATATTCTTACTTTTTACATATTATATCAACTTTCTTAATAACCGTGCAAAAAGTAACAGGACCGTATTTCGTGGACGGAGGGAGTAGTATATACTCTACCAAACAAGTGAATAAAAATAATATCAATTAAAGTATCACTTTGTAGCAAAAGGCGAAGCCCTCGCCCCCAGGGCCCCCACCCCCTGGCCCGACAGGATTGGGTGGAGGAGCTAAATCATGATGACTCAGCGGCCCATTAGGTGAGAAGACTAATGACTGGTGCCCACAAGGAGCTATCCCCCACATTGGAGGGATAAAACTCCCACACTGCGGCTGCCAGGGCTCGATCCTGTGTCCTTGTAGCAATCTGCCACCCAGGAACCTACTGAGCTACGTCCATGCGGGCTAAAGTATCACTTACCTCAAAATAATATAATACACATTTTACTATTTGTTTCCAAACACATGTAAATAATACTTGTCTCACTCTTTAAACACGGAAATAAAATCTAGGTACTAATCCTTTAAACCAAACCAAAGGGACCCTTACAGTAAGATTTGAATTATGAATAGGAAATTTATAAAATATTAAGAATTAAATTTTATAAGTACATATCCATTGAAACCAATTAGATTTCTGAGTATATCTCTCTGACGCTGAAGGCCCATCCACCAACGTGGATTGAATATTTTAATACTGAAATGATAAGATATGGCAAATTATCATAGTATTTTCTTGACTGAAAAATAGTAGTATTATATTTCAATATTCAAACAAGATGGAAACACAAAAAGGTACTAACAAACCGCAGCTTACGTTCATTATATATCAATATTCAAACAAAAGGGAAACGCAAATATGTCGAGTCAAAAAAAAAAAAAAAAAAAAACGCAAGTTATAATCAAGTAAGCGTGCGGCTATTCACACTCGATGATTTACTCAATACGTCCACATATACACTGTTTTTTAGCATCATGTATACATACAACTATGAAATGAATGTATTGATCAAATATCAGAGTGTTTATAACAAAAGTAAATTACCAAAACTTCAACTTAATACCAAGAAAATCTGCAAAGCCAACAGCAAAACATAAGATGAAGGCATAGGCAAACAAGATGGCTAGAGCTGAGATTGGGGATACAGATAGAGTATCAATGGATAAGTTCACCAATCCTGTAAGAACGTTCGCCTGCACATTTTAATCGGGTCTAATAAGTCTCTCGATTGAACCAAAACACAGATTTATACGAATTATGAGTTAGGGTATACTCTCTAACCAGAAGAAAAGATGCCAGCATATTTCGATTAAATGCGTCTTCTAGAGCTGAATTTTTGCATCCCGTTGCATAACCAGACATCATTAGAATGGCCAATACCTGAAAGTTTGATTTAGTAAAGAAATTTCTGTGATAAAACGCTCAGGATCATCAATTGAGACTTCTGTTAAAGGTTAAAGTCAGCACTTGTTATTTGCTCCAATATTCAAACACAGGTAAGGGACCAGAAAATATTATCTTGTTGAATAGAGGATAAAGAAATTCCTTTTCTTATATTAGTGTTATGATAGAGACATTTACTTAATCATATGTTGACTAGGCCAAGACATTTGATTGTTGAATATTTGCTATAATATTTGGTAAGGGCAAATACAACGCCTAGAAATTTATTAGGTCCTACAATACAATTTAAGGTATAAGCATAAATGAGTTGATGCATTAGACAAAATTATAAACCGGAATCATCTATAACAGAACACGAATAATTCCATGATTTTTTTCCCACATTAGTAAGACTAACCTCATACACTTGAATCGCATGCTCACTATTGCACCGTTATTACTATTGTTGTTATTCTTCATGTGATGTTATCATTATTATAGGGGTACGAGTAATTGATGTTAACACAATACAATTAATGGTTTTTCATGAAGCAAATACAATGAAATTACCTGAAGATTGGAAGCCAAGATGAAAGAAACATATGCCATGTTACACTGCAACAGAAGTTTTGAGGTCATAATCGTTTCCTCTCAAGGCAGGGAATAAATGATAAAGGTCTCATTTGGGTGATGTTTGTTTTGAGTTTTAGAAATCGGGTTTTGGGTTTACAAATCTAAATATAGTTCTATTTCGGGATTTTGAAATCCGGTTTTATAAAACCACCACTAGTTGACTTATAAACCTACTACTACACTTAACACTATATCAATTATATATTCTTATACTTCAATATATTTCAATCATAACCGACACCATCCAATCATTACAATCACACTCAACAACAATATAATGATACAACAAATTCACTCTTACATATTGATTTGACATAAAATTAAATATCACCCCCAAAATAAACACACATCTTACTATTTATCAGGATTTCAAAAAGTAGGTATCTAAAAACCACTTAAAACCCAAAACAAACATCACATTAGTGTGTGCTTGTGATATGTCAGAGTAGCAGAGAGCACACACTTACCGTTCGACGAGATATTGTTTCAACATGCTGGTCTAGAAGCAAAGTTATTGACCTATGAGAATACACACACACAAAAAAAAAAAAAAGGAATCCACACTACTCGGTAAATAAAGCCATTAGGTTTAACGAAGCAAATACAAGCAATTGTACTCTTACCAGAAAAATAAGCAAAGAGCCCAAACTCTATTCCTTGCCCATTTCTTGGTTTTTAACACAGCATCAGCAGCGTCTCCAAAGAAGAGATAGCTACCAATTCTGACACTAAGAAGGTACATACCCCAATACCCTGAACCCAAGAAAAAATTCAACATAAGGATGTAAAAATAATTGTAGTGTTGATTCTGGGAAAAAAGAAATTGACAAATATCTCCTTAAGTTTTATCTCATAAATATCTGTTGAAAATAAATTGAGAAAATTCAGTGTTAAACAAAGAGGCGTTGATGCATCTTTATGAATATATATTTAAAATGTTTATGGGTAATATTGCATTTTAGATTGTGGAGCAGCCCAACAGAATGCACTTGCTTTGCTTCTCGTACAGAAGTGTCAGCAATGGATTTCTACAATGCACATGTTAAAGAGTTAGAGAAAAACCACAACTTTGGGCGCCATACAATTTGAACTCAAAGTTAGTGCTCATTAGGTTTAAATCTATATATTTTGCCAGCCTTAGCTGTATCTGCTCCGAGGTATCACTTTAAGATTAGATTATTTCTGTTAGTTGTGCTCTCAACTACGCTTCCTACTGAGGAGAACAATCAAAAAAGAAACTTAAACAGAAAAGACAAAGAGACACATGAATAATAAATATCCAAATTACAGAGAGATGCTCACCGAATATGCTAAATATCCCTTCCTTGTTTTGACTGAAGATGTCAATTTTCCTTTCTTCAGAAAGGAGATATACATTCAGCCCAGACAATAGCAAAGCTTGATAGCCTGATATCACGTACAAGTTAACCCATGTTAAAATTGAGCAAATCTCATGATTTACCCAGGTTTTTGTATCTAAAAATAATTACAAGAGAAATTGTACAGCATACCTACAAGGATGAAGGAACCTAGAACACCACAGTAGTTTGGATGAATGTTAATAACTAAAGTGAGGATAGCCACAGCAGCTAGGGTGAAAAAGAAATTCCAATGGACACCGTATTCCCCAACATGAACCTAAAGGGAGAAATCAAGGACAAGTTCAACTGTAGGAAAATATGCAAAATATCTTTATAGGGGCACAGGATAATTGGATATAAAAAAAAAAAAGACGACGAACATGGAACACCAGAAAATATGATGAGAAAAGGCAGAAGAACACATTCAGTGGATGTAATGTCAAATCAAAATTTTAAATCGGAAACATGGATACCCCACTATTTGGTTCGTGAAGGTGTACATTTTCATCAATTGATGAGAATCACATTGTATTCTAATCCAACAACAATGTAAAATCCCCACCCAAAAAATAAAAGATAAAATGTTGGCAAACTTTAAAAAAATGCATTCATGAATAAGTGAATTACACCAACTTACTTTCTGACTTCATTCAAGAGTTAGAATGGATGCCAATTATTTACAGTTTTCTAAATTTCACTCTTGGCTCTTCACATAAAGAATATTTGGTTAGGAAGATTTCAAGTTGCAGGTATATCATTCTTCCAGAATACAGGCTAAAGCTTACTTTTTAGACTCTTATGTTGTTCAAAGCTTGTAGGCATTGAGAAGTTTCTTCTAGACATCTATGATGTATTATTGTTCTCTCAACTAGTAATCCAAAAGGACTTATTCAGCCTGCCTCGTAGCTCATACGAAATCACGTAATCAGGACATGTAGGTCCTTTATCCCTAAATATAGTAGAGAAAATGGACATACAAACTGCTTTACCTGATAATTCACACTTGATGTGGAAATAAGTCGAGCAAACCCCAGAATAATTAATGGACTAGTTGAACGTAAACCATTTCTCAGTCCCCTAGATTGCATATGGACGAACAAGAAATTAAGAGTACCTGATCAATCACGACGACTCATACAAAAGATAATAGAAACAAAAAAAATGTAGTATAAACTGGCAACTGAAAAAATTATCCAATGGTGCATTAAATAGTAATACTAGCAATAAACAACCACAAAAGTTTATCAAAGAAAATGGTTAACAAACTGAAATAAAATGTACTAACAATAAGCAACCACAAACATATTGATACACGAGAGACAGCTTAACGAAACAAGGGAGGGCCCAACTCCAGTTTACATACAATTTCTCTTCTTATTTGACTACATTTTTTTGTGTTGGGGGTTTTGGGTGGGGGTGGTGGGGGCTCCACTGTGACTTGAATTACAGTGAGCAAAACTAATGTAAATCTAGGAAAGCTCAAGGGAACACATGTATTCATATCTGGGAAATATCAGCCAGCATATAATTGTTGGTTCATCCATTATTCAGCTATACATGTAGAAGTTCCCGTTCTTCAATGACAACAGCATGCAGCCAGAACCTGGAAATAAGGAATAATATTCCTTGCCCTTTGCAAACCAATATTGTTACACCCCTTTGAAACTAATAGCTCGCACTACTCCTTCATGTTTCCCACAATAACAAGTATACATGACTAATAAAATACTAGAAAATTATAGAACAACGCTGATAAATTCATATATTAACTGCCATCATCTTATGAAACATACATGCAAAAAGTAAAATCCAGATGATATAAGCAGTTAACAACCTTCATGGAACAATATACCTAAGTTTGTAATTGAGTCAAAGAACAGTTGTTAAAAACATAAAAAAGAGAAAAAATACACATGAAAACACTTACATATTTGAGAGGCCACGTGATTGTCGTGAAACTAAGGCATTTGATACAACAAATGAGCCAACCCCAAGATCCATCTAGCAGACATAAACAATGAGAAGATGAAGTAGAATCATATCATAAGAGAATGTTACAGACCTTTTTTTTTTCTGATAAGAAACAAAGTTTTATTAGTGAAAATAAAAGAGGGATAAGGAATCCCTAAGATGCAATCAAAGATGCAATCCCAAATCCTTACAAAACAAAAGGCCAATCCCTAGCTAAGTCAAAAATTTGCCTCTTTTATTAATGAACCCCGCCCCAACCCCTCTTCCCCCTCCCCCCCCACCCTCTCCAAAAAAATCAATCGAATCAGCTCCAAAGTAGTGCCAAGAAAGCCCAACTGAATTCTTATTAAGATATCAAATATCTGGTCCAATTTATTCATTTTGGAGACAATTGTAGTGAGTAAAATATGTATAAAATCTGAGAAACACCGCTCAAGCAAAAAAACATTAAAATGGCCAGATATATCTTTTCACATACATCAAAAATAAAACTGCAGTTAGTGGAAAGTATTTTTCTAAGTACCGTCTTTCCTAAAGTGATGATTTGGCATCTTCTCTCCCCCAATTTTAAGGACTAAAGATAGACTTTCTAACTGTCATCAGAAATTCTGGGCAAAACAAATAGAATTAAAGTAGATTGAAGAGTAATAAATAATCACGCATACTGTAATAAGCAAACACCCTTAATCGGATGGACACATTTGCTAAGTATGAACACAGTGCTCACCAAGCTAGTCCCATATGTCTCTGTTTTTGCGAATCTTCTGGGGAATATCTTGAAATCAACAGCCAAAATAGAGAGACATGTAGCAAGAACCTGTGTCACGCCAACCATGTCAAAAAAAATGTTTTCAGCAGATATTTGATTCAACAAAAATCTGATGACGTACCATGGAAACCCTATAAGAAGAGATATTTGCCCTAATAGAATCTACACCACCTTCCTGCAAGAATGAAGATCGTGTTCTGTTCTGAAGATTAAATTAATCCCAATAATATATGAACTGCAAAATCTACTAAAGCACAATTTCTCAAGACATCTTTTTATCAAGAAGGCCATTAAAATCTTCACGGATCACAAGTATACCTACGAAATGTTCTCAGGAAAAGAAGCAGCAGAAGCACCATAATTGAGTTCCAATAAGTCCATTCTGCAAGAATCTAGTATTGCCAAGTCAATTCGTTAACTATGATCAAAAAACAATTTTCACTTACCAAAAAATCAACAATGCATTGCAGATGAAGCATACTTACAGTCAGAAATAAAACATAAGGAACAGCAATGCAGAAAAAATCGATAGCCAAAACCAAAATGTAAGCTTCCAAACTCTTGCCACTGCTAGCATCATTATCATCTTTCTTAACAGAACCTGATAGACAAAAGCACAAACCAATAAACTAATACTAGCAATATCAACACTGTGGCAAAGAAGATGAAGCGATTCCATAACTTCTAGAGTCTCAGCAATAAAAATTACCAAAACAAATCCAATTAAATCCGATGTAACGTCTGATAAGAATCAAAATCTGAAAAATCACGACAGAAGTATCAGATTACACCGAGAAAATACAAACACGAAAAAGGAGATACCTAAGAACTCACCGAAAGATTTGTGAGGAGAAAGAACAGTTCGAGCTTGGAAGATCCTGTTAAGTTACTCACAAATCTGAAAAAATGTTACCATTTCTCCATTATTAAATGAACAAAAACAAAGGGAGGGAATTAACACCCTGAAAATATGAAATTCAATCAACTTAACGCACAGAATTTCTATAGTACTTACTGTTCTTTGAGATGTCTGTTGGGATTGAACGACTCCATGGACGAGCTTGACTTGCTTCCAATTTCCAAATGCGGAAAATAATTTGTTGCAGAACAATGATGGGTCGATTTGGGTTACAATGTTGAGACTTGGGCCTTTACGAAAGAATGGCCTTTTAAAAGGCCCAATTCTGCCCGACTATATTCCGCTCCATACTTATTAAATACTCCACTTTTTTTTTTTTTTTTTTAGAATTAGATACCCCACCCTTATCATACGATTCATACCCTTTATCATTCAAAATAAAAAATTATACATATGGAATTGTTACAAAATACTACTCCCCCCATCCACTTTAATATTTAAGAATTGTTTTCTAAAATAATTTTTGTGCTACACTAACAAAAATAATTAAAGGATTAGATTTCAATTTATTCATTTTACATATTTCATTTTTATCGTATATATATGTAAACAAAAGGAAAATAGAAATTTCATAAATGGAGTAAAATAAGGAAAATTTTGGTGGGTATATCTTCTAATTCTGGAGTACAAAGAACTAGGCCTTATCATAAAACTGAATTTAAAACCTTTTAGTTGGGGCCAGTCGGCCAGACCAATGGACTTTACGATAGTTGTACCGCCATAATCATGAAAATTTGAAGTACTTCTTCATCCCACAAAACATTTACGAGGTTAAATAAAATAAGAGTAGATCTTATATAAGACCGTCTTATGACATGAAACAATGGGTATGGATGTAACTAGAGCATTGAATTATTAACACTTTGGTAGGAGTAAGTATTAATTTGTATGGTCTCATGCTATGAGACGGTCACATACAAATTTTTGCCATAAAATAATGATATTTTAATATTTTATTAACTTTTGTTAGAAATTTTAGGGTGTAAAGGGTGCTATGGACGGACGAAAAAAAAAAAATAAGTGCAAAGAATTATTTGGAACGGAGGGAATACTTTTTATAAATAATTAAATGTTGTCCAACACTTGAAACTATTTTTTCCACCAATCCACCAAATTTATTTTCTTTTTCTTTTCTTTTTTTGTGAAGGAGTAAAATACTCATTTTAATAGAAAAACATTTTCTACCCATCATCTACTTTTCTTCTACTTAATGAGAATTTCTTAATACATACTATTTCATCAAATAATTTATTATTTTCCAATTTTTTTATTTTTTAATAATTAATTATTTAATTTTTAAATTATTTGTGTTAGTTTGCACTAGCGTGAGGGAGCAATAAGATTACAGGGATACACATTTTTGAAAATTTTAGTATGCGATTAGCAATGATAGTATTTATATTTTATTATGGAGAAAATATCATAAATGGTCCTGTAACTTTGTCCGAGTCCAAATTTGGTCCTTTATCTTTTTAATTTCTCAGTTATAGTCCTTTTGTTATTAAAAATGGTCCTTTCCAGCGAAAATTTAAAAAATTGGCCGGAATTCGCACCTGCTTCGGCAATAGCTCTCTTGGCATTCCACGTCATGCCCCATCATCAGCAAGCTCAAGTATGGACTTTTTCTTCTTATCTCCTCCTTTTCCCTCCAACTGGATCACGTCCACCTTTTTCACTTCTTCATCCTTCAATTTCTCCTCTTTATCCCTATCAACATAATCAAGAACATAATGCTCATGGGTTAAATTATCAAGTGAAGGATTAACGAAATAATGAACATGAGAAAGATTAGAGATAGGAGGTGTGTCTTCAACACTAGGATCAATTGCATCCATGCAATTTAAACTCTCATCCTCCTTCGGGTGCTTCATGGCTTCATATAGGGAAATCTTCACTTCTTGATCATCGACCTTCAACGTAATCTTCTCATTTGCCACGTCTAGCACCATCCCCGTCGTAGCTAAGAACGGTCTTCCCAAGATTAGGGGCACGTGCTCATCTTCCTCCATCTCTAGGACCAAAGTCGGCTGGAAAAATGTGCTCTCCAACTCTCACGAGGACGTCTTCAACCACACCTTGAGGTCGAGTAATAGACCGATCGGCAAGTTGAAGCGTCATCATTGTTGGCTGAAGTTCACCACCTTCCAACTTCTTGAACAACGACAACGGCATCAAATTAATGCTCGCTCCGAGGTCGCACAACGATCCCTTCTTGATCTCGTTCCCAATATCACAAAGAATGGTGAAGCTCCCGGGATCCTTCAGCTTTGGAGGAAGCGCCTTGTGCACTAATGCACTCACCTCATGGTTCAGCTGCACCAACTTCGGCTCATCCACTCGCCGTCTTTTCGTGATCAAGTCCTTCAAAAACTTTGCATAGTTGGGCATCTGTTCCAAAGCATCATAAAAAGGGATATTAATATGCAATTGTTTAAACACATCAAGGAATTTAGCGAATTTCTCATCAAGCTTCTTCTTCATGAAGCGTTGTAGATATGAGACGGGTATCACAGATTTGGGTACCCCCCCATTCATCTCTCTCGGTCTCTTTCACTTTCTCCCTTGCTTCCTTTGCCTTCTTCCATTTAGGAACTCTCTCACCCTTCTCAATGCCTTCCGCTTCAAGCTCTTTGCTCGCTTGAGTGCTCTCACCCTCAACCTTCTTCTCAGCTCCCATCTCTTCAATCTCATCTCTATCTTGGGGCGTCTCAAAATCAGCAGGCATCTGAGGACCTTCATAGTTGGTTCCACTTCTAAGCTGGATCGCCTTGCAATGCTCTTTCGGGTTTCCCTCCGGCATGGAAGGATACTTACCCGACTCTCTATTCAATGACTTTGCAATCTGGCTCATCTGGAACTCTATAGAAGTGAACCTCCGATTGTTCTCTTGTTGAGTTCTAGTCCACTCAACGTTCATCTTCTGGAGCTCTTGATCACATTGATCACCTTTTTTATGCAACTCTTTCACATCGTACTCCAAGGATGACAATCTCTTGCTTCCTTCCTCCACCTTCTGTAGAATCGCTCTCAACATCTCCTCAGTCGATGCACCGCCTTCTCCACCCGGAGGTTTTGAACCTAGGTCAACACCCGGAGGAACTGTAATACCCGCCTTCGGGTTAGCATATGAGAAATTCTCATTCTTTCTCCATGTATTTTGAGGAGGCTGCTGGCCTCCTTGGTAGCCTTGAGTGTTCCTCCATTAATTTGGAGGTGACTGAGGACCTGGAGGTACAAAAGGTTGGCCATAAGAAGGCCTTCCATATTGATTACCACCTTGGTAGCCATTCTGATTGTAATACGGACCTCCCATGGAATTGGCTACCTCTTGCTGTCCACTTGGCTGGTCTCCTCTCTCATTCTCTGCTGCATGCTCTCCAACCAAATTCTTCCCCAACTCTAGGTTGTTGATCTTTTCCATCATGGCCATCAACAGTCTTCTCATTCCTTCACCCTCTTTCTCCTCCATCTTGCAAACTCTCTGAAACTCAGGATCCTCGTTCCATGCACCGACAATCGTGACAATGTTGTCCACGATCTCTCTACATCTCGCTATTCCTTGGTTCAGAAAAGCTCCACTCGCACATGCATCTAAATGGGCTTGGCCAGCCTTGCTGGCTCCACTGTAGAAGAATGCCATAATATCTCCCTCATTATACCCGTGCTGCGGGCACTCTATCAGCATGTTTGAGTATCTCTCCCACACTTGACGTAGGTCCTCCCCTTGCTTCTGGCGGAAGGAAGAGATCTCAATTCTTGCTTTAATAGTTCTCGGTGAAGGGTAGAATCGCTCGAGGAACAGATGCTCGAGCTCGGCCCATGTGGTTACACCTCCCCGTGGGAGCGTGTTGTGTTGGGAAAATAGGGGTGCCCGGAATCTATTCGGGATGAACTTTAAATACGAATTTAAATACAATTATTACTAGCATGAATTAATCCTAATTAATTCAAATAATAATTCCAACAACTAATTATCATCATGCATGTTAAATTAATTTCACATATTTAACTAGGCGGAATTAAACAAGTAAATATGTGATTAACGTACCTCTTGTAGTAATGGCCTTTGAATATACGGGACACTTGTAATCTCGTACTATCAACCCAAAACCTTCTCAAGTATTTCCCTTTTCACCTCACTTGATCGCCGGTGGGAGACGCTTTCAAGTAATTTAATAACTAAGGAAAAAGAAAAATATCTATGCTTCTTGATTTTTCCAACACATGGAATTATGTACTTGGAGATGAAATAATCATCTCCTATTTATAATAAGAAGTGACCGAATCTTTTGGGTATATTTGGGCCTTGAGAAAATCTTTTCTTAGACTCTAAGAAATCTTGAATATATCACATATATTCTTTTCTCCATAATAAAATATTCCACAAAAATCTCACTCTCCTATTATTCATGAAGTTTTCGAAAATTTATAGAAGAAATCCAAAGATTTGGATCTTCTTGAATATATGAGATATTCTTGTACTTCTAGAATACATATCTTCCATAATATCTTTCCAAGAAAATCAACAAAATCTTATTTCTCCTAAATAGGCCTTATTTTCGAAATTTTCATTAAAAAAAACAGCATGATATAATCTTTTTATTTTAATCACCTTATCATTATTGGGCTACTTAATGGGCTACTTGAGGGGCCTTAAGGAGAATTAAGATTGGACCTCCTAATGGACTTCTGAATTTCAATATTGAGCCCCAATATAATTCAATCCATTAATATTAATTATTACCACTAATAAATTAATATTGCACTATCCATCTTAATCCATATTACGATAATATGGGCTCCCGGTTATTATTTCCCGCGTTTAAGATAATCAAGTCCATTAATTAATTGAGCTTCTGAATAGCTCTAAATTAATTAATATATTTCACCTTGGAGTAAAGACAGCTCAACATTATTATTCGTACCGAAGAAACTAATTCTTCACTTGCAAGATTTGGTACAATAAAACTTCTGAGCCCACCAAGGGGACTAATCACACGAGCCGTACTCGCACGCGTTTCTCCGTATTAAATCTTAGCAACCGTCGTATGATTAATATTACTGCCCAAGACACAAAGTTCGAAGTCACAATGATTCTCACCCAACATGAATCAAAGCAGTAACTACTAAGCACACACGGTCCTATTTAAGTGACGGAGATTAAGAAATCAACAACCACTGAGGTCTAATTCTTCACCTTTCAGAACAGAAGAATTTCTCCTCGCTGTAGGGCCTCTTCAACACATACTAAATGTGCTAGTGCAATCTCTTGGTCAAGACAGACCAATCTGAGCCTTACACATCGACCTTTCACGGCGGATTGTTCAATTCCACCTAGGTCGTGAAAATGTACGTTTAGTTACAAGTAAACTGTTAATGTCGTCTTCCGTGATCGGGTATCACCACATTAACTACAATGTAACACATACTACATAATGAACGGTTTGCAATAGAAATTCAACATTCAATCATAACTAAAGCAAATGCGATAAAAGAATTATTCTCATAAAACGAGTGTTTGATACACGAGTTATACAAAGTAAAAGCATACTTTCACGTATAACTCCAACATGTTGTCGTACCACTCTTTTGCTATTCCTGTCAATGAGAATGGGAACAACCTAAGCCTCTTGGCATCTCCAGACATGCCATTGTAATTGAAAGTGGAGGCTATCATTAGAAAACTCCTCAGATGAGTATGAGGATTCTCCTTCCCGATCACCCCCTTGAATTGATTCTCGATAAGCAGCTTAAGAATTCCTGGGGAAATCGAGAAGTTATTTGCCTCAACAGGCGGCAATGCCACTCCATCATAGTACCGTTGTGGCTGCGCTGCAAACCTCCCGCGAATAGCCATATGTTGATCTACGTTCTGAGGAACGTGTTGAGGATTAGCTGCTGGTACGGGTACTTGTTGGGGTGGTGGTTGGTAAACAGGTGGTTGATTGAAAACTGGAGGTGGAGGATACGGGTATGGTGGGTAAGGATAAGGTGGGTATGGGTAAGGTGGGTAAGACAAGTTATTTTGTGGTAAGTTAGGATGTGGGTAAGCAGGGTTGTTAAGAGGAATATGGACAATGTTATGAGCTGGGCTATTTTGGTTCTGAGTACCAGGGTTTTGGCTCTGGCTTTCTCCTAACGGATCTTGATTCTTACTGGTATTGCCATCAGTGCCGTCAACCCGGTTCAATGCCTGATTGAACTCATTCTCAACATCGTCCAACTCATTCGTGATGTCCATCGGTTCTTTCCCTCCGGTAGTATTTATTCTCCTCAAGAAAGCTCGGTTCCTTCTAGCTATTGTCTCAGGGTCCAACGGTATTCTCTCTTCGCTCGTATTGCCTTGTGAGCCTGTTTTCATATACCTGACACACTAGCAGAAGGATCAAAATGCAACTGCCGAACGAATAAAAATAAAGACAAAAAAAACCACTCACTACTAACTACTAAGCTATCTACAAGTCCTATTCAAAAAGCATGCAACGCCATCCCCGACAACGGCGCCATTGACTTAAAGCGAATATACTAACTTCTACTAGTCGCTTACCCGCAAGCGGACGAGTTCACTGTAGTATGAGTAAGTATAATGGCCAAGTATATCGAACCCACGAGATGGAGTGTATTCGAACAGATCCCTGAAGATCTACGCGTCGTAGCTAATATGAGTGTAATGTTTTTGGGTTTTTTGAAAGATTAATTAAAACTAAATTAAACTAATTAAACTAAAGAATTAAAGAAGACAATTTAACTAAGGGTTGTTTTCAAATGTGAGATGGTGATGCTTAGGATAGGAATCCCTACGTATACTAACGGAGCAGATACATAATCAAAATAACTGTGACGCGCAAGAAATAACCTAAGTAAAAGAATGCAAGGTGAAAGCTCAAGATTCTAAACCCTAATACTTTACCCTAACACTCGACTTCACTAATCCACTAACAAGTTAATAGATTGTGCTTAATTAATGAGACCCTAATTTAACTAAGGTGATGCGGTCGTCCTCCTTCGCTAAACTGGTAGATGAATTAACCCTTTCTAAACCCTCTAGTTAAGTCTACTCGTTGTTAAAGAGTGATACGGTCGTCCTCTCTCTAACACTTTTCGAACGAAATTCAAAAGTAAAGTTAAGATTAATTTTAAGAATTCATTAAACAAGAGAATTAAAACCTAACGTCACAAGTTACCCTAATTACGTACCCACAACCTACTTCTACGAGTTCATCCTACCCTAAGCATGCAAGGGTTTTAGGTAGACATAGGTTTAACGTAAATAATAGCAATTAAATAAGTAACAAACATAAACATAATAATCAAGACGAAGAAGAGATCAAACATAAACTAGGGTTTAACGAAATAAAAGAATAACTGAAATTAACTCAATAAAAGAAGTCTCAACGTGTTCAAGAACAAAAATCTAAAGAAACGGAACTAAAAACAAGATCGTAGTATGAATTCGTAATTAAAACCTCAAAACCGTAAACGTAAACTTGCTTCTCTCATTCCTCTCCCAAAACGAACTCTAAAAGTCTAAAATTATCGAGTGGTGTGTGGTATCCTCCAAAAACGTGCTTGAGACGAATATATATATGCAACGGGCCTAATCGTGAACTCATGGGCCGACAAACGCCTTTGAAAACACAAAAATTGAAAGCGCTCGAGCAGGCCTGCTCGAGCGGTCGCGCTCGAGCATGGAGCTCGAATGACACAAGTGCTCGAGCGCTCGCGCTCGAGCTGCTCGAATGGTGGCATTCTTCTGCATGTTTTAGGGCGCTCGAGCAACACGCTCGAGCGCTCGAAAGCTTCTGTATGTTTTGGGCGCTCGAGCAACGTGCTCAAGCGCTAGTGCTCGAGTGGTTTACTCGAGTGCTCCCAAATTTTCACCAAGTAGCACTTTTCTTCTTCAACACTAACACCAATCGTATTTCTTCGATATCTTCTCATCCGGGCATCCGTTTAAGTCGATTCAAAGTCCTACGAACTCCATTCTTCGCCCTCGATTCACCTACGAGCATCAAAGAGACACATTCATCAATGTAGAGAAATAATGCTCAATTGACTCCAAATACTCGACAAAATCGGCCAAAATTAGGGTATTTCAAGTGACGAATCATGACAATTTCACGCCTAATCACCCAGCTTGTTTTGCTCCTTTATTTCTTCGGTCACATGCGTGAGTGCTGCTTCACTTGGCCACCATACTCATCAATTTGAATTACATGGGCAGTGGGCTTTTATGATTATGGGCTTCAATTAAATTGGCAGCACTTTTTGAGATGGAAATGGGCCACGACTTCATGAATTTAAAATGAGCCCAATTCATCTCCTTCTCGACTTTTTTCTTCACTCGACTTCAATAAATTAAAAGCTCGTATTTTTTTCTAAAATTCTCCACTTTTCTGCAAAAATTAACACAAACACCCTTCTCGACAATTAAGCACATTTGAGACAATTTAAGTGTAAAAATGCATGAAATCCTATCTAATTAAGCAATTAAAGTACACGAATTTCAAGCAATTTTTACACTAATCAATGACACACAGCTGTTTGCCAACTTTTTTTTGGGCAAAATACATCTTTTTTACAAAATGGGGTAAAAAACAAGTGCCCCTTAATTTTTGGACAATTTTGTGTATTTTCTCAATTTAATACTATAAATTTGTTTATAGGAGAGTTTGTAAATTTTTAAAACTACTGGATTTCAAAATTATTTTTTAAAATTAATCAAAACTCAAATAGAATATCACCTTTGATATACTATTTGATTTGGAATTTGAAATCCAAATATGAGATTTCAAAATCTAAATGTTGTCCTTCCTTGAGATTTTGTAATCATATTTTTGAAAATTCAATATCCACACCTATAAATATCATATCTTTTCATTAAACTCTCTCCATGGGTTGATTAATAAAAATATACATTTTATTATCACTCATCTTTTGCTATGTTATTTTCTTACATTTTTCACTTTCAAGATTTCAATAAACACATTAATTATTATATAAATTATTCAGTCATTATAAAATTAAATTATATTCTATTTATATTTTACAAAAAAACATATGCCATTACTATTATCAAGACTATGCTTTTGAATAAATGATTTAAATTAATTTATATAGAAAAACCAAAACAAAAAGTATATTGAATGTATGAAAAGAAAAAAGCAAACATGTGGATAAGGAATACATACATAAACTTAATCAAATAATCCAATTATATATTTTGGGCATTTCCAAAGTTAGGTATTTATTCAAATTAGAAAGGGACAATATATAATATTTTTATTTTTATTTTGATAAATGTGGACTGGTATGGACTGAAGCCGCTTTTTCTTTTTGACAAAATAAAACGACGCGATTCGTGCCACAGGCCCCCACACACGCTTATCTGTCTCTCATTTCCATTTTCATTTTCATTTGTGAAAATAAAAATTGGTAAAATTACCCAGAAAGAATTCATTTGAAATTTTAGATTTGTTGAAAAAACTACTCCGCGTTTTTTCCCCTGTTTCTCCTGTCCTTTTCCGTGCAGTTTTTACGACCATTTGAGTTTCCAGGCCTCATCTCTCTCTCTCGCACGCGCTTTGCAGGTGAGTTCGTATTCCCTCTGCCATTAGCTTAATTTTCCTAATTCAGTTGTTCTACTTATGCGTTTCATTTGATAATTGTTAGTTGCTGGCTTGTTGGAGGAAATCGATTATTTGGTTGGAATCTAATTCTATTGAGTGTTAATTCGCTTCTCGCGTTTAGAGATGATGTTTTCTGTTTTCTTTGGCATGTTAGTTTCTTTCCGGTAGTAACTGATGGATATAATTCTGGAATCTCAGCGAGAATGTGCATAATTAATCTAATCTTCAAGTGTAGACTACCATTTACAGATGGAGTATCTATGTAAGATGACATACGTAAATCTCAATGGATTAAAGGAGTTAGCAATTTGTGCGTCGCTCTGTAGATGCTTGAATAAGATATCTAGTTGATTCTGTGCAGAAGGAAATGGAACTTGTTATAACTGATGACCTTTTTCTGCTTTCTTTTTAGTTAGACACTATTTAGAATTGAACCTTGGAGATAGCGTCTGCTCAAAGCAGACTATTATTCTGGGGTCACTTTTTTGTTTTGCCAGCATGACTATTTTGATTTGCGGCTTTAGCTTAGTGATAAGTTTGTCTTACGCAAAGAAAGAGGAGAGTTCTCTTCTGTCCTTAACAGATTGGTTTCATATCGAATTGATTATAAGTTATAAGTATGCCAATTTGTTTTAGGTGGTGAAAATGCCAGACATCCAGTTGGGTGCTCACACTGTAAGATCTCATGGAGTTCAAGTAGCCAGGTTTCACATGCATGATTGGCTTATTCTTATGCTGCTTGTGGTGATAGAGATCTGTCTGAATGTCATTGAACCATTTCACCGTTTTGTTGGAGAAGACATGATGACCGATCTGAAGTACCCAATGAAAGAAAACACTATTCCCTTTTGGGCTGTACCGGTATATTCTCTGTCCGGGGATCACTACTGTTGTTCTTCTATCTAGAACAATATACATCTGAAATCTGTAGGTTCCTTGGTAAAATGATAACTAATGCTGCTTTATAATCTGTGACAGATAATTGCAGTAATATTGCCTCTCATTGCCATCCTTGTCTTTTACTTTATTCGACAAAATGTCTATGATTTGCACAATGCTGTGTTGGGTATGACTTAGTTTTCTCTCATTTACATTTTCATTTAACTGCATGGGTCAAAATCTTAGGAGGACTGCAGTAATATTGATTTTATGCCTTCATTTTCAGGCCTACTCTTTTCTGTACTTATAACTGGTGTTCTTACTGATGCAATTAAAGATGCTGTGGGGCGACCTCGTCCAGACTTCTTTTGGCGTTGCTTCCCTGATGGTAAAGGGGTAAGACCTTTTGATATACCTTTAATTTTAGAGCCATGACCTTTCAATTGCACTTGTTACAATTAATATTCAGTAACAGTATTTCCACATTTTGGTGGATAGGTGTTTGAAAATGTGACAAGGAATGTTCAATGTACTGGGTTTAAGAGTGACATAAAAGAAGGTCATAAAAGTTTTCCAAGCGGACATACTTCATGTGAGTATAACCTGTGTGCATGTCCATTATGTCAATGCTAAAAGTTTTTTTCCTTTTGGAAGCAACTTATCATCTCTTTATATTCTAGCATTGTGCAACATATCTCTTCTTGTCTATGGCTGTTTGTTTCTCAGTGAACTCCAAAATTTCCCATTTACTGCATGAATTGTGGTTTCTTAACTAAACTAGGTGGTTTGATGCACTCTTTTGACATAACCACTGAAGCTTATTTAACACAAATGTATTATGTGTGTAGGCCATAGCTTAAATGTATATTTTAGTTGGTTAAATTTGTATCTGATTGGGAATCCAGCTTGAGCACTTTAATTTTTGACTGATATTACTTCAGAAGCACCTGTTGTCTGTATCCTAGACACTAGACGGGTCAGTCAGACTAATTTCAGTTTCCATTTGTCCTCGTCTACTCTTTTTTTTTTTTTTTTGGTCGGTTTGTCCTTGTCTACTAGGTTTAGAAACATCATGTATTTAACAACTGCCATGTGTATGCCTTTGAGTTGAGTAGCCTTCCATCATTATTTTATGTCGTGGTTTTTCCGACTTAGTTACTATGTACTCCCTCCGTCCCAGTTTTATTTTCCCGTTTGACTGTACACAGAGTTTAATGCGAAAGTTGAATTGTAGGGTGAAGTTTTTTTGTGAGGTGAAGTTTTAAAAGGTGCTTTATTTCTATTTTAGGAAATTAGAAAATAAAATTGGGACAACCTTTTTGGCAAATGGGAAAATAAAACTGGGATGGAGAGAGTAGTAAAAAGACCCGAAACTTAGGGTACGTTTGTTTTGGGATTCAGATGTGCGGGGGAAGTCATGACTCTGAAACCTTACGATGTGAAAATCTTGATTAATAATATAAGTATGTATTTGTTTTGGGATCGATTTTGGTAGGTTGGAATTTTACTTTATGTCAAATCAATATTTAATTGTGATAGATATTGTATTGTGTAGAGAAAAGTAGGGGAGAGATTGAGTGGATGTTAAAATAAGGGATGATGTGCTTGTATTGAATTTTGTGAAAAGTAGTTATAGATTTATTATAGGTATTTTTAGGTGTGGATTTAGTTTGAGATTTGAAAACCTGATTTTAGATCTTAAACTCGTATGGGGCATTTCGGGTGAGTCCCAAAACAAACTTACCCTTAATTATGGTGTGTTATCAATTGTTCCATCATTTTTTATGTCTTGTTTTCTCTGATTTAGTTACTGTGTAGTAAAAAGACCCTAGTTAAGTATGGTGTTTAATCAATTGTTCATTTGATTATAAAATCGGAATCCCTTGACGATTCCTTATTGCTGCTCCTAGGGTCCTCCGCTGATTGAAAATCTAATATATTTTATAATAATTCCATCTGATTGTCATTTGTTTGGGTTATTGTGCATATAGGGTCTTTTGCTGGTCTTGGCTTCCTTGCCTGGTATATGTCTGGTAAAATCAGAGTATTTGATCGTAGAGGCCATGTAGCAAAGCTCTGTATTATCTTTGCTCCCCTGCTCCTAGCGGCTTTAGTTGGAATTTCAAGAGTTGATGATTATTGGCACCATTGGCAGGATGTCTTTGCTGGAGGTCTACTAGGTAATTCTAATATCAACTTGCAACTACTCAGATTTGTTATGTGGTTTAGTTTTTTTACATTTTTTTTAATCTTCTACAATTGCTTAACATGCAGGCTTGGTAGTTTCTTCATTTTGTTACTTGCAATTCTTTCCACCACCACATGATGCAGATGGTACATGACTTTCTTATGAGCTTATTTTCAGTTAATTGTCGCTGTAGCATTGTTAGCTGTAAAGTATAACATGTTATTGAACAATAATTGGAAGTGTGAAACATAGTCCATGTTTGAATTTTCTTCACGTGATAAGAAATGAATGACAGAAAAAATAAAGAATGACTGAAAATCGTGCCAATTTACTCTTAGTGTATACCTTTTGAGAACACAATTTGGAGATGTAATAAAGCTGTCATGAGTTTAAAATCACCTTGATCATTCATAGGTTTTGCTCTCGTCTTATTTGATCTTCATCTTCATTTGTAACCACGGGGTTTAGGGATGAAACATCGAGCATATGTTTAATAGAGGCATGTTATGTTAATATGTCATGTGGTCCATTATGACTCTGTCTATCTATTTTTCCAGTATATTGTACTTTCCTAGCTATTAAAAACACTTTGTGCTTTTTAATGGAATAATTTTCTATGGTAAATGCAGGTTGGGCACCTCATGCGTATTTTAATATGCTGGCCGAAACTCAGGCTGATAGCCGATCATCAGTGAACAACGTAAATCATCTTGCTGTAAGGCAGTCAGAATTTGAGACTGTGCAGGTCTGATCTCACATATGAAAGTGAGTACATTGAAGTTAGTGTTTGCACATAATAGAAACTGTTGTTCATATTCTTGCTCGACTTAGAATATACATTAGTGCTTCTTTTGGACCCATTAACTGCTCTTGCTATGATGATTTGCCTGGACTAATTGAAATTCATAGATTTTGATCAATTCTAAATTTATTGTGCCTCCAAAACTAAGAAATCTGTTTCTGTAGGTCTAATGTTTACATGTTAAACCTATCAATGAAAAGAGTTTCCTCCTGAGTGAATGAATCATTAAGTTTTTCAGTCAAACGAACGTCGACTTCCACTTCTCCCTCCTTCCTTTCATTTTATACCCGTTCACCAGCATTAAGTTGAAGAACCTGATTCTTTCACTAAATCCATCTTCTGTTTCTTCCTCATCGGAAACTTAGTCTGACCTGTTTATGGTATCTGTTTGTTGAAGTAACGTCATAAAAGTTGTTGTATCTACCTCTCTGCTGATTTTTTTCAAACTTTTAACCCCTCCTCCTTCTTCTTCTTTTCTTTTTCTCTTGAGTTTTCCTCCTTCGTCGTTTTCTGGTACAATAGACTTTTCCTTGCTTAATTCTGTCATTTTTGTCAATTTCTTTTCAGCAGTACCTCCTATATCCTTCTCGTCGCTGTCCCCAATCTGTTCATTTTCAGGTTCAGGCGGCGTCCCTTCCACAATTTGATGTACGCTTTCCTTCTCGTGTGCCTTATCTTGCTTGATCTCCACCTTTGACTTCTCGTTTTTGCTGTTTCTGCATACGTGCTGCCATAAATTCTTGAGACTCTTGGAGGAAATCGGCTTCTTCAGAAAGAAGCATGCCCCTTTTGTCATGGCTTCCTTAACCACATCCTTCTTTAACTCTGCTGACATCACTGATATGGTATCATATGTTATTGCAATCATTTCTTTAGAAGGAAAAAAAAAAAAAAAAAACAACAACAACATGCGTGCCTAAAGGGATGACAAAAATCTTACATATTATAGGGAGGTTCTTGATATCATTTACACTCTTTATAAACTTGAGACAGTCCAATTCTGGCGTGTTGATATCAGCTATGACAAGATCAAATTGGTCTACGCGTTCTTGGAGAATCGTCAGTGCAATTGTAGGAACTTCAGCGGTCGTAACTATGGGCAATCAATAATGATTCGTGAGAAGAGACATATTGGGGGTTAATGTTAATTTACATATTGTAACTTAGGGTGAATTGAATATAAATCTTCTCTCTTTTCTCTCTCTCTCTCAATTTTAAACCTAGAGTGTTCAATTTGTCCTAAGGATTTTCTGTGGATTTTGAATTTTTTTTATAGGAAAGATTAAAATTGGACATCGGAGAATTAAAATTGAACACTCTAAAACTAAACTTAATAAAATATGACGTAAATATTTATTAGATCCACCCAAATTACAAGATGGAAATTGATACTAACTCACATATTATATTAAAATAAAAATTATGGAGGGCTAAAAATATACCTTTATATGAATAATCTTCCAACTTTGATGATATATCTAACAGTGATGATGTATCATTATCAAGAAGAAGAATCCTGAGGCCTCGAAAAGGTGTTGGAATCGCAGGGTTTTTTGGGTTCATCCTCGTAGGATCCATCTCAAAACTTCACTGTAACTTATGAAGCGAAAAATTAAAGAAGTTAACACTTAAATATAAAGTGAAAAAACAAATTAAATGAGGATCCAGAAACCTTTTTTTGTGGAAGCATGAAAATCTGGTATTTTTTCGTGGAACTAATACGCAATTAAATCTGCACGATTTTCTCATCAAATGCGAAATTAAACTATTTCCTTGAAAATGTCTATATAATTTTTCTGATGTTTCGATTAATTCAGGATCCTGGTGGTTTGATGAATATTTGCGTACCAGATTACTTGCCTTCTTAAGCTTCTTAAATGCATCTGAATTTGGATTAATTATGTAACTAATGGATATTTATGGATCTAGCTCCATATAATTCCACTATTCCGTACATCCAGAGTCTAGAACACATATTAGAATACCAAAAATGGCACAAATGATATCATTCTTAAAAAAAAAGCACTCTTTACATCCTACTCTTACAGTCTTACTCGCCCTTTAATGTCATAAAAAATCAAGAATAATAAGTATTATCATTAGTGGTTAATATAATTTGATAATTAAATTTATTCATAATGAATGTTGGGTGCATAACTGTATATCAGTATATATATGCAGTTTGAAACTTCAGTGACAACAAAATATATAATTACACAGAATCTATAAGTAAACTACCTAATTATTGGAAGGGTTAGGTCAAGAAAACAGATCGATAGCTACAAAATGAACATGAATAACAAATTAAGTTACCCCTTCGTTGTCAATGGAAAGGTTTAGGCCAATTATCTTGATCCCTTTAACTGCATGGTATACACACCCAGCTGGCATATTTTGTTGAAATGTCCATAATCCATCTAAAGTTATGGAAACAGAATGAAGCTTGAATTTGAACGACCAATTATATATCCCTTATTATTATTGTTGCTATTATATTTAATAATTAATATTATAATAATGGATGTTCAAATTTTGGCTAATTAATTATGGGAGGAAATTTGGCACCTTAGGCACCAACAATTCTTGATTATGAACAAAGAGTTTTATTTTTGTATACACCAGTTGCACTTCTAGTGCGAAATATTATTCGGAGAAGATGAAACTTCTTTGTGAAGTTCAGTGAGAAGTAATATGATAAGTTGATTAACAACCATGACATAACAACAAAGAACCTGCATTTGGTCAAATGGGATCATGGATAGACTTTACCTAACTTGTTATTTGAAGATTTGTACATACTAAAGGAGTTTGTTTAAAGTTGTGTTAAAGAAGCAAAGTCCCCCAAAAATAATCATGGGATTTATCAGCTAAATATAGCTTTTGGCTTTAATCTACTTATCACTCCAAAAAAAATAAAAAAAATTTGAGTTTACAAGTCCACCAACTGGTCTTAAAACATAATTACTTCCAAAACAAGCAATAAAAAGGCAAATAAATTGGGGCAACATCCTTATTCTTTTCAACTAACTACAATTTATATGGAGGGAGATAGATGAAGTGAGATGATTGCCAACTGAATTTGTCCTCTGACAAATTATATAACAATTGACACTTTTTTTTGTAATACTTTCTCATATGAAACAATTAAAATTTATTAATTAGTTCACAAGAAATAAAAAATATGAGTAAAGAATTTTTGGGTAAATGAGTATGCGATCAGTAAATATGAAGTACTTATTAATTTATATTTGTCTCATGATTCATTCCACACAAGAACATGTCATGAAAAAATGAATATCCCACAAGTTAACAAATTGCCTTTTTTTTAATGTTTTTCTTTAAAAAATATATTAGGAGTATTCAACTAGGGGAAAATTCTGAATTTCGAAGAAAGAATGATAAGTATATATACACATGTTTGCATGTTCCATTTCTTTCCATTAATTTCACTATTTTTTAATGGATAAAATCTTTTACAATACAATAATAGTTGTAACATCTTTATGTTATATTACCATTTAAACGAATGACACATACACAATAAACTATATATATCGGAGTTGTTACAAACAAAATCTATAATAGGCATGATCGATCATCATTCATTAATTACTATAGTAGACATACCTAAAATTCATAAATAAATTGTTTGAGATACGTATTTTAGAACAAACTTAAAGTAATTTATAATGATATATAAGGAAGTGAAAATTGAAATCATGACCCATCATATTGTTATAGTAGCTTGGAATTGAAGATGATAGGATCTAACAAATTCCAACTAGCTTTAAAGAAGGATTAAACGAATATTTTAAATTAAATACCACTCAACGTGATTCAAACTATAAATGATAGTTGCATCAATCTTTTATACTTGTCTAACTGATAATGATAGTTTCTTTTTCTTAATTAATTATCTCAAGCGTCAACTCATATAATCAATGAAACATGCATGATGCTTATAAGTCCAAACATAAGTACACAAAACAATTAACACGAAATAGCATAATCATAATCGATTTATAAAATTGTCGGATAAATTGCTTTTTTATTTCACATATTCGCAAAAAAAAAAAAAAAATGTCAAGGGAGTTCTCCATGCATGTTTTTGAAAGGATTCTTAGGGAGAGAGTACTTTTCAGTGATATGGTCAAAATTTATTTAATAGCTATTTTATAGGAAAAGTGGGTGATTGAGTAAAATACATTCAATTAAGAACATTTTAACAATTCGTTTCCTACGACATCATCTAAAAAAAAAAAAAAAAGTGACATTCTTGAAATATGCGAATATTAGAAATATGGTAATTTATGCCCACACTTTCATCTTGATCAATATCAAATTTCCACCCTACATAGATTGCATTTGGAAGAAGTTATTTAAAATGCAAGAAATTTAAAAATAAATGAATTTGAAAATCTATAGATTTTAAATAATATAGTTTTGCTAAATATTTAAAATTCCTCCAATTTAAACTATAATCAAAGTGAAAAATTTAAAATCCATCAATTATATTTAAATATCTTACCCAAGGGTCCCAAACAAGTGGAGGAAATTTATGTGCGGATTTAAAATTCATGGCCTTAATCCCTCCGTCCAAACACAATCTTAATTTTTTTTTTTGGCACCAATAAGTGTAGTCTAGCTCTAGCAACTTGCATTTCGATAACTTGACTGGAATATTGAGTTCAAATTTCCCTTTTTGTATAATTACAATATTTTTAGCGGTGGGTAATTAAGAATTAAGGGGACACTTGGTTAGAAATTATTCAATAGAAATAAAAATGAGAATAAATATAAGACAAGTATAATGATTAATGAGAAAAATAAGAATTAATGATACTATTTCATCTCCTAAGTCCTAAATAAAGTAATAATTACTTAGTTTGATTAATATCTTCCCTTCTTGACAATCATTTTTTCTCAATTACTCCTCTCCACCTCCACCAACAACTTTCTTTTGTTTCAATTTTTTTAAAAATAAGACATAATACTATTGATATAACCAGTATGAGAATAATATTTCTTTCAACATATATGGGCAAAAAGAAAAATAATATTTTTATTCTCATTATAATGAAAATTTTGAAACAAGCGCCAGGTAATGGGTAATGGATAGATTAGTAGATAAAACTTACATTTACCCGTCACACATTACATCTTTTCACATACAAAATTTTGCATTTTTATTATATTTCAGAAATTATTAAAATGCGTCTTCATAATTTCCCGCCTAAAAAATCAGTTGCAAAGCCTTGAGTTGGATGACGAATATACCCTTAAAACTGAAGGCATACAAAAACGGTTACCATGCAATATGCCACAGTGAATCCAACCCCTCTCTCCAATGGCTGAACTGAATCAATGAAATTCGCTTTCCACAATTACCCCTGCCTGCTTCGAGGGAAGCGGCAAACTGGATGTATATATACTCTAATCTCCTCTTCTTCATCGCCACTTCTACATTCTCTGTTTCTCTCTCTAGAAAATTAACCTCTTCTCTCTCTAGTAAGCTATGGAATAGAAGATGTTTTCGAGATTAATTTGAAGCTTACGTGCATATTTGGTTAATCAGGTGAGGTCGCTACTTATTCAATCCATTGACGCAATTTTTTTCTTCGCTGACGGTTACTTAATCCTTTGTTAGTTCTAATTCTATCAATTATGAAGAACTTGATGCTTGTTTCTGTAAATATGGTACCAAATTGATATAGAATTGAAGTTTTTTCGTCAAATTTTAACTTCACTTCGGATATCAGATGAAAAATCTGTGATAATCTTCGTGAGGAAAATGTGTGAGCTCGTAGCTAATGAATTTACGTCTTCAGCAATTTAATTTTAGGAAATTGATGAAATTAGTCATTGTATTATTTTCCCCTGAAATTTTGCCGCGCAGATTGATCTTCAGAATTCGAGGATAAAATCTAACTATGCAAAGAGAAATTTCATGCTCAAGCCATGGGAATCCCAGCGTCTCCGTCGAATCTCTGCCGTTCAGCGGCGACTACGATTTCCCCTCAATTTTCACACCCAGGCATTCGTCTCCCGTCGATTACCTATGGGACGGCTCTTCGAATTTCTCTTCTAACGGAAGTCAAGATGCCCTAGCACTGTCCTTGCCCCAATTCCAGCAGCAGCAGCTGCTGCATCAGGATTTGATGGACCGTTATCGAAGGGTGCTCGCGCACCTCCGTGATGCGGCGAAGCAGGCGCAGACTCTCCGCCAAGAGAACATCAATCTGAAAATGGCAAACATTGATTTGAACAATCGCTTGAATTTGTTGCTGAGTAAGGCGGCGTTTCATGGTGCGGATATCGGTCCGGGTTTGGATTCGTTAATGGACGGAATGCGGAGGTTGGGTATGGGTGTGGAAGAGGAAGGGACGAGTGAGAATGAGGCGGTTGAGAAGAGTCCGACTAGTGTGATGGATCCGGGTATGTGTGGAGGGTCAGGATCTGGGCGGGTTCAGTTGCCCAAGAGTATATCAGTTCGCTCTACTGGGTATCTGAAGGCGATTCGAGCTGGTGGAAGCAGCTCGAAAGGAGGTGAATTTGTTAAAGCGCTAAAAGAGAATAATGAGACGGTAATTTTTGCTTTTTACACTGTGTTCCTTATCTTAAGCCTGCTATGATCCATTAGATGATGGGTAATATGAGATAACTACTTCTGATTGATATGCAGCAATAGGTAATTTAGAGGAACAAGTGTGACTAGACTCAATCTTAGAATAAGCTTTCACTCACATCTTCTATAACATGTATATCATGCTTTTGATACCTATGAAGCCTTTTCCTAATAATGCAATCTGTAGATTGTGTATTAAATGTCAACAATCTTTGGCAAATGGACACCAAATATATCCATATTCTACTACCCTTTGATCCTTATGGTAAGTTTCTGTGAGTTCTAAGAAATTCTCTGCCCCTTATGTTCATGTTCTCATAATTGTGTAGCGTTGTCTAGCTTTTTTGCTTGTTCTCTAGCTTCATTGTGTTTGCAAAATGATTGAAGAAACGTTGCAGAATTCCTTTTGGAAATTCTTATTTGTGGCAAGAATGTCATCTCAATAGCTTCTGAATCAGCTTAACATGTATATAGCTTCTGCAATTTTGTTATTTACTTATTATATGTCAATGCAGCAAAGGGTGTATGTCAAAGGTGATATGAAGGAACAACCACTTGAGCTCGAGGTGTACAATCAGGGCATGCTAAAGACTGAGCTCTGCAACAAATGGCAACAAACTGGAACTTGCCCTTATGGAGACAACTGCCAATTTGCTCACGGAGTTGAAGAGCTCCGTCCCGTTCTCCGCCACCCTCGTTACAAGACTGAGGTCTGTCGCATGGTCCTTAACGGCGTTCCTTGCCCTTATGGCCACCGCTGCCACTTCCGCCACTCTCTGACCGAGCAGGAACAGCTCACAAGGGCAATGAATTCCAAATCTCTCGAGCCAATCAACTACCGGTAACATCTTCATATGGTCTATCTTATGCCCTCATTAAATGATCCACACTGGAACTGAATTGCATGAAAGTTCTTGAGAGTAACAAAATTTCCACAAAACTCTGAAAATATTATCGAAATTACCATCTGTAACAGAGTAGAAATGGACTCTTGTAAGTAAATAAGTATAAATGTGATAATATCATAAAGGGTGTGTATGGTATGATAGAAGAGGCTGGCATTGCAGCATTGAATTTAGGATGAAGAGAGGATGTATGCTTTCATCATTATTTTGACTTGCTTTACGTTAAAAATCTCATTATTCATCATAATAATCCGTTACCAAAGTGTTATTTTGTATGGTTTGGACTATAAGGAGAACTATTTTTACAAATTGCAATGATGTACTTTTTGCACCTTGGCGAAGCAATCTCTAATCTAAGATGTTTTTATATTTTAGGAATATGTATATTTTTAATCTATAGTACGAGTTAAAATCCAAGTTCATTCTTAAGGGGTGTATCCAATTGGGATTCTATCAGATTTTTTTGGACCTTAAAAAGTTTGTGGATTTAGAAAATCTATAGACTCCATGCAGAGTTTGACTGACTTTTTTTATTGATTTATTTGGATTTTCATAGACTTTACAGGATTGTGGAATACATTTTTTTATTGATTTACATGGATTTATATAGACTCTGGCACTGGAACCATTGATGCAAATATATATGAGCCACACTTGTATATAAAAAAAAATTATCCAAATTATTTAAAAAAAAATACATTAGTTATAAAAATACATTATTATTTCATCTTCATTTCCATCACCGTTATACCCCGCCCTCATTAGAAGTCTCAGGTTGTTAGAAGAAATTTTGGAGAGTAAAACTTATTTATATTTTTTGAAGAGTAGACTTAACAACGGGGCGAGTAATCCCCAAATCAAACAGGGACGGGGAATTTTTTTGCCCTGTAAGCGGAGACCGGGATAATATTCTCAGCCCGGGGGGATCCCCGTCTCGTTCCCCGCGGGGAGCTGCATTATTTTTTATATAATTAATATATTTATATATAATTTTAATGTTAAAGTAAATTACAAATAAATATATCATAGTTTCCTACTCAATTAACTATTTATTAAAAATTACATTTTTTTATTTAATGTTATGTTATTAGTTCCAAATTATATTATTTTCACTTTAGTATATATGTTAATTAAAAATATTAGAATTAGAGGTTTTTCAAATTATTTAAATTAATTTTTTTTAACACCAACTTAAAGTAATTGTTGTGTATATTTAAAGTTTTTAATTTAAATATTTTTTTATATTTTAAAAATAAGATAAAAAAAATAAGTAGGCGGGGAACGGGGAATCGCCGCGAGACGGGGATGGGGGGAAAAATTTCCCATTTATTTTGCAGGGACGGGGAATGACCCCCGTCCCCGCCCCATTAACATCCCAATGGAAAAGAATCAAAGAAAGTCCATAAACTGTTGAATATTTAAAGATTTTTTAAGACTTTTCAAAATCTGTAGAAATCTCTAGTTATTAGAAGAGATTTTGAAGAGTGAAATCTATTCATATTTTGGAAGGGAAATCTAAGAAAATCCGTGGAGTATTAAAATCCATAGATTGTTGAATACCTGAAGATTTTTTAAGACTTTTTAAAATCCGTATTGAATACCTCAGGATTTTTAAAGACTTTTGAAAATCTAGATTGAATACCCCCAAACTTTAAAAATCTAAAAAAATCCTACAGATTCTATAACCAATACACCCCTCTTAATATTTTGTAAGTTGCTTCGTCTTTTTGAATTAATTTCAAGCGTGTGAATGTTTATTTCGTATTTATTTTCTTTTCTATTGTGCCAAAATTTTGAGTACGAAGAAGAGTATGTATAGAATGAAATTGGTTCATAAATTATTGAAGGGTATGACCGTATGAGTTATTTTTACTAAAGAGTATTAGTTGTTTTCACTGAAAGGTATTAGTTGTTTTTACTGAAAGTATTAATTTGTTTTCACTAAAACAAACTACTAATACCCTTTAACGAAAACAACTAATATTTTTCAGTGAAAATAATTAATACCCTCAAAGGTTCATGTATGAATTATTTTCATTCTATACTTTATTTATTAAAAATAGGTTATTCCAATTGGTATTTAATCTTGTGTTTTACTACATTTTTTTGTTAATTGATGATGTCATTTTATAAACCTGAGTCACATGATATGCAATGGTTATTGGTTATTTTGGAATAAAAGATAGAATGGTAAATGAAATAGTAGATCCCAAAGGAATTTTGAACGTTAATAGCATATTAGCCCAGGTTAAATATTTTTTTTAATACAATTTACCCAAAAAATGTTTGGAAAAAATCGAAAAACTTAACAATTTTCGGAATTTTTTTCCGTAAATATATTTTTTTTTTGGAATTTTTGGATTTTTTTTTGGGAAAGTTGTTAATTTTTTTTTTCCAAATATGTTTTTGAGCAAAGTGTATTAACAAGTTTTAAAAAAAGAAAAGAAAAATGTATTAACAAGGTTGTATTTAACATGAGTCTAGCATATTAATTATGGGTTGGGCTATATACCCCTCCATGTTTATTAGATACCACACCCACTTAATTACCCACTCTATTTTAAATAAATATTAAATATATCCTGTTAGGTAATAGATTAGATGTTTTGAAGATGTTAAAACAAGAACTTATAATAGGACTAGCTGAACCTGTTAGTCAGCTACAGATTAGTCTAGGTCTAGAATAGGTCTTTGGTTAAGGGGGAAGAAATCTGTGCAGACCAGATGAGGTGTCCAGAACAGAGCAGATGAGTCTGCCAGAGGAGTCTGACCAGAGGAGTCTGCCAGAGAAGTCTGACCAGAGAAGTCTGTCAGAAGACCTCTTCCAGATGAGGTTCAGAGCAGAAGTGTCACCAGACCAGACCAGACCAGAAGACCCCAGACCAGACGAGTCCTGACCAGATGAGGGAGATGGATTAGTTCACCCACATGAAGGCTACATGTAAATCTGGAGACAAGGAGATTTTGGAGTTCAATGATGGAGAAGGAAGCAATCTGGAGAGTCAACTGATGGAGGATATGATAGATTGCTTGATTGAAAGTCAACTAATCAATCATATAATCAATCTTTGATTGATTATATTCCTCCAATTATGGTTGTTTGAATTGCTAGTTTTCCAACGACTAGTTAATTCTCACAACTATAAATAGGAGTGCTTGGATGAGTTCTACACAAGAGTCGGGCAAGAGCACACAAAGACACATGAACTCTCACCATACACTTACCTTGTTTATACAAGTATTATCTACTCTTTTAGGAGTTCTAGTTGGAATATTACTCAACCTGTTCACCTTGAAAGGTTGTTGTAAGTTGTACGAAGGAGCTGGTACTTCCCAATTCCAGTGGTTCGTGAGTAAGTTGGTTGGAGAGAAAGTCCCCTTTTGAGAAAGGGAGAGTGGACGTAGGACAAGTTGGTCCGAACCACTATAAATTCTGGTGTTCTCTACTTTATGCTTTTAAGTTTTCTGCACTTTTCTTTTAGCACTTAATTTAAAAAGGGTTTTCGTAAAAGTAAACTCAAAACGCTTTCCGCTAGATAACCTTTTTGGGACCAACAAGTGGTATCAGAGCAGTGTGTCCTAGACCACTGCTTTGAAAAGCTTTTGGTGGTCACCAGGACAGGTCCAATTTTTTGAAAAACCCAAATATTTTTTGTGCTAACAATTTCTTGCAAAAATGGGTTCGAAGAAAAGTAGTAAAAGATACACTTAGGAGTCACTCCAAAAGAAGCTTCTTAGCCGAGGAGGAAGATGTATCCACTTCTGGTTCATCATCAAATTTTGGACCAAACGAAGAGATATGTCTTGTGACAGATAAGATATGTAATCAAACTCTCTCTTCTTCTTCTTATTCTTCTTTTTCTGAACAATCAGAGGAGTCTTATAAGTAAAATTTGCTATTAGATCTCCAAAAATCTGTACAACTTTGTCAAAAGTTGGAAGATGAGAACACAAAGCTGAAAGCAGAAAATTAGAAGCTTTCACAATGTTTAGGCAACCCAACTGATCTACTAGCTGAACAGGTTCAAACACTGGCAGAAGAGTCCACTGTCTTGAAAACCAGATGTGATGAACAAACTAAGCTGATAGAAAAGATGCTTGTTGAAAACATTGAGAAAGATAATGAATATAATCTGCTTAAAGCTAAGTTTGATGAACTCTTCCACCAAAACAAAATTGTAAGAGAAAGTGAGGACAAACTCAAGATGAGATTGGAACAGATGACTACAGCAAACAATGTTGTGTCACACATAGTTGCCACATCTCAAAGAGAGCATGATAAAACAGGCCTTGGTTATTCCAAACCTGAATCCTCACATGTTCAGAAAGAAGAACAACCTAGAAATTTTATTGATAAGGGCAAGAGGTCAGCTGACCAGGCAACTCAGCCTAATGGGCAGATGAGTACTGAAACTCAAAAACCCAAAAGGCAGAAGAGGAATTTTAAAAAGGGTTATACCCAGAATAAAAGACCTCAGTCATACTCAGCTGCAGAAGACCTTCAAGTCATCTGCCAGACCAGCTGGAACCTTTGATGGTTCTAGTAAAACTTATCCTTATCAAAAGAATTTCAAGACTGTTGCTTTAAGACAAGTTACTCATTCTACTGGACAAGCTCATAAGAGAAGAAGAGCCTCTAGAAGAAATAACCATGTCAAATTTTCTTTTATTGAGTGTGTTTTTGTGGATATGTATGGAAGAAAGATAAGATCACCTGATTAAAAAAAGAATGATCTATTCTTGTGGCTTCCAAAAAATTGTGCTAACCCCCCTGGACCCAGAAGGGTACCAAAAACTTGATTGCCTGCAGATACACAAGAAGACCAGCTGATGTTTTGCCCCAATATCAGCTGAGCATACTTTGAGGGGGAAGACCAGTTGACCCAACCTGCTAGATTCTTTATCTTGTTATTTGAAATTTTTCTTGTCTTATTTTATTTAAGTTCTTTCAGTTTTAACATCATCAAAAAGGGGGAAATTGTTAGGATATAGATTAGATGTTTTGAAGATGTTAAAACAAGAACTTATAATAGGACTAGCTGAACCTGTTAGTCAGCTACATATTAGTCTAGGTCTAGAATAGGTCTTTGGTTAAGGGGGAAGAAATCTGTGCAGACCAGATGAGAGGTAACCAGATGAGGTGTCCAGACCAGAGCAGATGAGTCTGACAGAGGAGTCTGGCCAGAGGAGCCTGACCAGAGGAGTCTGACCAGAGGAGTCTGCCCAGAGGAGTCTTACCAGAAGAGTCTGCCAGAGGAGTCTGTCAGAAGACCTCTTCCAGATGAGGTTCAGAGCAGAAGTGTCACCAGACCAGAAGAGTCCTGACTAGATGAGGGAGATGAATTAGTTCACCCACATGAAGGCTGCGTGTAAATCTGGAGACAAGGAGATTTTGGAGTTCAATGATGGAGAAGGAAGCAATCTGGAGAGTCAACTGATGGAGGATATGATTGATTGCTTGAATGAAAGTCAACTAATCAATCATATAATCAATCTTTGATTGATTATATTCCTCCGATTATGGTTGTTTGAATTGCTAGCGTTCCAACAGCTAGTTAATTCTCACAACTATAAATAGGAGTGTTTGGATGAGTTCTACACAAGAGTCGGGCAAGAGCACACAAAGACACATGAACTCTCACCATACACTTACCTTGTTTATACAAGTATTATCTACTCTTTTAGGAGTTCTAGTGTAACGCTCCGAATCCAGAATATATTAATTATATCGGATTCGAAGTATTATTGTGATCAAAAGCCCGAACTATAAACTTTTTGAAGGAAATATAACGGAAATGAGAGATAATGAGTTGTATGCAGCGGAAGAAATGAATATAATAATTTTAATATGTATAACACATACATATATGTGTACATAAAACATAGTATTAACAGTAATGTTTTATTTAAGTGGGGAACTCCGTGTCGTCTCTATTACTGTCCTTGCTCCACGAAATCATAATCTGCAAGGGTTGTAGAAAATGGGGCGTGAGATTTGAATTCTCACGTATGGGTGATTTGCAACGTCATGGGATTGGTAAATCCGAAATATATTAAGTTATACTCATTAATAAAGTGTTTATTCCATTAAATCAATTTCACATATATACATGATTACGAAATTTCATAGAAGAAACAGTTCATATAATGATTAATCAATATTAAACATATTTCAAATAATATAATTGAAATAGCACAAGTTGGTTCACATTAAGGCAAAGCCCAAAGCATATTCACGTATTGTCACAAACTGTCAAACCATATTCGTACGACCATTCCACTTCCAACAAAGTTACCCTTTTAAACTACAACCAAAACTTACTTCATCCAACCACAACAAACTCACATCATCCAACCACAACATCCCTCAAAATAAGCAAGCATCAATGGCCTTATTCCCAGTGCGCACGTAGGCAGCTGACCGGGGACCAGATCTGCTTGATCAACAACCTTGATTCCGAGGGCGTCCCCGACAGCTCCCCGGAGGTCGGATTTAAAAGTCGATTCTAACTCCGTACTTACTGACTTTCCATAAAACTGACTCAATAAACTTCACAGAGAAAAATACTTGATTGACAACAGGACTGATTCATGCTCACATAAGGTACTTACTCATACAATGGTGATCGATTTATAAAACAACAGGCATTATATATCATATATATTCATATCACATAATTCAAACAGTTATATTATAGGTGTTACATTTATGTTGGATTAGACGTTTTTGATTGATTTAGTCGAGTTCAGAAAATATCGGCACAACGTATTATAAGCAGATCGATCAACAGATCATCACCCACCTGTTAACTTTATAGCTAAGTCACAACTGTCTTGAAATCCCTTTGGAAGATAACTCGCGTTGTAGATACGTCCCGAGAGTGATATACAAACAGAATGTCGGATTCCTCGTGCATATTCCGATTAGCACAGAATCCTAGTACGAAACCATTTGGTTAAAAGTTGACCTTTGAATTAATTGGAAAACTTGAGAGTTTGTGTTACGAGAATTGAGGGGGTCGTTGTCTTTAGAAAACTTATCGAAAGCTAAAACTCCTAAAGGTTGATTTCTAATTGATAAGTACACCCCTTTTCAAGAGGAGGTGTATTGGGGGTGTATTTACTAATTTTTGTGGTGTCCTTCACAAAAGCTTTTTATAAAATTAAAAGTATAATCATAATTATTATTATTCTTGGAAATACTTAAAAGAATAAGAATAATTACTTAAGAGTATTAATAAGAAATAAAGAAAAGGTTTTTCTTTCTAAGATTTCTATTTCTCATTTCAAAAGAATTCTTAAATATAAATATTCATATTTTATAAATAAAACTCTCTTATTAAACTTATTAATAAACTTTATCTTGTGTTCCTTTTTAAAAGGAAAGAGTAGTATTATTTTCTAAAAGTCCTTTTCCAATTGTTTCAAACATTTGAACAGTAGAAGACGAGTTTCCCTTTGTCTCTAAAAACTCAACTAACACTAAAACAAACAAATTTCATCACCATATCATCTGTTAACCAAACCAAACTAATTTATCCACTCAATAATACCTTCCAACTAAAACAACAATACTACTTCATCAATCTAATAATATCATCCAACCAAAACAATAATACTTAACTCCCAAACCAACAATACTAAATAGTTATCTCAATAACACTAGTAGGATTTTAACAACAAAAGTCCATTTACAACTCTCCAATCCAACATCAGGGGATCTAAAACTGTTCAATTCCTATTCCAACTAGAGGGGATCTAAAACTGTTCAATTCCTATTCCAACTAGGACGAGAAATAGAGAGAAGTTTAGCAATTCTTACGAGTCCCAAATTCGGCAGCCTAACGGCGTAGTTCGAAGACTCGTCGGGTAAATTTCGGCAGCGTAACAACGTGATTCTGGATTTTCCGAAAACAAAACAAGCAGCTAATTATTACGAAGGCATCTCGATTAATACGAAAGAATGAAAATCAATTTAATCAAAACAAGAATTAATGGGGAAAATTGAAATCGAAAGGAAACGAAGGACCGAGGAGGAATCGAGACTCACTCAAGGAGGAGGGCAAATCGACCCGATTGAAACAGGAGAGGAGGGCGGCGAAGCACGGCGGCGCTCGGTTCTGCGTCTGAAACAGAGGCGACGGCAGCGGGGCTTCACGGCGGCTGCTGGCGAAGAGGACGACGACGATTTCCGATTGGAGGAGGAGAAGAAGGCGTTGGCGTAGCGGCTGGAGACGGAGGCGCGATCGGCTGAGATGGAAGGAGAAGGCAACGGCTGCGGCTCCGATGTGCGAAGGAGGGCAGCGGCGCGGCGGCGCTGGCGGAATGAGCAGCGACGGCCGTGGTCACTGGGCGAAGAGGCGGCAGTAGCGCTGGACGGAGGAGGAATGCAGCACTCACGACGGCACACGGCGACACACGGCGGCGGCCTGGCTTCGACAGAGGGAGAGAGAGCGAGAGGACGCGGTGCAGGCGTAAGGACGGAGAGAGGCGGTGGCTGCCGGAAAAAGAAAGAAGGTGGGCGGCGATTTTTTTCGCCGATTTTAGAGAGAGGAAGAGGGAATTTGTTGAGTAGAGAGAGAAGGAAATGGGTGATGAATGAGGAGGAAAAACCTGTATGTATCTCTTAGGAAGAAAAATTAATTAGTTAATAAATTAATTTAAAGGGAAGGAAATAAGTATGTGGCTATGATTAAAACTCTAATTAATTTAATTCAAAAAGGAAAGTAATTTATGTGGTTAAGAATTAATCCCCTTTAATTCTGATATTTTTGTTCCTGTCTAAGACGGTTTAGGGATCATTTGATTTACGAGTTTAATTCCGATTTGACAACTAATACATTTTTGAGACTCAATTAATATTTTATTGTATTTGAATTATATTTATATATTTTTATCAATAAATTATACGAATCGAAATCCTTAATTAAAACTTGAATATTTAATTTCTCGTAGTCCTTTATTCGTTTGAAAGATTCGATTCCTTTCTTCGAATTTAGGAATTTATAAAAGGGTATATATTTAAATTACACAATAGCACACAAAATAATAAAATAAAAAGAAACAAAGATAATAATATAAAATAAGGGTTCTAGGAATATAAAAGGTATAAAACGGGACGGGGTATTACATCCTCACCCCCTTAACAGAATTTTGTCCCCGAAATTCAGCTTCTAGGCATTGATTAGGTATTGCTCGGTTAAATTTCACATGCTCATCTCCAAGTTGGATTCTTCCTCTACAAACCAAACTTATTGAACTAACACCAAAGTATTTCTCGAATATAAATCTCAACCGTATTATAGTCATAAACAATTCTTCATAAGTTAAAAACACAACTTACTTCTAAGTTTCTATTGCAGGTTACAAGAACCGAAATACTCAAGTATTTTGTGGTAGAAGAAAGGTGATAGACATTTTCTGCATGATATGTCTCGATGGTAAAACTAAGCGGTAGACAACATATCTAATCTTATCCAATATATCCAGCATTCCTATGCAATAAGACTTTAACTTGCCTTTCTTTCCAAAAGTAAATTCCTTCATCAGTGTAACCTTAAGAAACGCTTCCTTAATAGTCTCAACATGAAAATTAATCTCTAATGACCTTGTGTTGTTTTAATCCTTCACATGGCTTGTGAAATAATTCTCTATGTACTTCTATCCACAAAGTTTTATAAGTGACACCAAAAGTACCGCCACTTGGTAATTATTTTCATAAGAAAATTCTTACTAGTTGTAAGGTGAGTATCTAAATCTTAGATTGGGTAACTATGTTCATGTAGCTTCAGCAATTGTACACATAGGCAATGACCTACCCTTGTTGTATAATAATACATCTTATTCTAGGTTTAGGATGAATTGGTACTATATCTTACTCCACTCTAAATAGTTTTGTCTAACTACTTACTCTAAAACTTCTGGTTCAAAAGGGATGGTAAACCTTAGTGGGGAGGTTTGATTTTTGAAAGGTCCTCCATTAGTTAAAGCCAAAATAACTTCTCGGTTTTCTTGGTCGACTAAGTTTGTTGTCACTCTACCTGATCTAAGACTTAGAAGGTTTTCTAGTCTTTAAACATGCAAATTTTTCTTCCTACATAGTTGCCAAATTTCCTCTACTTCAAAGTCTACTATGTATCTCATAGATTAAAATCAATCGTCGTTTCTTTTTCAACTAAAGTATTCCCATAACATATAAATGTTAATCTTAATATGTAAGACTAAGATCACATCTAGCTTGCTCATTCCACTTTATCCTAAAAGGCTCTACTTAAGCTTAAAATCTTATGTTATCCCAAAATAAAGTAACTATGTCCATGTTTCATATTCCTTCTTATGCATAAAACTAGTTCGTTTTCAATAACGTCTAACTACTCAACTCAAGAACGTGCAGTTCAGTTTCTATTTGATGTTCATCCAAGTCTATCTCCAATCAATTCACTCAGCTTTAGGTTCTCATTGTATTCCTCAAAAGTTCACTTTCACTTAAGGTCTATTCTTCTATACTTTATATCCCCAAATTTTCTTAAATTCTTAGACACAAGGGAGTGAGATGCTCTAGTACTAATCGATACATAAGCAGTTGATCCAAAATTCACACTTGCTAAATTTGGAATACAACTTCTCTCGTCTCATTGTCTTTAAGACTGCCTTGAGATGTTCTTCATATTGCTCTTTGCTCTTAGAGTACACAAGACGATGACGAATTGGTCCAGGTACGGATGAAACACTCTGTTCATCAGATCCATGAAGATCGTCGGAGCATTTGTTACTCTGAAAGGTATCACGGTGAACTCGAAATGTCCATATCAAGTCCGGAATACTTTCTCGGGATATTCTCGCTCTTGACCTTTAGCTGGTGGTAACCAAACCTCAGATCGATCTTTGAGAATATGGTAGCATTCTTCAACTGATCGAACAAGTCTTCTATCCTCGGAAGAGGATATTTGTTCTTAATGGTCAGTTGATTGAGACCTCGGTAGTCTATGCACATACGGAAAGTTCCATCTTTCTTCTTTACGAACAACACGGGTGCTCCCCATGGTGATGCACTAGGCCTGATGAACTTCTTTTCAAGCAAGCATTGCAGTTATTCCTTCAGTTTTTCTAATTCCTTTGGCGTCATTCGATAGTGTACTTTAGATACTGGTGCTGCCCCAGGTATCAAGTCGATGGAGAACTCTATCTGACGATCAGGAGGTAACCCGATTTATTCCTCGGGAGACACGTCAAGATATTCATCCACGATTGGCACTTTGATGCGCAACTTATCGTCTTTCTCTCCTGCTGAGATGTGGACGAGGTAAGCTTTGCATTCCTCTTTTCGTAATATCGCTGCAGCTTGGATTGCCGATATTACTCGAGTTTTCTTCTTGGTCTTGATTTCACGAAATGTGAAGCGTTGACCATTACAGGTTTTGAGGTCGATCTCACGTTCTGTGCATTTTATTATCGCTTCGTCCTTTGTTAACCAGTCAATGCCTAAGATTATGTCAAAGATTTTCATCTCAAGGATGTGAAGGTCGGACTCTACTAAGTGATCGCTTAGCATTAGGGGTAAACCTATAATTCGGCCCTCAATTTCCATAATAGTTCCAGACATTTCCTGGCGCGGCATGCTGAGGTGGCTTAGGTTCAGCTTGAGGAGGTGGGTTCTGTCCTATAGGATTCATTGGTACAGGAATGGGGTTAACGCGGGGTCGTCCACGTCTACATCCTGGTGTCATTCTAAAGGTGGTTCTAATCGGAAAAGAATAATATTGTTACGATATGTATAGGTGCGAGAAAGTTATAAAAACATAACCGGATTAACCAAGTCAACACAACGCCAGTACTGTAACACGTGTGGTACGTAATTCACCGCTTCGCATCGGGGCCCCAATGGTACAGTGCTCACATTCGCACAGTATACTAGGAACCAGTGATGTGTCATTAAGTGATAATCAGATAAAATATGACAGTCAATATATAAAGCAAGTAAAACACATTGACAAGCAGTGAGCACGTAATAAGTATATATATATATCTAAAAAGTTTTGGTTCTACGAAGTCAGTCTCTTTACATTACGTCATAGAATACAAAAGGCTTCTAAGTAATGCTATAGCATCGTGTCCTCACATCAGTACGGACCATGAGCGACAAAAGGAGCAGGTTAGAGCTACGCTGCTATGGTCTAAGTAAAACGGTCATATGTCTGACTACTACTATATGTCAGGAAAGGGTGGCACATCTAGGTTGTACGTATTTATGACTACATCAAAAGGATAACTGTTTAAAAGGATTTGATCACTCTGACTGATCACTAATATCATACGGAAATACCCATCGTCGAATTTTTCTAGGTATGTCTCCAAGTGAATGTGGGGTCTTTGAACTGAGTCTTCTATTCTCGTCCGTTCGAGTAGTCTTACAGCAATAGGACGGAGAACAACTCAGTAACCCTTCTGCCAAAACGAATCATGACTGTCAAATATGTCTCATCGTGGGATATTGGAGTGGCTCTTGCCTTTGCACGCAGTCTCGTGAACTGGGTTATAACATACTTATAGATTCTAAAGTTAGCTAAGTGTCTTCTAATTATCGGGATATAACTATCTTAGGTGGATTCTTATATGGAAAGGAGTTTCCTAATCAAAATTTTAGTTATTCAGAAATATAATTTAAACAATTAAGACACATAGTTCAAATAATCATATAACATCATTTATGAAGTTTATAAATTTACACAAATATATTTATTTCTATCATTCACTAATTATCTGCATTTCAATAGTAATATAAACGATATTTCGTGGTTCTTTCTACACCTCGTAGGTGTTGTTTCGAGTTCGCGATCTTTTGATTGGAGTTTTGTTATGAAAGCCAAGTTGTCGCAATATCATAAACTTTTAGGCAATAAAATAAGAACATACCTTCGAGGAGCTTCTGACGGTAATAGGAGACACATTTCCCTCAAGTGATTTAATTAGTGATCTATACTTATATGATAAGAAAAATTAATAAAGAAAGAGAATTTTGGTTTGATGAAAACAATGATTTGGGTTTTGGTCCGAAAGTTTTGAACCTAGGCTCTGATACCACCTGTAACGCCCCGAATCTAGAATATATTAATTATATCGGATTCGAAGTATTATTGTGATCAAAAGTCCGAACTATAAAATTTTTGAAGGAAATATAACGGAAATGAGAGATAATGAGTTTTATGCAGCGGAAGAAATGAATAGAATAATTTTAATATATATAATACATACATATATGTGTACATATAACATAGTATTAACAGTAATGTTTTATTTAAGTGGGGAACTCCGTGTCGTCTCTATTACTGTCCTTGCTCCACGAAATCATAATCTGCAAGGGTTGTAGAAAATGGGGCGTGAGATTTGAATTCTCACGTATGGGTGATTTGCAACGTCATGGGATTGGTAAATCTGAAATATATTAAGTTATACTCATTAATAAAGTGTTTATTCCATTAAATCAATTTCACATATATACATGATTACGAAATTTCATAGAAGAAACAGTTCATATAATGATTAATCAATATTAAACATATTTCACATAATATAATTGAAATAGCACAAGTTGGTTCACATTAAGGCAAAGCCCAAAGCATATTCACGTATTGTCACAAACTGTCAAACCATATTCGTATGACCATTCCACTTCCAACAAAGTTACCCTTTTAAACTACAACCAAAACTTACTTCATCCAACCACAACAAACTCACATCATCCAACCACAACATCCCTCAAAATAAGCAAGCATCAATGGCCTTATTCCCAGTGCGCACGTAGGCAGCTGACCGGGGACCAGATCTGCTTGATCAACAACCTTGATTCCGAGGGCGTCCCCGACAGCTCCCTGGAGGTAGGATTTAAAACTCGATTCTAACTCCGTACTTACTGACTTTTCATTAGGCGTGAAATTGTCATGATTCGTAGCTAGAAACGCCCTAGTTTTGGTCGATTTTATTGAGTTTTTAGAGCCAAATGAGTACTAATTCTATACATTGATGAATTTGTCTCTTTGATACTCATAGGTGAATCGAGGACGAAAAACAGAGTTCGTAGGACTTTGAATCGACTCAAACGGATGCCCGGATGAGAAGATATCGAAGAAATACGATTGGTATTAGTACGTGAGAAGAAAAGTGTTAGTTGCAAGAAAGGAAGGCCATTCGAGCACCATCACTCGAGCACCATCGCTCGAGCAACGTAGGTCGAGCGCTCCGGACTTACAGAACGTTTTTTCCGCTCGAGGGGCACAGCTCGAGCACCCCGCTCGACCTCTTGAATCATTCGACCAAAACAGCTCGAGCGCCCCGCTCGACCTCTTGAATCATTCGACCAAAAAGGGTCGAGCGCCTCCGCTCGACCGGGACGGCTCGAGCGCTTCCGAGGCTTATTTGCCAAATTTCGTTTTTTGGCCCATGAGATCCCGATTCGGCCCGATCTTTATATATACTCTTTACAAACTCGTTTTAAACAACCACTGGACACACACACGAGAGAGTTCGTTTTGGGGAGAGGAAGAAGAGAAGCAAGTTTACTATTACGTTTTTTAGGTTTTCATTACGAATTCGAATTACAATTTTACTTTTGAGTTTTGTTTCTTAATATTTTCGTTCTTGAACACGTTGAGACCTAATTCTTTGAGTTAATTTAAGTTTATTCTTTCAATTAGTTAAACCCTAGTTTATGTTTGATCTCTTCTTCGTTTTAATTATCATGTTCTTGTTCGTTACTTATTTAATCGTTGTTATTTCCGTTAAACCTATGTCTAGCTAAAACCCTTGCATGCTTAGGGTAGGATGAACTCGTAGAAGTAGGTTGTGGGTACGTAATTAGGGTAACTTGTGACGTTAGGTTTTAATTCTCTTGGTTAATGAATTCTTAAAATTAATCTAGACTTCGCTTTTGAATTTCGTTCGAAAGGTGTTAGAGAGAGGACGACCGTATCACTCTTTAACAACGAGTAGACTAAACGAGAAGGTTTAGGAAGGGTTAATTCATCTACCAGTTTAGCGAAGGAGGACGACCGCATCACCTTAGTTAAATTAGGGTCTCATTAATTAAGCACAATCTATTAAATTGTTAGTAGATTAGTGAAGTTGAGTGTTAGGGTAAAGTATTAGGGTTTAGAATCTTGAGCTTTCACCTTGCATTCTTAGACTTATGTTATTTCTTGTGTGTCACAGTTATTCTGATTATGTACCTGCTTCGTTAGTATACGCAGGGATTCCTATCCTGAGCATCACCATCTCTTACTTGAACACAACCATTAATTAATTCATCGTCTTTAGTATTTTAGTTTTCTTAGCTTATTTTAGTTTTAATTAATTTTTCCAAAAATCCAAAAACAACACACTCATATTAATTACGACGCGTAGATCTTCAGGGATCTATTCGCATATACACTGTCCCTTGGGTTCGATACGCTTGGTCGTTATACTTGCTAATACTACAGTGAACCCGTTCGCTTGCGGGTGAGCGACTAGTAGGAAGTTAGTATATTCGCTTCAAGTCAATGGCACCGTTGCCGGGGATGGCGTTGTATGCTTTTTGAATATGACTTGTCGATAGCTTAGTAGTTAGTAGTGAGTGATTTCTGTCTTTATTTATTTTTTATTCATTCGGCAATTGCGTTTTGATCTTTCTGCTAGTGTGTCAGGTATATGAAAACACGCTTACAAGGCAATACGAGCGAAGAGAGAATACCGTTAGACCCTGAGACAATAGCTAGAAGGAACCGAGCTTTCTTGAGGAGGATGAACGCTGCCGACTTAGGGAAGGAACCAATGGATATCACTAATGAGTTGGACGATGCTGCCAATGAGTTTAATCAGGCAGTAGACCGGGTTGATGGCTCTGGAGGGAGTGGTAGTCAGAATCAAGACCAGTTTGTGGATAGTCAGAGCCAGAACCCGGGTGCACAAAATGTAAACAATCCAGCTCAGAATCTTGTTCAAAATCCTCAGAACAACCCTGCTTACCCACAAAACCCAAATAACCCTTTCAATAACCCAGTATTCCAACATTACCCATACCCACCATACCCTTATCAACCATACCCGTACCCTCCACCTCCTGTCTACAACCAACCACCTGTGTACCAACAACCTCCAGTTCAACACATACCAGCACCACCTGTTGTTCCTCAGCCTGTGCCCCAGAACGCAGATCAGAATATGGCAATTCGGGGTAGGTTCGCGGCACAACCGCAGAGGTACTACGATGGAGTGGTATTGCCTCCAGTTGAGGCAAACAACTTCTCGATTTTCCCGGGAATTCTTAAGCTGCTTACCGAGAACCAGTTCAAAGGGGAAGTTGGGAAGGAGAACCCTCACACTCACTTGAGGAGTTTCCTCATGATAGCATCTACTTTCAATTACAATGGCATGTCTGAAGATGCCAAGAGGCTTAGGATGTTCCCATTCTCACTTACGGGAATAGCTAAAGAGTGGTATGACAACACGCTCCCAAGGGGAGGTGTAACCACATGGGCCAAGCTCGAGCGTCTATTTCTCGAGCGATTCTACTCTCCATCGAGAACGATTAAAGCGAGAATTGAGATCTCTCCCTTTCGCCAGAAGTCTGGAGAGGATTTACGCCAAGCGTGGGAGAGATACTCTAATATGTTGATCGAGTGCCCGCAGCACGGGTACAACGAGGGAGATATTATGGCGTTCTTCTACAGTGGAGCCAGCAAGGCTGGCCAAGCCCATTTAGATGCATGTGCGAGTGGAGCTTTTCTGAACCAAGGGGTAGCAAGGTGTAGAGAGATCGTGGACAATATTGTCACGAATGCCGGTGCATGGAACGATGATCCAGAGTTTCAGAGGGTATGCAAGTTGGAGGAGAATGAGGGTACAAGGAAGCTGTTGATGGCTATGATGGAGAAGATCAACAACCTTGAGATGGGGCAGAACTTGGTTGGAGGGAATGTAGCAGCGAACGAGAAAGTGGAACCACCCACTAGTCAGCAAGAAGAGGCCAACTATATGGGAAGGCCTAATTACCCACAATGGGGGTATCCACAAGGTGGAAATCAGTATGGAAGGCCTCCTTATGGCCAACCATTTGTACCTCCAGGCCCTCAGCCACCTCAAAATCAATGGAGGAACACACAAGGGTATCAAGGAGGCCAGCAGCCTCCTCAAAACACATGGAGGAAAAATGAGAATTTTTCTTATGCTAACCCAAAAGCTGGTATTACTGTTCCTGCAGGTGTTGATCCGGGGTCTAAACCTCCTGGTGGAGAGGGCGGTGCATCAACCGAGGAGATGTTGAGAGTGATCCTTCAGAAGGTGGAGGAAGGTAGCAAGCGATTGTCCTCTTTGGAGTACGATGTGAAGGAGTTGCATAAGAAAGGCGATCATCGAGATCAAGAACTCCAGAAGAGAGACATCGAGTGGAATCGAGTTCAGCAAGAGAACAACAGAAGGTTCAATTCTATCGAGTACCAAATTAGTCAGATTGCAAAGTCTCAGCCGAGAGAGCCTGGCAAGTATCCTTCAATGCCCGAGGATAACCCAAAGGAACATTGCAAGGCTATTGAATTGAGAAGTGGGACCAAATATGATGGTCCTGAGATGCCTACTGATTCTGAGATGCCCAAATGAGAGGTTGAGATAGAAGGAAAAGAGCCTGAGGCAGTTAGAGATGAGACTGAGGAGGTAGGAGTTGAGAAGGGGATTGAAAGTGAAGGGATTGAGAAGAGGAAAGATGTGGACGAGTCACATGAGAGCAAAGAGCCCGAAGAAGAGATAGAGGAGATTGAGAGAATCCCAAAGTGGAAGAAGGCAAAGGAAGCAAGGAAGAATGCAAAAGAGACGGATAAAGATGAATGGGGGGTACCCAAATCTGTGATACCCGTCCCGTATCCATAACGCTTCATGAAAAAGAAGCTTGATGAGAAGTTTGCTAAATTCCTTGATGTTTTTAAAAAGCTACATATTAACATTCCTTTTTATGATGCTTTGGAACAGATGCCTAACTACGCCAAGTTCCTGAAGGACTTGATAGCGAAGAGACGGAGAGTAGACGGACCTGAGTTAGTGCACTTGAACCACGAGGTGAGTGCTATGGTGCACAAGGCACTTCCGCCCAAGCTGAAGGATCCCGGGAGCTTCATCATTCTTTGTGATATCGGGAACGGGATCAAGAAAGGAGCTTTGTGTGATCTCGGGGCGAGCATTAATGTGATGCCTCTCTCGTTGTTCAAGAAGTTAGAGGGAGTTGAGCTTCAACCCACGATGATGACGCTCCAGCTAGCTAATAGGTCCATTACGAGACCTCAAGGAGTAGTGGAGGATGTTCTAGTGACGGTGGAGAATCACATTTTTCCCGCCGACTTCGTAATACTCGAGATGGAAGAGGATGAGCATGTCCCGCTGATTTTAGGGAGGCCATTTCTAGCTACGGCCGGGATGGTGCTTGATGTAGCGAATAGGAAGATCACGGTCAAAGTTGATGATCAAGAAGTGAAGATAGCTATTTACGAAGCTATGAAATACCCCATGGGAGATGAGAGTTGCCACTTCATTGACATTACGGATGCTTGTGTTGAAGACACACTTCTAGACCCTTGCTTTTTCTATGTTCATCAGTTTGATTATCCCATTCTTGACGATCTATCTTATGATTCTTATGATCTTGATTATTTTGACAGCTTGAAAGACAATGAAGACGTCAAGTTCTTGGAGTTGAAGAAAGTAGAGGATGAAGATGACTTGGAAGCTGAGGAGTCAACTTTTGAGAAGATGTTCGATAAGGCGCCACCATTGGAGGCGAAGAAGGAGTTGAAGCCGCTTCCCGACCACCTCAAGCACGCTTACTTGGATGAGACCGACAAATATCTGGTAATTGTATCTGCCCTTTTATCTGATGATCAGCTTGAGAGACTTTTAGTGGTGCTTCGTAAGCACAAATCTGCTATAGGATGGTCGATCGCGGATATTAAGGGAATTAGCCCCTCGATTTGCATGCATAGGATTAGATTAGAAGAGGGTAGAAAGCCGATAGTGCAAAATCAACGTAGAGTTAATCCGGTGATTCAAGAGGTGATCCATAAGGAAGTTTTGAAGTTGTTAGATAGTATGTGTTGAAGAGGTCCTACAGCGAGGATAAATTCTTCTGTTCTGAAAGGTGAAGAATTAGACCTCAGTGGTTGTTGATTTCTTAATCTCCGTCACTTAAATAGGACCGTGTGTGCTTAATGGTTACTGTTTTGATTTATGTTGGGTGAGAATCATTGCGACTTCGAACTTTGTGTCTTGGGCAGTAATATTAATCATACGACGGTTGCTAAGATTTAATACGGAGAAACGCGTGCGAGTACGGCTCGTGTGATTAGTCCCCTTGGTGGGCTCAGAAGTTTTATTGTACCAAATCTTGCAAGTGAAGAATTAGTTTCTTCGGTACGAATAATAATGTTGAGCTCTCTTTACTCCAAGGTGAAATATATTAATTAATTTAGAGCTATTCAGAAGCTTGATTAATTAATGGACTTGATAATCTTAAACGCGGGAAATAATAACCGGGAGCCCATATTATCGTAATATGGATTAAGATGGATAGTGCAATATTAATTTATTAGTGGTAATAATTAATATTAATGGGCTGAATTAAATTGGGGTTCAATATTGAAATTCAAAAGTCCATTAGGAGGTCCAATCTTAATTCTCCTTAAAGGCCCCTCAAGTAGCCCATTAAGTAGCCCAATAATGATAAGGTGATTAAAATAAAAAGAAAATATATTGCTGATTTTTCCATGTATTTTTTCGAAAATTTGAAATCAAGAAGAAAGAAGATTTTGTTGATTTTCTTGGAAAGATATTATGGAAGATATGTATTCTTGGAATACAAGAATATCTCATATATTCAAGAAGATCCAAATCTTTGGATTTCCTCTTGTTAATTTCGAAAATCATAAGTCAAAAAGGAGTGTGAGATTTTTGTGGAATATTTTATTATGGAGAAAAGAATATATGAGATATATTCAAGATTTCTTAGAGACTAAGAAAAGATTTTCTCCAGGCCCATAAAATATATGAAAATTTTGACCACTTCATTATAAATAGGGGTGATTATTTCATCACCAAGTACATAATTCCATGTGTTGGAAAAATCAAGAAGTATAGATATTTTTCTTTTTCCTTAGTTTATTAAATTACTTGAAAGCATCTCCCACCGGTGATCAAGTGAGGTGAAAAGGGAAATACTTGAGAAGGCTTTGGGTTGATAGAGCGAGATTATAATTGTCCCGTATATCCAAAGGCCAATTCTACAAGAGGTACGTTAATCGCATATTTACTTGTTTATTCCGCCTAGTTAATATGTGAAATTAATTCAACATGCATGATGAAAATTAGTTGTTGGAATTATTATTTGAATTAATTAGGATTAATTCATGCTAGTAATAATTGTATTTAAATTCGTATTTAAATTTCATCCCGAATAGATTCCGGGCAACCCTATTTTCCCAACAACTGGTATCAGAGCCACGGTTTCGGGCACTGATCTTTAAATTGGAATTTAAATTGTTAAACATTAAATTAAAATTGGATAGTAGAATTGCTAGATCTTTTTTGCAGGTATCCAATTGTCATGGTTTTAATGTTGTTAATTTCATGCGTGTGAATTAATTGTTTTTAATTCGATTCGTTCGAATTCATTTTTCTCGTGAGAAAATCCACGAGTAGATTAGTTGTTTTTATTTTGATTCGATCATTGTAATAGACTAGTCTATATCTAGTATTTATTTTTTTGTAAAAATAAATTGTAACCGGATCATGGTGAAGAACGAAGAATTAAAAACGGCGTACCCGGACGACGCATACAAGCGTGGCGCGTGTATGGACGTAAAATCATGCAAGGGGTGATGAAAACTGAGACGAACGGCGCACGGGGTGCACGACGCACGACCTGGGCGCGACGGGAGGCCGGCGCCGCGCGTACACGCGCGCGCGCCTCGGGCACGGCCTGGTGCGCCTCGGGGCGCCTCGTGCAGCGCCTCGGTGCGCCTCCGTGCAGCGCCTCTGGTGCGCCTCCGTGCAGCGCCTCTGGTGCGCCTCGGGTGCACCTCCGTGCAGCGCCTCGGGTGCGCCTCGGCGCGCCTCCTGCAGCGCTTCGGCGCTTTTTGGGTCGGGAGGCGCGCGGGCCCACTTCGTGGGCTGACGCGCGCCATATCTCAGGCCGTGGAATTTTTCGGTTCGTATTTTTTTTCCGTGTGATTTTAAACATCGTCCCGAACCCCAAACGATGCTGTTTTTGATGAAGTGTTGTTGTTCGAGTGGGAGCACGTCGAGACGAACGTCGGAAAGCAACAAGGACGATTTTTCGCATCAAGACGCGAAGAAATTAAACCGTGACAATTGGATTTGAGTGCTCCAATGTGTTTAATTTTGTTTTGATGGATGTTTTATTTCGTGCACCTATTATTATTTGTTAATATGTGTTTGCATGAATTTAATTGTCCAAGAAAAACCTTACTTTCGAAAATTTCTAAGTATGTTTATTTAATTGCAATTTTATTCCGGATATTAAGATTGGATTAATTTGGCCTCCATAATTTATTTATTTGTGAAGTTCTTTTGAAATACATTTCCCCCTCGGATCGGCCAAAAGAACGAATTTCACATGAATAAATTCCGAAAGGATGATTGTGGATTATTACTAGTGGCGATATTGACCCTCACCACGAGTGGCTTGCTCAAAGCGAAATAATAATCCTGTATTTAATTATGGTTATTACTTAGGCATAGGAAATTGATATTAACTTACTCCCCTTGGAGTCCCTGTCAATTTCTATGTGGTCAAAGTGGGAGCCAACTATTAATTTTGAATTAAGGATTTGTAACTTTCGAGTTTGTAATCCGCTTGAATGTATTTAAATGTATAGACCACCCCTCGTGGCGCATTTAAATTGTTTCGAGATGTTGGCTGATGCATGATTATATTGTTTTAAGGTTTCAATATAATTGATGTGATCGAATTATGTGATAATTTCGTATTTTTCTAGATATTAATATGAATGTATGTTTTATTCTCATTTCATCATGTCGCAACCTTTTAATCCACTGATTAATATACTTAAAGTTAATAAAAAAAATTGGAGAGAATTATATCGATTGGAAATGTTTTTTTAAAATTTGTCCTTACTGCACGAAAACACAATTGGGTTATTTACGTTAATATACCCGGCAAGCCTAATGATAAGTCAAGCAATGGGAAAAGGCAGTTTATGATTGGAAGCGTGACAATGAACACATGAAGTGCATCATCTTGACATCTTTGTCTGAGGATTTAAGGCGCGTTCATGGAGACATTGTATCCGCTGTTGAAATCATGGAACACCTTGAAGAAGATGTTTTCACATCAGAATCCCATGACAGATCAGTTCACCAAACATGACTCGGTCAAGTTGGAAATGGTGGAAGGAACGCCCGTGAGGGAGCACGTTCTCGAGATAATAGCATACCTTAACAAGTTGGAAGTACTTGGTGCGGATTTTGATTGATTTCATATACCATTCTCTACCGAGAAGCTTTGAGCAGTTTCATCTGAACTGTCAGATGAATGAACGGACAAATCGTTTGTCCGAGCTCTTGCAAGCTTTAGTTTCGGTGGAGGTGAAAATGGAGCACCAGTCTAGTGCTATGGTGGCTAATGGTCCGTCTACCTCTTTTGGTCCCAAGGGAGGGAAAAAGAGGAAGAGAACCAAAGGCCGGATCCAAGCAAACCCAATTGTTGCGAAAGGCAAATGCAAAGGCTAGCATCAAAGGGGAAGTGTTTTAGTTGCGGTGAGAGAGGACAATGGAGGTCTGCCTGTTCCAAGCCTAAGAGGCTAGGAAAGTTAGGTAATTCACACACCTTAGTCGTCGAAACTTGTGAAGTGGTGTATGCTGTCTATTCGTGGATAGTGGATACGAGAGCTGCTGATCATAATTTTTTTTCATGGGTTCAAGCTAACCCGATGACTTAACGGAAGTGAGATCCCCATCACATCGGGCAATGCTACGAGAGTGGCAGCTGAAGCAGTGGGAGAAGTGTGCCTATCTTTTGAAGATAGAGTTATGGTCTTGAGAGACGTTCTTCATGTTCCTAGTTTAGAAAGAACTCAACCTTCAGTTTCTAAACTGTTTGAATAGATACTCAGTTTCTTTTAATAAGGATGTTATTATTTCTTGAAACGATGAGTTTATCTGTTCCGGAACTTCAATGGATGATCTTTATACCATTTTTTGGGCACACCACTCACAAAATTGAATCTAATAACACATCGATTATTTCGAGCAATAAAAGAAAGCATTCTTCGGAGATGAACGAAACACTTCTATGGCATCTTAGACTAGGTCATATTAATCTAAAGCGGATAAAGAGATTGGTGAAAGACGGATCCTTGGAATCATTCCAAGTCGAACCATTTCCAACTTGTGAATCCTGTTTAGAGGGTAAAATGACCAAGAGGGATTTGGAGCCAAGGGAAATAGAACCACGGAAGTGTTAGAACTCATTCATACCGATATGTGTAGTTCAATGACGATCATAGCAAGAAGGGGTATGAGTAGATTGTCTTTTTCAATTATTACTCGAGATATGGATACATCTACCTTATGATGCATAGGGAAAGAGGTATCAAGTTTCTACGATTTGATCGTAGAGGCGAATACCCTAGCGATGAATTCTTGAACTATCTATCAGACGAAGGGATTGTATCCCTATTGACCGCACCGGGAATCCCTCAATAGAACGGTGTGGCGGAACGAAGAAGCCAGAATCTTTTAAGAAATAGTCAGATCCATGATGAGTTATTCGGATTTATCCAAGTCGTTTTGGGGTAACGCCTTGGAAATAACGACTTACATTCTAAACTTGGTGCCATCCAAATCGGTTCCTAAAACCCCAATGGAATTGTGGACCGGGCGCAAGCCCAGTCTAAGACACTTGCGGATTTGGGGTTGTCCGGCATACGTGCTAGACGAGGAAGCCGGTAAATTGGATCCACGTTCGGAATTAAGGTTGTTTATAGGATATCCCATGGGAACGAAAGGGTGTATGTTCTATAGTCTCAAGGATTAAAAGACCGTGATTAGTTCGCACTTTAAATTCTTGGAGGAAGACTATATGAACAAAAGAAAGCCCAGAAGTGAGATTACCTTAGCCGAGTTAAGAGGGCAAACTCCTATATCAAGTATACAAGATGATATACCACACGTCACACCTTCACAACCGGAACCCCGTCGTAGTGGGAGGATTGCAAGGCAACCCGAGAGATTCATGGGAATTGGAGAATCTTCGGATTTGATTCCCGACGATGAATCAGACCCATGAACGTACGACGAGGCAATCCAAGACAAAGACGCGGAGGCGTGGCAAACTGCAATGGAAACCGAGGTGGGTTCGACAGATTATAATTAAGTGTGGGAGTTGGTTGATCCACCTAGTGGGGTAGAGCCCATTGGATGCAAGTGGGTGTACAAGAGGAAAAGAGGACCGGACGGAAAGGTAGAGACCTTCAAAGCAAGGCTTGTGGCCTGTGGCCTGTAGCTATGCTTAAGTCCATCCGTATTCTCTTGTCGATCGCTGCGCACTTAGATTACGAGATCTGGCAAATGGATGTCAAGACAGCTTTCCTTAACGGAAGTCTTGATGGGATCTATATGCAACAGCCCAAAGGTTTCGTTGAAAAAGGCCAAGAGCACCTCGTATGCAAGCTTAAAAGATCCATTTATGGACTTAAGCAAGCATCGCGTACTTGGAACTAGTGTTTTGATCAACTTATTAAGTCTTATGGGTTTGTGATCAAAACAAGTTCGAAAGTTGTGTGTATAAAAGATGTGACGGAACTGCGGTGGTATTCTTAGTATTATACATAGACGATATTCTGCTCATTGGAAACAATGTAAAGGTATTGTTAGACGTAAGGGTATGACTGTCAAATCAGTTTGATATGAAGGACTTAGGGAAAGCCGGTCACATCCTTGGGATCAAGTTCACTCGAGATCGCAAGAGGAGGGATGTTGGGCTTATCGCAAGTTTCATACAAAGACACTGTTTTGAAGCATTTCAACATGCAAGATTCCAAGAAAGGTTTTGTACCTTTTAGGCACGGAATCCATCTATCTAAATAAATATGCCCTAAGACGCAAGTGGAGACAGATGACATGAAAGACGTTCCGTACATTTCGGACGTAGGAAGTCTTATGTATGCAATATTGTGTACGAGACCGGATATCTGCTTTGCCGTGGACATGATGGCAAGATATCAAAGTAACCCCGGGAAAGCACATTAGATTGCAATTAAATGCGTTCTTTAGTTTCTGAAAAGAACTTGGTATGGAATGCTGATTTAACAATCAGACAATCTAATTCTCATGGGATACACGGACTCAAATTTCCAATCAGACATAGACTCCAAAATAACTACCTCGGGTAGTGTGTTTTGCATGGGAGAAGGAGCCATGACATGGAGAAGCGATTTGTAGAAATGCATCGCCGATTCGACCATGAAAGCCGAATAAGTAACTGCTTGTGAAGCAGCGAAAGAAGCGGTTTGGCTCAAGTACTTCTTAGTGGACTTGGACGTCGTTCCGAATTTGCCCATCATAATCACTGTCCATTGTGATAATGTCGGAGCAGTTGCAAATTCAAGGGAACCGAGAGTCCACAAGGCCAGCAAACACATTGAAATAAAACACCATCTTATACGAGAAATCGTTAAGAGAGGAGATAAAGAGGTGGCAAAGATAGCGTCGGGTGACAACCTAGCCAATCCATTCACAAAGGGTCTGCCTCAGAGTACATTCAAGAGACATGTGGATGGAATGGGAGTCAAGACGATTGTCAATCTGCTTTAAGTATAAGTGGGAGGAATTATTAGGTTAGTGTAGGTTGACATGAGATGTCACGGAGAGCTACTACACTAAGACATGCGTGATGTATACTAAAAGCAGACTTTAAGTATAAGTGGGAGATTGTTGGAGTTATACGAGTTATACGTGAAAGTATGCTTTTACTTTGTATAACTCGTGTATCAAACACTCGTTTTATGAGAATAATTATTTTATCACATTTGCCTTAGTTATGATTGAATGTTGAATTTCTATTGCAAACCGTTCAATATATAGTACATGTTACAATGTAGTTAATGTGGTGATACCCGATCAAGGAAGACAACATTAACAATTTACTTGTAACTAAACGTACATTTTCACGACCTAGGTGGAATTGAACAATCCGCCGTGAAAGGTCGATGTGTAAGGCTCAGATTGGTCTGTCTTGACTAAGAGATTGCACTAGCACATTTAGTATGTGTTGAAGAGGTCCTACAGCGAGGATAAATTCTTCTGTTCTGAAAGGTGAAGAATTAGACCTCAGTGGTTGTTGATTTCTTAATCTCCGTCACTTAAATAGGACTGTGTGTGCTTAATGGTTACTGTTTTGATTTATGTTGGGTGAGAATCATTGCGACTTCGAACTTTGTGTCTTGGGCAGTAATATTAATCATACGACGGTTGCTAAGATTTAATACGGAGAAACGCGTGCGAGTACGGCTCGTGTGATTAGTCCCCTTGGTGGGCTCAGAAGTTTTATTGTACCAAATCTTGCAAGTGAAGAATTAGTTTCTTCGGTACGAATAATAATGTTGAGCTGTCTTTACTCCAAGGTGAAATATATTAATTAATTTAGAGCTATTCAGAAGCTTGATTAATTAATGGATTTGATAATCTTAAACGCGGGAAATAATAACCGGGAGCCCATATTATCGTAATATGGATTAAGATGGATAGTGCAATATTAATTTATTAGAGGTAATAATTAATATTAATGGGCTGAATTATATTGGGGCTCAATATTGAAATTCAGAAGTCCATTAGGAGGTCCAATCTTAATTCTCCTTAAAGGCCCCTCAAGTAGCCCATTAAGTAGCCCAATAATGATAAGGTGATTAAAATAAAAAGAAAATATATTGCTGATTTTTCCATGTATTTTTTCGAAAATTTGAAATCAAGAAGAAAGAAGATTTTGTTGATTTTCTTGGAAAGATATTATGGAAGATATGTATTCTTGGAATACAAGAATATCTCATATATTCAAGAAGATCCAAATCTTTGGATTTCCTCTTGTTAATTTCGAAAATCATAAGTCAAAAAGGAGTGTGAGATTTTTGTGGAATATTTTACTATGGAGAAAAGAATATATGAGATATATTCAAGATTTCTTAGAGACTAAGAAAAGATTTTCTCCAGGCCCATAAAATATATGAAAATTTCGACCACTTCATTATAAATAGGGGTGATTATTTCATCCCCAAGTACATAGTTCCATGTGTTGGAAAAATCAAGAAGCATAGATATTTTTCTTTTTCCTTAGTTTATTAAATTACTTGAAAGCATCTCCCACCGGTGATCAAGTGAGGTGAAAAGGGAAATACTTGAGAAGGCTTTGGGTTGATAGAGCGAGATTATAATTGTCCCGTATATCCAAAGGTCAATTCTACAAGAGGTACGTTAATCGCATATTTACTTGTTTATTCCGCCTAGTTAATATGTGAAATTAATTCAACATGCATGATGAAAATTAGTTGTTGGAATTATTATTTGAATTAATTAGGATTAATTCATGCTAGTAATAATTGTATTTAAATTCGTATTTAAATTTCATCCCGAATAGATTCCGGGCACCCCTATTTTCCCAACACTTCTCCGTCTACGGGGAGTCGTTTGATAAATGTCTAATCAATCTTGAAGTTGTGTTGAGCAGGTGTGAAGAGACGGACTTAGTGCTTAATTGGGAGAAGTGTCACTTCATGGTAAGAGAGGGTATTGTTCTTGAACATCATGTGTGCTCGAAAGGTATCCAAGTGGACAAGGCGAAAGTGATTGCTATCGAGAAGCTTCCACCACCGTCGACCGAGAAGGGGATTCGGTCATTCTTAGGACACGCGGGTTTTTATAGACGTTTCATAAAAGACTTTTCACAAATAGCTAAACCCCTCTCGCGGCTTCTTGAAAAAGAAGTCGCCTTTGAGTTTACTAATGAGTGTTTAGTGGCTTTTAACAGGTTGAAAGAAGCGTTGGTGAATGCCCCGATACTTGTTACACCGGATTGGTCTAGCCCATTCATGCTGATGTGTGATGCTAGCGATTATGCGATGGGGGTTGCTTTGGGGCAAATTTGTGAGAAGCGTTTTCACGCTATTTACTATGCCTCAAAGATGCTGAATCCTGCTCAAATGAATTACACTACGACCGAAAAGAAGCTGTTAGCGGTCGTGTATGCCTTTGATAAATTTTGACCCTACCTAGTAGGGACGAAAACAATTGTATATACGGATCATGCAGCGATTCAGTATCTCATGAGTAAGAAGGATGCAAAGCCCTGTCTCATTCGTTGGATCTTGTTGCTCCAGGAGTTTGACGTAGAGATCCGAGACAAGAAGGGATGTGAGAACGTGATAGCCGATCACCTTTCGAGATTGGAGCTTACAAAGGAGAATACCGTGGAGGATCGAGAGGTGAACGATGAATTTCCGGACGAGAAGCTCTTTGGCTTAGGAGAAATTCCGGTATATCGAGTTGAAGAGAAGGCACCTTGGTTTGCAGATTATGCTAACTATTTAGCAAGTGGAGAGTTGCCCGTTGAGATAGACTCGGTGCATCGGAAGGCATTTTTTAAGAAAGTTCGAGAGTTCATTTGGGATGATCCCTACTTGTTCAAAAGAGGGATAGATCACGTGTTAAGAAGGTGTGTGCCAGAGGAGGAGTGGAGTGATATTATAAGGCATTGTCACGCCTTGCCATGTGGAGGACATTTGGGTGTAGAGAAGACCGGAAGGAAAGTCCTTCAATCTGGTTTTTATTGGCCAACTATCTTGAGAGATTGCATGGAATGGGTTAAGAGGTGTGAGAAGTGCCAACGATTCGGCTCCATTACTAAGAGGGATGAGATGCCGATGCACATGTTCATGGAAGTCGAGATATTCGACGTATGGGGGATTGAGTTCATGGGTCCATTTCCTCCTAGCAATGGATTCTTGTACATTCTCGTATGCGTTGATTATGTCTCGAAGTGGATTGAAGCTGTCCCAACTCGAGTGAATGATTCCCGAGTGGTCATCGAGTTCTTGAGGAAGAACATCTTTGCAAGATATGGAGTTCCAAGAGCTTTGGTAAGTGATGGGGGAAGTCATTTCGTGAACAAATGGATGGAAAAGCTGTTGTCCAAATACGAGGTAAGTCATCGAATCTCTACTGCTTATCATCATCAATCTAACGGTCTTGCAGAGGTTTCCAATCGTCAAATCAAGGAGATCCTTGAGAAGACGGTGAGCATTAGTAGGAAAGATTGGGCGATGAAGCTTGATGATGTACTTTGGGCATACAGGACAGCTTTCAAAACTCCTCTTGGTATGTCTCCATATCAATTGGTTTTTGGAAAGGCATGTCACTTGCCCGTGGAGTTGGAGCACAAGGCACATTGGGCGATCAAGAAGCTGAATTTTGATAGTGCCTTGGTTGGTGAGAAGAGATTACTCCAATTGCATGAGTTGGAGGAGTTTCGAGACAGTGCCTACGAGAATGCCCGAATTTTCAAGGAGAAGACTAAGAAGTGGCATGATGCACGACTGCGGAAAAAGGAGTTCAAAGTGGGTGATCAAGTCCTCGTATTCAATTCGAGGATGAAGCTGTTCGGTGGAAAGTTTAAGTCCAAGTGGAACGGGCCGTATATTGTGAAAGGAGTGCACAAGAGTGGATTCCTTGAAGTCGAGAAGGATGATGGACATAAATTCATGGTGAACGGGCATCGAGTGAAGAAATTCTTTAACTTCTCTTATGAGAATAAGGGAGATATTTCAGATTCTAAAGTCCCGTGAGCTCCTTCGAGCTCGGTCCGACATTAGGACTTTAAAACTAGCGCTTAATGGGAGGCAACCCATTTTTACTAGCTTTTATGTGTTTTTCTTGTTTTTCGTAGTTTTTGGGAATCGTAAGTGTTAACCTAGTGTGTTAGAGTTTATTTGGTGTAGGCTTGCTTAGTGGAGATTGATCGGAGAAAGAGAGCTTAAGGAGGAAAGTCACGAAGTTGAACACGTTTCGAGTAGGGAAGCATTCGATTTTTGGAGTTGAGGTAACCGAACCCCAAACGTCGACCTCTTTGCGAAGTCGAAGTTTGGGGGGTGATGTTTCTTTTCGTTCGTTACTTTGCATTGATAGTGATATCAGTTCATGAGAATTTGGTGCACTTACTCGTACGTACTCATTCTTTTCAAACTTTATTATTGCATAGCAAGAACAAAGTTTGGGGGGGTGTGTATTCGTACTTCAGGTTCGTGCACGAAATTCTATGAAAAAATTGGTCAAATTTTTCGAAAATATCAATGTTTGAGTGAGAATGGATCGAATTGAGTGTGGTCACTTAAGTTCGGCATAAATTGGATTGGTGATATGCACGTTTGGAAGAGACCTAACTCCTCGGTCGAATGAGCGACCTGGCTTAAATCGAGGAGTTCTTAAGGTTAATCTTTGCTTAAATATGTGTGATGAATGTGTCGAGCGCGTTTGGTATGCTAAATTAAGTGTTGAGCGTCGAAATTTGAAAGTTTAAGGAGGATCCGCTCGAGTGGATGCGCTCGAGCGCCTCCATTCGAGCTAAGGGGTCGAGCAGCCAAAAACTTACATAAAGTTTTTGCCGTTCGACCTCTTGAACCGTTCGACCACCTTGCTCGAGCGCGACCGCTCGAGCGGGTCGCGAGTTTTGCCCAGGCTTTGCTCACTCTATAAATACCCCCTTTCACACGATTTCACACACTCTCACACACTCGGAGGTGCAATTTTGGGCGAAATTGAGCGTACTCGAACGATTCCAACGAATTAACCCCAAATTCATTCGATTTCTTCACGTATTTCACGGATTACCTCAAGAAAGGTATGTAATTTCTCTCTTTTGTCTTTCAATTCATTGTTTGAAGCATGATTTAGGCATGAATTGAAGAACTAGGGTTCTTGAGTGACGAAATTTGGGGTTTTTTGCAAGTATTCATTGATTCTTTGTTCCTTGTTGATGAATGTGGATAATATGCTATGGGTTTGCTAAATTTGCTTTCAATTTCGAGATTGAATGTGTAGGATTAGTGAATCTCTAGAGTGAGAAAATAGGAATTTGAGGAAATGATATGGGTTTTGCAATTTAAGATGAAATTGTTGTGGATTGGGATTGATTGAGCATGAATAGGTAGGAGTTGAGTCTTGAGCATGTAAATTACACAATTTTGGGGTAATGTTACTTCATGATAGACTCGATTATTGGCATTGTTGAGTGTGATTGATGAATTGTTTGGAATTTACTTGAGAACTTTGAGATGAATGAATGTGATTTGAATTGAGTGAGTAGACTCAAGTTGAGATTGTTAGAAAAGGGAATTGAGAGTACTATTTGAGATATATGGAATCTAATGTTATGGATGAATTTAAAATGCTCTATGTGTCTCAGGTACTATGGCACCGAAAAGGAATGAGGACCGAATCTTGAGTAATGCTGAGTTGGAAGAGTTAATGAATGAGCTTAGGACAAAGAGTTTGCTCCCTTCAAGATGGGACAATTTGGAATTCGGGGATAGCTGGACATATGTTGCTTATAGATGGAGTTTGGTCACCGGAAAGGTCGTGAAAACCCGTAGGCCGGTGGTGCGTTTTATGCAAGACATAGGGATTGAAGCTGAAATAAGGAGGATATTTACGAGGAACAGCATGGATGAGTTCCTCGAGATATTGCTCACGATGGACACCCACGCTGATCTGACTGAGCAGTTCCTGGCTACCATAGAAAAGAAGAATGAGTACTCGTTCAAGTTCAAATACAGAAACGAGTGGCAGCATTGTGAGATGAGAGATGTGAACTTAGCGCTTGGGCTCCCTGCTCTACCTAGGCCCAATAGGATATCAAAGTCTTACAACGCGAACGGATTTTGGAAGGACATCACGGGAAGGATGGCCGGTGAGTACAAGGGTCAGAATGCTCGGGCCTCTGCGATCCGAAACCCAGTGGTTAGGTATTTGGAGCGAATTTTGGGGAATACCATCTACGCCCGTTCTGAGATGGGGACCGTGACGAGCAAGCAACTCTACGGTATATGGTGTCTTCTTTATAAGAAGGATCACGATTTCGGACGGGACTTCATGGAGCACAACTACGAGGCGGCATTCAAGCTCGGGGCCAAGACCTCAAAGGTGCGAGGAGGAGGTCTAATCTCGGTGTTCATGAGGTACTTGGGATGTGTGCCCTGTGCATCTCCTGTCCCCGGGAGGGATTTAGACTTTGATCAGTTGAGCCACACTTTGATGTTCGAGCACTGGATGGGGAGTTTTTATATTCGATACAAGGAAGATACTCTCTTCCCTCTCCCAAATGACAAGCTCGTAACGTTGAAGGGGAAGAAGAATGCGAACCTGGGGATGAACGGAGAGAGGCATCTAGCTGTGAGTGCCAAGTTTACTCATGATGTGGACAGCCGAGGGCTCCGAGACGGGAGGCCTTCGAAGAGAAGCCGGGGTGAAGGGACGAGCGGTGCCGGATCAAGTGGAGTAGCAGACCTCCAAGAAGAAGAAGAGCAAGAGTATGAGGCAGACGAAGATGCGGGCGGAGCTGCGGGTGAGGAGCCGCAAGAGCTGGAAGTGGAGTCACCTGAGGTGCAGTCGCCTAGGCTATGGTATCCCTCACAAGAGGAATGGACGCAGATAGGGAACCAGATGCAGTCGCTTCAAACTAACGTGACCTACTTGCGTGAGACGCAAGATAGGCTAGATACGAGGACAACCCGAATGGAGGATCAGTTCTCAGACATGCATCGATGGATGGAGTCGCTGTTCATATCGCATTTGGGGGCTGATCATCAAAACTACCGCCCACCACCACCTCCGGATGCTTGAGAGTCATGGGATGCCCCCAATTTTCTTTTTCCTTTTCCTTTTCCTTTATCTTTTCTTTTTTGTTTCTTTTCTTATTTAATTCTGCTTTTGAGTGTGAACTGTAGTGTTTGAGTGGTGTGCATTTCGTAAGGGATTGCATTGAAAGCGTTTCAGATTGTTTGGGGTTGAACTGTTGAATTGATTTGATGATTGAGTTATTTCACGCTTATTAACTCTTTTAGACTACTTTTTGTTGATTCTTGAGTATGAATTAGTGAGAAGAGTTGAGTTGTGAAGTTGAATTGAGAATCCTTTAGTGTGAGTGTTTGACTTAGAGCAGATTGGAGAGAGAACTAGTATGCTTGTGAACTATCCTTTTGAGTGCTTGTGAGATAAGAGTGAGAATGCACTAGACTAGCATGGATGTGAAAGCTGTGAGCTTTTGAGCCTTATGAGATTTTACATGCATGATATGATCTCTTCGTTTGTGAGTGGATCGTCACTTTAGAGGATGCTAGAACTTGCATGTGCTCTTGTTCCTTGATTGTGTCTAGTTTGATATGCCGAATAGGATCTTAGGCCATCTTTGGTTTTATTGAGTCACTTAACCAAAATTTTCCCTACCAATGACATTGAATCCCTTGTTAGCCCCTTTGAGCCGAAAGCCTATTTTATTTGCTAGCACATAAGAACACTATTCCAATTCCTAAGCTTTTTTGTCCCAAGTTGATTGGAGAATAGGAAAGTGTGAATGTGAAGGGAGTAAATTGAGTTGAAAAAAGAAAAGGTTGTTTGTTGAGTGAATATGAGAAGGTGTGATGAAGTCTGAGATGTGGGAAAGAACAAAAAAAAAAGGGTTGAGAATGAGCAAAAGGAAAAAAAAAAAAAGAGCTCATGTGTTGTGCGAAAAAAAAATGAAGTGATTGAAAAAAAAAGGTGAAAAGAGTGAGAAAGAAAAAATTGAAGTGCTGAGAAAAGTGGAATTGAAAGAGTGTTAATTGAAAATGTTTGAAGTATTCTGTTCCTAAACTCGAAGTGCTGAAGTTTGATTTTCTATTCTCCATTCACATGAGTCACTTTACCCTATATTGTTATCCCACCTGTCCAAAGAGCCTACATTACAACCTTGAGAAAAGTCCTTTTTGATTCGGCATTGATTTCTAGAGTACGGTCGGAGTTAAGAGCACTTCCAAGCCTATGGCTGCCAATTTGAGTGATTGATTGTTTGAGTGAGTCCCTTAATCATTGATATACACTTGTGAGGGAGCGAAACACATCGTTGAGTGCACATCCATACTTGATCTTGGTGTTTCTTGTTATTGTTGCATGAGTATGATAAAGGAAAGTGAGTGAGTATACGGGTGATTGATTTTTGAAGCTCGAGTTCATTAGCTTGCATGATTGATTCTTTGACTCATCCCTAACAATTTCACTTGACTTATTATTTCATTGCTTGAGGACAAGCAATATGGTAAGTTTGGGGGTTGATTAGGCGTGAAATTGTCATGATTCGTAGCTAGAAACGCCCTAGTTTTGGTCGATTTTATTGAGTTTTTAGAGCCAAATGAGTACTAATTCTATACATTGATGAATTTGTCTCTTTGATACTCATAGGTGAATCGAGGATGAAAAACGGAGTTCGTAGGACTTTGAATCGACTCAAACGGATGCCCGGATGAGAATATATCGAAGAAATACGATTGGTATTAGTACGTGAGAAGAAAAGTGTTAGTTGCAAGAAAGGAAGGCCATTCGAGCACCATCGCTCGAGCAACGTAGGTCGAGCGCTCCGGACTTACAGAACGTTTTTGCCGCTCGAGGGGCACAGCTCGAGCGCCCCGCTCGACCTCTTGAATCATTAGCCCAAAACAGCTCGAGCGCCCCGCTCGACCTCTTGAATCATTCGACCAAAAAGGGTCGAGCGCCTCCGCTCGACCGGGACGGCTCGAGCGCTTCCGAGGCTTATTTGCCAAATTTCGTTTTTCGGCCCATGAGATCCTGATTCGGCCCGATCTTTATATATACTCTTTACAAACTCGTTTTAAACAACCACTGGACACACACACGAGAGGGAGAGAGTTCGTTTTGGGGAGAGGAAGAAGAGAAGCAAGTTTACTATTACGTTTTTTAGGTTTTCATTACGAATTCGAATTACGATTTTACTTTTGAGTTTTGTTTCTTAATATTTTCGTTCTTGAACACGTTGAGACCTAATTCTTTGAGTTAATTTAAGTTTATTCTTTCAATTAGTTAAACCCTAGTTTATGTTTGATCTCTTCTTCGTTTTAATTATCATGTTCTTGTTCGTTACTTATTTAATCGTTGTTATTTCCGTTAAACCTATGTCTAGCTAAAACCCTTGCATGCTTAGGGTAGGATGAACTCGTAGAAGTAGGTTGTGGGTACGTAATTAGGGTAACTTGTGACGTTAGGTTTTAATTCTCTTGGTTAATGAATTCTTAAAATTAATCTAGACTTCGCTTTCGAATTTCGTTCAAAAGGTGTTAGAGAGAGGACGACCGTATCACTCTTTAACAACGAGTAGACTAAACGAGAAGGTTTAGGAAGGGTTAATTCATCTACCAGTTTAGCGAAGGAGGACGACCGCATCACCTTAGTTAAATTAGGGTCTCATTAATTAAGCACAATCTATTAAATTGTTAGTAGACTAGTGAAGTCGAGTGTTAGGGTAAAGTATTAGGGTTTAGAATCTTGAGCTTTCACCTTGTATTCTTAGACTTATGTTATTTCTTGTGTGTCACAGTTATTCTGATTATGTACCTGCTCTGTTAGTATACGCAGGGATTCCTATCCTGAGCATCACCATCTCTTACTTGAACACAACCATTAATTAATTCATCGTCTTTAGTATTTTAGTTTTCTTAGCTTATTTTAGTTTTAATTAATTTTTCCAAAAATCCAAAAACAACACACTCATATTAATTACGACGCGTAGATCTTCAGGGATCTATTCGCATATACACTGTCCCTTGGGTTCGATACACTTGGTCGTTATACTTGCTAATACTACAGTGAACCCGTTCGCTTGCGGGTGAGCGACTAGTAGGAAGTTAGTATATTCGCTTCAAGTCAACTTTCCATAAAACTGACTCAATAAACTTCACAGAGAAAAATACTTGATTGACAACATTACTTATTCATGCTCACATAAGGTGCTTACTCATACAATGGTGATCGATTTATAAAACAACAGGCATTATATATCATATATATTCATATCACATAATTCAAACAGTTATATTATAGGTGTTACATTTATGTTGGATTAGACGTTTTTGATTGATTTAGTCGAGTTCAAAAAATACCCGCACAACGTATTATAAGCAGATCGATCAACAGATCATCACCCACCTGTTAACTTTATAGCTAAGTCACAACTGTCTTGAAATCCCTTTGGAGATAACTTAAGTTGTAGATACGTCCCGAGAGTGATATACAAACAGAATGTCGGATCCCTCGTGCATATTCCGATTAGCACAGAATCCTAGTACGAAACCATTTGGTTAAAAGTTGACCTTTGAATTAATTGGAAAACTTGAGAGTTTGTGTTACGAGAATTGAGGGGGTCGTTGTCTTTAGAAAACTTATCGAAAGCTAAAACTCCTAAAGGTTGATTTCTAATTGATAAGTACACCCCTTTTCAAGAGGAGGTGTATTGGGGGCGTATTTACTAATTTTCGTGGTGTCCTTAACAAAAGCTTTTTATAAAATTAAAAGTATAATCATAATTATTATTATTCTTGGAAATACTTAAAAGAATAAGAATAATTACTTAAGAGTATTAATAAGAAATAAAGAAAAGGTTTTTCTTTCTAAGATTTCTATTTCTCATTTCAAAAGAATTCTTGAATATAAATATTCATATTTTATAAATAAAACTCTTTTATTAAACTTCTTAATAAACTTTATCTTGTGTTCCTTTTTAAAAGGAAAGAGTAGTATTATTTTCTAAAAGTCCTTTTCCAATTGTTTCAAACATTTGAACAGTAGAAGACGAGTTTCCATTTGTCTCTAAAAACTCAACTAACACTAAAACAAACCAATTTCATCACCATATCATCTATTAACCAAACCAAACTAATTTATCCATTCAATAATACCTTCCAACTAAAACAGCAATACTAATTCATCAATCTAATAATATCATCCAACCAAAACAATAATACTTAACTCCCAAACCAACAATACTAAATAGTTATCTCAATAACACTAGTAGGATTTTAACAACAAAACTCCATTTACAACTCTCCAATCCAACATCAGGGGATCTACAACTGTTCAATTCCTATTCCAACTAGAGGGGATCTAAAACTGTTCAATTCCTATTCCAACTAGGACGAGAAATAGAGAGAAGTTTAGCAATTCTTACGAGTCCCAAATTCGGCAGCCTAACGGCGTAGTTCGGAGACTCGTCGGGTAAATTTCGGCAGCGTAACGACGTGATTCTGGATTTTCCAAAAACAAAACAAACAGCTAATTATTACGAAGGCATCTCGATTAATACGAAAGAACGAAAATCAATTTAATCAAAACGAGAATTAATGGGGGAAATTGAAATCGAAAGGAAACGAAGGACCGAGGAGGAATCGAGACTCACTCAAGGAGGAGGGCAAATCGACCCGATTGAAACAGGAGAGGAGGGCGGCGAAGCACGGCGGCGCTCGGTTCTGCATCTAAAACAGAGGCGACGGCAGCGGGGCTTCACGGCGGTTGCTGGCAAAGAGGACGACGACGATTTCCGATTGGAGGAGGAGAAGAAGGCGTTGGCGTCGCGGCTGGAGACGGAGGCGTGATCGACTGAGATGGAGGGAGAAGGCGACGGCTGCGGCTCCGATGTGCGAAGGAGGGCAGCGGCCCGGCGGCGCTGGCGGAACGAGCAGCGACGGCCGTGGTCACTGGGCGAAGAGGCGGCGGTGGCGCTGGACGGAGGAGGAAGGCAGCGCTCACGGCGACACACGGCGACACACAGTGGTGGCCTGGCTTCGACAGAGGGAGAGAGAGCGAGAGGACGCGGTGCAGGCGTGAGGACGGAGAGAGGCGGTGGCTGCCGGAAAAAGAAAGAAGGTGGGCGACGATTTTATTCGCCGATTTTAGAGAGAGGAAGAGGGAATTTGTTGAGTAGAGAGAGAAGGAAATGGGTGATGAATGAGAAGGAAAAACCCGTATGTATCTCTTAGGAAGGAAAATTAATTAGTTAATAAATTAATTTAAATGGAAGGAAATAAGTATGTGGCTATGATTAAAACTCTAATTAATTTAATTCAAAAAGGAAAGTAATTTATGTGGTTAAGAATTAATCTCCTTTAATTCTGATATTTTCGTTCCTGTCTAAGACGGTTTAGGGATCATTTGATTTACGAGTTTAATCCCGATTTGACAATTAATACAGTTTTGAGACTCAATTAATATTTTATTGTATTTGAATTATATTTATATATTTTTATCAATAAATTATACGGATCGGAATCCTTAATTAAAACTTGAATATTTAATTTCTCGTAGTCCTTTATTCGTTTGAAAGATTCGATTCCTTTCTTCGAATTTAGGAATTTATAAAAGGGTATATATTTAAATTACACAATAGCACACAATATAATAAAATAAAAAGAAACAAAGATAATAATATAAAATAAGGGTTCTAGGAATATAAAAGGTATAAAACTGGACGGGGTATTACATCTAGTTGGAATATTACTCAACCTGTTCACCTTGAAAGGTTGTTGTAAGTTGTACGAATGAGCTGGTACTTCCCAATTTCAGTGGTTCGTGAGTAAGTTGGTTGGAGAGAAAGTCCCCTTTTGAGAAAGGGAGAGTGGACGTAGGACAAGTTGGTCCGAACCACTATAAATTCTGGTGTTCTCTACTTTATGCTTTTAAGTTTTCTGCACTTTTCTTTTAGCACTTAATTTAAAAGGGTTTTCGTAAAAATAAACTCAAAACGCTTTCCGCTAGACAACCTTTTTGGGACCAACATATCCCCATTAATATATCTACATTATATTACACTTACACCTAATATCTCTCTTGCTTATTTGTTCAAAGAGTTGATATACCCCCACAAACTTTTTCCTGTCATAATATTTACACTGTTTTTGATATCCATTTTAGCGTCGACAAACCGATGAGCCACCACCAACAACGAGCCGCCGACAATTCCCCACAAAATCAAATTAAACTCTTCACTATCGTTATTTTTTTGTCCTTCTGTACGTCGATACGAACCAAGCGCTTCTGCACGACGAGATGAAGCATTGACCCAGGACTCACGACGGCAAAACACCGACAATGACGAGATTTCTCAAACAATGCTTTCAAAAAAAATTTGGTTTAAAATTTTCGAACCTGGTTTTTCGAAAAAAGGTTAGGGTTTCAAAAAAGACTTGTCGAAAAATAACAAATATTTTTGAAAATCTATATTTCGACAAGATTTTGTCGAAATCCTAACCATATTTCGACAAGTTTTTGCCGAAATCTTAACAATTTTTCGAAAAACCAGGTTCGAAAAATTAGAATCGGGATTTTTTTTCCAGAAAAATATAGCAATTGCCCTTGAAGAATTAAATCTCTGTTATATGCTTTACTCAAATATTGGTCAAATGGTGAGGATTAGGTTGAGGTGATTTGATGGTGTCCGCGACAAAGTAATCCTGGTTGCGTGTTGTTTTACTCAATTACCTGCACATGCTTGCTTCACCATTGTAATGGAACAAGAAACTAAGGTTACATCGCCATTATAAAGATGATAAAATGGTGGATAAGATGAATTTTCTCCTCTCTTCCCGTATCTTCACTGATTTTCTTTTTGTGTTTGTGTACTATCTTGTGTCTTTTGGTATTCTAGTGGGTGTATCTATTTTTTTTTTTTAATTATAAGGATATAAAAATCAGTTATATAATATATTATAATAAATAAAAAATAGAGTGGGGTATCTAGTAAATATGGAGAGGTATATAGCACAACCCATTAATTATTAGCATCAATAAGAGAGATGAGACCCATATTCAACCTCGTATTGGCCCATAGGCTTCAGACCCACTTACAAAGGGCCAGAATTTGGGCCAAATGGTGACAAAGTGCAGGTTTAGAGTAAAAATACATGCTTCAACATAATGTATTTTTTTTTTCTTTCAAAAATATAAAATTACGTAAAGTATTTCCTTTCTTTCAAAATAAATAAATAATAATAATAATGTATTTCCTTACGACATCAAATGCTAGTCATAACAGAAAAGAAACTCCATTTCAAAGGAGGTAAAATGATAATCATTTAATGGAGAAAGAAATTGAGTCTCACTACGTTTATTTCTGAGATAATTTTGTCTGTAAAAAAACGCGTTGCATGAAATTGTCGATGATTAGCATGTTCAACGGTAAAATTTCATTTGGAAGTGGATTAAATTTCATTTTCTTTAATTAATAGTTGAGTTTAGAGATCCGCCTCAAAAATGTGATTCGTAAATTTTTCTCACCCAAGTATTCACCGTCACTATTTTTTCACAAGTTATAAACATTAGATCATGTACTTCAATTTGCACAAAAGAATCATGTCGTGTTGGGCTTAATCCAATTTGTTATTTATGTTTGGGGTTTTATTTTGCATAATTTCTTATCTAAAATATGCCTAATGATTTTGTTTTTAATTTTTTTTGGAATAATTGTTATGTAGTACATAAAGTAGTAAAGTATTCTTCTAGAATACATGGGCCAAAAAGAATTCTTCTAAACTACATTGACCACACTTAAATTGTCTAATATAGACTTAGTTGTCTCACAACTCATTCCTTGACCTGCAACTCAGTCATTTCATCATTTTGAATTCAAAACAAAATTCAATCAATTCTCCCACCTAATATTTTCTCACCCAATATTTTCATAGACGCGGCCTCAAGAAAATTCCGGAAGAGATAGTAACAGTAATATTTCACTTTAGCTCACATCGCCGGAATTGAAGAAGAGATGTCGGAACGGGTTCGAGCCTTAGACGACGGAAGAAGCTCGCCGGGAATCATGGAGTAAGTTCGCCATTATTGCTGAAATAATTGGAACTCCGAGCCAGAAATTGAATCGAAGCAGCTGCAACGCCGAAAAATATGTGCTTCGACGCCGGAATTTCCAAAGCTCGTCACCAGCAGAAAAGTGGCTGAAAATTGAAGGACGACTTCAAAGCTAGGAAGCGGTGGTGACTGAAGCTCCGCCACAGCACCACCGTTGGAGGAGCCGGCCTGCCAGGGCGTGTAAAAATCAGCGGCGCCGCCTACACCAGTCTTCACTGTAATCATCGTCTTCTTCAGCCCTATTGCAGCACCGACGACCGCCTGTGAAATATCACTCCGTAACGTTGCAGTGGCCGGACAGATCTGGTAATGATAAATATGGTAATTTTTGGGCCGATCTGTATGGGATTAATTTGTTGGATCCATCTTCTTTATTTGATCTGCATTTTGGGGCCGATTTGCATTTTTTGCTTTTAAAAATATTGCAAGTAGTGGTCTGCGTTTTTTAAAGCCAACCTTTTTTCTTTTAAATAGAATAAGAATTGATGATAGCCATTCAGTTGTGATTATATAATTTATGCTTGTAGCGGTCTCCTTTATTATTATTTTTTTTAACAGGTGGATTAACAATGGAAATTATGCTTGAAGGGCTAAGAGAGAAAAATTGTCATACTGGAAAAAACGAAAGAGAGAATATTGTGAATATATAATTATACAATTTGATATACAATTTTTATTATTATATAATTTAATTATACTGGAAAATTATATAATTACTATTATTTATTTTACAACTGATATACAATTTTATGTACAATTATAATATATAATATTTAATTGTATGTACAATTCTATATTGAATGTATTTAATTTTAATATATATGTAAAAGTTACAATTAATATACAATTTTTGATTGTATGTACAACTATAATATACAATTTTTTGGTGTATGTACAACTATAATATACAATTTTTTATCAAAGTTACAATGCTATATTGAATATATATAATTTTAATATATATGTATAATTTTTTTAAGTGGAATGTGTGGGGTTTAAAAATAAATGACATTATGATGTACAATGTTTTATAAGATGTATACATTTAAAAATGGTAAAAAATTACATTGGTTATAGGAGCAGATCATGGGATCGGAAAAAAATGAAAAATTACAATTATGATATACAATTTTGATTGTATATACAACTACGATATACAATTTTTATTTGTATATACAAATATGATTTACAATTTTTAATTATACCTACAATGTTATATATTAAATTTATATAATTTTAATATATATATATGTACAACTTTTTTAAGTGGGATGTGTGGAGATTAAAAATAAATGGCATTAAAATGACCAAGAAAAAGGGTCACACAAACTTTAGAAAAATGGTACATTTTGATAAAAAAAAAAAAGTGATGTACAACGTTTTATAAGATTACAAATTTCAAAATTTCTTCTTTGTAATACCTTTTCTTCTTCTTTCCTCAGTAAAAGTGGACGTGAGCCCAGTGAGCATTAGGCCATGTGCTTGCTTGAAGCATTAATCAACCAATTGGGCCTCCAAACATGCTAAAGTGTCCTGTCCTTTATTTGATAACAGGCTCAATTAATGGGCTCAAGTGATTTCTTCTCTTTTGTGTAAATTATTTCAAATAATGTTTGCACCAATTTCAGAAATTATTTGCGGAATTAATATACAATTTTTTATTGTACAACTATGATATATAATTTTTTGATGTATGTACAACTATAATATACAATTTTTAATCATAGTTACAATGCTATATTGAATATATATAATTTTAATATATTTTTAATGTACAAATTCAGTTCGGATGTACAATGTTAAACTGAATACATACAACCATAAATGTATATGTATAATGTTGTATTGAATATATATTAGTATTTTAAATTATATGTATAATAATTAATTCAAAACGGTATACTTGACAATAATAAAGTAATTTTACATGTTAAAAAAAGATGTATAATAAAAATGTATAATTTGTGGAATAAAGTAATTTGAAAATTGTACATATAAAAGAAAAAATTATAAATACAAGTATTGTAGTAATTGCTTTCAAATATTTATTTTTGAAATCAAATGAAGAAGTGAGTCAAGAAGAATCGAGAGCAAAATCGGATCAAGGCAAATTTCTTCTTCTGCAAAGAGAAGTCCATGGCCCATTTGGCCATTTCTTCTTCTGCAAAGAGAAGTCCAAAAATAGCTGTTGAGCCCCACACCTTCCTATTTTTGACCGAGAAGAGAGAGAAATAGTAATATTTCACTTTAGCTCACATCGCCGGAAATGGAGAAGAGATACCGGAACGGGTTGAAGCCTTAGACGACGGAAGAAGCTCGCCGGGAATCATGGAGTAAATTCGCCATTATTGCCGAAATAATTGAAACTCCAAGCCAGAAATTGAATCGAAGCAGCTGCAACGCCGAAAAATTTGTGCTTCGACGCCGGAATTTCCAAAGCCCGTCACCTGCAGAAAAGTGGCTGAAAATTGAAGGACGACTTCAAAGCTAGGAAGCGGTGGTGACTGAAGCTCCGATTACTTCAAATTTCGACTAAAAAAATACGCTGTCGGATCCGACCCAGGTCAGTGAAAATTTTGAAATGAAATTAGATGGGAAAAAATTAGAATCATGATCTATAAGAAACTGATTTTACTTTTTAAAATGGTATGAATAGATTTTGACGAAAAATGGGGGGAGAAAAGATTTTGGCTGTAATAGATTTCTAAATTTTGAAATGGGAGAAATGGGTAAAGATGCTATAGCCTATAGGGGGAAACTTTTTTTATTTTTTGATAGGACAACTAAATGACAGCAATTGAGGAGAAACCGTGTCTTTCATTATGGGTATAGCCGTATATGGGTTCTTTTGTACATTAGCTTATTTTTTAGACTCTAAATTGTTGACCGGAAGACCCATGTAGTTTAGCCTAAAGTGTACTAAGGCTCACGTAGCTTTAAGTAATTCCCCCATTTTTTTTTTATGGATCCCCAATTACTCAAACTTATTACAATCATCCAAATTTAACACATATTTCAAATTAAATTAAAATTAAATCCACATAAAAGAAATCCTCAGGTTTTAAAATCGAAGAAAAAAAGAAGAAGATTAATTTGATATATTATGAATTGATATATAATGTATTTAAAAAAATTGTTATTTTTAATTGAAATTTTAGTGCAAAAATATGTGTGCTTTTCCAATGCATTAACAATGATACTTCTGCTTTATGCACATAATGTTCTATAAGAATAATGTCAATGCATAGCTTGGAGTAAATAATATTATATATATTTAAATAATATGTGTAATGAATAATATTATATATATTTAAATAATATGTGTTTCAGTTAAAAAATTAAGTCCTATTTTTTTTTTTAATTAAAATTTACATGGACTCTTTTGTTAGGAAAACCACATGGACTCACTCTGTACAAATAAAAGTATAAGAATCATGTTCAAATTAATATTCCATGAGTTTCAAAATAAATATCGTGTTAACTGTTTTTTCATTTTTTTTTTCTTCTTTTCCCAAAATCTTAATTTAAAATATAAGAGAATTTCTAAAATTATTAAAATATAAAAAATCTTGTAGGCATTATTAGATTTTTTTAGATATATTTAGGGTGTCAATGTCTCATATGCACCCGGTGTACGGTGCACTAACTCAACAATTGACACTGTTTACATTAAAAGCGTGAGCTGATTACACTGAAAAGTGTGAATTAATTACACTGAAAATCAATAACACTGAATTTTTTTTAGTGTAATTCACCCATACTTTTTAGTGTAATCGGCCCACATTTTTTAGTGTAAATAACTTTAACTGTTGAGTGAGTGAACCTGACACTAGACGCACAAGAAACTTACTCATATTGGGTATATATATATATATATCAAAATTTTATAATTTTTAATTTGACACAAAAAATTTAAAACAATACTTATTTTGAAACAGGGGGAGTAAATTGGAAGTGTGAAGATCTAATTTAAAAAAGTATAATTAAAATCTAATAGTATTTACAAATAAAGATTCAATAAAAAAGGTTATAAGTATATATATTTGAATATACTCCCTCCGTCCCACTTTCCTTTTTTGGTTGTCCCACACTAAGTGTCACATTCCATAAATGGAAAAAGCAACATTCTACTACATATAAACTTTAACCTTCAAATTCACACAATATTACCAAAAATGACACTCATTCAATCCACTTTTCAACACTATTCATTACTTTATTAAACATTATTCATTACTCCCTCCGTCCACAAAATATAGTTCTGGTTGCCTTATTGGGCCGTCCACAAAAAATAGTCATGTTGCCTAAAATGGAAAGAATAAACTTTATTTACCTTTTCAACACACACACATAACATTTTTAAAATAATTTATTTTGTACTTGATTTGAAACAATATTCTTACTTTTTACATATTATATCAACTTTCTTAATAACCGTGATAAAAGTAACAAGCCCATTTTTCATGGACGGAGGGAGTAGTTTTCAACACTATTCATTATTTTTCCACCATATATTAATAAACAAATACACTTTCTTAAACCATTCAACCAAAAGAAATGAGACGCTTAGACCGGGACGGAAGGAGTATAATGGAAGGAAAATTCCCCATGCAAGGACATATGCCTTTCATCATCCATCCTTGAAATACACACCCAAAACTATCTAATTTGCATTTTCTGCAGTGAACACACCCACAGGGCTACAATACACATTCCATCATGGCATATATACTTCACCAAAATGAGCCAAATTGAAGATGACAAATGCTCAAAGACAAAGAAAAAGAATATTTGGGACCCACCATGCCCAAACTGTGAAATTATATATGATTACCCAATTATTTTCCTGTTTATAGTTGAATTTGCTTTACATGTTAATTGGCACTTGAAATAATGCCCATATGATTTACTAGGATTGAGTGGTAAAGGCACGAAGGAATACTTTTAAAAAAAAGTGTATTTGTAAAAAATAATAAAATATGGGGCTTAATTCTAGCCTACTCATTTTACCTATGTTGAGTATAGGCTACTATTACCATTAAATAACATTTGATGGGATAGTGGAGTTTTCATATTTTAATCCTTGTTCAAATTAAAACAGATATGGCAATAGATTTCTTTGCAAGTTCAAATAATCCAATCTTTTGTCTAGTTAATAATATTGATGAGTACAATAATTCAGTCTTGTAACGAAGATCAATAGCAATAATACTTGAATTTAACTAGTCATTGTAATTTTTAAATCTCAAAGTGAAGAATTCAAGACTGATAAGTAGCATCTTCCATCTAAACTTTATATATATATATACCACAAAATATGTTCAATTTGAAGAGGAGTTTAGAGAGGGCTTTGGAGAGGGGAAGGGCTTTAGAGGGGGCTTTGGAGAGGGTTTTTAGCCCTCTCCAAAGTGCTGGTCGTTAGCATATTAGTGAGGGCAAAAGTGAGTCCTCTCTAAATAGAGAGAGCTTTAGAGAGGGTTCTGACACCATCTTTTTAGAGAGGGCTTAGGGCCCTCTCCAAATTAGTGAGGGCGGGGCCCTCTCTAAAGCCCTCTCTAAAGTTGCAGGTTTGACTCCCTCGGTTCTGCTGAAATTAACGAGGGCGAGGGGGCCCTCTCCAATTTGGTGACCATTTTGGTGAGGGCAGGCCCCTCGCCAATTTTTTCCAAAAAAAAAATTTGTGGGCACCCGGATTCGAACCCCGCGACACTGGGGCACCACGAGCACCCCCCCCCCCCCCCCCCCACCACTGGGACACCGCAATACCGCGGTACTGTAGCATTATAGGCGAATTTTCGCCCCCCATGAGATTCGAACACGCGACCTCCCGGTATGTGGAGGCCATATGTGTTCCCGTCTAACCGATTGGGCTAGACAAGTTATTGCTTATCTTTTCTTTTTATTAATATATGTATCATATAGTATGTTTTCTTTATTTTTTTTGTTTCTCTCATTTAATTTAATTATTTGTTATATATGGTATCATATATTATGTTTTCTTTCTCTCATTTAATTTAATTGTTTGTTATATATGATATTATATATTATGTTTTCTTTATTTTTTTTCTTTCTCTCATTTAATTTAATTGTTTGTTATATATGGTATCATATATTATGTTTTCTTTATTTTTTTCTTTCTCTCATTTAATTTAATTGTTTGTTATATATGTTATCATATATTATGTTTTCTTTATTTTTTTTTTCTTTCTCTCATTTAATTTATTTGTTTGTTATATATGGTATCATATATTATGTTTTCTTTATTTTTTTCTTTCTCTCATTTAATTTAATTGTTTGTTATATATGGTATCATATATTATGTTTTCTTTATTTTTTTCTTTCTCTCATTTAATTTAATTGTTTGTTATGTATGTTATCATATATTATGTTTTCTTTATTTTTTTTCTTTCTCTCATTTAATTTAATTGTTTGTTATATATGTTATCATATATAGTAAAATATTATAAAACACTCACAAATAATCATAACACTCATAATAATAATTAACACTCACATGCGCTATTAATTAATACATAATAAAATATTATAAAACAATGTTGAATTCATCAATCATATTCATCAAGACATAATTAAATTATCCGCATCATGTTCAAAAATTAACCTAAGACATAATAAAATATCCCGGTGATCATCATGACAAATTTTACATAAAACATTAAACATAACAAATAAAATAACATAACAAATTGTTCAAATATTCATCGATCATCATCATCATCATCATCATCAGCATCATGTCCTTGGGAATCATCAGCATCTCTTTGGCGAACCAATGAATTAGGATCATATGTGCCTGTTCTGAGAAGCTCAGTGAATAAAGCAGGGTTGTGAGTGGGATTGTCAATGGAATTACGACGACGATTGCGAGCGCTGGAAGCACTGGGACCTGAAGGAGCACGAAACTGAGGAGTGGGAACGGGAAAACCACCGGTGCCCTGCATCCCTAATAGGGAATTAAAACCCAACTGTTGGGAACCACCGGTTCCCTGCCACCCCTGTGGAGCAAAACCCCACTGTTGGGAACCACTGGTTCCCTACATCCCCTGCTTTTGGGAACCAAGCATTCCCTGCATTCCCTGCATCCCCTGCTGTTGGGAACCAAGCATTCCCTGCCCCAGCATAGAAGTAGCACCTGTCGACTGGGAACCACCGATTCCCTGGAATAGCCCTAGAAATTGGCTCACCTGGCTCCATTGACTCTGCATGGTGTTTATAATCTCTTGTTGGGCTGCCACCTGTCTAGCCAACTCCTCACGTCGCAACCTTTCATTTTGGAGCTCACGCTCCTGTGCCTCCAAGCGCTCAGCGTCAATTTGAGAGTAGCCGCCGAAACTGGTGCCCCTAGAGCTCCCGCCTGGGCCAGATTGAATGCGCCCCATTTGCGCCATTTGACCCAAGCCCTTGTATTTCCCGTGGCTATAGGTCACCTCACTCGTATAAAACTGGCTGGCTTGTCGAACTCGCTCTAGCTCGTCCGCCTCCTCGGCTATCTCATTCAGGATGCGCTGATGAACACGTTCCTGACATATAAATATTTTGGATAAACAACGTTAATTCAAGCACTTACAAGTAATTAAGTTGTATGTTGGATAAAAAAACGTAAATTCAAGCACTTACAAGTAAGGCTTCCATTTCCTCATATGTTTCTCCCTTCTTGTGAAAGCGCTTTACGAGCTCCCATGCACCTGGGAGGCGTCCATGCTGCTTGTACTGGTAATATTGAATATTTTTTGTTAATTATTATAATTAAGTTATTATATATGATGAACTAATGTAATTAAAATATAAATTTTTTAAATATGCAAAAAAATACTTACAAATTCATATGAATAATCTGCGGCTCCTTTTGAACCGCCTTTGTGCATAGCCCTTTTTGATGCACGATTTTTACGACACTGATCGCTTTTGGCTTTTACGTCAGGCCGATTCCAGTAATCTTTCAGTGCCAACCACACCTTGTTGTCCCACGGGGGCACCCTTCCTTTCTTGGCATGTAACGTCTTCCATTTGTTGAGGAGATCTGAATATCGTTGGCTTGCCTTCCGCGTAAATAGCTCCTTTACATGCTGTGTATTAAACCTCCGCTGATCCCAGATAACATCCCTCTAACAAATTAAACATTAATTGATTAAATATAGGTAATTAATAATATACTGAACGATATACTTAAATTAATCAAACGAATATATATATACCTGAAAGGTTTCCCACCACCTTTCTTTTCTATCATCACTGACTGCAGCCCAATTAAATCCGCCCAACTCCATGTTCCGGGACATGATGTTCCGGATTATCCTTGAGCACTTATTAGATGGCACCAACATGTAAATTAAATTAAAAGAGTGTTACACATGTACATATATATATATATATATATATATATATATATATATATATATATATATATATATATATATATGATATATAAATCAAAGATAAAGAGATATAACATACTGATCCTGAAACACCTCGATCTGTAATTGGGTGGTTGGTGGACTATGGTTTCTGAGCTCGGCCTCGAGGGCATTCAATGAACTATTATCCCCTCCTTCAGTAGACTCATGGTCCCCTCCTTCAGTAGACTCATCAGCAGTACTGGAAGGTGGGTCATCTTCATTTGTCTCCATCGAAGGAACCGGTACTTGATACCCCTGCTCTTGATTGTCTTCATCATCATTATCACGAAGAGACCTGGAGCCTGATCTCCCGCTCCCACTGTTAAATAATCGGCCAATACGCTTCCCGATGCCTTTGCCAGTCATCTGTAAGTTAAACAAATTAAATATATAAATATGAATAATAATCTAATTAAAACAATTACGTACGTATATCATGAAACAATTAATACAATTAATACTAATAAGACAACTAATACTAAACAATAAGACAACTAATACTAAACAATAAGACAACTAATACTAAACAATTACACAACTAATACTAATATATAAAAATTAGTTTCACAATTATATTCTAATCTGAAGTATCATAATCTTCTTCCTCTTCTTCATCTCCTTCTTCTTCAATTTCTTCATCTTCTCCTTCTTCTTCTTCTTCTTCTTCTTCATCTTCTTCTTCTTCTTCTTCAACAAGTGCACCGTTCAAATCTGCCAAAATGACAGGATCATTATCTATTTGCACATTCATTTGGGGCGGTATGTCTTCCTCTTGCAATGGGGGAAGCTCTGGTGCGATATTTCTATCAATCTCCACTAAGGATCTCGGCTTGGTGGTGCAAACAGCCCACCAATCTCGGCCCCGCACGGATCCAGGGTACTTGCAATAATAAACTTGGCTAGCTTGACTTGCTAGCACGAATGGATCATACCGACCGTATCGCCCAATCGGATTAACGTCCACGAGTTTATAATTGGGATGTATTCTTGTTCCCGCTGGCACACTTGGATCAAACCACTCACACTTGAACAACACTACTTTTTTTTCAGTAAGTCCCGGATACTCCAATACCACCACCTTCTCGAGTATCCCGTAGAAGTCATTTTCATTTGAATCGTAGTTTGTTCCCTTAATGCAAACTCCACTGTTCATAGTGGCTTTAGATGCGCCATAAGCTCGTGTGTGAAATTTGAAACCATTCACGTAATATCCAGGGTACGTGGTGACACTACTAAGAGGACCGCTCGCAAGATTGCGTATAGACTCATCTGAAAAGCGATTGGTCTTCACCTATATATTATTGACGAGATACTTATTAGGATTGTGTATATAATTTTTTATACTATAGTATATTAACTGAAGTCTGCAACTATTTCACTTACAAGTTGATCAAACCACGATGCAAATTGTTGTTGAAGAACTTCATCTTTTTGAGCATTCGATAGATTCGGTTGAACGATATGCAGGTTCTCATAAAACATACTACAATTGTAAATATCGATGAGAACTTGCGATTGTAAATATCAATTAATGCATATTATTGAATCAACTTACGTAACATACGGTTGCACCTCGTTGCAATTCAATAGCACGTACGTATGAGCTGTTCGTTTCTCCAAGTCTACAAATGATCTTCTACCTCTCTTTCCAAGTGTATTACCAGGAGGCACAAATATCGAGAGACTACCTGCCACTGATCGTGGGACTTCACGAGGTACATTGCGAGGTCTATTTTGTCGCCTCGTCAACACATGTTCCTCAAAGTAATGGGAACAAAACATTGAAGCTTCTTTTGTTAAATATGCATTTGCAATTGAAGCTTCCACATGTGCCTTGTTGCCCACACTTAACTTCAAATTATGAAGATACCTAATTCGATTGAATGGATAAGTATAATTGTCTAATAATAAAGATTATCGAACAATTGAATGAGTTAATATAAATTATGTACCTCTCGAATGGATACATCCATCTATATTGTACTGGACCAGCAATCTTTGCTTCATATGCAAGATGGACAGGTAGATGCTCCATCGAATTAAAGAAGCTGGGTGGAAAAATACGTTCCAACTTGCACAAGATCACTGGGATATCATTGTCCAACCGAGTTATGTTTTCTACCGTAATGGTCCTCGATGTTAACTCCTTGAAGAACAAACTAATCTCAGTGATAGCTTTCCAAACGTTAGGCGGCAGAATCTCACGGAAGGCAATTGGGAGTAATCTTTGCATAAAAACGTGACAATCATGACTCTTCATCCCAAACATCTTCAATTTCTTCCAGTCTACACATCGAGACAAATTTGACACATAGTCATCGGGGAATTTCAACTGATCTACCCACTTTAACACCATATCCTTCTGTTTCTTATCAAGGGAATAACTAGCTTTGGAGTACTTTCCTGTGACTAGACATTTCTGTAGTGAGGGTCGACGACAGTATTCATTAAGTTCATCCCTGGATTTAGTCGTGTCCTTTGTTTTCCCTTCGACATTTATCACCGTGTAAAACAGATTATCAAACACATTTTTTTCGATGTGCATCACATCCAAATTGTGTCTGATCAACAGTGTGCTCCAATACGGCAAATCCCAGAAAATACTTTTCTTCTTCCAACCACAGTCTAAACCTTTGTTGTGAGCATCAGCACCCACTTCCGTTACTTTCATCAATCCAGTCCAATCAATCTGCTGGAGGAGCTGAACACCTGTACGAATGGGAGGTGGATCGTCCTCAACTACTACATTCTTTCTGAATGCAGTTTTGTTCCTTCGGTACGGATGATGTCTCTCTAAGAACTTACGATGGTTGTCAAACCAAGACTGCTTGCGACTGAGCTTTAGAGTGAAAGCATCAGTATACTCTGCACAGTATGGACAAGCAAGCCTTCCAGCTGTGCTCCATCCAGACAACATTAAGTAGGCTGGAAAGTCACTGATGGTCCAGATTAGTGCAACCCGCATCGTAAAATTATGCTTTGTAGCAACATCATACGTTACCACTCCATATTCCCATAGAAATATCAAGTCACGGATCAGTGGTTGTAAAAATACATCCAATTTATCCTTTGGATTTTTTGGACCGGGCACCAGAACCGTCAGAAATATGAATTGATCCTTCATGCACAACCATGGGGGTAGATTGTACGGTGTCACTATCACTGGCCATGATGAGTACTATTTCCCATGCGCCCCGAACAGTTGAAAACCGTCAGTGCTCAAGCCCAATCTTACGTTCCGAATTTCTAAAGCAAATTCAGGATGCGACTGGTCTAAGTGCTTCCAAGCCTGCGAGTCTGCAGGGTGACGCATAACGCCGGAGTGGTCATTAGAGCAACGTGCATGCCATGTCATATCATTCGCAGTAGCATTCGATTGATACAATCTTTGCAATCGAGGAATGATAGGAAAATAGAACATTTCCTTGAAAGGACGGTTCTTTTTCAATCGACCATTTGCATCACGTCTAACAGGTTTGAACCGTGGTAGACTGCAAAACTTACAACATTCAAGTTCACTGTCTGCACCCCAATATAGCATGCAGTTCTGTGCACAACAATGAATCCTCTCCACCGGAAGACCCATCTCACTCATCAGCTGTTTGCTATCAGAAAATTTCTTCGGCACCAAACTATTCGGATAAAGATCACGAATCGCCTGAACCATTTGATTATAGCCCCTTTCAGACATCCTATTTTCAGTTTTAATGTTCAACAATAGGGCATTGTATGACAACTGTGAGTGTGTTTCGCAACCAGGAAATATATCCTGATTCGCTGCATTAAGCATGTTATAAAAATGTGCAGCATGCTCATTAGGGGGTTCCTCATTAGGGGGCTCATCATCCACATTTAAGTGGGGACCAGAAGTTAAATCTGTCATCATGTCGTGGCACGAGCTAGATCCAAATGTCTTATCAACCCGCAGCCCGTGTGAAGTCGATGCAGACGCATGATCATCGTATAGACCCCATATTTCCTCACCGTGATCAATCCAATTACAATAATTGGGCATGAACCCATTTGTATACAAATGTGCTCTCACAGAATCAGGTTCATGATACATCTTGTTCCTACATCTAAATTTGTTGCAGGGACACCTAATCTTTCCCTCAATATTCATCCCATTACTAATGGCGAAATCTATAAATGACTAGAGTCCATTGTAAAAATCGGGAGATATAATACCATTAATCGATCTTGGACCATACATCCAACTAAAACGGCTAGAATAATCCATATCATCAACCTGTTTTACATATACGAATTAATTAATATTCAAAAGTCTAATTAATAATTTTATTCCAACCAAAACATTAATTAATTTATTTATAATTCCTAAAAATTTCGGCAGAGTTTCGTTTCATTTTATCGTGCTCCCCAATTAATCAAGATCCTACGTGCATCCTGTTGACGATCAGTTTTGATTTTGAAGATTAATGGTTGTTTTAGATGGTTAATTGATCATCAAACAATTACGTGTGATTGATCACTAACGTAATTAGTGAATACGAAATTTCGGGTTTAGGTGGATTAGAATCGTTTGAAAGCTTACGTGTTTAAGTTCGATTGTAAGTTAATCGAGCTGCTTTAGATTCGTAATCGAAGTTTGGACGTGTATAATAATTTGTGCTTATTTTATTTGCTGCAAAAATCTAAATATTTATAGACTTTTGCCCTGCAGGAGGTGGCACGTCCTTTGGCCGACCAAGTCTGCATGCTCGACACCTGTCCTTTGACTAGTTTGACCTTATCTTAACTAAATTCTATCCTTATCTACTGGACTTGCTCGCAGTCTAGAGCTGTTCGTCACTTTGGACTTGTACTTGAGGAGTCTTTAGTCTGATTCTGATGGTCTTTCATCTTGTTTAATTGTTATTTTGGCGTTGTAGTTGGATCTGATCGGCAGGATGCCGTTTGAGCCCGTCATGTGGCTTTTGATCTGATTTTGTTCGCCTATGTGTCTTGATCGCATGTAGGTTTTGCTCGCCGGATGTCTTGGGTGAATCATGTGTTAATTCCAGTTTGAATTTTGTGTGATTTGCGCTAATCCTGGTCGCCCAAATGATGATCCTGTTCGCCTATCAACACATCCATTTCCGACTTAATCAATTAAAATTAATTAAGTCGGAACGCACTAATATCTACAACAAGCAACCAATTCATCAACATCCATCCCTCCACTCCAACGTAATTAATTAAACTAATTAATACTATATATACACAAATAAGATAAATAAACATGCTAAATAATTAATTAAACAACTAATACTACACATAAATAAGATAAATAAAGCTAATTACCCTAAATTAAGCTAGGAAACAAGCAATAATATCCACGAGTTTAGACGTATTAGCTAGAAATTAAGTTAAATAATACTAAATATACAACTAATTAATAATTAAACAAACTAATACTATATACATAAACAACTAATACTAAATAACTACACAACTAATACTAAATATGCATGCGCACAATATACAAACCACTACACATTTAAAAAACTAATACAAAACAATAAGACAACTAATACTAAACAATAAGACAACTAATACTAAACAATAAGACAACTAATACTAAACAATTACACAACTAATACTAAACAATTAAATAAACTAATAATAAATACATAAACAACTAATACTAAACAATTACACAACTAATACTAATTAATCAATATACTAATACTAAACAATATTGAAATAAATAATTCAACAAACTTAATACTAATTAAATAGTTAATTAAAAAAAAAAAACTAACCGTATAAATATACTTGTGAACGGAGAACGAACACCGGACGGCGAAGTTGCAACCCCCTCTTCTTCCTCCACTTTTTTCTCCTTTTCTTTCTTCTCTTTTTCCTCCTCTCCTCCTCTTTCGTTTTTTAGCAGAATGTGGAAATGGGAAAATGTTAAAGGGGTTTCGAATTTGTGCTGAGATGGGGTAGGTGGGGGTTAAATGTGTTGGAATTAGCGAGGGTCAAAGCCCTCGCCAAATGCAGAGATTCCGCTGCCCCCCATGCGCTGACACACGCGCAGAACGGTCATGTTTGACCTGAAAATTAACGAGGGCGAAGGCCTTCGCTAATCCTGACAACGCGTTTTGTGAGGGTGAACTGCCCTCTCTAATTTTGATGAGGGTGCTCCCCTCTCTAATACCCTCGTTTTGTGCTCCCCTCTCTAATGCCCTCTCCAAATAGTGAGGGCTCCACTCCCCTCACTAATTGCCCTCTCCAAATGAATGTTTTTTTAGAGTTGTAAAGGGAAATAATAAATGAATTAATTTTACAACTCTCCACAAGTTCGAACTTTTAGATGAGACGAAATTCTTTCGATAGTAAGAACCTTTTTTTAGTGTGCTCTAATTTAGAGTTTTATTAGATGATATGTGAATTTAGAATGAAATTATGAAGAATATCGCGACCTGAACTATTTTCTTATAATATTGATTTGTACATATCTTGCATATATTTTGCTGATTTGGTTTGCTAATTTCACGCTAGATTGATACGGGATATTTGTTCCCTTTTTTTCTTCCACCCTTTGTACGTGTATATTAACCCAACATTGAGAATGAGAAAGATAACTTTCAGCCAAATATTTTCATGGCACCAGAGCAGAAAATTGATCCATAAAATTCCACAATAGTCTTCTTATTGACTTCCTCATCTGTGATGTACCATGACGAAGTCCGGAGAAGAAAACCCTGTCAAAACAGTAGGCGTTATGTCACCATTCTTTGTATCATCGTCGGATAACCCCGGCCAAGTGTATGTTAGTGAAGTTCTCAGCGATGGGAACTACAACGATTGGGCAAACGAGATGAGTAATGCACTCTTTGCCAAAAATAAATTTGGTTTTGTGGATGGCTCGATCCCCATCCCCGAAGAAAATACAGATACTTTTATGCTTTAGAAGCGATGCAATGCTATGGTTCGTGGATGGTTGAACAGCGCCATGGACAAAGAAATACGCAATAGCGTGAAGTTTGCGATAACAGCCAAAGAAATATGGGACGATCTCGAGGAGCGCTTTGGAAAGGAATGTGCGCCTAGGGCTTACGAATTGAAGAGAGCCCTAACACACACAAGATAAGAAAATATGACGGTCTCAGCGTACTATACCAAGTTGAGAGGAATTTGGGATGAGATGCAATCTGTAACTTCAATTCCAAAGTGCAAGTGTGGAAAGTGTTCTTGCGAGATCTCAAAATAATGCGTGAGAAAGAAAGATTGTATGATTGTATGAATTCCTCATGGGCCTTGATGAATCTTATGGAACAATAAAAACGCAGATCTTGAGCACTAAACCTATGATCAGTTTAAGCGCTGCCTACCATCTTGTTGCAAAGGACGAGGCACAAAAAAATATCACAGCAGCACGAAATCCTGAAGTGGAAGCATCAACTTTCCAGTCACATGTCCGACGCAATGGGAAAGATAATCAAGATCAAAAACAGGGAGACGTGAACCAAAAAAAATGCTCCTATTGCCAACGCCTGTATCACACAAAGGAAGAGTGTTATGAATTGATAGGGTATCCGGATGAATCGGAGCGCAAAGGCAGAGGCAGCGAGAAGAAGATTTTTCGCCAGAAGGAGAATCATGGTACTCGTAAGGCCGCGCACACTAGCACTGATCTCAAGGCGACTGGTGGCGGATCGATCAACAGCCCAATTCCGGGACTAACTCAAGAACAATACATGCGTGTTGTTAAGTTCTTTAGCAATGATTCAGAAGGTTCGAAAGAAGGCCCAACATATAATCAACCTGTTGTTAATATGGCTGGTAAGCGAATTTTTGATAGGTCCTGGATCATTGATTCCGGGGCTATGGAACATATTACTTGCAACGAAGGGATTCTTGAGAACAAACAAAGATGTGATGCAGGGGTTCCTGTGGAAATCCCGAATGGTGAAAATGTTCTTGTTAGAAGTATTGGGAATACCTGTTTACCTAATGGGTTGAAAGTCGATCGTGTTTTAAATGTTCCAGATTTTAAATGCAATCTGTTATCAGTTAGCAGATTGACCAAGGAACTAAATTGTGCTCTAACTTTCTTCCCGGATTTTTGTGTAATGCAGGACTTACCTTCGAGGAACCTGATTGGAGTGGGTAAAGAATGCGATGGTCTATATTGTTTAGAGCCGTCAAAGAAAGGAAGTGTGGCGTTCTCAATCACCGTTGAACCAAGAATTTGGCATCAAAGGTTAGGACATGCCTCTGACATAAAGCTCCGGCATATCAGTTCTTTAAATTTCAAGAATAATGTTAGTCATTGTGACTCTTGTTTGCTTGCAAAACAAACTCGTTTACCTTTTTCTACTAGTCGTACTAAGACAAAGGGAATATTTGAACTCTTGCATTGTGATATTTGGGGGAGTTATAAGATTGCTTCATTTTCGGGTGCACATTATTTTTTGACTATTGTGGATGATTATAGTAGGGCCTTGTGGGTTTTCTTGTTGAAGCATAAATCTGAGGTGGCTTATTATTTGATTATGTTTTGCAATATGGTTCAAAGGCAATTTAACACGAGTGTAAAACGTATTAGAAGTGATAATGGTGTAGAATTTCAATCGAATGAGATGGCAAATTATTATTTTCAAAATGGCATCATTTTTTAAACCTCTTGCACTGATACACCCTAGCAAAACGGGGTGGTAGAAAGGAAACACCGACATATTCTTGAAGTAGCAAGAGCTCTTAGATTTGAAGCGGGGTTACCCATAGAATTTTTGGGGAGAGTGTGTACTTACCACCACATACATCATCAATCGTTTGCCTTCTAATGTCATTGAAAACACCATGTGAACTTCTGCTAAATAAGCAACCTACTTATGATCATATGCGAGTATTTGGATGTCTTGTGTACGCTCGTGATAATAAGAAAGCGAAAGATAAATTTGGCGAGAGGGGGAGATCTTGTGTGTTTGTGGGATATCCCAATGCTCAAAAGGGATATCGAGTTTACGATTTAAAAGATGGCAAGATTTACACATCAAGAGACGTAATCTTTTTTGAGAAAATATTTCCATTCAAACAAACTGTGCCCACTATTTCTCATAATGATATTAGCACTTGGAGAGAAAATGAATGAGATATAGATTCTCAAGAATGGGAAGTTGGGACGTGTGAGGTTCAACCAAGTCATGTTGATGGTCATGGCTCGGAACCAACTAATAATGGGATGGACCGGATTCATTTAGTCAATCAACCAGCGCTTCCGCAAATAGATAATCCAACCGAGATTGTTCGTCGAAGTGAAAGAATTTGTCAAAAGCCCAAGCTTCTTGAAAGTTACGAAACAGAGTTGCCACCATCTTTAGACCATTCACAACCCACTTCAAGCTCGGGAACCTCAACGGTATATCCTATCTCACACTTTGTCTCTTATAGTAAATTTTCAAAGGCTCATAAATATTATCTTGCGGCCATCACTTCACATGATGAGCCAAAATACTTTTATCAGGCGGTTAAGATTCCTGCATAGCGGGAGGCCATGCAACGAGAGATAACAGCCTTGGAGGCAAATGAGACGTGGACTCTTGAGCAATTACCACCAGGGAAACGAGCTATTGATTCCAAATGGGTTTATAAGATAAAGTTGTTGATAGGCGAACAACCAACAATATTGGGAGTATAATTATTGGTCTAATAAGATTAAGAAATCATCAAAAGTAATAATATGGAAGAGGACGAGCAACAGGGACTGTATGCCCTAAGAGGCGAGCAGCAGGGACTACGGACCAAATAGAATAGGACGAGCAACAGGGACTGGAGGCCCTAGGAGGCGAGCAGCAGGGACTAAGGTCCTAATGAAGGAGACGAGCAACTGGTCATAGAAATCATTACGAGGTAGCAAATAACAAGAACAAGAAGACCCAAAGTCTCAACAAGAGGCGAGCAAGCGAGCAGGCGAGCAACTTGGATTATAAGGGTTTCCAACACCCACCGAAGACATACAGACGAGTAGTTGGGCGCCAAGGAGAGCAGCTGAGTGGTTTCAAAGACCAAGTACAACATTGGGAATGTCAAGAGTCACTAACTTTAGAAATAGTCAATGTGTCTTAACACTTGGCACCTATTTATTGGGCAATGGATTAGATGTTGTACAAAAGTCATAACACTTGGCAAAATCCCAATGGCTAAGCCATTAAGATGGTGACACCTAGCCTCTTTGTATGCTTATAAATACCCCTTCATTTGCATGAAGGGGGAGGATTTTCCCATAATAAAAAAGTAGCCCAAACTCTTGCCAATTTATTCCTCACATATTACTTGATCAAATTTCATGATTTTTTAGTTTTGTTTGGTGATCTTAATTTAAGAAAACAGCCACTAATCATCTTGATTAGAAAAGGTCATCAACAATTGGCGCTAGAAGGAGGGTCGAACCTCTGTTTCATAAAAAATTCAAAGAAAGGTTGGAGATCTTCACCGGAATCTGCAAAATTTGGCCGGAATCCGGGAGGAAGCCATCGGAAATCAAAGATACACACTATTCGAAGCAAAATTATCCATACATACATCACTTTGAGAGTTTGAATGCATGTGTGTATGAACTAGGGTTTTCAAACCACCATATTCATACAAACAAAGCTAGTAACTCTTAAGAAAAGTGTTTGTTGGAGACAAAATTACCCCATTCATTTGCTTACCACTTGTACTTCGGTAACCAAAATGGTTCGATCACAAGAAGAATGACATTTGAGCACGTCTCCAAGTCGTAGGTTAAAAACTAGGGTTTCGTCTACTGAAGGACATGCACGTACAGTAAAAGCAACTTCGCAAAGAAACGTCCAAGTTACCATTGATACAATCCCGCCGGAAGTGGAAGCTCTTGCTCAAAATCCCAAAGAGCTAGCAAAAACGATTACTGTTTTACAAGCATTGCAAAGGCGACAAACGGTCGGGCCATCAGGGACGCAGGCGGCGACCAACAGGGCGAGCGAGCAGCAAAGTGGAGAGAGAAAAGACGTGCGAAATGACGAGGTTGACAGCAAAGAAGTCCGTAGGAATAAAGGGAAAGCTCCTTTAAGTGAACGACTTGGAAGTCGAGGAGAGTCCACTCCGGGGACAGGTGAGGAGTCGAGCAGCGGGGACACAAGAAGTATAAGCCAATATCACACAAGAAGGACAAGATATCACGGAACGCATAGGGAGGATCAATTGAGAGGCGAGGAGCGAGCACCGGGGCAAACACACCATGTTGCTCGCCGCTCAGTACACGAAAGGCTGAGAAGATCAGCCTTTGGGCGATTAGGTCCCAATGGAGCCAGTAACATCGCTAGGCACACCACTCAAGAGAAACGTCCCGTTAGCAAGGGATTGCGTCATGAAGAGGTCATTGAACCCAATCATGACGAACAGCCTTCTAGTGGAAAAACGTCTCCAGATGAGTGGCAAGCTTTGAAGAAAACGGTGGAAGAGATGCAAAAACAGTTGGAAGAAAAGAAAGGCGACGGATCGACGATGTTGCCATCATCACCCTTGTCCCCGGATATCCTTAATGCGCCGGTACAAAAGAAAGTGCAATTCCCGGCCATTAATTTGTACGAAGGAAATTCAGACCCGAAAGTACACCTGTCCAAGTATACCGATTACATGATATCGGTAAAGGCGTCTGATGCAACTCAATGTCGGAATTTTCCGTTAACTCTTGGTGACGGTCCTCACAGGTGGTTCTCCGCCCTAGCTCCGGGCTCCATCAGTTCGTTCATGCAACTCAGCAAGGAATTCCTATCGCACTTCTCCACAGTCGGATCTTACCTTACGCAGAGACATAGGTTGGCAGATTTGAGGCAAGGAGACGAGGAGTCTGATAGAGCCTTTCTTGAGAGATTCGACAAAGTCCTACTGGAGGGAGAACCAGTAAGTGAGGACACCAAGATAGTGGCGGTTATGGCAGGGCTTAAGAAGGGAACAGATCTATGGAAGGAAATGCACCTAGCTTTTCCTAAAACTTATTCTGAATTCAGGCACAAGGTGGGTGTATACATCTCGATGCAAGAAACTCTACAAAGAGAGCTGGGAGATAAAGCTGATACCAAGAAATCGGAAAAGAAGTCAGAAGGGGAATACAAGGCCCCTAAGAACATGAAAGTTTTCAGTGAAGGGTCCGAACTGAAGGAGAAGTTGAACCATGTCCTGTCCACATCAATTGAGGCTGTGTACAACAACGTGAAGGATAAAGATATGCTGTCTGAACCACGTAAGATACGACAAGAACGAGGAAAGATGAACCCCAAAAAATACTGTGCATACCATCAGACCATAGGTCATTTCACAAGCGAATGCCGAGATCTCTTGAAACAATTATGGAGATTTTACGAAGAAGGAAAGTTGTCAGAATTTGTGAAGCGACAGCCGGGAAAGAAACCAAGGGTGGCAATATCCTCCGACTCAGAAGATGATGAAAGCGATGAACAGCCGAGCAGGAGGGATCAAAAAAGGAAGAAAACGATGACAGCCCCAGCCGAACCCGTCCGAGAAATCTTAATGCTTGAACCATCCGGACCGGTAGGGGGCTGTTCTGATGGTAGGCCACCGATGTCTAAGAGAAAAAGGAAAGCAGAGCTGAGGGCGGTAGCTCAAATCAGGGAAGTTGGGGTAAACCAAGCTACTACAAAGACAGGCGAGTTGGTGTTTTCTGAGAAGGACTTGGACGGGATACTTACTCCACACAATGACTCACTAATCATCTGTGCTAATATCATGGGGGCTCGCGTTCACCGTTTGCTTGTGGACACAGGCTCCTACACAAACATCTTGTTCAAAAGCACACTAGATCAGATAGATGATTGTGAGGGGTATATTAGAGAATGTGATCATAAAATAGTAGGATTTGGAGATGCTGTAACCGTTCCTTTAGGACTAGTTACGTTGGCGGTCGAACTTGTATCGACCGAGAATCCCGAAAGGAGACTGACTAGAATGGTAGATTTCTTAGTTGTAAATCAGCAGTCTGCCTACAACGGGTTTCTTGGTCGACCTTTCATAAATGAATTCAAAGCGGCCGTTTCGACGTACTACTACTGTTTTAAATTTCCGACTCCAAAAGGGTCAGGTACGGTTAAAGGTGATCAAAGGAAAGCCCGAGAATGCCTCCTGCAACTTCAACCCACTGACAACAGAATATCCATGATGGACGAGCAGCAGGGACGAAGGTGAACCCTCCATCCTAGATGAAATCATGGAGTCCGTCGACACTGAAATGATGGAGGTGGACGACCAGCAGGGCGTGGATGAGCAGGAGGGCATGGGCGAGCAACAGGGAAGAGAGACCGTACCCGAATTAAATCAGGTGGAAGATTTGGAGCCAAGACTGGGGGCAGAACCAATGATCAAGGATGAGATCAACCTTGAAGGGCCCATTATCGATCCTCGATGGAAAGACCAAAAAAGGAGAGCAACCCCGGTAGAGGAGTTGGAGGCAATAAGAGTTGACCAACATCGAGAAGACTTGGAATTATTCATTGGATCTGAGCTTCCTGAGCCATACAGATCCAGAATGGAAGAGTTTCTCAAGTCTAATCTCGATATATTCGCATGGTCACATGCTGATATGGTAGGCATCAGCCCTGAGCATGCCTGTCATAAGCTAAATATTTATCCAACTAAGAAACCGGTGAGGCAAAAGAGAAGAAAGTTTGGACCCGATAAATATTCAGCATTGGACATAGAAGTGAAGAAGTTACTTGATAATGATCTTATCAAAGAAGCCTTATGTCCTAGATGGGTAGCAAACCCGGTGTTAGTGAAAAAATCAAATGGTACATGGAGACTATGTATCGACTTCACTGATTTGAATGCCGCTTGCCCTAAAGATAACTTCCCATTGCCTCATATTGACCAGCTGGTGGACAACACGGCAGGACACGAGCTCCTTACCTTCATGGACGCATTTGCCGGATACCATCAAATACCAATGCACCCAGATGACCAGGAGCACACAGCGTTCTACACCAATAAAAACTTGTTATGTTGGAAAAGGATGCCGTTCAGATTGATTAACGCAGGAGCCACGTACCAAAGACTCGTTAACAAAATGTTCGATGAGCACATCGGCAAAACAATGGAAGTGTACGTGGACGACATAGTCGTGAAAAGCCCGAGAAAAGAAGATCATTTGGAACACCTCGCACAAACATTTGAGATACTTCGAGCGTATAACATGAAGCTAAACCCAAAGAAAAGTAGCTTCGGGGTACACTCGGGAAAATTTCTTGGGCACCTGGTCAGTCAATGGGGTATTGAGGCGAATCCATCAAAAGTCAAAGCAATTATGGATATGCAACCGCCAAGGTCTTTTAAGGAAGTTCAACGACTAACCGGATGTCTAGCAGCCCTAAACAGGTTCATTTCCAGGTCCGGAGACAAATGCCGACCTTTCTTTGATGCCATTAAAAAAGGACAGTTCCAGTGGACGGATAATTCCCAACAAGCGTTTGAGCAGTTGAAGGAATATTTGAGTGATACTAAAATCCTATCAAAACCCGTCTCTGGAGAAAAACTGTACCTATATCTAGCCGCATCAGAGGTGGCCATCAGCTCGGTCCTAGTTCGAGCAGAAGGGAAATTTCACTTACCAATCTACTACGTGAGTCAGGCCTTGCATGAAGCTGAGATTAAGTATTCGCCCATGGAAAAGTTAGCCTACGCACTGGTGATGAGTGTGAGAAAGCTAAGGCCGTACTTCTTCGATCATCAGGTGGAGGTCTTAACAACTTTTCCATTAAGGCAAATCTTACAAAGGCCTGACACAGCTGGTCGCCTCCTCAAGTGGTCGCTCGAAGTAAGCCAATTTGGAATAACTTATGCACCTCGAACAGCGATCAAGGGACAAGCGTTAGCCGACTTTATTGTCGAATTAACATTCCCTCAAGATCCGACGAGAGGTCATAATCACCCATGGCACATGTATGTAGACGGATCATCAAATAACACAGCAGCAGGAGCCGGGATAGTGTTGATCAGTCCAGATGAACAAGTATTCACCTCAGCCGTAAGGTTTGAGTTCATGGCAACAAACAACGAGGCTGAGTACGAAGCATTGATAGCCGGGTTACGGCTAGCTCTGGCTGTGGGGGTTCGAAGAATCCAAATTTACGGAGATTCCCAGTTGATAGTCAATCAAGTCCGTGGGGAATACGAAGCCAAGGATGAAAACATGGCCTTGTACCAAAAAATTGTTGCTCACCTGGCTTCGCTTTTCGAGCAAATTTACATCGAGCAAGTGCCAAGGGATAATAATGCGCAAGCAGATGCACTTGCCCGTTTAGCCACTAGTACAGGACCAGCAAAGCTTTCAGAAGTCACCATCACAGGAATTTCTAACCCGTCCACCAATGACTATAAGATCAATCAGATCGAAGAAGAATTGACAGAGGATGATTGGAGGACACCGATATATAGATACCTCAAAGATAACACAGTACCCGAAGATCCCCAAGAAGCAGTAAAGGTAGCCAAACGAACAGCAAGGTTCACAATCATGGATAACCAACTCTACAAGAGAGGATTTTCACTGCCCCTATTAAAATGCCTAGCAAGGGGGCAGGGTCAGGAAGTTCTGAAAGAAATACACGAAGGAGTATGCGGAAATCACGCAGGGGGGCGGGCACTGGCATACAAAACAGTAAGGCAAGGTTACTACTGGCCAACTCTGTTACAAGACGCAATCAGAATTGCAAAAACATGTCACAGGTGCCAGCTGTTCGCTCCCAACATCCATAAGCTGCCAACGGAGCTGATTTCGGTAAATAGTCCATGGCCGTTCGCAAAGTGGGGAATAGACATCATAGGACCTTTCCCAACGGGAAAAGGGAATGTCAGATTTGCAGTGGTAGCCGTGGACTATTACACGAAATGGGCCGAAGCTGAAGCACTAGTAACGATAACACAAGAGAAAATGATCAATTTTATCTGGAAAAGTATAGTGTGCCGGTTCGGAGTTCCACAAGCAATAGTGACAGACAATGGAAAGCAATTCGAAGGGAAGAAGATAAGAGATTTCTGCAAAAAATGGGGTATCAAGAAGCTTTTTTCAACACCATATCATCCACAGTCTAACGGACAAGTTGAGGCAGTTAACAAGATAATCAAGCATATCCTCAAAATCCGTCTGGTGGATAAGAAAGGCAAGTGGTCAGAAGAACTACCCGAGGTGCTTTGGGCATATAGGGTATCACATAGAACAAGCACTGGAGAAACACCATTCGCTATGGCGTTCGGTATAGAAGCAGTTATACCTATAGAGCTCAAAATACCAACCGAAAGGGTAGCCGAGTTCAATGAACAGGAGAACAACAAGGCACTAGCTGCAGAAATGGATCTGATTGACAAAAAAAGAATCTCAGCAGAAATAAAGAAGGAGATATACAAAAGAAGGATTGCAAGGTACTACAACTCGCAAGTAAAAGTTAGGGAATTTGAAGTCGGGGATCTGGTACTCCGAAAAATCCTAGCAGCACCTCCAGGTGTATTTGGACCGACTTGGGAGGGCCCATTCAAGATAACTCAAAAGTGGCACAACGGCACATATGATCTCGAAGACATGGAAGACAACTCGGCCCAATACACCTGGAACGCGGCTTTGTTGAAGAAATATTATCAATAATTAGGAAACCAATGTAAAGTTTTTTATAGACTATCGTGTCGTTTATATTTTTGTAAGGTGTAAGATCGATAAAATCTTCACACTTTTTTGGCAAAATTTGTAAGTAGATAAATGATTGTTCAGTGAATTATGCACGTAAAAAAATCAAAGAGGCATCAAAGCTCAATTGTTCGCCAAGAAGAAAAACTGCTCGCCAGAGGACAAGCAGGTGTTGAAAGCACAAGTCCAAAAGGAGGCGAGCAGCAGGGTCCATGAAACTCAGGAGCCCACCTGATCGCCCCATCACACGAAGTTGCTCGCCCAAGATACTAAATGCATAAAGCACAAGTATAGTGGAGGCGAGCAACAGGGCACATGCTAATACATAGTTGCTCGTTCCAAAGCTAAAGGCACTTATGCACAAACATAGCAAGGGGCGAGCAACAAGGCATAGAAAGAAGCATGATAAGGGGTTAAGTTCTTAAAAGAACAAAATAGACCCATACATGAACAACATGCATAAATTTGCAAGGAAAAGTATTTCTTTCAACTTAAGAAAGAAATACTTAAGTAAAAAAGTAAGTAAAGGGCAAATAAGAGGCGAACAATAAAATAAAAGTGCAATTCTCATTCATTAGCACCAAAAAATTACAGGAGATGAACGTACAACCATCATCCTACTACATCAACTAAACAAAAAAAGAAAAAACGAAGCCTAAGTCTCGGGAGCTGGCGGAGCAGGTGGCACCAAAGGATCTTGGGAAGAAGGAGGAGGTGGAGCATTTTGCACAGTGGCCCCGGAGACCTGCTGCTCGCCTACCGCAACAGAGGAGCTTGCTTCACCAAGAGGATTTGGGAGGAGGGGACCCAGAGCTTCAAAGATATTCATGTCCCTATCCGCCTCCACTCTTTCCCTGGGGGCCACGACACGAACATCATCTTTGAAGATGTCTAAGTTAACCCCCATCTCTCCTAGGTCGGCTACCGGGATCTCAAAGCCGGGTGCTGGGGGGTTTTCAGTGACGTAATCCGTGAAGTCCTTTATGGTCGAAGTCATCACATCCAAACCATTATCCAGAGCGTACTTCACATTTCTCACACTATCAGCATATGCGATGATGTAACCAAGATTGGTATTGTCGGTTACATCTTGCACATAAGTAGGGTAAGAAATGGCACGCTTGTTCTTCTTCTCCAGCTGGTCGACATGGACCTTCAACGACTCCACTCTTTCCACCAAACCCACCCGCTCGGTCTCCAGGACTTGCAAACGATCAGTGGCGACACCCAAGTCCAATCTAAGCTTCTCTGAAGCATTAGACGCTATCATCTTCCGGTCCTCAGCGGCCTTTACCTCCCGCGTCCACGTGAGCTTGGCTCTCTCAAAATCAGCCTTCATCTTAGCCAACTCTTCATCTTTCTTCTTCAACTCCTCATCCTTCTTCTTCAATTGAACAAGTTGAGCATCACGATCTGCTTCAACTTGCTCAATCCGTCGTCCCAGACCGCGATTCGTTCGCTCTAACTCGATGGCTTGATCCAAGACTCGTTGAGCTGAGATTGATTGATGACTCGCGTTATAGCTCAATAAACGAGCGTTGTCGGTAAGGCTCTGGCTCTGAATGATTTCCTCGCCGGTCTTGGTCCACGAGCGAGGGACATACTCCATGGCTCTGCGGACGTGGGAGTCCTTAATCTCTTGGGGTGCAGGAGGGGACTTCACACAGCTAAACTGGTGGAGTACCTTTGAGCGACCAGGATAGTCGTTTTTCCGGTACCTGTTCAAAGGAAAAAACCGTCAGAAAACAAAGTCAAAATAATAAACAATCAAGTTGGATAGGAAAATACTCACTCCCTCATTTTTACGGGGTCGTAGCCTAAGTACGAGTTGTCAGGAGATGAGCTCCTGCCTTGACCGGCTATCATCGCGCCCACAACTTGCTGCTCGGTCACCTCCTCCACCGGCGAGGAGCGAGCAGTTTTGCCCACCTGGGAAGAACCCTGTCCTCTTGTTCGCTTGGCACGGTCATCCCCCTTGCGAGGTGCAGTTTCCTTAGCAAGTCTTTTCTTGCCCCTCGTATCTTGGGGAGGTGGCGAGGAGCGAGCAGGAGGGCGGGGAGCGGGAGCAGGAGCCTGAGGAACAGGGAGAGGGTCCTGAAGAGCTTCTTCTTCATCCTCGTCTGCTTCAGCTCTAAGTCTGATCAAGGAAGTGCAAGGATCAAACTTCTTCTTCCTTGATGGTTGATTAGCTGCCATTTGTTCAACCCGGCGTACAAGCAGGTGGTAACTTTAGGGAATAGGAGGAACAACAACCGTTACCCTTTGAGCTAAAACAAGACAAAAACACAAAGTTAAAACATGCATGATAACGGCGAGCAGCCGGGATCAGGCGAGCAACAGGGGTAGGGGCGAGCAACAGGTACAAATCAAGTAGCAAGAAAAAATCAAGAATTATGTAAAGTTACCTTCAGGGATTTCCGCCTGCGCTTCCAAGTGATGAGCACTAGTAGTGAGCTGAGCGTGCTTGCGGCAGTGTGCTTGAGAAAGATGCTCAACACTCCGATCTTTGGCGTCCCGCAGAGAAATCAGCGCAAGGACGTACAAAAACTCTTCGCTCAAATCCGGATGCCCCCACCTCAAGATACGCGGACCTGCAAAAACAAGAAAAAGATTAAAATTAGTTCACCTAAAAGTTTGATGAACTAAGAATCAAGACCTACGCCGAATTTCGCCAAAATGCGTAGGGGAGTCTATACGTCCTGGTCCTCCCGAAAAATCGGAGGACGCCCGCCAATCACCGCCGATATAAAGAAATTGCCTATGCCAACCTTTGACTTTATTGGGCACTCCTTCAATTAATTTAACGCTGCTACGGGCTTTGATGTAATACCAACCAAGCCCATCTTCATTAACGGCCGAAGAGATGGTCAGTGCGTAATGTATCTCCGCCGTGCTGATCTTATTCCGATATCCTTCCAACCCGAAAAGGGTCATAAAAGCCAACAAACTACTCCAACCATTCGGAGTAATCTGGGTGATTGTCAGGTTTATATCCTTCAAGAATCGCCCGATCACTGGATGTAGAGGGAGAGGGAACCCCGTATTGAGTATGTCAAGGTTGATGGCAGTACAGCCTGGAGGTGGATCGTCAGCTCTCTCTCCTGGTTGAGGGGCGTACAAATGAATATCGTACGGAATACGATATCGAGACCGTATCCGAACTAAATCCTCCTCTATAACAGCGCTAGCTACCTTACTCGCTGTGTATGGCGATGGACGAGTTTCCATAATAGGACGAGCGGGAGTGGGGAAGGCCTTATGATACTTATTGGCGTAGTCAATCCAATCTTGTCTTCGGACCATGGCTTTAGGAATAAGAGACTCGGGCATTGGCCTTGAAACGGGAAAGTTTATCTCTCGGAGAAATTCCCATGTAACTCCCACTTGCTCGCCTCCTGACCCAGTTGCTCGCTGCTCGCTTCTAGCCTGATGCTCGCTGCTCGCTCCCGTGTCTTCGGGAAGATTCATCCCTTCTATTTCAGCAGCGACCTCGGAAGAATCCTCACCCAAGTCCGAGTTAGTCCCCTCTCGAGCCGAGGAGCGAGCAACGGGGCCTAGGACGTTCTGCTCGCCCGAGCTTTCCACAACATAGAAGGAGTCAACGGAGCGAGCAATAGAGCTCGCCTCAAAGCCCGTCTCTTCATCAACGAGCAGGGTCCTAGGGTTTTGCCCAGTTGCTCGCCGGAGCGAACGGCGAGGAACAGGGACTGACGGTTCATCTTCCATGGGCCTTTTTCCCAGATTTCGTCCAACAAATTCAACAGAAGGCGTATTGCTTGAGGAAGGTGACGTCATCTTTAGAAATTTTCGAAAACCCTTCGTATAAGTCAAGTAAAGTGATTTGACGGAGAAGTGAAAGATCACGACGGCAGCACGGCGGCGGCTGGGTGGCGATACGGCGGCGATGTGGCGGCGGAAATGACGAAATAGCAAAAAGAAGAACGAAAATTGCAAAATCGAAAGGAAAATGCAAGTAATAACAAGAGTAAACAAGAAAAATCAAAGGATTCACCTTTGATTTGGATGAAATTGGTTGTAAGATCGAAGAAAACAATGAAAAGAAAAGCTCAAGAACTCTTCAATGGCGGTTTGCTTGTGAGAAATCGAAAAAGAAAGAAAATGGAAGAAGGGAGCTATTTATAGATATGGATTCGGGGGGCAAAAGTGAGAAAAGCGAAAAATTGAGGCCCCTAGTTTCAATTATAGGGGCGCGCGCGTGAGCAGACTGCGTCGCTTCATATTCCGTACCTCGGGAAGCGAAACGACGCAAGTCCAAGGGTCCTTCCTCGCTGCTCGCCTCCAGGAGTTCCTCGCTGCTCGCCTCCCAGAATTCCCGCCTAAATATTTGAAAACCCGCTGCTCGCTCCCTATAGAGAAGTAACTCACTCTCCCCGTTACTCGCCTCCTATTGGATAACACAGCCTATCCTGTAGTTTGACAAAAAGGATAAAATCTATCCTTGTAAGCCAAACTAGGGGGCATTGTTGATAGGCGAACAACCAACAATATTGGGAGTATAATTATTGGTCTAATAAGATTAAGAAATCATCAAAAGTAATAATATGGAAGAGGACGAGCAACAGGGACTGTATGCCCTAAGAGGCGAGCAGCAGGGACTACGGACCAAATAGAATAGGACGAGCAACAGGGACTGGAGGCCCTAGGAGGCGAGCAGCAGGGACTAAGGTCCTAATGAAGGAGACGAGCAACTGGTCATAGAAATCATTACGAGGTAGCAAATAACAAGAACAAGAAGACCCAAAGTCTCAACAAGAGGCGAGCAAGCGAGCAGGCGAGCAACTTGGATTATAAGGGTTTCCAACACCCACCGAAGACATACAGACGAGTAGCTGGGCGCCAAGGAGAGCAGCTGAGTGGTTTCAAAGACCAAGTACAACATTGGGAATGTCAAGAGTCACTAACTTTAGAAATAGTCAATGTGTCTTAACACTTGGCACCCATTTATTGGGCAATGGATTAGATGTTGTACAAAAGTCATAACACTTGGCAAAATCCCAATGGCTAAGCCATTAAGATGGTGACACCTAGCCTCTTTGTATGCCTATAAATACCCCTTCATTTGCATGAAGGTGGAGGATTTTCCCATAATAAAAAAGTAGCCCAAACTCTTGCCAATTTATTCCTCACATATTACTTGATCAAATTTCATGATTTTTTAGTTTTGTTTGGTGATCTTAACTTAAGAAAACAACCACTAATCATCTTGATTAGAAAAGGTCATCAACAAAAGTATAAACCCAATGGTGAAGTAGAGCGATATAAAGCACGCTTAGTGTTGGAGTTATACGTGAAAGTATGTTTTTACTTTGTATAACTCGTGTATCAAACACTTGTTTATGAGAATAATTATTTTATCGCATATGCTTTAGATATGATTGAATGTTGAATATTTATTGTAAACAGTTCATAATAGTACTAGTTACATTGTAGTTAATGTGGTGATACCCGATCACGGAAGATAACATTAACAGTTTCCTTGTAACTAAACGCACATTTTCACGACCTAGGTGAAATTGAACAATCCACCATGAAAGGTCGATGTGTAAGTCTCAGATTGGTCTGTCTTGACTAAGAGATTGCACTAGCACATTTAGTATGTGTTGAAGAGGACCTACAGCGAGGATAAATTCTTCTGTTCTGAATTGTGAAGAATTAGACCTCAGTGGTTGTTGATTTCTTAATCTCCGTCACTTAAATAGGACCGTGTGTGCTTAATGGTTACTGCTTTGATTCATGTTGGGTGAGAATCATTGTGACTTCGAACCTTGTACTTTGGGCAGTAATATTAATCATACGACGGTTGCTAAGATTTAATACGGAGAAATACGTGCGAGTACGGCTCGTGTGATTAGTCCCCTTGGTGGGCTCAGAAGTTTTATCGTACCAAATCTTGCAAGTGAAGAATCAGTTTCTTCGGTACAGATAATAATGTTGAGCTGTCTTTACTCCAAGGTGAAATATATTAATTAATTTAGAGCTATTCAGAAGCTTAATTAATTAATGGACTTGATAATCTTAAACGCGGGAAATAATAACCGGGAGCCCATATTATCGTAATATGGATTACGATGGATAGTGCAATATTAATTTATTAGTGGTAATAATTAATATTAATGGATTGAATTATATTGGGGCTCAATATTGAAATTTAGAAGTCCATTAGGAGGTCCAATCTTAATTCTCCTTAAAGGCCCCTCAAGTAGCCCATTAAGTAGCTCAATAATGATAAGGTGATTAACATAAAAAGAAAATATAATGCTGATTTTTACACTTAAATTTTCGAAAAATAGTTTGTTAGGAGAGAAAAGATTTTGTTGATTTTCTTGGAAATATATTATGGAAGATATGTATTCTTGGAATACAAGAATATCTCATATATTCAAGGAGATCCAAATCTTGGAAATTCTCCTATTATTTTCGAAATTTACAAGCATAACAAGGTGAGTTAGATTTTTGTGGAATATTTTATTATGGAGAAAAGAATATATGAGATATATTCAAGATTTCTTGGAGTCTAAGAAAGGATTTTTTCCAAGCCCATTATATCACAAAAATTCGGCCACTCTATGTTATAAATAGGGGGTGATTATTTCATCCCCAAGTACATAATTCCATGTGTTGGAAAAATCAAGAGCATATATATATTTTTCTTTTTCCTTAGTTATTTAAATTACTTGAAAGCATCTCCCACCGGTGATCAAGTAAGGCGAAAGGAAAATACTTGAGAAGGTTTTTGGGTTGATAAAGCGAGATCGTGATTATCCCGTTTATTCAAAGGCCAAATCTACAAGAGGTACGTAAGTCACATAAATTCTTGTTTATTCCGCCTAGATTTTATGTGAATTAATTCAACATGTATGATGTTAAATTTGTTGTTGGAATTATTATTTGAATTAATTAGGATTAATTCATGCTAGTAATAATTGAATTTAAATTCGTATTTAAATTTCATCCCGAATAGATTTCGGGCACCCCAATTTTCCCAACACTTAGTGGCCAAGGGATTCACACAAATTGAAGGCATAGACTTTCACGAGACTTTCGCGCCCGTTGCAAAACTTGTTACTGTACGTAGCGTATTGGTTGTTGCTGCAAAAAGAAATTGGACCATTCACCAATTAGACGTGAATAATGCCTTCCTCCATGGAGATCTTATTGAGGAAGTCTATATGAAGATTCCACAGGGATTTGCAAAGAAAGATGATTCTCGAGTTTGTAGGCTTTGTAAGTCCTTATATGGCCTTCGTCAAGCTTCTCGAAATTGGTATATGAAGTTTACTCAATCCCTCATTGAAATTGGCTTTCGTCAATCAAAGGCAGATCATTCTTTATTCATTTTGGATAAAGGTACCACTTTCATCTTGGCTCTAATTTATGTCGATGATGTAATTCTTGCCGGAAATGATGATGTCACTATCGGTGAAGTGAAGATTTTTCTTGATCGTCTATTTAGCATCAAAGACTTGGGAACCTTGAAATATTTTTTAGGGATTGAAGTAGCTCGCTCTCTGGACGACATTGTTCTCAGCCTAAGAAAGTATACACTCGACATCTTGGAAGAGAGTGGAAAGCAAGGCAGTCGTCCGAGTGCATTTCCTATGGAACAAAATCTGAAATTTGTTGCTAATGATGACACTCCCGAGGCCGTGTTGGGAAAATAGGGGTGCCCGGGAACTATTCGGGATGAAATTTAAATATGAATTTAAATACAATTATTAATAGCATGAATTAATCCTAATTAATTCAAATAATAATTCCAACAACAATTTTATCATCATGCATGTTGAATTAATTCACATAAAATCTATGACTGAAAAACTAGGAATTTATGTGATTATGTACCTCTTGTAGATATGACCTTTGATAAATACGGGACTATCACGAACGTGCTACCAACCAAAAGACCTTCTCAAGTATTTCCCTTTCGCCTCGCTTGATCACCGATGGGAAGTGCTTTCAAGCAATTTAAAATAACAAGGAAGAAAGAAAAAAAATTTGTTGCTGATTTTTTTTTTCAACGCCGTGAAAAGTAAACTGGAGATGAAATAATCATCCCCTATATATAGGTGAGGGGTGAACGAAATTTAGGTGGAAAAAAGGGAAGAGAAATTTTTTTTCTTGGCCTCCAATAAATCTTGAATATATCTCATATATTATTTTCTCCATAAAAAAATATTCCACAAAAATCACACCCTCCTAATATATGCAATTTTTGAATTTTAGGGAGATAGAATACTAGATTTGGATCTTCTTGAATTTATGAGATAATCTTGTATTCCAAGGATACATATCTTCCATAATATCTTTCCAAGAAAATCAACAAAATCTTTTCTCTCTCTTAAACCTAATTTTCGAAAATTATGAATAAAAATCAGCAATAATAATTTTCTTTTATTTTAATCACCTTATTATTATCGGGCTACTTAATGGGCTACTTGAGGGGCCTTTAGGAGAATTAAGATTGGACCTCCAATGGACTTCTGAATTTCAATATTGAGCCCCCAATATAATTCAGCCCATTAATATTAATTAGTGCCACTAATAAATTAATATGGCACTATCCATCTTAATCCATATTACGATAATATGGGCTCCCGGTTATTATTTCCCACGTTTAAGATTATCAAGTCCATTAATTAATTAAGCTTATGAATAGCTCTAAATTAATTAATATATTTCACCTTGGAGTAAAGACAGCTCAACATTATTATCCGTACCGAAGAAACTAATTCTTCACTTGCAAGATTTGGTACGATAAAACTTCTGAGCCCACCAAGGGGACAAATCACACGAGTCGTACTCGCACGCGTTTCTCCGTATTAAATCTTAGCAACTGTCATATGATTAATATTACTGCCCAAAACACAAAGTTCGAAGTCACGATGATTCTCACCCAACATGAATCAAAAGAGTAACCATTAAGCATACACAGTCCTATTTAAGTGACGGAGATTAAGAAATCAATAACCACTGAGGTCTAATTCTTCACATTTCAGAACAGAAGAATTTATCCTCGCTGTAGGTCCTCTTCAACACATACTAAATGTGCTAGTGCAATCTCTTGATCAAGACAAACCAATCTGAGATGTACGCATCGACCTTTCACGGTGGATTTTCAATTCCACCTAGGTCGTGAATTTGTACGTTTAGTTACAAGGAAACCGTTAACGTGATCTTCCGTGATCGGGTATCACCACATTAACTACAATGTAACATAATGAACTGGTTGCAATAAATATTCAACATTCAATCATATCTAAAGCAAATGCGATAAAAGATTTATTCTCATAAACAAGTGTTTAATACATGAGTTATACAAAGTAAAAACATACTTTCATGTATAACTCCAACAGGTCGATGCGTCACAATATCGTCGCCTCATTGGACGCCTGTTGTATCTCACTGTGACCCGACCAGACATCGCTTTTGTTGTTAATCTACTCAGCCAGTTCCTCAACCGACCTCGCCAGTCACACCTTGATGCAGCAATACGAGTTCTTCGTTATTTGAAAGCTACCCCGGGACAAGGCATATTCCTTCCAGCTAGTGGTAATTTAGAGTTAGAGGCATATTGTGATGTTGATTGGGGTGGTTGTGCTCTCACTCGCCGGTCTAGTTCTGGATATTTCATATCCCTTGGAGGTTCACCAATTTCATGGCGAACAAAAAACAATCTGTGGTTGCACGCTCTTCTGCCGAAGCTGAGTATCGTGCAATGGCCACCACTATTTGTGAAGTTTTATGGTTGTGATGGTTACTTCATGATTTGCGTGCAACGCAACATGGTCCTACACCTTTGCATTTTGATAATCAAGCTGCTCGCCACATCGCAAACAACCCTGTTTATCATGAGTTCACTAAGCATGTTGAAATGGATTGTTACTTTGTTAGAGAACGTGTGGAAATGAAAGAAATTGAGCCGGGGGCCATCTCGACATCAAATCAAGTGGCAAACATTTTCACGAAGGCGCTCGGGACTGAGCAATTCCGATTTCTAGTGGGCAAGTTGGGTGTTCGTAACCTTCACGATCCAACTTGAGGGGGAGTGAAGAATATCGTGACCTGATCTATTTCCTTATAATATTGATTTGTACATATCTTGCATATATTTTGTTGATTTGGTTTGCTATTTTCACGCTAGATTGATACGGGATATTTGTTCCCTTTTTTTCTTCCACCCTTTGTACGTGTATATTAACCCAACATTGAGAATGAGAAAGATAACTTTCAGCCAAATATTTTCAAATTAAGATTTGATTCAATAATGGTACAAACTTACAACATAGAGCTTCGTATAGTCTTCGGGGATGGATTATGTGATGTCAATGTTCAAATTAATGACAACGAATTTCTAAGAATTATAGTATTTTGTGTATACTTATATAAAATTAACCTAGAATTAAAGTATGAGATATTTGATATTGCACAAATTTTTTATTTACACTACAAGTTCATAGCATGTACTTGGATTTTGAGTTCAATATCAAATCAATTTTAATTTTTCGGTTCATTATACACTTGTGTGCATATAAGAATTTGTGATGTTTTACATTATAAATTCTGATTTAATTTCAATCGAAAAACTCAATTATTGGTTATTTTTTATTAGATACTGCATTCTTTTACTATGGAGTATCCTGTATCCGCTCATTTCATAACAAAATTCTTCACTTATAAAACAATATACACATACATATTTGTTTTGGGAGCAAAGCCAGATCCCAATTTCTCTCTTTTGAAACACTCCTAGGGAGCGTATGTTTCTTGTTTTTCCATGAAAATAAAAATGATTTTTTTTCATTAAATATGTTGGATAACTGATTATCAGCATAATAGTTACATCATTAGTGTTGTGTTTTCAATTTGGAAAAAATGGAAGAAAAATATTGTTGGTTATGACATTAGTGAATAATTTGAAGATGATGATTATAAAAAGAAAAAATGTAATCAAATAGGTGATGTTTATCTTATTTAAAAACAAAAATAATAATGTGATTCTTTTTTATTCTTATTAAATACAATAATTACTATATATTTATTTTAATTCTCATTAAAGAATTTTCAAATCAACAATGTCCTCAATTTATCTCAATTATCATCCATCGAGACATGGCAACGGTGTCCTCATAAATGAACATACATTATTTATAGGGTTAATTGCAAATAAAATCACAACATTTTCGCAAATTGCAATCTAATCTAAACTTTTGAATTTTTGCAAATAAAACTTCAACCTAACGTTTGGTTGCAATTCGAACTAACAAATAAATTTTTTATTGTCCGAAAATGAAGTTTCACTTACCTGACAATGAATAATTAATTGTATTAATATGTTTAGATTGATTCGAGTAACAACACATAATTAATCATCATTTCCGGGTTGATTGAAATGTGTCTTTTGGTTAGAATTGCAATCAAATGTTAAGTCGGAATTTTGTTTGCAAAGATTCAAAAGTTTAGATTAGATTGCAATTTACAAAAAAAAATTGTGATTTTATTTGCAATTAACCCTTATTTATAAGCTAATAAGGAATAGGTTTATGGTTAATCTAACTCAGGTGAACTCTTATTTTTAAGTATTATTTTTAGCATACAAAGTGTCATTGTATAGTTTATAAAATATTACTCTCTTCGTCCCAATATTATCTGCACACTTAAAATGACACACATTTTAAGAAGAAGAAGAAAATATTTTTGAGTAAAATCATGACATATGGGTAAATCAATATTTATTGTGAGTGTGCACACAAATCAATATTTTCTTTTTTTAGAGTGTGCAAATAATCATGGGACGGAGGGAGTATTATTTTTTAAAAAATTAATTTTATATGTTTTTTTCTCAAAATATTAAACAATAATATTACGTATAATAAACAATTATACTCTCTCTATTCATTAAAAGTGTCTTATTTCCTTATTTGTTTGTCCACCAAGTGTGTTATTTCCTTTTTTGTCAACAATCACTTTAAATTTACACTTACAAACAGTTACTCTCTCCGTCCCGGAACACATTGCGATACTTTTTTCGGCACACAGATTAAGAAAAATGTATAATAAGTACATTTTAATGTATATTATATGAGTGTTGTGAGAGTAAAGTTAGATGAATACTTACCATTTTTAGACATGCAAACTTTTTATGGGACAAACTAAAATGAAAACTATGTAATGTGTTCAGAGACGGAGGAAGTATTATATTCATATTTTATCTTTATATTTATTTACTTTATTTTATTTATTCTTAAAATATGTATCCAAGTAATAGTACACAGTTTTAATGGACGAATGGAGTATTTTATATACTAAGTTGTAAATACCTTTAAAAGCATAGATTTCACGTTTTTTTTTGCCGCAGACTATGGATGTAAACGAATTGAATCGAATAACACATTGTTTGAATTTGTATTCGTAAAATTATTTCGAATATCGAATTCGAATCGAATATTTTTCGAATAGTAAATGTGATTTATATTTGATTTGAAATTCATATCGAATTATTAGAAAATATTCTAATACTTGAGTCGAATATTCAAATCGATTTTTTTTTTCTCAAGCATGTTCCTAATAAATAATATTCAAGAGAAGGTACTATGTGAACAATATTCACAATGAAACTTGTTTGAATGATATTAGTAAATTAAAGTAAAAGTATCAGTGAATTTCACTAAAGTTATCAGCTCCAAATGATATTTAGTTTTTTTTTTATTAAAGTTATTAGTTGAAGTGGTATTAGTTATTCTCACTAAAGGTATTAGTTATTTCAACATAAGATATTAATATTTTTTTATCGATAAAGTTGTGACTCGAATCCATGACCTTTGTATCATAGATAGTGAGATTTTAACCACTTGACTTGAGTTATACCACTTTGTTCGATATTTGTAATTTGTTGTTCATGGTAATAGTTACAGTGAATATTATTCACATAATACTTTGCCAATATTCATTATTTGAATTCACAAGCAAGTTATAAACTTAAAAATTTGCATAACATAATCAAGTAAGTAAATGAAAAAAAAAAAACTTAATTATCAAATTCATGGACAAGCATCTTAATAATCAAATTAAGAGTGTTGACCTGCAATTCTTTCTTAATTAGTTAAGTTTTTTAATAAATAAGTTACATTATATATTTTTTAATTAAAATATTTAATTAAGAATTGCTTACAAGCCCACTTGTTGGATGGAGTTATAATGGTTAATATCCTTAAAATAATTATAATGAACTTAAATTTATAAATTATTATATGTATTATTACTATTAATATATAATTATGTAATTATATATTTAACCGAATATTTAATCGAATATTTATGAATATCGAATCGAATATCATAGTATTTGTATTTGTATTTGTATTTGATAACTAATCGAATCAAAAAAAATTATTTGTACTCGAATTCGAATTATAAAATTTCGAATACGAATACCGAATTTCGAATACGAATATCAAATCGAACCAAAATTATTTGATTCGTTTAAAACCCTACCGCAGACAAGATTTCCAATCAAATCAGTCTTAAATAAACAAACATTTGCAAAAAAAAAAAAAAAAAGGTCCGAAAATAAATAGCCGCACACAAGATTTGAATTAAAACCGATAGTGGCGTAGTTGATTGAGAGATTGGCTTGAAACGGCTAAACATGGGAATTGAATTTGGAGTTGAGCGGCGTCTCGAAGCTCACGCGCCGCTATGTGTCAACTGATGAGCCGACAACGATTAGACACCCTCTAGATTTTTCTTTTCCCTCTTTGGATTTTTCCTATCTCACATGCATCCCCCACTTTCGAGTATCTAATCATTGATAAAATTTACTATTTATTTTTCTTTTCCTTTATTTCTATTTTTATTACTCAATTCATCCATTAAAATAATTGTGTTTACTTTTCATATTTAGATGTTCACAAAAAAAAAAATGTGTCTATCCCAGAAATTATTACAATAATTGTATTACTACCCCCTATTTTATTTTATATGAATTCTACAATATTCTTACTTGATCTATCTTATAATTTTTTGTAAATTTGTGCCCTTAGACACAATTTTGCTGAACAAAAGAAGTATAATTTTTATTAAGCAAAATTTTATGGAATTATTGAGCCGATCGCATGGAATGGAAGAATGAACTTAAAATAACTTTTTTTAGTCAATTTATGATTGTGAGAGCAAATAATAACATGAATGTTGTTGATGATCGATTCTAATCGAAAGGATTAATAACTGTTTTTATTCATAATTTGGATCATCAAACAATATTCGTGTGATTGATTACTACCGTAAATAGTAAATACGATAAATCGAAGTTAGAAAATCGTAAATACGTATATTGATTGTGTATTTACTTCGTGTGTCTGTAGTATGATTTTTGTGTATTTAAACTTAATTTTATTAATGGAGATCAATTTATTTATATAAGCCACCAAGTAGGTGGTGGACAAACTCTTGAACTTTCAAGCTTGCATGCTTGACATATGTCCTATTTGACTTGTTTGATCTTATCTAAGCTTAAACTTAGTTACAAAGTCATCTTTTGGAGCATATCACGTCCTTGGAGTTGTTCGTCTTTTCTTAGTTCGTTGATTTCCATCATGAGTTCTTCATCATATGTTGTTCGCCTCCTTGAAATGAGGGTGTAGAGTTGTTCGCCCATCATTTTACTATAGGTTATTCAATCTTGGTGTTTGTATCTTCAATGGGAGGCTAGAAGTTGCTCACTTGAAAGCTGCTCGTCAGGTATGTAAGTGGAATAAGGGTACTTCTTCAATTGATTTATGCACCACCCTTACGTCATTCTTGTTCGTCACACAGGTCTTGATTTGCTTTAATCATAATCCATATTTATGCCTAAAAGTTGTTCGCTTATCACCAGAAGTTGTTCGCCTATCAACAAATGTGTTTCATGTGATTGTAAAAAAAGTAGTGCGTCTGAACTAATGTAAAAGTCGATACTTATGTTTAATTTATAAAATTTATATTTATATTATTTTGAAAATTATAACTTATATATTATCTTGAAAGTAATACTTTTACTTTAAAAAAAAAAGGTATAGACATGTCTTGTGAGAAGGTAATATAAAGGAGTTATGCCATTAGTTGTAATATCATAATTTGTACACTTTACACATATTTACTCATATGTTTCTTTACTAAAAAAGTATAGTTTTTTTAAATATATATATCTTTTCAGGGTGTGCGAATAATTTCAGAACGAATGAATAAAGTATTACTTTTATAATAAAAGGTACAAGCATTTCATAGCAAAGCATGCTCCACTTACCACTAAGCAAAAATGGAGTTTCTCAATGCTCTTTTTCCCAAGCCCAAGTCACCATGCACACGGCATTCCCTCCCCCCACGAATAAAACAATAAAATAAATAAATAGATCTAATGTAGGACTCCGATGTAATTATAATTTTGACAGATTTGGGTAAAATCATGATTATCGTATTATTAACGAAACAATTTTTCTCTTTTAACAACTCAACACCCGGACCACACATTTAAAACCACACAATTTAATAATAAGAAAAAACAAAATACTTCTTTTAACATTATTTACACTCAACAATAAGAGTAACACTCTTGTAAAGTCAAGTGTTGGTAGTTCAAGTGGTTGAGGCCACCACCTAAGACCCAGAGGTCTTGGGTTCGAGACACGGAGAGGGAATTTATTTTCCTCTTGTGGTGGGGTGGTTGTTCCCCTATTGTGGTGGGGTGGTGTTCCCCTCTTGTGGTGATTGCGGTTCCGGCTGCAGTGCGGTTGTGGTTCGGAGTTGCGGGTTCGGGTGGTCCCCCTCTTGTGGTGATTGCGGTTCCGGTCTACAGCGAGATGAAAAGATGTTGCCATGTACCCGGTGGTCGAAGGAACTATTGTAATTGATTATGTTAGGAAACTATTGTAATTGATTACCTTTCAAAAAAAAAAACAAAAAACAAAAAAAAAAAACACTCTTGTAAACAATTGCATGGTGCATCTCTATCCAATTAATATTATTTTTTTCAGTAAAAATAAATATTTTTATAGTAAAACTAATTAATGCTAATAAAATAATTAATATCATTTAAAATATATTTGAATTGCTAAATACATCTGATATATACAAATTTTTATGTTATACAATATAATAAACTATTTTTGGTGCACTTTGTTTCCAAAGTACACAATTTATCACACTTTCGTCATCCAAGATCTATTGTTAAGGATACAGATGAGATTACTTGCCAATTATTTTCACAGTTCAAAATAATATGCGTAAATAAATTATTAATTTTATAGAGTAAAATGCAATAACTTTTCGTCATAAAGTACAAAACACGCATATTCAAATGTCAAATTGTGATTTGCCGTTGAAATAATTCAAGTATGATTAGTACTTTTAATCAATAAAATATGAACAGTTATTCCAAAAATGTATTTGCGTTGTAGCTATTACATCAAAGAGCACTTAGGATGCTTTTGAATTATGATTTAGGTGTCGAAATAATGGACAACTTTTTGTTTGGTCATTATGATACACACACCCATGTCTTAGTGGAAAACAAATATATTTATAGAAATTAGAAAGTAAACGCAAATTTATTAAGGGAAAGAAAAAGGACATGAGAATCTATAAATGGCTGACTTACGGATTGATTTCAGCTTTTAGAAAATCTGATTTCTCACAATGTGATTGACAAATCCCACAATAAAGTGATTTAACCACTCCCATTAATTTCGATCTTTCAATAACATCTCTAGGAAAGGCCTTTTCCATTCCAAATTTTCAACAACTATTGTTTGACGAAATGGGTTTAATTTGTCGTGCCACACTATATTCTCTGAACATGAATATTTTTATGGGGCAACTGCATTAAGGTTAGTTTTTCAAATGTAAATAGTATTGGGGTTAGTTACTTGGGTTTTTCTACGGACAGAAAGCCTTTCGCCCTTCCTGACGTCAGTAAACCTATAAGAATTTGACACATCATATAATATCGCAATATGCGATCTAGCTTCGCCCAGAGGAAAATAATTATTTTTTATTAAAAAAATTATAAATTTACAAAAATATCCTTATGGTTATTTTTAATTTAAAAAAAATTATTTTATCCTCATATCTTATTTATAATTATTAAAAATATAATTAGAATTTTTAAGAATCACTTAAATTTTGAAATCAAATAAAACACAATTTCCATTCTAATTGTTCCTCCCAGATTAGTTTCGACCCTTTGTCTCTTCTTTTTCTTCCCTTTCTCTTCTTCTTATTTAATTTATTTGATAGGTTTTTCTTCTTCTTCTTCTTCCTGTATTTTTTATCGGTTCTTATTAAACTTGAGTTTCAATCTTTGCTTCTTCTCATGATATTAACAGGTTCCTTCCAAAATCGCAAATAATAGGGCAAAACTTTTAATTTTCGCTTCCCAAATCGTAAGGCTATTAGCATTGAATTTGCTCGTGGCGGCTGCTAATCGCCGGATCGAGGTGTGTTTTACTCCAATCTTGTTGATTAGTGCGGTAATTTTCTTTTGTAATAGTAGTTTGATGGTAATTTTTGTTGTTGGGTAAATTTTGCATTTTTGCTAGGTTCTCTCCATGCTTTTGTATCGGTTTGGAAATTCAGATATCTTGAATAGTCACAAACAGATGTGGTATGAACTATGAACGTCAGGTCATTTTCCAATTTTATAATTATTGATTTTTCTTCTATTTATGTAAGTTTGATCAAGATGCAGTTTAACTTTGCTCAGATATTTGTCCTGTTTTTTGTTGCTAATATAAAGGCATTGTTGTTTCTGTAATCTTATTGGCTTTAGACTCCATTGATATTGGCTCATGTGTACAAAGGTTGATTCAAGCAGGAGCTAATGTATAGCAATTTTCTTCCTCTCTTTAATATTAGTTCTTACAAAGTGTAGTATACGAGCAATAGTATTAGTATAAGTGCCTTTATGAATTATATTTGTGATGGATTTTGGTGGTGATTTTATTAGGTTTTATTGTTTGATACATTATTTGGAAGAACATGGTTGCATTCAAATGCTTGCTTGGGATTATGATAGTGAATATATATAAGAAAAACACTACTGGTGAAGGAAGGGTAGACCTAATATACCAAAAATTTGTTCAATTATTTTGAAGTTATGCTATGTGAGGCGGCTAACCTTGACATTAGCTTAAAGAAAAAAACTATGGTATTTACACATGATGAAGTAAATAAATGTCATAATAATATCAATGCTTGCCTATGCACAATCATTCATAGGCTGTGTAAGATGAGTGATGCTGGGCAACAAGATTTATTTGTATCATGTAATCTCATATTGGAATTGGCTGTTTATTGTCTGACCATATCAGTTTCAACTCATATATGCTTCATGGTTAGAGTCTTTTTTTTTTTTTTTTGGGTATTAACTAATTAGACAAGGCTAACATTATTATTGGCAAAAAGGGAAGAAATTGTACTCGTTGATGAAGACTTGGTATCTTCATGATCTTAGAAGACTTGTGTTTTTTCATGGAAATGCTTGAAGAGTTTTTTGTTGCTCATGTTCTTGTCCTGCCTGCAACTAATGACCAAGTCATTGGACTCAATTATTTTGTTTTAAGTGGTAGTTTTGTGTGTGTGTGTGTGGGGGAGGGGGGGGAGGTTGTTTAATTTTGGAGATTAAATCTTATGCAGGACTTAGTAATAAATCTGGGGCCGAGAGAATAGTATGAATAAGTTTATTCCTAAATTAAAATTTCAGATCACTGCAGCCGAAGCTAAAAAGTAACTAGGTAGACTAAATCTTAAGGTATTGCAATGTAATGAAATTTGTTAATTATTGTTTGTTGGACCCCAGTAATTATTTTAATGTTTCCAAATACATAGCAAGTAGCAACCAACTCCTATGTTCTTCTCATTAAAGTATTTCTCGATAAGTTCCTTGATAATAAAGTATGTTTGTTTTAGGATTCTACCGGATAGACATTGGACTTTGCGATCCACGCTCCATACTAGGTTGGAATTTAAAATCAAGTTTTCAAATCTCAAACTCAATCCATACCTATAAACTTATTACTACTTTTCACATAATTAAATACAGTCACATCATCATTTTTTTTATCATCTACTCAATCTCTCTCCTACTTTTCTCTTACATAATATAATAAAATAATACAACATCCATCACTAATAAACATTGATTTGACATAAAGCAAAATCTAACCCTACTAAAATTCCAAAACAAACACACACTAATATTATTCATTAAGATTTTCACATCCTAAGATTTCAAAGTCGTAACTTCCCCTGCACACCTAAATCCCAAAACAAACAATACCCCAAAGGTGTCTTATATGTACTTTGTGGAATGTATAATTTTGCTATTCCGCATACTTCCTAACCATATAAGTTATTACTCTGTTATCTAACCACATCATTTTGCTCATCTTCCTGAAACTTTATAGGTTCTCAACCAAGATTTCAACTATGCCCTGCAAGATAATTTTCTTCTTCAGGTAACTTGTTACTTTTGATTTGTTTCTTATCTTACTTTTCCTGAATATCTCCAAATATTAGTTGCTGCTTGCACAAATTATTTTTGCTAATAACATAGAATCTAATATATTTTTTTGCCATTTATTTCACATTTATAAAGCTACTGTTCTTATGATTCATTTCATTTTTCTTCCTTGCATGAGCATTTTTCTTCCTTGTAGAGTTATTAACTGCTCTAAGTTCATTTTTGTGTACAGATATGCTATTAATGTTGCACGCACACTTGCACACTGTTGTAATGAGGTTTGACTCGAACAAAATTGGATTGAGATAGGAAAGGAAATCAAGGATGAGAACGGAAAAAGCTGAAATATTTTAAAGCCGAAATAGCAAAAAATTATGGTGCACCCGTGTATTTGCGACAACCTCGTACAATAAACTCGGCAAAAACTCCGGTGAATGATGAGGAAGTTGAAGTGGGAAAAAAATCTGGTCGGGGCCGAGTTAACTCGTCAAAAACTCCGGTGAATGACGAGGAAGGTGGTGGGGGAGTAATCTCTGCTTCGAGAGTCGATGATGAGGAAGTTGATGCGGGAAAAAAACCTGGTTGGAGGTAAGTCAACTCGTCAAAAACTTCGGTGGATGACGAGGAAAGTGGTGGGGGAGTAATCTCTGCTTCGAGAGCCGACGAGTCGGAAACTCCGGTGAGTGATCAGGAGAAGCAGAAAATTATAGTGGGAAGTAAATCTGGTGGGAAGGAAGCTACTAAGAAGAAAAGGAGTTAACTTGCATCTAAATGAAATGATGTTATTCATGATGTTTTTTTGTAATATCAGTATGTAAAGATTGTAGATTTGGGTACTTTTGTAAGATTGATGAGTGCTTATTAATAATATCCTGGAAATTTATTTGACATATTTAGTGATCAATTTACCTTCTGCTAAAACCATTGTCAATTTATAAAACAAAGTGAAATAAAATGCTTGCTTTGTTGAATTTACACAGCATGAATGAATGATGAAATATAACACATAAATTACACAATTACATTGTAGAAATTTCATGTGAAGAAAATGATACATTTCATAATCTGTAAATATTGCTCAAAATTCTTGTTAAGAATTTCAAATGATGAAAGGAATTTAATCTCAGCATTCGATCAAGATGACCTACTTAGAATTCTCATGAACACTAGCATCACCTCCCGGATTTTTCGTCTCGTCTCATCATACATCTGCAGGGAGAGAAACAAGAATGCTAAGATATTTAACAAAAAACTGGGTAATAGCATAAAAAATAATGAATCCTGGAGTCCCAAAAGCCCAGAGATGGTGACATCCATTGAAATATTTCACAAGCTCGAAGAAATTGGAAAACGAAACAACTCAGCAAGCTAGCCACATTTTGGAGACCAGATATTCCTCTAATCAAACAGAGTGATGGTGAGTTATAGCGAATATTGTCGACAAATTTTCATTGGAAAGGCAACACTTCTAAGTCAATAGGTTCAAATTTTGTGATGCAGTTCATTTTTTAATTCAGGCAGTAACAGAAAATAAACCTCTTGAGGATCTCAAAAAGATTATGTAAAAGAAGCTTAATTAACTAGTGAAAACAGACAAGAGCTTACTTGATCTAAATCTCCCAATTGGAATGTCTCGTAATTCACGCTTCATGCATAAATATTCACCCAGTAGTGCCATCACTACAAAGCCGGTAATATTCACAACCCACCACGTCGTTCCTGAGGGCCAGCCTCCGTAAATCAAGCAAATGAAAAGGTAGATGATGTAAACCGTCGCAGCAAAATCCAGGCATTTCTTTGCCCTTTCAACTAAATACACTAAAACTCCGGCTCTGTTCCGATAGCAAAAACAAGGCAACACTAGAATTATAATATTATAGCAAGTTTATGATTTCACACCATCATTGCTCAATCCAAAAACCAGCACATAATATAGGTATATGGAACAATCAAGTTCAAAACTTTGAATCGAAAATGTAACAGACATAATTCTTGAATATGTAATGCACAGAGTAGCTCGATCGAAGAGCTTAGTTTCTCAGGTTGTACCAAAATCTTTGATGTGATGCAATCATCAATTTATCTGTAGGTAATAGTAACAAAGCCCACTAGTCGAAGTTCAAAGAAGTTGGGGCAACAATTTTCTAATAACCGACATGAATCGAACTCTAACAAGACCGGAAACTGAGTCTAGAAAATAAATCTAAGGCTTAATATCCTATTAATGTATGCAGTGACCCCAAGGTTTTACTTTTACCTAAGAATTATTGATAAAATTCTGTTATTAACTTCTTATTAATGGTTAAGTGCAACAAATCAAGGCCACTTTTCAGATAGTGGAGATGAATTGCAATCAACAAGGAGGCTTCATGAAGTAGAAACGATACTTAGAACATCAAATATCATCTTTTCATTCCAAAAAATAACAGAAAATTCCCAACAAATTGACATAAAGTTAAAGACCACGAAACATAAACAGTAGCCAACCAACAATTGAACTAGGACTGAAAATCAAATCAAGCTATCCGATACTCAATTCGAGATCGTTCAGTAAAAACTCAGTTCGATATAGATCACAAACAAGCTTGAACATTACTTATGTTCGGTACAGTCTAAAGCTCAAATTGAGCTCGATAAGTAAACTAATATAAAACAAGTGTAAAAATGTCTAACTAACACGAGTTCGGCTCGATTAAAATTTGTTTGTGCTCAACTCAATTAATTACCAAACAAGCTAGCTCAAGCATAAATATCAAAGCTCAGATAGCATTCCATGTCTATGTTGCATGAGAGCGGGGGCTATACGGACTTGATAATTCAAATTTTCAAAAACATATGATCAATACAAGTCAGTCTCTTTGTGTGTGTGACTCAGATCAACAAATTAAAAGATCTCTATTATGTATATTGTGGAATTGAGCTGGATTTTATGTTTGGTATTTTTTATTATAAATGCGGAACATTCAGGCTGTAGATGTAAAAAAATGTATCGATTTAATTTGAAGATTATATTACAAAAATGCGCAAAAAAAAAAAAGTTTGAAAACGTCCACTCTTGTAGATTCAAACACTTGTTACAAGAATTTAGCAATAGATACATGCTTAAAGAAGAAGCCCATAGGCGAAGTTGTAGAACACTTGTTTATCTTTTTTGAGAATTGAATGTGAAAGTGAAAATGGCAACGAATCCGATAAGTACTCCTGCAATCATTCCGAGCATGTTTCTCTCGAAGCCAAAGTAATCCGATAAACAAGCACATCTAATTTTAGGCTCAGAAAACAGATGATCAATACAATTAGAGATTTGGGGCTTGGTTGCGCCTTCGCAGTGTAAACGCCCAAAAAAAACCCTAAATATTCTGAGAAATGGTTTTACAGTAACTTGTGCATTTTATTAACTTGTTTTACAGGGATGAAGGGGATGGAGCTGACCCTGTATCGACGATCATGGTGTGTGAACAAATGCAACGGGACTTCAAGAATTAGAGTTTGATTAAGATATTGTTATTATTTTGTTTGTAATTTTAATTTAAGAGGGTTTTATTTAAATTAATATTCAATATTAATTAATATTTTAAATTATTTTAAGGTAAAAAGGATATTTTTGTAATTTTATATTTATTAATTTAATTTATTAGTAGGGCGATGCAGTGCGATTGCAATATGCAGAGTGCAAACGCGTTAATGCAAAGTGCAATCCATTAAAAAAAATATTATACGTTGGATCTTTGATCTAATGGTAATAAGAGGGTTTACTGACGTCAGGAAGGGCGAAAGCCTTCCTGACCGTAGAAAAGCCCTAGTTACTTTTTTAAAATTGCATTGGAGTTAAGTTTTTTAAAATATCTACTTTTCATTATTTTTACTTTTCCACTTTACTTTTCATCATTTTTTGATTTGACATCTACTTTTTCATTTTTTTTCCAATTTTTTTAAATTTATCAGATTTTATGTTCAATTTTTTGTATAAAAAAACTACAGGCATTTTTTTATTTGCGTCGCAAATGTATAGTTCAAAAAATAATAACATAGTACAAATTTGAGCAATAGTATAAACTTTTAATGGTACAAATGAATTATTTGTACCACAATGTAAGATATAATACCATAGTACTCCCTCCGTCCCAATTTTGTTTACCCATTTCATTATGTACCCCCTTCAAACACTTCTAAATTACACCTCGTTCCACTAATAATTACGTAGAAAAGCATCTTTATTTGGTTTCATGCACTTCAATTGAATAATATGCAATCATAAAAAAAAACTATTTTATCAATTTAAATACTACAAATTAAGTCTCACAAAAAAGTCAACAAAAGTCAAATGGGTAAACAAAATTGGGACGGAGGTAGTACATATTTAGTATTTGTAGTACAAGAGTGTGGACATTAGTATAAATGAGTTGTTTGTACTATGATTAAACATAACACCATATTATATATTTTGCATCTAAACAATTTTCTTCTATTCTTCCTATTCTCTTCTTCTCCTCTCCTTCTTCTCCTCATCTTTATAACTTCTCAACAACAAAATCCATCTCTTGCTTGCAACAAAACCAAACTCCTACAACAAGAAAATTCAAATTAAGAAAATTATTACTTATAATTTGGTACTGTAATACAAAACCCAACACAAAAATTATTTTTTGCAACAAAATATAATTGGGGAATCAAAACCCAAACAATAACCCACCCCCATCTGTAAATGGTTGTAATAGCAATGGTTCAGAAATATTTACAGAGAGCCAATTCACCAAATCAAGCCTATTGGCTCACCATCTACAGAGAAAATAAATTTCAATATTCAACAAGTTTACAAGCTAGGCATAATCACAGCAAAAACCCTAATTCAATTTTTTTTCCTCAGTAAAATTGAAATTTCAAAAATAAATTTGATTTTATATACTTACCAGATCATCCTTCCAATTTCTCGGCGATGAGATTCCAGTTCAGAGGACCTCAAAGCTTGGAAACGTTATTCGGATCGGGATCCGGATCCTTTCCGGGGCAGCAATTGAACATTGCGAATAACAGGCTTTCCGGCGAGATTCCGGATTTAACTTGTTCGTTGCCAAGATTGGAGAATTTCACATTTTTCGGCAACTATTTCTGCGGTGAAGCGGCGTCGTGTTTGAGGCTGAAAGGTGAGGATGATTCCAGGAATTGTATACCTAATAGGCCTAAGCAACGATCGCCGGAGGAATGTCGTAATTTTTATGCGAAACCAGTGGGTTGTAGTGGCTTTGGGTGTATGCGAGCATTCCGGTAGCGCCTGTCGCCGCCTCCCTCTATTTTGCCCAGCGCCGCCGCCGCCTCCGATATTTTTCCATTGCATCCGGCGAATTTGAAATTCAATTTTAGAGAGAGAACGGGGGGAGTAGGAGAGAGAGTGGCCAAGAGAGATATGGAATGAGTGATAAAAGAGGAAAACTCATAGCTGACACTAATGGGAGAAAGACTGACGAGATGAGACATTTAATATGACAATTAACTATGATTTCTTATTTTAATAAAAAAACATTGATCAAAAGTTAACTGGAGTGCAATTTTAAAAAGGTTGTTAACTAGAGTGTAATTTTGATCCAAAATACTACACCCTATAACAATTTTCTCTATTTTTATTACTTCCCCAATTCCAAAAAAAAAAATATCACGTTTTTTCTTTTTTATTTGTTCTAACAGAGCCGGTTAAAAAAATTTAGGGGCCCAGAAAAAAAATTAAACACTCCATATTAGTACAATAAATAAAAAATAGTATTATCATTAATATAAAAATAATTTCATTAATTATTAATTAAAATAATGAGATGTATAAAAATAAAATACGTTATATTTAATATAACTCAAACAATAAAAAAGATGTTTCTATATCGAGAGAAAATTGAGTAAACTGCCTATTAAAAATTTATTTTTTAACATATAATTATATATTGAAATTGTATGAATACTTAAGAAAAAAAGGAAAAAGTAATTATGAAAAAAAATTAATTTACCAACTAGAAAAAATAAAGATGTACAATAACAAAATATGTCATGTTATAATAGAACTATATATTTTCGTCAAACTCTCATATGCACCAAGTACATGGTGCACTCACTCAACAGTTGGCACAGTTTACACTAAAAAGTTTACACTAAAAATCAGTGTAAACTTTCAGTGTAATACAATCACATTTTTCAGTATAATTGGAACAATTTTTTCAGTGTAAACCGTATCAACTGTTGAGTGGGTGCATCATACACCAAGTGCACAAAAGTGTTACTCTGTATTTTCATACTTAAACAATTAAAAAATGGTTCCAAATATAGAAAAATGAAATAAATTACTTATACACTTTTATTTTAAAAAAAAATTAAAGCACTCTGTAAAATTTTAAGAATAGGTGTTGTGTGATTCCGCCTCATGCCATGAGACGACGAGATGAAGTATAAATTGGACATGACGCATTAAAACTTTAACATGGTTGAGAGTTAATTTGTGTGTATCATGCCACGAAACGGTCTTACGCAAGTTTTTGCCAAATTTTAAAAAGAATACAACAAGGCTTAATTGGAGCACATAAAATTTGTAAAACGTTGATCAATAAATAATAAAAATAATTTAGTAGACTACTAGAGATACGAACCCGAGACCCTAGAAAAGTAAAAGAATTACGCACACGTAAATCACCAACTCTTCTAGCTTAAACTAACAAAATAGAATGCAATACATGTTTATATTGTGATCACATATATATATATATATATATATATATATAAGAAAAATATTAGGGGCCCTCGTCGGGGTAGGGCCCTGTGCGACGCCACCGAGTGCACCACCACAGGGCCGCCTCTATGCATAAATTATTTAAAAATATTCCTAATTAACATATATTGCGATTAAACAGTATTGTATTTGCATTCAATAAATAAGGATATACTCTTATTCTTACTTTTCTTTTTTAGTTGTTCACTAAACTTATTCTTATTCTCTTTTTAAAAAATAAACAAAACTCGCAAATATATAAATGAGTCCCACAATACTCTTATTTTATATACTTTATCTATTTTTTTAATAAAAAATAAATTTTCATTAAATTTTGTGTCAAACAATGAAGGAGAATGAAATCAATGGATGAATTGAATATATATATATATATATATATATATATATATATATATATATATATATATATATATATATATATATATATCAAGAACTCTATACATAAAATTCAAAATTTCATGCATAATAAATGATCATTGTTATTGATGTATTTAAAAATAAAAGTGGTCTATCTTTATGAAATGTAGTAAGTACTTTACATACCAATTTGAGTTATTATTATTATTGTTATTTTTTATTTTCAATTAAAATGACTAATATTAGTAGTAATGATGAATGATAAGACATTTATAGATAAGTTTTGTAATAAACGAATCACATTATACCATGATACATGAATTTATATACTAAAGAAAATGTTGTTTAAAGACGGATTTGCAACGGATATGATATGAAAATTGATATGTCGATAATATAGGCGTAGCTAACATCAACGACATAATTTTTTAGGTCCATCACAAATTAATGACGAAAGTCAGCCGTCTTAGAATTTAAGGCGGCTAGTTTCTGTCGATGGGTGCGAACCACTGGGCCACAAGCCCACTAAAATATTATATTCGGCCCATCTTTTATATGAACTCTTATTGGCCTGGAACAATAATTTTTCATATTCAAAGTAAAGAGAATTCGAACAGTTGATCCCGGGTGTCCGGAGGAGGCGCGTTCCACTACAACACATGATTCAATTGTTCATCTTTATGCACTTAATTGTATTTGTATCCGCTAATAAATTTTTTTGTATATTTATTCAAATTGAGATTTTTTTTAAAATTTATCTAATTAATTAATTTTTGCTTCTAATTTCTTTAAATAAATATTTTCACCAATTTTTTTATTTTCTAAATTTAATGATTTAGACTACCTATAAATTTATATATATTTTTTATTTTTTATGCATTTAATTATATATATTTAAATTGAGTCTTTTTTTAATTCATCTAATTAATTCCTTTTTGTATCTAATTTGTATATATAAATATTTTCACCAACTTTTTTAAAATTTGTAAATTTAATGATTTAGACAATATATAAATTTATAATTTGTTCATTTTTATGCATTTAATTGTACATGTATCCAAATTGAGTCATTATTTTTTTAAATTCATCTAGTTAATTCATTTTTGTTTCTAATTTTATATGCTTATTTTCACCAACTTTTTGTTTATTTTGTAAATTAAATGATTTAGATTATCCATAAGTTTATAATATGTTCACTTTTATGCATTTAATTGTATATGTATCCAAATTGATTTTTTTTTTTTTAAATTCATCTAATTAATTACTTTTTGTTTATAGAAATATTTTCACCAACTTTTTTATTTTATATATTTAATGATTTAGTCTACCTATAAATTTATATTATTTTCATTTTTATACATTTAGTGATTTAGATTATATATAATATTATTCAATCAACATACTAAGGACCCGTTTGGTAGGTCTGATAAGGCCAAGAAAAAAAAAAGGTTTCTGGGCTTTCATGACGTTTGGTAGTCCGGTAACCGTTTCAAAGGGGCCCGAAAAAAAGTTGGCCCTTGAAATTATTTATGGGAAAACACTGTAGCTCTTCAAAAGCCCCATCTGGGCTCACATATCCGATATGTTTTCAAGAGTGAACATTTATCAAGAAAATGAGCAATTTGTCCAAAATACCCCATTTCTCCTTCTTCCTCACCGCAACCCACGTTTTTTATTCTTCTTCTCCCTTGTTGTAGTCGTCGCCATTACCGCCATAACCGCCGCCACTTCCATCAGATTCTTGATCTCTCCTCCCCCTTCTTGGTTGTGTTTTCATTTACGCCACCATCATCGCCGCTCTCTCTCCCGTTGTTCCCCCCTACCGCTGCGCCTCCACCCTGTTTCTGATCTCTCTCTCTCTCTTCCCTATGTTTATTAACGCCTCCCCCTACTGTTTTTTATCTCTCTCTCCCCCTCTCTGTGTTTATGTTGGGCCATGTAAAAAGATTTGAATTTGTAGGCATAGATTTTGTACATATCTGTATGGTTCTCTGATTGTTGGAGGTCCTCGTCGTAAATGTTGATTTTTCTTGATGCGGGCTTGTTTCTTGTTTCACATTTTAGTTTAATTCCTGTATTCAATTAGGGCAAGGAATTTTTGTATTTTGATTGAACCTGTGGATATTTGGGGCAAGGAAGACTGTTTTTGGGTATTCAATTAGATTTATTTATTGGGGCTTAGTGATAATTTTGATTTATTGGCGTAGAACCAGATTCGGGTTTGGTTCTAATGGATGAGTTGATTTCTTCATTTCTCCATTAATGGTGGTTCACAATTGTGATAGTCATTTTTTATGGAGGGTAAAATAGTATTTTACATGTTTATCTTATAAATTATAGTCATTTTTTTATGGAGGGTAAAATAGTATTTTACATGTTTATCTTATAAATTATCTTCTCCTACCAAACAACAAAATTAAATTCACTTCATTTCTATCAAACACTAGTAAATAAACACATCTCAACTATATCCATAAACCTTTTTTCAAGGCCCGTCCTACCTCATTTTCTCATGAGACCTACCAAACGGGTTGTAAAGAGAAACAATTTAACATATATACTCAATCAACATACTAAAGACAAACGATTCAACACATTCAATCAACATATATACTAATTTTAAACGGTTCAACTAATATTATTCCATCAACATACTAATGTACATACTCAATCAACGAAATAAGATAGTAATATCCATATTTAATCATAAATGGTTCAACATAATATAAATATACGATTAAACATATAAACATGCTTCATAATCAATTTTAAATGGTTAAAAATTAAAGAACATACAGTTAATGTGTAGAGGATAGAGGGTGAGCACTTTAAACGAGACGGGACGGGACTGCTCTCTAGCGACGACACAGTGGTTCTCTAGCGACTTTTTTTTTCTCTTCTCTCTTTTCTGTGCACCGACGTCGTCTATTGCCTTGAATGACAAAAAGAAAAAACAGAATTGTATGTCGCTAATCCTGCACTTAAATAACCAAAACGACAACATTGTTCAAGATGAACGACAGTCTATCCGTCATTAACTCTAATTTTAAAATTAGTGACAGACTTTTCATCTCTAATCTTGTTGGCCACTTGAATATATGCACCGATTACCAAGGAGCATGGGTCAACGGGTCGATTTTACGATGGTCTGCCGTCATTAATACTAATTTTAAAATTAGCGACGGATAATTTATCGCTAATTTTGGTGGTTCAGTACAACACAAACTAATCTAGAATGTTGTGGTTCAGCGAAGACTTATCCATCCCTAATCTGGAGAGATTAGTGAGGGATTTCGTTTGTCTGTCGCTAATTTAAAAAAAATTGATCTTTGTCTGTTTTTAATTTGTTGCTAATTCAACAATTTATCGACAAATTGTCTATCTGTCTCAAATTCCCATCGCTAAAATGCGATAGAGCTTCAACTCAATCATGCCTTGATGGTAAGTGTGAATTAAATACTAAACTGAAGTTTCGTCTTATATTTAGTTTGACACACGGTTGTCCCTCATTAAAACACTTGTACACTTATACATTCACCATTATATACATACTAGTGTAGAACCCGTGTAAAACGCGGGATTGAATTAAATAATTTTATTATTTTTCTTTTTGGAAAATAAACTTTATTATTAAATCAAATATTTTTTTAAAAGTTATATATTAAAACTTTCAATTTGATTTAAAGTCCATTGTCACTTTTGAAAAACCTGATATAAAGAACACCTTTGACTGATGTGCTAAAGAAAATTTGGTCGGATATTGATAATCAATATTATGCTTGAATTTCAATCAAATCTTCAAAAAAATAACTCGCACCACATCTTGTTGTTCGAAACTCCCATATTTTCATTCCATCATCTAAAATTTTGAATTTTTTTGGAAATACACTTCCATAAAGATTAACAAAAGCATATGACAACATCTACATAAATACAAAATGACATTTGTTAATTAATGTACTTTATCTATTTATATGTACATAACTATATTCCAACAACAATAAATGCATACATGTTAATCAAGTATAATTAAACATATGATTTAATATACAAACATTTACCATCATATTATTATATTGACCAAAACTTTTAGGAGCATAATATAGAAAGAATTCAAAGAAATCTTCACAAAAAATTTCTTTAAATTTCTGAATATCGTTTGGAGTCATAAGAACATCATATCCTGCAAAAGAAAAAGTAACCCATTATTTTAAAATTTATAATTCAAACATATAAGTTAATAAAAAAGTATAATAATCCATATAAACACTTACTTGGTGGTAAAGTTGGACTCTTTTTTCTTTTCTTTTTTTTATCAACTAAGTACAGTGGATGAACGACTATTGGAAAAGATTTATTGGAAGGCCGAGTGTTGGTTATTCTAATATTAGGCTTATATTTATAATTATAATATTTTGTAATTGTAATTTGTGATTAATGAAAAAAGAAGATATTATTCTAATTGATATTATATTGAAATTAATAAGGGTTATTTACTAAGGGGTGGTTTTTTTAGGTGAAATTGCTCCCCACTTGTTGAGAAATCTCTTCTTTCCCTCAACTACAAAAAGTGGCCCCCCCAATATTTTCCTTTTACTTTTACTCTTGTTTTCATCAAAAGTGGTCCCCACTATTTTCATTTTTACTTTTGTTCCCATTTTAAATTCCGGTAAAGATGAGTGTTGATTAGGCGTGAAATTGTCATGATTCGTAGCTAGAAACGCCCTAGTTTTGGTCGAATTTATTGAGTTTTTAGAGCCAAATGAGTACTATTTCTATACATTGATGAATTTGTCTCTTTGATACTCATAGGTGAATCGAGGACAAAAAACGGAGTTCGTAGGACTTTGAATCGACTCAAACGGATGCCCGGATGAGAAGATATCGAAGAAATACGATTGGTATTAGTACGTGTGAAGAAAAGTGTTAGTTGCAGAGGAAGGAAGACCCATTCGAGCATCGTCACTCGAGCGCCTCGCTCGAGTGAAGTAGGTCGAGCGCCTAAAAACATACAGAACGTTTGAAGCGCTCGAGGGAGATAGCTCGAGCGCCCCGCTCGAGCACCAGAACCGCTCGACCAAAAGAGCTCGAGCGCCCGCTCGAGCACCTGATCCGTTAGACCACCGTAGCTCGAGCGACCCGCTCGAGCGGGTCTGCTCGAGCGCTTCCAAGGCATTTTCTCCCACTTACGTTTTTCGGCCCACGAGTAGGGGTGTGCAAAATACGGTTTGAACCGAAAAAACCGATCAAACCAAACCAAAATATAAATTTTGGTTCGATTTTCGGTTTATGGTTCGGTTTTCGGTTTTGAAATTTGAATTTTTTTTATTTCGATTCGGTTTACGGTTTTTACGAATTAAAAACCATATAAACCAAACCGAACCGAACCAAAATATTTTTAGTAATAATAATAATATATTTATATTAATATTCACTAAATTAATATTTAATAGCTTATATTATAATATAATATAACAATATTAATATTAAATAATTTAGATTCACGTATAAAAGATTTGAGTTGATTTGTGTTTTGCATAAAATACTTGAGGAATGGCGTTTTGTGTTGTATATTTTTTTCAAATTGTTGCTTAGCTTTTGAAAACTATTATGTTGATGTTTTTATTGGATTATGTAATAGGTTTATTGATGCATCTTTGCTTATATTAGTATTTAGATGTTGACATGTTGCAAATAATTGAATGAAACATGTGTGTTGATGCTAAAAAAAATTAAGCTGATTTAAAAAAAAGAAAAGTGTAAAAAAAATATGGTTTGTACGGTTTGGGACCGAACCGAACCGAAATATTTCGGTTTGGGATCAAACGGATTTTTAAAATATGGTTCGATTTTTAGTTTGTAAAACAAATTCGGTTTGGTGTTCGGTTTGACTAATACGGTTCGATTTGGTGACCAAACCGACCGTTGCACACCCCTACCCACGAGTTCACGAATCGGCCCGTTGCCTATATATACCTCTTCCAAACACGTTTTGAAGGATCCCCGAACTTTAAAAATAATTTTTAGACTTAGTTTTTGGAGAGGAAGGAGAGAAGCAAGTTTACGTTTACGTTTTGTTGAGGTTTTTCGTACGAATTCGTAGTTTCTTTTCGTTTATTAGTTTCTTTTCGTTAGTTTGATTTCTTTAAACACTTTGAAACTTCATTTGAGTTAATTAAATTTCAGTTCTCAGATTTATTTTCTTTTAAAAACCCTAGTTCATGTTTCTTATTTTCTTCGTTCAATTCATTATGTTTATGTTCGTTGTTTCTTCTATTGCTTTTATGTTTGTTAAAGTCATGTCCGGCTAAAACCCTTGTATGCTTAGGGTAGGATGAACTCGTAGAAGTAGGATGTGGGTACGTAATTAGGGTAATTTGTGACGTTAGTTTTAATTCTCTTAGTTAATGAATTCTTATAATTAATCTTAACTTTACCTTTGAATTGCGTACGAAAGTGTTAGAGAGAGGACGACCGCATCACTCAATAACAACTAGTAGTCTTAACGAGAAGGTTTAGAAAGGGTTAATTCATCTACCAGTTTAGCGAAGGAGGACGACCGCATCACCTTAGTTAAATTAGGGTCTCATTAATTAAGCACAATCTATTAACTTGTTAGTAGATTAGTGAAGTCGAGTGTTAGGGTAAAGTATTAGGGTTTAGAATCTTGAGCTTTCACCTTGCATTCTTAGACTTAGGTTATTTCTTGCATGTCACAGTTATTCTGATTATGTACCTGCTCCGTTAGTATACGTAGGGATTCCTATCTTAAGCATCACCATCTCATATTAGAAAACACACCTTTTGTTATTTCGTTTAATTTTTCTTTTGCATTCGTAGGATAATTTAGTTTAGTTTAATTAATCTTTCCAAAAATCCAAAAACAATACACTCATATTAACTTCGACGCGTAGATCTTCAGGGATCTATTCGCATATACACTTTCCCTTGGGTTCGATAATACTTGGTCCCTATACTTGCCCATACTACAGTGAACCCGTACTCTTGCGGGGAAGCTACTAGTAAAAGCTAGTGTAGTTCGCTTCAAGTCAATGGCGCCGTTGACGGGGATGGCGTAATATGCTTTTTGAATAGGACCTGTCGATAGCTTAGTAGTTAGTAGTGAGTGCTTTCTTTTCTGTTTTATTTTTATTTATTCGGCAGTTGCGTTTTGATCCCTCTGCTAGTGTTTCAGATTTATGAAAACACGCTCACAAGGCAATACGAGCGAAGAGAGGTTGTCTGCAGATCCTGAGACAATAGCTAGAAGGAACCGAGCCTTCTTGAGAAGAATGACTACTGTCGCGGGAAACAAAGACAAGATTTCTGATGAACTTGGGGAGTTAGATAAAATAGCTGCAGAGTATACTGCTCTTGTGGAACGGGCAGAGGGTGCCAATGGAAACAACAGTAATCAGCAGATACCCATAGGGGGAACTGAGAGCCCACACCCGAACCCACAAGACACAATCAACTCTGCACAAACACAACCCCAAAACCAGAACCAAAACCCTGCTTACCCACAAAACCCAAATAACCCTTTCCACAACCCAGTATACCAACATTACCCATACCCACCTTATCCTTACCCACCATACCCGTATCCTCCACCCCCAATCTATAATCAACCACCTGTTTACCCACCACCACCCCAACAAGTACCAGTACCTGCTGCTAATCCTCAACACGTTCCTCAGAACGTAGATCACAATATGGCTATTAGAGGGAGGTTTGCAGCGCAGCCACATCGGTACTATGATGGAGTGGCGTTGCCTCCTGTTGAGGCGAACAACTTCTCGATTTCCCCAGGAATTCTAAAGCTGCTGACCGAGAATCAGTTCAAGGGGGTGATCGGGAAGGAGAATCCTCATACACACCTGAGGAGTTTCCTCATGATAGCATCTACTTTCAATTACAATGGCATGTCTGAAGATGCCAAGAGGCTTAGGCTGTTCCCATTCTCATTGACGGGAATAGCCAAGGAGTGGTACGATAATACGCTCCCGCGGGGAGGTATTACCACTTGGGCCTAGCTCGAGCGTCTGTTCCTCGAGCGATTCTACCCTCCATCAAGGACGATCAAGGCTAGAATTGAGATCTCGTCCTTTCGCCAGAAGTCTGGAGAGGATTTACGCCAAGCGTGGGAGAGATATTCAAACATGCTGATTGAGGGCCCGCAGCATGGGTACAACGAGGGAGACATTATGACATTCTTCTATAGTGGTGCCAACAAGGCGGGGCAAGACCATTTAGATGCCTGTGCGGGCGGAGCATTCCTGAATCAAGGCATAGAGAGGTGTAGGGAGATCGTGGACAACATTGTCACGAATGCCGGTGCTTGGGGTGTGAATGCAGATTTTCAGAGAGAGCATCAGGTTGAAGAGGGTGAAGGAACGAGAAGGCTATTGATGGCCATGATGGAGAAGATCAACAACCTCGAGTTGGGGAAGAGTTTGGTTGGAGAGCATGCAGTAGAGAATGAGAGAGTAGACCAGCCAAGTGGACAACAAGAGGTAGCCAATTATATGGGAGGTCCATATTACAACCAAAATGGCTACCAAGGTGGAAATCAGTATGGAAGGCCTCCTTATGGTCAACCATTTGTACCTCCAGGCCCACAACCGACTCAAAATCAATGGAGGAACACACAAGGAGTTCAAGGAGGTCAGCAGCCTCCTCAAAACACATGGAGGAAAAATGAGAATTTTTCTTATGCTAACCCAAAAGCTGGTATTACTGTTCCTGCAGGTGTGGATCCGGGGTCTAAACCTCCTGGTGGAGAGGGCGGTGCATCAACCGAGGAGATGTTGAGAGCTATCCTTCAGAAGGTGGAGGAAGGAAGTAAGAGGCTGTCATCCTTGGAGTACGATGTGAAGGAGTTGCATAAGAAGGGTGATTAACGTGATCAAGACCTCCAGAAGATGAACGTTGAGTGGACTAGAACTCAACAAGAGAACAATCGAAGGTTCACTTCTATAGAGTTCCAGATGAGCCAGATTGCAAAGATGGTGAATAGAGAGCCGGGAAAATATCCTTCCATGCCGGAGGGGAACCCGAAAGAGTATTGTAAGGCGATCCAGCTTAGAAGTGGAACCAACTATGAAGGTCCTCAGATGCCTGCTGATTCTGAGACGCCCCAAGTTGAGAAGGGGATTGAAAGTGAAGGGATTGAGAAGCATAAAGAGATGGATGAGTCCCAGAAGGGCAAGGAAAGTGAGGAGATTGAGAGGGTTCCTAAGTGGAAAAAGGCAAAGGAAGCAAGGGAGAAAGTGAAAGAAACAGAAAGAGATGAATGGGGGATACCCAAATCTGTGATACCCATCCCATATCCACAGCGCTTCATGAAAAAGAAGCTTGATGAAAAGTTTGCTAAATTTCTTGATGTTTTTAAACAACTTCACATTAACATTCCTTTTTATGATGCTTTGGAACAGATGCCGCATTATGCAAAGTTTCTAAAGGACTTGATCGCGAAAAGACGGCGAGTGGATGAGCCGAAGTTGGTGCAGCTAAACCACGAGGTGAGTGCATTAGTGCACAAGGCGCTTCCACCGAAGCTGAAGGATCCCGGGAGTTTCACGATCTTATGTGACATTGGGAACAGGATCAAGAAGGGAGCATTGTGCGACCTCGGAGCGAGCATTAATTTGATGCCACTGTCGCTTTTCAAGAAGTTGGAAGGTGGTGAACTTCAACCCACAATGATGACGCTTCAACTTGTCGATCGGTCTATTACTAGACCTCAAGGTGTGGTTGAAGACGTCCTCGTGAGAGTTGGAGATCACATTTTTCCAGCCGACTTTGTGGTGCTAGAGATGGAGGAAGATGAGCACGTGCCCCTGATCTTGGGAAGACCGTTCTTAGCTACGGCGGGGATGGTGCTCGACGTGGCAAATGGGAAGATTACATTGAAGGTTGATGATCAAGAAGTGAAGATCTCCCTATATGAAGCCATGAAGCACCCGAAGGAGGATGAGAGCTTGTATTGCATGGAAGCAATTGATCCTAGTGTTGAAGACACACCTCCTATCCCTAACTCTTCTCATATTCATGATTTTGTTAGTCCTTCACTTGATTATTTAACCCATGAGCATTATGATTTTGATTATTTTGATAGGGACAAAGTGAGGAAGTTGAAGGATGAAGAAGTGAAGAAAGTGGACGTGGTCCAGCTAGAGGGAAAATGAGGAGTTAAGAAGAAGAAGTCAAAATTCAAAAACTTGTTTGGTAAGACGCCTCCAGATAAAGGAAAGAAGGAGTTGAGACCCATAACACTTGGGAATGAGAAAAGATGAAAGGAACTCATGATGGAGGGACATCAAGGAAAGGAGTTCAAACACCACTCTTATGAGAGTAAGGGAGGTAACTTTGAGTATGATGTCCCATAAGCTCCTTTGAGCTCAGTCCGACATGAGGACTTTAAAAATAGCGCTGAATGGGAGGCAACCCATTTTTATTTGCTTTTGAGTGTTTTTAGTTTTTTTTCATTTTATGTTATTAGGATGTTGTTGAGTCGTATGTTTAACCTCGTATTTGAGTAAGTTGCTTGTAGGCTTGTCTCGAAGGAGTGCCAAAGGAGTGGAGATTGAAGGAACCAACTTGAGACAAGGGAGTGTGCGAAGCTATTGAGAGAAATTGAATTATTTGGTTGAGGTAATCCACAACCCCAAACTTAGACCTCTAGCAAGGTCGAAGTTTGGGGGGTGGAGTTTTTTTTATGTTTCTTGTTACATTGCACATGCATGCACGCCCTTATCTTTTGAGTTGAGTTTGATTGATTATTGGTTTGTTGAGATACTCCTTGGGGTGATTTTGATTTGACTCGCAATTGCACATTTCATGCCTATCAATCATCTTATGCTTGTTGATTGCTATCTTTGAGTATGATTTGATGAGTAGAGTGAGTTGTAAGGGTGAGTTAGAAATTCTTTTGTGTGAGTGTTTGAGTTTGAGCTGATTTGAGAAAGAACTTGTATGCTTGTGAATTTTTCTTTTGAGTACTTGTGTGATGAGAGTGAGAATGCACTAGGACTAGCATGGATGTGAAAGCCGTGAGCTTTTGAGCCTTATGAGATTTTGATGCATGAGTTAATCTCTTCGTTTGTGAGTGGATCGTCACCTTAGAGGATGCTAGAACTTGTATGTGCTCTTGCTTCTAGATTGTGTCTAGTTTGATATGTCGAATAGGATCTTAGGCCATCTTTGATTTAATTGAGTCACTTAGCCAAAATTTTCCTTACCAATGACATGTATCCCTTGTTAGCCCCTTTGAGCCTAAAGCCTATTTTATTTGCTAGCACATATGAACACTATTCCAATTCCTAAGCTTTTTTGTCCCAATTTGAGTGGAGAATAGGAAAGTGTGAATGTTGAAGGGATTGAGTTGAGAAAAGGAATTATGATGGTTGAGTGGTGATAAAATAAGGGTGTGAATGAGATTTGAGTTGTGGGAAAGAAAAAATTTGAGAATGAGCAAAAGAAAAAATGAGCTCATGTGTTTGTGCGAAAAAGAAAAAAAAAAGTGAAGTGATTGAAAAAAAAAAAAGTGAAGAGAGTTAGAAAAAAAATTGAAGTGTTGAGAAAAGTGGAATTGAAAGAGTGTTGATTGAAAATGTTTGAAGTATTCTGTTCCTAATCTCGAAGTGTCAAAGTTTGATTTTCTATTCTCCATTCACTTGAGTCACTTACCCATATTGCTATCCCACCTGTCCAAAGAGACTACATTACAACCCTGAGAAAAGTCCTTTTTGATTCGGCATTGATTTCTAGAGTATGGTCGAAGTTAAGAGCACTTGCAAGCCTATGGCTGCCAATTTGTGTGATTGATTGATTGAGTGGGTCCTTTGATCATTGTTATACACTTGAAAGGGAGTGAAACACATCGTTGAGTGCACATCCATGCTTGATCTTGGTGTCTCTTGTTATTGTTGCATGAGTATGATAAAAGAAAGTGAGTGAGTATACGGGTGATTGACTTTTGAAGCTTGAGTTCATTAGCTTGCATGATTGATTTTTTTTAACTCATTCCTAACAATTTCACTTGACTTATTATTTCATTGCTTGGGGACAAGCAATATGGTAAGTTTGGGGGGGTTGATTAGGCGTGAAATTGTCATGATTCGTAGCTAGAAACGCCCTAGTTTTGGTCGAATTTATTGAGTTTTTAGAGCCAAATGAGTACAATTTCTATACATTGATGAATTTGTCTCTTTGATACTCATAGGTGAATCGAGGATGAAAAACGGAGTTCGTAGGACTTTGAATCGACTCAAACGGATGCCCGGATGAGAAGATATCGAAGAAATACGATTGGTATTAGTACGTGTGAAGAAAAGTGTTAGTTGCAAAGGAAGGAAGACCCATTCGAGCATCGTCACTCGAGCGCCTTGCTCGAGTGAAGTAGGTCGAGCGCCTAAAAACATACAGAACGTTTGAAGCGCTCGAGGGAGATAGCTCGAGCACCCCGCTTGAGCACCAGAACCGCTCGACCAAAAGAGCTCGAGCGCCCCGCTCGAGCACCTGATCCGTTCGACCACCGTAGCTCGAGCGACCCGCTCGAGCGGGTCTGCTCGAGCGCTTCCAAGGCATTTTCTCCCACTTACATTTTTCGGCCCACGAGTTCACGAATCGGCCCGTTGCCTATATATACCTCTTCCAAACACGTTTTGAAGGATCCCCGAACTTTAGAAATAATTTTTAGACTTAGTTTTTGGAGAGGAAGGAGAGAAGCAAGTTTACGTTTACGTTTTGTTGAGGTTTTTCGTACGAATTCGTAGTTTCTTTTCGTTATTAGTTTCTTTTCGTTAGTTTGATTTCTTTAAACACTTTGAAACTTCGTTTGAGTTAATTAAATTTCAGTTCTCAGATTTATTTTCTTTTAAAAACCCTAGTTCATGTTTCTTATTTTCTTCGTTCAATTCATTATGTTTATGTTCGTTGTTTCTTCTATTGCTTTTATGTTTGTTAAAGCCATGTCCGGTTAAAACCCTTGTATGCTTAGGGTAGGATGAACTCGTAGAAGTAGGATGTGGGTACGTAATTAGGGTAATTTGTGACGTTAGTTTTAATTCTCTTAGTTAATGAATTCTTATAATTAATCTTAACTTTACCTTTGAATTGCGTACGAAAGTGTTAGAGAGAGGACGACCGCATCACTCAATAACAACTAGTAGTCTTAACGAGAAGGTTTAGAAAGGGTTAATTCATCTACCAGTTTAGCGAAGGAGGACGACCGCATCACCTTAGTTAAATTAGGGTCTCATTAATTAAGTACAATCTATTAACTTGTTAGTAGATTAGTGAAGTCGAGTGTTAGGGTAAAGTATTAGGGTTTAGAATCTTGAGCTTTCACCTTGCATTCTTAGACTTAGGTTATTTCTTGCATGTCACAGTTATTCTGATTATGTACCTGCTCCGTTAGTATACGTAGGGATTCCTATCTTAAGCATCACCATCTCATATTAGAAAACACACCTTTTGTTATTTCGTTTAATTTTCCTTTTGCATTCGTAGGATAATTTAGTTTAGTTTAATTAATCTTTCCAAAAATCCAAAAATAATACACCCATATTAACTTCGACGCGTAGATCTTCAGGGATCTATTCGCATATACACTTTCCCTTGGGTTCGATAATACTTGGTCCCTATACTTGCCCATACTACAGTGAACCCGTACTCTTGCGGGGAAGCTACTAGTAAAAGCTAGTGTAGTTCGCTTCAAGTCAAGTGTCCATATTCTAGACATCCAGAATCTTTTTTCAGAATTAATTAATGTTAGTCTAATTGTATAATTACTTGCATGCCCTCCATTGATTTTGGCTCCTATTAGTGGATGATGGCGCCAAGTTTCCCTCTAGTTTTTTAATTGTCTTTCTAAATTCCAAGAGATTTGTATTAATTAATAATTTAATAATAGAGTTTCAAGATTATACAATGCTTACTTAAGATTCAAAGTTTTATATGACTAAACCGTATAAAATTTATTATATAAAATCGTTATGATTAATCACCATATAAATTTATATAAATCTAAATAATTATTTAAAATTACAATCATATAATTAAAATTCCAACCTTTTAAGTGTAAAAAAATACTACTCTTAAAATTATAATTAACAAATAAATTGAAATTAAAAGAAAAATTAATTATCTTCTACGTTCTGAATGTCTCACCCGTGTATCATAATCCAGCCCTCAACACCACAACTCACGACGTATTAGTGGGATTTGAAGATGATAAATACTAAAAAAATTAAAATCTATAAAAAAACTAGCACTTACAAAAAATTAATCCAGATGGTAAACTATCATGTAAATTAAATTAACATGAGTTTATAAATCTATATTCTAATTAATTCTTATAAATATATAGTATGTATCATAAACTTTTGGAATAAGTGTTATAAATATATTACTAAGTTGTTCTAAGTTTTACTTAAAGTTAATATTTTTTAGTAAAAATAAATAATACTTTTAAGTGAAAACAATTATTAATACATGAATAATCTTTAGTAAACAATCAATTCAATTTTTTTTTTAAATATTTGAGATATACGATGCGCATGATGTATACAATTTTTAAACAATAAATATATGAGTATATATAGAGTAAAATTGGTTCATACATGAATCACTGAAGGATATTATTTGTTTTTACTAAAGAGTATTAGTTTTTTTTCAGTAGTGAAACAACTAATACTCTTCAATGGTTCATGTATGAACCATTTTCACTCTATGCTTTGTCTAATTATATATGCAAAAAAAAGTGTGAGCCTCGATTCTCTAGTCGGACACTTGAATACTAAATCGTAAACCATAAATCTCATTGTACCATTCTAAATTTAATTTTTTTTCCTAAACTAATATGTTTGTCTAAATTTTATTTATATTATAATTGGATACGAAAAATATAAAAATTTGTAGTGTTACTATTTTGTGAGTTTTTGGTTCACTAGTTGTACCATCAAACCTTAAACATAAACCAAAAATTCAGTTGTAAAATTATCAAAATTACTAAGTTTGTATAAGTTTTATTTATATCAAAATTAGATATATAAAAAAAATAGATTGTCACTATCTTGTGAGTCTCGATTCAATATTCCGACCATCAAACCCCAGTTCATAAACTACAAGCCATATTTTACCATTCTAAATTAAATATCTCCAAATTAATATATTTACTTAAGTCTTATTTATATTATAATTAGATATATCTTGTGAGTCTCGATTCAATATTTCGACCATTGAACCACATATTGTAAACTACGAACCCTATTTTATCATTATAAATTAAAATTTCTCCAAATTAACATTTTTTTTACCTAAGGTTTAATTATTTTATAATTAGACGTATAGAAATAAATTTAAAAAAGGATAAAGTATAGAGCGAAAATGGTTTATACATAAATCAATAAAGAGTATTAGTTGTTTTCACTAAAGTGTATTAGTTGTTTCCACTGAAGAGTATTAGTTGCTATTACTATAGAGCCTTAGTTGTCAGTGAAAATAAACTAAGACTTTTCAGTGAAAACAACCAATACACATCGGTGAAAACATACTCCTTAGTGAAAATAACTGGTACCGTTCAATGATTCATGTATGAACCAATTTCACCCTATACATACTCTTAAAAAATTAGTAGTGTCACTATCTTGTGAGTCTCGATTCAATATTCTAACCATCGAACCTCAGATCGTAAACTACAAGCCCTGCCTAACCATTCTTAATTAATATTTCTCCAAATTATAATTTTCATCTATGTTTAATTTATAATATAATTAGATATGAGCTGTAGTTCAAAATTTCCCAAATATATGTAAATTTTGAGGAAATATCGGCGATATCTCGGTAAAAATCGGAAAAAAATCGATAAAAATCGAAAAAAATTCTCATATTTTCTTTTATTGTCCATGAATATTATTTTAGATTTTGAGAGAATTTAACCACTAAACCACCATTATTAACAAAATATGTAAGAAAACTGTTTCAACATGTTTAGTTGCATTATTTATATCTTATTAAATTATTATGAACAAATATTGTATCATTTTAGACTGTTTAAGTATTTATCATAAACAATTCATTTTGTTTGAATTTAAGTTAAATTATATATATATTAAAATTAGTTATAATATATCCTAAAGTTTCATGTTAAATTTCATCATTTTAATAAAAAATCCGTCAATTTTTTTTTTTTTTACCTATATCGATATTTCCATAAATTTAAGGTGCCGATACTTCCACCGATACCGATATTTTCATCTTTGTGTATAACATGTACGCAGATGTATGTGGTGGTGTCTGTGGTAATATATTAATTCATATTCAAGAAATTATTCTGCGCACTATTATATTTCTACGGTGAAAAAGATGAAGTACAATATATATATATATATATATATATTATCCTTCATTTAATCTAAGAAATCGTGATAATATTATTATTTTTTAATTAAATTTCGTTAAAATTGTATTTATTTTATTATTTGATAGTTAAAATTTTATTTGGCTTTATGTACGTTAAATTATAGGATGGTAATTTTAATTTCACGTTAGACCTTCTTAATTAGAAAATACATACATTTTTAAAAAAATATTAAAAATATTTATCAATTAATTATATATAAGTGTAATAATTAAAGTCAAATCTTAAAAAATGTGTACAACCTTGGAAATATAAGAGAGAAACTGATACAAATTCAAATATTAATGCATTCACTATATTCATTTTTTCAGTTAAGGTCATTTTAGACATTTTAAATCACACATTTCACTAATATTACAAATTTGCCATTTTCTGGATGTCCAGATTCTGGACATTTAGCACTGCTCTTTAAATTCTTCCTCTATTTTTGTATTTGAATTTTTTGAATTCATTCCCAACATTTTTAATTTCATTCTCTACCCCCACCCCTCACCAAAATTATTTTCATATTCATTTTTTCTTATAACTTAGTGCAAATCAAAATAATTTGGAAAAATAACAATAAAATTTATAAGTTTGGAAAACCAAACAAATTAGAAATGATCTATAATCAAATTAAACAATCTCAAAAATCAATAAACATTTCTTTAGTCTAAGTAGAGTGACAAAAATTACAATTTCTAAAATGCAAATTCAAATAGATTGGTAGGAAAATAAACTTCAAGTAGAATAACAATTATTATATAGAAACAATGAGTCAAAGTATTCACCTAGCAGCTTCTAAGTTTAAGTAGAAGCAAAAGATACAAATTCTAAGACAAAGAAGATATACAGTGTACAGAAAAAACGTAAAAGAAAATGAAGTTCAAAAATGCACAGCAAAAATTCAAATTTCTATTGCTAAGTTCAATTATAATTTGACTACAAGTTCAAATTTATGTTATAAAAAAGTTCAAAATTATATTTGACCTTCAAACTGCATAACTTCAACTTCAAAAATTATCCCAATTGTTTTCTCATCTGCATAAACTCATTCCCACCATCTGCAAAATTAACATAACCTTTCAATCTTAGTTTTCATCTCCAAAATCTTGACAACAGTAAAAAACTATTCAAAAACTCCATCATTACCCACACAAATTAGCAAACAAAGACAACCCAAAATAGAGGATTAACTTATCTAAGCTCTGGAAAGGAAAAAAATTACCCATCCTTTGAAATACAGTAACGGAAACCGTCGGGTTTCATAAACAGCTCAGATCTACGGATCGCCATGGCCGCCGTCACCAGATTGTAACCCTTCCGCCACAATTCCCTCATCGACGCGGTGGTCGTCGGAAGAAAGGAGGGTGGCGCTGCTCATTTTCAAAGGAGGATAAGTTCCCATTTTTTAGACTGAAATCAATGGGGGTATTTACCATTAGAATTATGAGAGAGAGAAATCCATGGAATATTTAATAGTAGGATCAGGGGAGAAGAAAGAGAAGAGAAGGTAAAAGATGGGATATTTAATAGAGGAATTATAGGAGAGAGGAGAGAGAAAGGAGACAAAATCTGAAGTTATTAATTGAGTGGGTCTAAGTTGGGGAAACTTGGCTAGTTGAGAACAATTAAGCCCAAAGTCATGCACCTAGTAGTGTATATCCCAATTAATAATTACCTAATATAACAATCAGTTACTCGAAGAATACGTATAGACAATTAAATCCTCCCAAATTCATACTCATGCAGAATTTATACACACGATAAGAATAATAGTCATCGATTAATTAATTAATTGAAAATTTTAAAGAATAAATCTTCACAGAAAAGGCATAAAATTACCCCGAAATTAATGAAGAGAGGTAACATCTTATCATAAATATATAATAGCAACTATTTTTCCTAAAATAGTTTTGGAGGGAGAGTTTTTGGACCATTGATCAATTTTTCTATCTTTGATCATAACCGTTCATCTCTCTTTTAACTAATTATGGTAAGATTGAGTATTAACTATCATTTAATTCACCATTTTATCCTACTTTGCATTATGACCGTTTATTTCTTGTGATGAATTTTTGACCTTTGGATTAAATGCATAAATCAAGGATCAATTTATTTTTGTAGGCTATATATATGACCATTTCAGTGATCATTTTCATTGTCTCAAATCTCTATTTTCTGTTTGATAGGTATTTCGAAATATTTTTTTTCCTTCAAATTTTATAGTCAAAAGAGATTTAGAGAGAGTATAGTCGAAAAAGAAAATTATATTACGATTTTGGCATGTAATTTATGTTGATGGTATGTATGCACTATAGTTTAATCTGTATTTGTATCATGATTTTTAGATTTATTAGAGAATGCGCAATTCATTCATTAGAAATTTGAAGAATTGTTGAATATTATTTCTTTCAGAGATTTGAAGATTTGAAGATTTGTTGAAGCTTTTGAAGTTATTCACTAGAGGTTTGATGACTTTTTGAATTATTGAAGACTCTTTTATTTTAATTTTTTAGATTTTTGGATTTTGTCATTTTTTTATTACTTTGTAAATGAAATTGGTATTTTTTCCTATGAATTTCTATTTAAGTGGGAATATTGATAATATGACCTACCTCTACAAATTTCACATAGTTTCAAAGTTGCCTATATATCATCAAATTTTTAGAGAGTATAGTCGAAAAAGAAAATTATATTACGATTTTGGCATGTAATTTATGTTGATGGTATGTATGCACTATAGTTTAATCTGTATTTGTATCATGATTTTTAGATTTATTAGAGAATGCGCAATTCATTCATTAGAAATTTGAAGAATTGTTGAATATTATTTCTTTCAGAGATTTGAAGATTTGTTGAAGCTTTTGAAGTTATTCACTAGAGGTTTGATGATTTTTTGAATTATTGAAGACTCTTTTATTTTAATTTTTTAGATTTTTGGATTTTGTCATTTTTTTATTACTTTGTAAATGAAATTGGTATTTTTTCCTATGAATTTCTATTTAAGTTGGAATCTATAACTATATAATACAAGCATTACTGCCTTTTTTAGTTTGAGCGGGAAACTTTTTCGTCCATTGATTTATTTTCTCTGTTTCGATCTCGGCCGTACGTTTTTTTTGTTGCATTAATATGGTATGTCTCATATTTTGTGGTAATGTCATTCCTGATTTCTTGTGACTGTTACAGTGATGATTATCTACTATATATATTCATCTTTGTTCTTTGATCTTAACTATTCGACCCTTACATGTTTTCCCTAATATTTTTATTTTCTGTAAGTTAGTTCCTAAAGTTCTTTTGTTTGATTTGTGTTTTTTTCTTTTCAGATTGTGGGACGGATTGGTCTCTTCGTATATCCTTTTGTTGATGGATCCATCCAGCCCGTCCGTTGTGATGCTTAGCAGTGGTCGTGGGATTGAAAATTCCAGGTGCATTTGCATCTCCTCCATTCAGCACGTTTGTCGTAACATTTGCCAGTAGTCGTAGTGTTCAGTTCCTGTTGTATTCTTAGTAATAGTTTGCGGTTGTAGGTCTCTTTTTTTTTCTTGGATTTGGGACTATTTTGTAGGATGTTCTATTCGATTGTTGTTGTATTTTTTTTTTCGTTGGTATTGTTTTATTTGTGGTGATGTAAATATATTTCTTCCGGATTTGATTGTATCAATACAATGAAAGTCTTTGGCTTGATTACTAATGGTTGGTGAAATTTTGTGATATAGTGAATATTGCCAAAAAAAATAATAAAGGAAAAAAACTGTATACAATTCCTGAAATGGCATATTGATGAAACATTTAGTAAATTATTTTTCTGGGTTTCGATCTTAAACAATATATATATTAAAATAGTTTGTGCTTATCTTTCGAATTAAGAGAACGTATTTTTCTGGATTTAATGTTGTATCTCACACGTTTTTCTTTTGTAAGAATTTATTTCCAAGTTATACATGTGCTGATTTGTGTTTAGGTTATGTATGTAAAGAGTGTGTATCAATAGACTCGAAGATTTATTATTTGATTATTATTGATGGTTGGTCAATTTTTCTAAGACAATCAATATTTTCAAAGAATGCAATGATACCCGATTCTGTTGTGGATAGAAACTCGAGAATACAATTTTGTCTCCGTTAGCATTATAATGATAGGCTTCGAGTTGAGCAACTTCCCTCTTAGGTGTGGTCATATAGGGCTACAATTCATAACTCTTGCTCTCTACTGATATATATATATGTATAGTATCATCTTTGCTCTCAGGAAAACAACTAATGAAAAATTAGTGGGGGGGCCAGAGGGAACCGACAGTTGAGAGTGCAGGCATGACTTGGAGAAGCGAACTGTAGCGGTGGCCGACGACTTTAGTGGTGCAATTCATTGATCTTGGGAGTTTGAGATGATTCCAGGGGTTAAGGGAGTTATTTTTTGCAGTGAACAAAAGGAATGAAAATGGTTTATTTTTTTATATATATGGTATTAATATTAATTAAACATATTTAAATCAATAAAACTTATAGCTAATTCAAAGGATGTTATTTGAGGTTGGATTTGGTAATTCTTTTGGTCAATTTCTATGCTAGGTCAGTTTTTTTTAGATATGTATGGGGCGGATTTCTTGGGTATCCTTCACCAAATATGAATAATTTTTTCTTCTTTCTGCTTGGTTAATAGGCCCATTTTTTCCAATTTTTTTGGGTAGGGCTATTCACGTAAAAATACGTTGTTCACCCATCTCTTATTTTGAAAAAAATAAATACCCTTATATAATAAAATATATACTATTTATTAAATATACCCCACTTTTAAACTCACATAAAATTTCAAAATCACGCACAAACGTATATTACTCACTATTTTTTTTTCACACAAATACTCTTTCACAAACAATAAAATCATTAATATAATAAAAAAATTATCAGATAAGTATAAATAATATACATACAAAATTAAATGATTAATATTTTTCTTCTATGAGTTCATTTACATGTAAGAAAATTAAATGAGTCTTCTTCATATGGTTGGGGGAGGGGTGTGCCGTGTGAGACTGGAAACGCCGAAAAAAAAAATGAAAAAAAGAGGGATACGATGAATGGTGATTTTGGGTTGGAATGTTGTTTCAATATTTTTTTTCTTTGACGGGGATGGGGGTGGGGTGTAAGAGAGTGGTTTAGTAAATGTGCAATTTTTTTTAATTTAAATTACAAGTTAAATTGGTGGGTGTGTATTTAGTTGAGTTGTGTAAATGATAATTAGGATTATAGTTGTAAATTTTAAGGAGGTGTACAAAAAAAAAATGTAGTTAAAATATATGGTGGATTAACTTAGGAGTGTGTATACTAAGTAAATTTGTGGGTGTAAATAATCGCGCCCCAATTTTTTTTGCTAGGTCAACTATTTTTAAATATATATGGGCGGAATTCTTGGGTATCTTTGACAAAATATGAATTATTTTTCCTTCTTTCCGCTTGGTTAATAGGCCCCTTTTCCAAATTTTTTTGCTAGGTCAACTATTTTTTTATATATATGGGTAGATTTTTCTGGGTTTCCTAAATAAAATATAGATCATTTTTCCTTACTGCCCTCGGTAAATAGGCCCTTTTTTTAGTGCATTTAATTCGGTTGTTTGAGTAGTGGTTTGTTCGGTAATTAATTTAGCACGTAGATTACAACAAAATGTTGAAATAAAAATTATAATACAAATGACACTATAAGAAAAATAGCAATTTTGGTTTTAAGAAATTAAGCTTAAAACACTTTTGACATTGTATGCGCAACAGGACTAGACAAATTATAATGTTATAATGATGATTGCAAGAATGATATAGAGCCCACATATGGGTACTATTTCCGTGCCCATTGTCTACGTGGTAACGTACATGGCAAAGACACATAATAAATATTATTGTTTTCCTTTATTACTATATACTATATTTTTTAGATTTTTAGATTTGATTCTTATTATATCTTCTAGATTTTATATCACTATTCTAATAAACTTTTTTTTACCAAATTTATAGAAACCTTCATCCTCTTTATACCACTATTCTCTCTCATCTATCTATTATTTCATTCACCGCCATTGTAGGAATCAATGAAGTTAGGGGGCGCTTGATTAGCAATTCTTCAATGGTAATGAGAATGAAAATTTATTTCCATTCTAACAAGATTGTAATAATGGCCTTTCGAAATACAAAGAAGAGATTATTCTTAATACTGCATCTAAATTTTCAAAATTGCTAATGAATTGAAAAATTTCAAGTAATAGATGGAGAATTGAAAATTTCATTTTTAGTCCAAAGAGAATGGGTGAAAAAAACATTTGGTACTTATGTTCGAAATTAGTGTTGTTTTTTTTTTCAGTTTTGGTCCCATATGTTAAATTTCAGGACCAAAACTGTAAATTCGTCTTATTCTTTTGAGACTAAAACTGCAATTTATTAATTATTTTAAGACCAAAACTGCAATTTATCCTATTCTCTTGGGACCAAAAGTGTAAAAAAAAATCTACGGGATTATAAGTGCCGAAAAAAAATCATTTTGAAATGAACACATTCTCTTGGAAGCAAAAAGTGTAACTAACCCAGATGGAGAAGCTCTCTTCTGTCGGACATTATGTATGCTACATGTCATGTTTCCAAAATTCTACTCAGAAATTCTTAGTGGCACTATTAATTCATTTTAAAGGAGGAGATTTATTGTAATGGTCCGTCGTATTTTAGGTCCTGCAAAATCAAAATGGTCAGAAAATGAAATGCTGAGTATTTTCCCGTGAAGATGCCGGTGACGAAGGAGGTAAACGGAAATGGAGTAACAGATATGAATTGTAAAGGGGATTAACTTGGAAAAATAAATATTATAATTATGGTATAAAATTTAAAAGATATATTCAAATCTAAAATATTTTTAAAATATATATGGTAATGTGTCATTACTATGTAAGCGGCCATGTAATTATAATTTGTAATTTCCTTTTATGAATATCACTAATTTGGTATTCGAAGTTAAATTTTAATTCAATATTATGATTCAAACAATTTTTAAGCTCTCAAATAGGATTTTATTAGTCAATTTTAACCATTATTTTTTTTCTTGAAGAATTTTATATCATTGGAGGAGTTACTAAATTTTGGGATCAATTATAGCTGAATTTTCATTTAATTGGATGCATTTTCATTTTCAATTATAGGATGAATTAAATGGCTCTTCATCTTAATATTGAAATTTGTCGGATTATCTTATACAATATGGTCATTCATTTATCTAAAATTTCACATGTTAATGTGTATTAGAAGAGAATCTCAAATTCCACTATATAATTACTCCATCACTTTTTATTTTGCACGTTTAAATACTTATTTACTAAATAGTATAAAATGTGTTACTATAATGTATTAAGTTTAAATCAATATATCGGAAATGATCATGTGTCCACCGGTGGGCACAAACTTATATGTCCACAGTTAATGTAATAATGACACAAAAAAAATTATCATTAATTATTCAAAAATTGATTATTGTTTTAGTGATGAAAATATTTTAAGTGTTTGCATATTGTTTTGTTATACAAAAAATGTAAATTATTTTTAATAAGTATATATTTAAAAGTGATAAGACAACTTTATTTGTAATTATCTTTTGATTTCTACCATTGATGTTACATGTTCTAATGCCTCTGATAGTTATCCAATATTATGTTGTAAACAATTTTAAATATACAGATTATAGTTACGATTAAGATGAGTTGATAGTAAGAATTATAAAATAATTTATTATTCCTTATGAATATATATATTTTATAATAAAATGAATATTTTTCATGTTACACATACATATGTTTAAAAAATGTTGTATTAAAAATATTATGTTAATCATAGTAATAATGTATAAAACATAAAAAAAATTACATTAAAAATATAGTTATGAAAATGACTTTCGTGCAAAGCATGGACAAAAACAATTATTGTGCTTCCACGAAATACAATAATGCTGAATTTAAATGTTGTTTGGTGAAATATATATATATATATATATATATATATATATATATATATATATTTGATGCAAACCTATTTTTATTAATTTCTTACTGAAATTGTAAACGTCGCTATTTTTTTTTTTGTTGCATAACATTGTCGGGTGAAAATCTTTTTGGAGAATAATCGAGTATTCTTATATTGAAGCATGTCAGAATTGAATATTTATTTCTTATTTACTATGAATTAAAAAATTTATGGTGATATAGGTCGTCACATTCTTAATCTCATTAAACTTGGTATAAATTTGTTAGGAATGTTGCTGTGTAAAATGATAAAATTATTTTGAAGAATTATAGTAGTATTGATGTTGGAGGAATAGTGATTTATATATATATATATATATATATATATATATATATATATTTTTTTTTTTTTTTTTTTTTTTATGTTAGAGGAAGAGTGATTTCTCAATTACTGAGTTGCAATTTCTCCACACAATGTGAACAACCAATTGCCATTGAATAGAACATCCAAACTTGAGCATTTATACGTAACTTGAAACTGCACGAAAATAAAAATCTGAGTCATGTCTGGAGGTGAAATTGAGTTAGGGCTGAAACTGGGTGGTGGAGGTGAAATGTTAAATAGTTATATATATTATTCATCTAATTCATAGCTAATTTGCAGAAATAAAAATTCAAGTCACGCCTTGAGGTCATAAAGGTTCGTGCTACAAATAGTTTATGTTATGTTTTTATTGAGACATAAATTTGTTCATACATTGTAATGATAGTAATCTTTACCAAAGAGTTGTTATAATTGGTTTGATTTGATTATCTTTTTTTTTAATTATTTGTAGAGTGTCATCTCACTCTTTTAACCCATGAAATTAACTTTTACAAATATTTAATAAGTCATAGATTACTATTATGTGTTTGATTTTGATATTTCTTTTTTTTTTTTTTTAAAAAGGTATTATTTAAAAAAATTATTATATTGTGGAATATTGTTTAAAGTATTTTAACTACTTAAAATTGAGTGAGATTGTATCGTGGAACTATATAATACAAATTTAGATACGTCTATGTTGAAATGTTATTGGGATACGTCAAATTGATATCCTATCACAGAAGTAAATTTTATATGAAAATGATTAATAATAAATTTATCATGAAATTGTTTTAAAGTATTGATTATTGAATATTATAAATAGAATATATAAAAATTTAATGAGAAGTATCATTAATTTGAGTTCAAGAAAAGATTTACTTATATTATTTTTAAGTTTTTTTTTTTTAGATTTTCTGTTTTATAATTAAAATGTGGAAATTATTATAATTTAAACAATATAACAAACTCCGGCCGTGCGAAGCACGGGATTTACGATCACTAGTTTGAAAATTATTATGCGAAAATATAATCTCTCCAATTTTTTTTTACAGCTCCAAATCTTATTTGAATGCAAACTTTAAATCTCATTTCATTAATATTTTAGAAAATTTAGGAAATATATTTAATTAAAATATAAAATTTACACTCATCACACAATTAAACGGGAAGTTAGAGAGATTTGGTCGTGCTGTTAAAATGAGGAAGGTATGAGAATTAATAGGCAAGAATTAGATCCACATTCTTCACGTAATTTAATCCAAAAATTCTGGACCGTTCGACGTAAATTTAAAAGGAGAAAGAAATGAAAATAGATTTGTGAAAATTAGGGGAAATTTCAGAGAATTAGACGTGATTTTAGAAGGAGGAAGCAATGACAACTGATTTGTGGAAATTATGGGGAAATGGACCAACTCCAAGATCTTATTTGAACGCAACTTCAAGATCTTATCCCATAAATATTTTTTAATATTAAGGGTATATTTTTAATTAATGCAATATATATTTATTATTTGATTTTATCAAATTAATATATTTTTGACTCAAAAATACGTATGGGATAATGTATCCTCTCAATAATTGAATGCAATTTCAAATTCTCATTTCTTAAATAAGATCTAGAAAATATATTTAATTAAAATATAATATTAACATCCATCAAGCAATTTAAACTGGAAGTTATGGAAATTGGTCGTGAATTTAACGTGAGGAAAATATGAAAATTAATAGGCAAATATTATTTGAAAATTATGCCAAAACATTTCCTCACCAAAAGCATAATTTCAGTGCAAACTTTAAATCTCATTTCATTAATATTTTAGAAAATTTAGAAAATATATTTAATTAAAATATAAAGTTAACACTCATCACGAAATTAAACTGGAAGTTAGGGAGATTTGGTTGTTCTGTTAATATGAGGAAGGTAAGGTATGAGAATTAATAGGCAAATATTATGGGATAACGTATCCTCTCGTTGTTTGAATGCAATTTCAAATTCTCATTTCATAAATAATATCTAGAAAATATATTTAATTAAAATATAATATTAACATCCATCATCAATTTAAACTCGATGTTATGGAGATTGGCCATGAATATAATGTGAATTCGTATCCTGTATTGATTTGAATGCAATTTTAAAATCTCTTTTCATAATTAAGATTTAGAAAATATATTCAATAAAAATATAATATTGATAGTTAATAAGAAATTTGTTGAGATTTTGAGGTGGTTTTAAAGGAGGAAGAAATATAAATGCGGAAAGTAGCGGAATACGGTTCTTTCCCAAATCTTATTTCAACCAAATTCAAAATCTTTTTTCATAAATATTTTTAGAAGATTTAAGAAATATATTTAATTAAAATATAAGATGTAATGGTTTTTTTTTTTTTTTTTTTTTTTTTTTTTTTTTTTTGTAATTAGCAAACATGTTTCAAGACTTATAATTTGAACGTAAATTCCATTAATTCTTATCTCCTAAATAATACTTTTAAGAATAAGTTTGACATAATTAATTAATGCATGTATATATATGTGGTTTTTTATTTGGTCAAATTAATATAATTTTGTGAAAGAATTTCATATCTTTTGACTCTGATACCGTGAAATAATTTTATCTCATTTAAACATTTAAATTTATAGACAGATGTGAATATGATCCATTTAATTTTAAACCTTATACTTTGAATAAAAATTATATGAGGAAATTGAAAATAAATACACTTGTCCTTTTATTGATTTTGTGTGTTTTATGTATTGATCGTATTACATAGTTGTAAATAAAATGAATAAACACTAAGAAATGTATATACAAATGGTGTGAAACAAACAAACTCAACTAAAATGAAATTATTAAATCTCTAACTCTGAATAGATACAATAAATTTAATTGAATCACAATATAGCAATTCAAATCTGCCTAATGTGTCTTCTTCAATGTTAAGTTCCCCCGCGAAAGCACTAAAACCACGTTGTATCAGAAATCGCTTTCCCTCATTTTCAAGCCGACAGTCCATTTCATGTCATCAAGAATTAGTTGACATCCTTGAAAAAAGCCATATTTATTCCTGATATGATCTTTCTAGAATTGTGAAGGTATGGCCTAAAAAGAAAAAAGAAAAATAGTATATATATATATGTGTGTATATATATATATATATAAGACTACCTCTTACATGAAATATAAATAAAATTACCAATCGATGCTTGCTCAAATCAAGACTTGATATAGAACGTAAGAAATATGGACGATCAACATTAGAATGATCACTTTGTACATCAACTTGATGCTTCGGTATCATATTGCAATGATATTAGAAACAATTATCTGTGAATATTTAAAAATTTAATATCATAAAAATCTAAGAATTAGTAATAAATCACAGATTTTGAGAAAATCTGAGGAAACAGGTATGATTCAAAATTGAAACACTAATCATAAAAAAAATAATTAGTAAAAATTACGTACTGATTCGTAGCGTAGTAAAATGTAGCGTTGATCGGTGGTGTTTGAAAAGTGTGGACGGAAGCACGAATGAGGAATGACTGAATGGGTGGTGTTGTTCTCCAGCATGGAAGGAAAACATGAAGGAGGAATGAATGAAATGAAGTGTTCGAAATATAGGAATGATCTAAATGACTTTTAGCAACCCTTATAAAAAGAAATGGATGATGAGGATTAAAGATTAGATATTGGACTGTAGAGATTAAAATTAGAATGAGAATGCATAGAATTTGAGTATTTTGAAATAGAGGTTTTTGGAGAGGTGTTGGGTGATTGCAAAATAGTAGATATAAGATACTCCATTTTCTCACGGAGCTCTACATTTGTGCTATGAAATACTTTCTCACGGATTTTTTTTCGAAAATTTTAATAATTTCCAATAATTTTATGAATATTCACTACATCTTTAGTTGTTTCAATCTGATATTTCAACTTGCACTTTTAGAAGAAACAAAAAAATAAACGCGTGAGAGTGAATTAGTGCTTGAATTGAAAATCTCCCTACATTGAGGAAAATGTCTTAAGAGACAAAGATAAGTATCTGACGCGTAGTTGAGAAAATTATGTCATAATTTAAAAGTGTATAGTAAATAAAAACAAAATATTACGTGAATTTCGTAACTAAATTGAGATCAAGTCTGAAAGTCGTGAATTAAAATGTTATCCCATAATTTTATGAATACATATTATTTGAATATATTTATTATATAATATAATTATATTATTTTATGATGAACAAATTTATTTAAATATATATAACATTTATATAATTAATTTTTACAAAAATCCCGCGTGATACGCGGGCACTCATCTAGTAGTAGATATAAGATACTCCATTTTCTCACGGAGCTCTACATTTGTGCTATGAAATACTTTGTACAATATTGTATGATACTAATATTGCATGTTAGCTACGTATTTGGGTTCCATGAGAAACACGTATCTAGCTATCACTACAAAAAATGCGTTGATTAACGACGGCATTAGCGACGGATAATTCGTCGCTAATTGTGTTTAACGATGGACGTTGAGCCGTAGGCAAATCGACCGTAGCTAATATTTACTACGACTTTGGATGGCCGTAGTAAATTTACGACGGACAACAGTCATCATAAAACTGACCCGTCAACGACCCGACTGGGCTTAAAGTTTACGACGGCTGTAGTCCGTCGTTAATATTTGCCTATTTTCAATTTTTTAATCAGCCAGGAAAATATTTACGACGGGTACAAAGCCGTCGTTAATTTATGATTTACGACGGATATGTGTCCGTCGTAAATACCGAACCTGGAACAAAAAAAAAAGTGGCTCGTGTGGTTCGAACCCGGGCACCCGGAGCGGGTGCGAACCACTGGGCCATTGACCCCCAAGGTATACACTCCGGCCTCACTTCTATATTAGCCCTATTGGGCCTGGAACAATTAATTTCAATTTCTCATCCAAGGGGAATCGAACCCATGACCACTCTTGCATATAGAGAGGGCATGAATAGGGGTGACAAAGCACTGGGCCGCCGGGCCACCTTCATTTTACGGGTCGGGTCGGGTCGGGCCCGGCCCAGTTGCAACCGGGCCTCTATTTTAAAGGCCCAGCCTGGCCCAAGGCGGGCCACCGGGCCAAAATGGCCCGTCTTTTTAAAAAATTAAATTTGTCAAATAAATCATTTATATTCAATAAAATAATTTTATTTTTAAACAAATTATATAGTCCTATTTTTGTGGTCAAGATATAAATTATAATGACCATTAATATTAGTTTAGGATACGATTTGACTACCCATTTCCAATAAATAACTTATATTAATCTCTTGAAAAAGCTTTTGCAACAAGAAAATAGTAATATTAACTCAACAAACACTTTTAAACATCACATGAAATTATTTTCATGTTAATAGATACACTTGACATATTAGACCAAACTACACTTGATATATAAATTTAAAAAAAAAATGGGCTAATCAAAAGTTTCGGGTCGGGTCGGGCCGGGCCTACCGGGCTGGGCCAAATCGGCCCGGTTCTTTTCGGGCCACTATTTTCTAGGCCCAGCCTGTCCTGAAAGACGGGCCAACCGGGCCGGCCCATTGGGCCGGGCTCATTTTGCCACCCCTAGGCATGAACCATTAGGACACTTGCTTCTTTTATTCGATTTTTTGCAACTAATTGTATATGTATCTAAATTGATTCATTCTTTTTTTATTATTCATCAAATTAATTCATTTTCGTTTCTAACTTGTTTTAATAAATATTGTTACCAATTATATTTTTTTTATTTTGTAAATTTATTTAATTCGAAAAACGTGTAATTAATATTATAATCCGTTCACTTGTACGTAATTAATTGTATACGTATCCAAATTGAGTCATTCTTTTTTTTATTATTCATCAAATTAATTTATTTTCGTTTCTAACTTATTTTAATAAATGTTGTTACCAATTATATTTTTTTATTTTGTAAATTTATTTAATTCGAAAAATGCGTAATTAATATTATAATCCGTTCACTTGTACGTAATTAATTGTATACGTATCCAAATTGAGTCATTCTTTTTTTTAATATACATCAAATTAATTCCTTTTCGTTTCTAACTTGTTTTAATAAATGTTGTTACCAATTATATATTTTTTTTTGTAAATTTATTTAATTCAAAAAACGTGTAATTAATATTAAAATTCGTTCATTCGTTTTGTAAATGTTGTTACCAATTATATGGATCGTTTTATTTTGTAAAAATTATAACAACATAATAAAAATTATAATAAAAATATAAATTACCAAAAAAGAGAATTAAAGTTGTTCAACAAAAAAAAAATCAATAACAAGATAATAAAAATCAAGGCCCTGTATCATCGGAATCGAAACCGCGATCCTCCCCCTCTTCATCCAACGGATTAGGCCTTTGGAGCTCCGGCGGGGGCGGCGGGATGACGGGCAGCACCGGGACCTGTGGTGGTGGTATTTGTCCACCTAATGTGGATGTAACTGTCCCCCACCAGTTGTTCATCTCCTCCACATTCTTCTGTTGCGCCTCTTCCTCCGCTACTCGTCGCCTCCTATCGTACTCCAGCTACGCTTCCATCTTCGCCTGTTGCTGTACCTTTCGCTGCTGGAGGAGCTCCATCTGCTTGACGACAGTCGAGAGCTGTCTCTCGATGTCGCTGGGAGGAGGATTAGCCGGGTCCACGAGATCGGAGTATGCTCTTTCCAAAACTACCCAATCCAGTGAACCACCCCTTCTTAGCCTTGACGTGCTTAAAGTAGAGCTCATTTTGAACGTCTACATAAGGCTCTGAGGGGGAGGGGGCATAGAGTCCGACCCTTCTGCCTGAGGCTGGGACTGGGAGGCAAGGTTCTCATGCATTCTCCTCTGCAAATTAACAATACTTTAAATTAATAAATAAAATTTTAGAAAATAATACTAAAATTAAAATTAAAAATAATACGTACGTGGATCTCGGTGGTGCGGCCGTAGGTGGACCTTCTGGTCTGCTCATACAACGGGTGGGCAAGTTGTAGTCTCTCAAAATGAGAGGGCTCACGTCCATGCTCCCGCTTCTACAATTAAATATTTAGTAATTAAGATTTTCCACAACTTCATAAAAATTAAATAAAAAAAATATACAAACTGGTCACTTACAAAATGCAACTCGTGCTCATAAATGGACCGAGAACCGGCCCGATGTCGAGCGACCCCTTCTCCATCAGGGTCGCTGTTACGATTCGCCTTGTTCTTGTCCGACTTCTCCTTGAACGAGTCGCTATTCCAGTAGGCGAGAAATTGGGGCCACACATTCTGGCCCCTATTGTCCGTCCCCATGCCCGTCACCTCTCCTCTCCTAAACCAGGCCTTCTGAATGTTAAACATCAGGTCCCTGTATCGATCGGCACATTTCAAACAGAAGTTCCTCCACATCAGGGCCTCGTGCTCCGGTCTCCACACGATGAAATTTCTGCAGTTATATTAAAATAAAATAAAATATATTATTTACATAATTTATATTAATAAATAATGAATAAATTAAATAAATTACATAAATTATACCTTAAATTCCTCAAAATATTGTTGCCTCCTCGTTTCAGACACCAAACCCCAACTGTAAGCAGTGGGCTCGAATCCAACGGCCATGAAGAAGTCGGTTAAGTGAGTAATCGCCTCATGTCCCGAGATCCAACTGCAACATTAAAATTACAAAGTTAATAATATAATTAGGGTTTAATTAATAAATATTGAAAGCTGAAAAGATTAAAACTTATGAATTCCCACGAGGCTTAATTGGAATCCGCGCCACCCCAGTGGGATGCTGGCGGGAGGAAGATGATCCCTCGCCCGTCTGGGGTGCAGACGAGGACCTCTCAGGGGCGACAATCAAAGCTACAATGGGTCTAAGAGACCCCGCTCGTCTCCCCCTCCCTCTCCCTCGACCCTCTCCCACCACCGACCGATCCACTATCTTGTTCACTCATCTAAAACATTCAATATATAATAACATTTAATATATAATAACAATCAATATTAATTAAACAATTATATAAACTCAATATAAATAAAATTCTAAACAATTAACATATATAATCAATTTCTACAACTAAAATATATAATAACATATATTAACATATATAACTAACAAAATTAACATATATAATCAATTTCTACAACTAAAACATATAATAACATATATTAACATATATAACTAACAAAATTAACATATATATAATCAATTTCTACAACTAAAACATATAATAACATATATAACTAACAAAATTAATATATATAATCAATTTCTACAACTAAAACATATAATAACATATATTAACATATATAACTAACAAACATATATAATCAATTTCTACAACTAAAATATATATTAACATATATAACTAACAAAATTAACATATATAATCAATTTCTACAACTAAAATATATAATAACATATATTAACATATATAACTAACAAAATTAACATATATAATCAATTTCTACAACTAAAATATATAATAACATATATTAACATATATATAACTAACAAAATTAACATATATAATCAATTTCTACGACTAAAATATATATTAATATACAATTAACGTATATGATTGTTGGGAAAACAGGGGTGCCCGGAATCTATTCGGGATGAAATTTAAATACGAATTTAAATACAATTATTACTAGCATGAATTAATCCTAATTAATTCAAATAATAATTTCAACAACAAATTTTCATCATGCATGTTGAATTAATTCACATATAAACTATGGCGGAATAAACAAGTAAATATGTGATTAACGTACCTCTTGTAGAATTGGCCTTTGGATAAACGGGACAATCACGATCTCGCTCTATCGACCCAAAAAACCTTCTCAAGTATTTCCCTTTCACCTCACTTGATCACCGGTGGGAGATGCTTTCAAGTAATTTAATAAACTAAGGAAAAAGAAAAATATATATGCTCTTGATTTTTCCAACACATGGAATTATGTACTTGGGGATGAAATAATCATCCCCTATTTATAAGAGTAGTGGCCGAAAATTATAGTATTTTATGGGCCTGGAGAAAATCTTTTCTTAGTCTCTAAGAAATCTTGAATATATCCCATATATTCTTTTCTCCATAGTAAAATATTCCACAAAAATCTCACTCTCTTAATTAGGCTTGTAATTTTCAAAATTATTGAGTTAGAATCCAAGATTTGGATCTTCTTGAATATATGAGATAATCTTGTATTCCAAGAATACTTATCTTCCATAATATCTTTTCAAGAAAATCAACATGATCTTTTCTTTCTCCAAATAAGCCACTTTCGAAAATCACCATGAAAAAATCAGCATAATATATTCTTTTTATTTTAATCACCTTATCATTATTGGGCTACTTGAGGGGCCTTTAAGGAGAATTAAGATTGGACCTCCTAATGGACTTCTGAATTTCAATATTGAGCCCCAATATAATTCAATCCATTAGTATTAATTATTACCACTAATAAATTAATATTGCACTATCCATCTTAATCCATATTACGATAATATGGGCTCCCGGTTATTATTTCCCGCGTTTAAGATTATCAAGTCCATTAATTAATCAAGCTTCTGAATAGCTCTAAATTAATTAATATATTTCACCTTGGAGTAAAGACAGCTCAACATTATTATCCGTACCGAAGAAACTGATTCTTCACTTGCAAGATTTGGTACGATAAAACTTCTGAGCCCACCAAGGGGACTAATCACACGAGCCGTACTCGCACGCATTTCTCCGTATTAAATCTTAGCAACCGTCGTATGATTAATATTACTGCCCAAGATACAAAGTTCGAAGTCACAATGATTCTCACCCAACATGAATCAAAGCAGTAACCATTAAGCACACACGATCCTATTTAAGTGACGGAGATTAAGAAATCAACAACCACTGAGGTCTAATTCTTCACCTTTCAGAACAGAAGAATTTATCCTCGATGTAGGTCCTCTTCAACACATACTAAATGTGCTAGTGCAATCTCTTAGTCAAGACAGACCAATCTGAGCCTTACACATCGACCTTTCACGGCGGATTGTTCAATTCCACCTAGGTCGTGAAAATGTACGTTTAGTTACAAGTAAACTGTTAATGTTGTCTTCCGTGATCGGGTATCACCACATTAACTACAATGTAACATGTACTATATATTGAACGGTTTGCAATAGAAATTCAACATTCAATCATAACTAAAGCAAATGCGATAAAAGAATTATTCTCATAACCAAGTGTTTGATACACGAGTTATACAAAGTAAAAGCATACTTTCACGTATAACTCCAACAATGATTTCTAAAAAATTGTAAAAAAACTACACTAATAAAATATTATAAAATGAATTAAACGATAAAAATTTGAAAAACGTATGATTAAATAGTAGGGATCGACGAAGAAACGAACTAGAATCAGGATGAAATTGACTCCTGGGTGCTCGCCGGAAATCGCCCGCTTCTTCTTTGAGTTTGCTCGGTTTTGCTCGGGTGAGAAATGAGCTCGCCGGCGTTGCCTTTAAATAGGCATAAAAAATTAACGACATCGTTTTTGGTTATTTACGACGGACTTTCCATCGTAAATATTAAATTTAAATTTAATGACGGACACAACCGTTGTTAATAAGTCTCCGGTAATAAATATGCGCCGGTTCTCGAAGAGCCGCAGCTCAACGAGCGGGAATTTACGACGGGTAGTCCATCGTAAAATATTAAGTTGAATTTTAGTAAACTTATCGGCCACCACAGCTTTGCACCGAATCCGAAAGGTCGCAGTCAAACGGGTGGAAATTAACGACAAACTGGCCGTCGTTAATTCCTTTTTAATATCTACGACGGACACATATTCAATAATTAAAGAACGGGTTTTAAAAACCCGTCGTTAATATAAAATATGGACAAACTTTGGTTAGTGTCTGTTGCAAATGTGTATATTAACGATGGATTACGTGTCCGTCATTAAACTCCGCATTTTTTGTATTGTATGTGGTTAGGTCGACTAACTTTTAATCAACAAGTTCATTCCTTATGAAGATTCATCTTCATTTTGATTAGACAAATGAATTAAGTTTGGTCAGTCTCCATTAAAGAAACGCAGGAATCCAGGGGAAAATATTTGAGAAGGAGTATGTCTTGTATGAGACCGTCTCATGACATGAGACAATGATAATGTGTGTAACTAGGACATTGACTCATTAACACTTTGGTAGGGGTATGTGCTAATTTGTGTGGTCTCATGTCATGAGACGGTCTCATACAAGTTTTTGCCTTTGAGATATGAAAAAATTAATTCATTTCCTGGTGGAATCGTAAGTAGAATTTTCTAATTGTGGCCACAACATTTCATAAATAAAGAGTATATACAATTTTTTTTACTCGATATCCGGTTTATATTGACCGACTAATTTAGGGGACTCATAAACCACCGTCTACTAGCGAGAGGTTCCATTTCAAGCCAGATCATAACTCTTTATGTACTGACTCATCTTATGAATTGATCGCACTTAGTGGGTTTCGAACCTGAAACCTATATAATATCACAATCCTAAATCTCAAACCCTCACCACTAGGCCAACCCCTGGGGTTATATACAATTTTATTTTTGTTGTTTGGTTGAAAGAATTTTATCTCATCTAAAAGTACGAAACTTGCAATCGAACTCAGAATTTTTGTCTAGGCATGAGTCTTTGGCTCAGATACCATAAAAGAATTTCATCTTATATAAAAGTTCGAACTTGTAGAAAGCTGTAGAATCAATTTATTTATTTAATTTCTCTAAGAGTGATGAAACAATTTTGAATATAGTATAAAATTAAATTATTCGAACATACACATTTTCACACATTTTATCATTTGCATTTTATCTTGACGTTAGTGCGATATATTATCTCCATCCATAAAAAATGGTCTTGATTGTTATATGTTTCTCCACAAAAATAGTTAAGTTTCATGAAATGGTAATAGGTCAAGTAAGTTCTATACCATTTTGACAAATTTATGTTTACGACATCTGCATTATGTACTTTGTTAATGATTTCATTAAAGAGTTTTAGTCGTTTTATTGAATAATAATATTACGTACTTTAAAGCTATAATTGCACCATGCACACCAAGCAAATGGTATAATACTCATGTCACTATATTATATTTATTCGTTTTACCAAATTGTACTCGAAAATTAGTTGCATGATGCAACTGCTAACACAACTCTTACATTTTACACCGTATAAAATTTAGAATACTCATAAATTCAGAAATAATTACATAAATATTCATATTAATTGGTGTATATATACAAATCTGCATGCATTTGTAATTGAATCTAAATTTATGGTGATTGGACGCACCATGAATTTGGATTAAATATACACCTCTCATACTCCAATCTCATGAAGTGACGCCTCTCTCTCTCTATATATATATATCTATATCTATATATACACACTAGCTAGTATGAAAGCTCCAATGCCCTAGGAATTCGAGCTAGTGGACAATTCTACATTCCCCACAAACATGCCCCAACCCTACTTCGGCTACAATTTCAACACCAACTATATCACCACTATTAGTATTAGACTAGTATATGAGAGAAACAAGAGAGGAGAGAGATTTTCGGTGTAAAAAAGCTTGCAACCTTGCCTTTATATACGACTCATAAATTCACATTGTTTCTTACTCTTTCTCTTACTCTAATAGTGGTACTACTAACTTTCCTTACCGCACTCTTCCATATTAGTTACATATATATTATCTAACTAGCGACCCATATAATTTGACCCTTCAAGCTAACAATATGATTGGTGGCCCACACGGTGGCTACGGTGGAGGAACACGGAGGAGGCGACGCCGGAGGTTGATAATGTAAATTAAGCACAAACGACGTCGTCTCACAACAGCTTTGCAATTTCTCTCTCCTCAGATTCTAATGCAAGGGTAGAACCGGGAGAGCGCTATGTTGCATCGCGGGGAATTGAGGGTACCGGTCCGATATTTATTTATGTTTAACTCTTCAACTTAGTTCTCGTAATTCCGTTTTTAACCTAGTCTTTTTGTTTTTTTTTTGGGTTTATTATGTTCACGTTATTATTTAACGTGGGATGTAAGAGATGCATACAGTGTAGCAAAATTGGGTATTGAGGTTTAATCGGTGGATTATAGTTTGGGGTGGGTTTTGGAATATGGGAAAAGTTGGGGGGCTTGTGGAAAATTTTGTCCTGCTGCTGGGCATGCATCTCTTACACCTCTTATGTAATTTCATTTGCTGTCTTTTTTTTTTTTTTTTTTTATTGAATTGGATATTACAAAGTTAAAGTATTATACTGCTTGCTTTTTGACTTCTTATACTTTCCTTTCTACTTTTGCTTTATTAAATAGATTCATTTTGAGTGAAAGGATCCATACATGGAGTTTTTATTTTACAATTCTTTCTTGAATCTCGCTATTCACACCTAAAACATTTATCAAATATATTCAATTTTAATTTTTTTAATTATTAATTAATAAATCGAACATCGTTAGTGTATTCAGAAACTTCATATGTCTCAACAGCTACGCCTTTATTTATTTTTCTGTTGTATAATATACTCTCCATCTCACTATAAGTTTACCATTAATTTTTTTTCACGAACATTAAAAAGTATTAATATAAAATAAAGTGTCGTATAAATGATATAATTGAATAGAGAATATATATAAAGTAATTGAATAAAGTAAAAAAAAAGCTCAAAGTTTATAAATTAAAATATGAAAACTAAATTTTAACTCGATTTACTACAACTTATAAGTGTTTTTAATTGAAAGATTTAAATTCAAAAATGTATTTTTCTTATTTATAAAAAAGTGGGTCTTGTATGATACCTTTATAAAATTACAAACACAACTTCATGAGAGATTGTTTTTTTTAATTGGTAAAATTGAAGACCGGTGAGCATACCGATTGAATATTACATATTCAATTTTGATTAATATATTTATTTTTTATCGTAAAAAATTGTATTCATCATCGGTAGAGTATAAGGGGGTACTTCTCTATTGCATCAACGAAATATTACATATCTAATTATTGACCAAACTTCACCTCAACCTTCTAATCATCAAGTATTCACTAAACAAACAATCAATACAACAGCTCCTATAGCTAGGATCATTAAACCACTATATAAGTTATTATTAATTATTGAATTTGAAGGATATTAAGTATGCACCCATTGGATCGTTAAATTGTATAAGAGACTCACTATTCCTATATAAAAAAAAAATATCAGCAAATAAAATATTTTTATTATAAAAATTAGAGAATAAGGAGTACTCCAATCCTTACAATAAGTTCATGAATACAAATTCCAACATACTTCTACCCCTTCTCAAGCTTACAACAGCATATCCTGGGGGTAAAAGAATAAAATTCATAAAGTATTCCTATAAAATTTATAACACATTCCTATAAAATTTATCTAGTGTTCTTTATTATCCTTATGTAATTTGCAAATAATCGTACTCGTACAAGAATAAAGTATATTATTCCCTCTGTTTCAGGGAAATTTGCACCAGTGAGATTACACATGGATTAAGAAAAATGATAAAGTAGTAACATATGGATAAATATGTGTATATTTGTGTGAGTGTGCACGTATATATATCAATATTTCCTTTTTAGATAGTGTGCAACTTAGTGTGGAACGTCCAAATAAAAAAAAGTGTGCAAATTTTTTGGGACGGGGGAATACTATAATCATGATTAATTAATTAACTGAAGCCCAGATTTCTTTGGGCCTTTTAGCATCGACCTCTCAAATCTTTACCATATTGGATTTACTTCTTATTCTAGGGTCCGACTATATACTCCTCCATATTTATTTGACACCCACCCACTTAAATTTACTTAATTATTAAATACATCCCTCACAATATACCTAAATTGTCCCTCTCTAATATTATTCAAAGTATTCATACACCCACAAACCCTCCTATTCTACACGACTTCATGACTTCACCTTCTCCACACGCAGCGGCGCGCCGCGACACCCCAGAACTCAGTGCCGCCGCCGCCCCACACGCAGCGCCGCGCCGCCACTTAGCACCGCGAAACCCCATGATTCCGTGCCGCCACCGCACTGCCCTCTTCTTCGCGATCGCCATCGCACACGCAGCACCACCATCGCCAACCGCCACCATCATCATCCGTCATATTCTGAAAGAAAAATAAAAATAACATTATAGTTCAACAACATTTATTCGAAAAACAGCTCACATTTCGGCAAATACATTTCGAAAAATGATTGATATTTCGATAAAAATATATTTTCGAATACCTAACCAATTTTCGACAAATGTTTGTCGAAATACTAATCATTTTTCAACGAACCAAGTTCAAAAATTGGTGTCGCGATTTTTTTCAAAAAAAGCGCGGGAATAACAATCTTGGTACACAGTATACGAAAATTGTAGGCTAAAAATACGAAAATCTTGGTACACAATACTCATTCCATAAACAAAAAATAACATTCAAAGTAAAACAAAGTTACACTTCATCAAACAAAATATTCAAACAAATACACTTACACACATAGCGTAAGACTCCTGGGTGTACACCATTTTTGTAACAAGACAACAAACTAATGTTGCATCACAGACGTAAAGATGATAAAATGGTGGACAATATGTATTTTCTCTTCTTTTTTCTTCCCGTATTGATGTTTTTATTTGTGTTTGTGTTTCTCGTGACTTTTGGTATTCTAGTGAGTGTATCAAGTATTCATTTTTCTTTTATAAGGGCACAAAAATCTTTCAAAAAATATATTATAATAAGTAAAAAAATAGGGTGGAGGTATCGAATAAATATGGAAGGGTATATAGTAGAACCCTTTATTTTATCTTCAGAGCAATATTGGGCCTTACTATTGAAACTAGCTGTAATGGGACAAAGTGTCAACTATTTTCATATTACCATTTTTTTCTTGCTTTCTGCGTTTATGTATACACTCAAGTTGAAATACTCCAATCCAATTTAGATAAATTCTCCTATTGAAAACATGTTTTGCAACACGAGTCGTAACTTAATACCATAATCTATACCAATCTTTATTTTATTTGATAAATTTTAATCATCTCACCTGGAAGTTGGAACGGTCTTATAGTACCGGGCCTCTATAATTACTTACAAATTGGGCTTTTCTGTACCAGGTTGGGCTTCAACTTCCCAAAATTCATAGTGGGCCTAGGAGTAGTAAAGCTGGCCTATTACGTAGACCCAATAAGAGAATTTTGGATTCCCACAACTTTAGTTGGATTGAAGACGAGATTTATTGGGCCATCCAATTTCCAAAGAGAATAAATCAATAACTGAAGTAAGATCATTGATAAAATGGATAAAATTTACATCCGCTCCTTCTAAAATGTTAAGGCGTCATTCCTAAATAATGTTCTGTCCCATACGAGACATGCTTGAAAGTTATCTACTCGATTAAAATCCAGTAATACTACCTATAATTGGAAGGTTATGGGTTTGAGTCAACCTTTTACCGATATTTTGTTTTTAGTAATATTAAATTGTAATTGTGTAGGAAAAATCTCTCATTAAGAAAGATGATCTTTATTATTTAAAAAAAAATGATCTTTATTATATTGTTCTTTCAAAAATCCCAACAAAAATACAACTTAAAGATATGTTTTGAAACTCTAAGTGCAAAATTAAGAGTGATTTTAAGTAATTTTTGTAGTAAAATTAAAAGTGTAGAGTGTTTTCAGAATATAATAATTTTAGAAGTGGTAAGTGTTTGCAAAAAATATCACTTAATTAATAATAAGATACAAAATTAATGGCCTCACCTGAAGAATCAATTCTTAGAATTCAAAAGTGCAAACACTTTAGAATTAATTTTTTATAAATAAAATTGATTCTACTTTTTTTTTAAAAAAAAAACTTGGCTTTTATTATTGCAAGTACACAAAGCAACAGAAACCCCAACACAAACTCCGGCGGGTCTACCCAACAAAAAGAGTTGTCAAAGTGACGAGAAACTCTTGCAAATTCATGTGTCATAGCATTGACACTCATTTTTATAAAAGTAATAGAACAATCTGAAAAGGTAGAAATTAAATCTGTACAAGCCAAAATATAATCACCAACAGTCGAATTATAAGAGCTACAAGAATTGATTGCATTTATCACAATTTTAGCATCCCCTTCAAAACTCACATTCTCTTACTCCAAATCTTTGAGCGCTTCATAAAAACTGTCCGATTCACCGATATCAACTTCAAACAATCTGGATATCCTAGATTAATTTCCCCATCATAAATTCACCATTGTCGTCCCTAAGTACCAAGTCAATACCTGTTTGATTTTCATTATTGCATCTTCCATTTTCCTTCCAAGTCCAGCCATCACCCAACAATCTTTTCCAAAAGGACACATAACCAAAAGATGTCAATTTGTTTCATAATCTTCTCCACAAAAAACACACCACTTATCATCAACAACCCTTTTTGGAAACAAGTTTACCTTATTCGAAAATAATTATTAGATAGAAATGAAACGATCTTGGGGTGAGAATGAGAAATTCTGGTGAAGGGATCAATGAAGAATACATATAGGAAATAAAGTATAAAATAAATAAGAAATGAGTCACACTTACACGCATCACTTGTCCGACTTCATTCAATAATACTACATTGCCTATTAAATAATATAACTATACATATAAAATAATACTATAATATTTACACATACAAAACATATTGAACTGGGTTAAAAATGCTATTGTAACATTTTATAAAGGTAATGGTATATTACATCATAAGTAATATAATATTATTAAATGAATAACATTATAGTAAATGGATTCAATTACACAATATGCAACTTGTTCGGGAGAATTTGTCATGTGTAATAAAATCATTTTCCGGTATTGGGAAGATGAGAGAAAGAAAAAGTGCTTGCTGAGTCGGACAAAAGAAGATGATAGTATGATTTATTAATTCTCAGTCATGAAGTATAACATTTTTCTTCGTTTTGCTCAGCATCTTTTATTGATTAATAAAATTCTATGTTGCCTACAATCGTCCAGCATATTCCATCCCCTTAAAATAATAGTAGTAGATTAAAATACGTTTAAATTTTGATATAATTAATTAGTAAAATATATTTAATTTGAATAAATCTCGCATAGAGTTGAAAAATAAATTTATTTGATATTCAATTCAATCTTTAGATAAAAAAAAAGCTAATTTAACATAAATATTTTAATTAAACTTCGAGGCTCGGCTCGGCTCATAAGAAAAGGTAAAATAGGTGTAAGATCGTCAAATTACTCGAGACTTGATTAATCATCAAACAAGTTCATATATATTTTAAGGTTCGTTAATAAAATTAAACAATCTTGAAAATAGCTTAGATTCATTTGCAACCCTAATTTGATTGCTAACATTACAAAAAATTGTTATGGATAAAAGATTAAGCAAGAAATTGAGCAATCTTTAGACTTCCCTACCCTCGATTTCAATAGGAATACCAATTCTTCTAGTTGAAGAAGCTACATATTATCGATAAACTAATTAATACTAGCCTTTTGTTATTGTTTTTATTAACAATTCAGTGGGGAAAATTCATTTAATATCTATATATTCATTCTGGAAAAAAGAAAGGGATTGGCATATTTTTTACAGTAGAAAAAGAGTTATGAAACTCTTCAAAAAACTAAACTAGGAGAAGGTCAAAACTGTAGAAAACCTTTGACCCAATAAAAAAAAAAAAAAAGATAATATGAAACAGAAAGAAAAAAAAGCGTCATCACCACGCGCCATGGAGATCTGTCATTGAAAAGGAAGAGAGGTAGTCCGACACGCGCTGGCGCGTGTAATCTACACGGTGGTCGGAGAGCAGCGGCGCACGGCAGAGGGGGCAGTCGAAGTTGAGGTGTTGGAGGCAGCCGTCGAAGCAGTCCTTGTGGAAGGCGTGGCGGCACGGTAAGTTGCGCACGTTGTCCCCATCACCGAACCGGTTCAAGCAGACCAGGCAATCCGATCCGAAGCGGTCAAGAGCGTGGTCGGATCGGTTCGTGCGGGAATGGAGCCGGTTCAGGTTCAATTGGTCGCAGAGGAGGATAACTCCGGCCAGACCGGAGCCGACGACGTCGTATAAATGGGGGTGGTGATCAGAGGCAGGGGAGAAAAGACCGAGGGCGTGCAAGAGAAGGGAGCGGAGATAAGATAGGGTCTTAGCGATGAGGACCGCCAATAGTATGATGGTGGATTCGGATGAGATATCGGAGAGCTGGTTTTGCAATCCCATTTAAATTTAATTTCATGCAACACAACAGAAGAGAAGAGAAGAGAAGAGAGTCGTGTCTCTCTTTCTATCTCTTTGTGTATGTATATATATATGTAGTGAGAGAGAGAATGGTAGATATAGGAGTTACGTTATGGGGTGGGGTGGGGTGAGGTGAGGTGAGGGGGGAATGGGGGAGGTAAGCGAAGAAATTTAAGGAGAGCAAAGAAGGGCTAAAGAGTTGGAGCTATTGGTGTGCTGTGTGAATGTGAATTGGTCCAACTTATAATTTACTTTATCTTGTTTTGATAGGCATATGTTAATTGTATACACCATACAATCAATCTGATTCACAATTAATATTGTAATTCTGGTTGCCTTGTTTGGTTGTACACGAAAAATAATCTCGTTGGCTAAAATGAAAATAATAAACTTTATCTACACTTTTCAATATACACACATAATATTATTAAAATAATTTATTTTATACTTGATGTGACACAATATTCTTACTTTTTACATATTATATTAACTTTCTTAATAACCGTGCATAAAGCAACAAAATTATATTTCATGGACGGGGGAGTAATATTTAATATAAATAATTAATACTTCCTTCATTTTTTAAGTTATTCTTTTATTATTTTGTTTAAAAAATGAATTTGTTTATTACTATCCCCTCCTACAAAAATTGAATTTACTACTTTTACACGATTAATTAAAAAATTGATTTAATATGTAAAAAATAAAAATATTGTGTCAAATCAAGTACAAAATAAATTATTTTAAAAATATTATGTGTGTATGTTGAAGAATATAAATAAAGTTTGTTATTTTTATTTTAAAAAATAAGATTATTTTTTGTGGACCAACCAAGACCATTTTTTGTGGAGGAGGGGGTAACATATAGTGAGTCACATGCTGACTTTTGTATGAAGTAATGAATAATTCCAAAAGGTAAAGAATAATTGTTTAAAAACATATTTGAATGTTAATATATAAAGTGTTGTTTTTTGCTATCCATGCAAGATGAAAATTATTGTGGTACGCCCAAAAAATAAAATAGGAAAACTTACTCATGAACGAGTGGAATACTATTTAGTAAAATTAACTAGTAGTATCATTTAAAAATACACAAGGTTTATATAAGATTTTGTTAGAGCTATAATATTCGGATCTTGTTTTGAAAAATATTAATTTGAATTTATTTAATGAAGCTAACATAAACAAACAAACTCAAGCTCAATAATATTTAATTTATTAATTTCTAAATTTACTTATACAAATTATAATTGATAGTTTGACTATAAGTAAATATTTCTATGCACCTATTGCATTCTGCCGCTCATCCTCATCCCAACAAAGTATAATTGTAAATGGTAGTATTAATTATTTTATTAAAAATATTTGTTGAACTGTTTTTGAACTAAAGACTGTAGAAGCATTTCAGCAACCTCATCCTGAAATAAATGGTCTGATATCCTCATTTGAAAAATAAAATTATTCCGTCAAACAAAAAGAAGAAAATATATATTTATATTTATATTGCAGGTAGGATTCATACCGACGGTTTCTCTTTCTGAAGCTCTAGCAAATATTCCCGCTATTCAATAATTATTCACACTTTTATTATTTATTTTTTTAAACTTATTCACACTTTTATTATTAGTCCATCACAAAGTTATTTGCACGCTTAAAAAAAAATTATGTGTGCACTCATAATAATATGTATATATTTATTCATATATTATTATTTTATTTAAAAAAAAGAGTAAGTTTCTTGTGCATTTGGTATATGATGCACTCACTCAATATTTGATAATGTATACACTGAAAAGTTAGTCTCAATCACACTGAAAAGTTAGTCTCAATTACACTGAAAAATTTACACTTTTCAGTGTAAATTTCTCAGTGTAATTGAGACTAACTTTTTAATGTATACAATATCAACTGTTGGGTGAGTGCACCGTGCACTCGGTGCATATGAGACTTAGCCTTAAAAGAATATGTCATGTTAAGTATACGTCTTTTTTTTTTTGCCTATAATTATGAGTATAGTTGAGGAGTACAAAGTGACCCAAATATTGGCAAATTGACGGAGGGAGTATTTTATATAACCCCATCAAAATTATACCTAAACAGCCTTTCCTATATATATGTTAAAGCTCAGGGAAAACGATCAAGTACCTGTACATGGGGTCAAATGAAACCAAAAACGTACTTCTCTTTTCATTTTTTTTTTTTTTACTAACATATCGCTATTTAATTAATTTGATGGAGTAATAATATTTAGATTTCATTATGTGTAAATATAAACCTCAAATAAAGGTGAATTAGTAAATTTATTTGTATAATTTTCTATCACTTTCCCATGCAACTGCATTCTTAATCGGTACTAGAAACAAAAATAAACCATTTATATATGAAATATCGAGAGTATATATTAGCTGATAATAAAAATAAGATGTATATATAAACTTACATGATATCAAATTCATCTTACATATATCCCCATAGTTATATTATATAAAAATTAAAGAAATGGAATTGGCTAATTATCTTTTTTCCTTTTTAATTGTCTATTCCTTTGAATTGTTTGTTTATCATAATAAAATTATTTATAATTGAAATCACATACAAATATCTTGAAGCCATTTGAGTACAATATCAAATTCACAAATCTAGTACACAAATCTTAGGGATAATAAGCATAACATATGTCTAGTGATCTGATTTTAAGTATATATAATTAAGTTGAGGCAAAAAAAGAAAAAAAAATTATATATATAAGTAAGCTGTTGCATGTAATTAATTATTCTCCTAATTAGATGTGACAACTAGTGTTCGGCGATGGCAGATAATCAGGAAGTTTCATTTCATGCTTCTTTGTGTTAATCATGCTTACAATAATCATTTATGTTATTTCTCTTTCAAAAAAGATGATATTGATCATTACCATAAATATTATGATTAACTAATAATAAATTTTCAATATGCACAGTTAATTTTATGCAACAATTTATAATATAATATTAAGGATACGAGTAGGTCTTGCATGAGACCGTCTCATGACATGAGGAGGCAATGAGAATGAGTGTAATTAGGGCATGAGATCATTAACACTTTGGAAGGGGTAGGTGTTGATTTGTGTGGTCTCATCCCATGAGACGGTCTCCTCCAAATTTTTGCCTAAGGATAAAGACTTTACCCGTAAATTTTTAAGAATATCCGAGAAAAGTAATATTTTCAGGCCACAACAATATTGAGTTTACATTTAACTATCAAGTATATATATACTATGAAATTAATTTGTTCACATATAAATCATTTATAATACCTTTTGATATAATAATTCATACTCTTTAGTGAAATAATTCATATTTTTCATATCTCTTAATTTAGACTCTTTAGTGAATATAACTTATACTCTCCAAAACAATTACTCTATAGTGAAAACAATTAATACCCTACTCAAATTCATACTTTTCAAAGTGGTTTATGTATGAACAAGTTTTACTCTGTACACTGTCATAATTCTTATATAGTTATATGGAGTCATTTCTTTTCTCCATAAACCAAAACACATTGGTAAAACCTTCACATAATTGTATTTTCGTTCTATGAGGAGTATGGTTTTTTTTAAATTGTATCGGAAATTAAAGCTAAATTATGGAGTTGGTTGTATGTGAAGGATGTTTTAGTTTTTCTTTTAAGGATTGGTTGTACAACCCTAGGATGGTGTTAAGGTGTTGACTTGTAAGTTTCTAGAACACTGGGTACGACTTGTGCTGCGTTCGTTCTTTATTATTTATAAAAAATTCTCTTTACCGACAAAAAAAAATGTATTACATTAAACAATATTAAGTAAGACTACACACAATTTAAGAAATTTTAAGTACTTTCAATAAAATAAGAAAACACATAAGAAATACATACCATAAATATATTATTCATGTGAGACAAATTTATACCTAAGGCGGTGTATGGTGCTCCACTAATTATTTTGATCACATTGTACATAGTTTTAAAGATAGTTGAATTGAAGCCCCACAAATTCACGAATCACATGATATATGTAAATAGAATTTGTCTCATATTCATATATGCAACAAACGCTTTTATCTTATATCTTAAGACACTTTATAAATATTTTCCAATCTCATCATAATCTATTCTTCAAAAATAATTCAAAAAAGAAAGTACGGCGATAATAATACCATGCGTATTCTCGAAGAACCGGTGGTGAGATTAAAAAAAAAAAAAAAAGGCTAGGGCTTCTTTCATTGCTACCCATTAGCTTATTAAGAAGGAAGATAGTACGATAATATTAATACATCATGATCATGATACTTCTATCACAACATTCGAATAATAAATAAATATTTTTTTAGGAATTTAAAATGCGTTAGGCCGGCAACTACCATCTGACCAAAAAGATTTGCCAAGATCGTCTTGCAACTTGCAACAATAAAATAATTATTAGCACATGAAATCATAGAGTATATCAAAATTAATTACTTATAATTTGCTAATTGCCCAAATAAATATCACAAAACTCTGTTCAATGACTTGCACATCCACCGTCCACACATTTACTTGTCACGAATTATAAGTAATGAAAAGAAAATCCTCAAGTTGATACAATTCTTCAAAAAAAAAAAAAAAATTAAAAATGGAAAGAGAATTAATATAAATTAATTAGTTATACATTTTTTTACAAGTTTAAACTTTTAGACGATATGTAATTTTTTCATGATGATATCAGGGTTTTTGGCGCTCAAATTTTAAATTTACAAAATTAACTTCCCTCATTAAATTATACATCTGTTTGGTCTCCTCTTCCTCGAAAAAAAGAGTTGAGAATCTGATATTAAATAATTATTTTGTATGTTTAACAGGTGACCCTCTTGGTTCCACATCTGCGTTTGCCAGCTTTGGTTCTTAGATATTTTCTTTGAAAAGTGCAAATATTTTCTCTTTTTTTGGAGATTAATTTTAATTAATTAAACCATGTCATATTCAACATCATTGTCATGATTATCCACATGCGTGGTTTGGGGTCTACATGTGGTCAAGGTCAAGAGAGTCTCGATAGCATATAGAGTTAGGTCAACCAAAATTAATTATGTATGTTTAATTTTACACGAAAACTTTATTTGTGTTTCTCTCTAACACTACAACTATACTAATCATTCTTGATGATGTAAACCGTATGCTTTGTTCATTTTGTAACGAAGTTTTATTTTAGTACTTATTATTAATTTGTCTTCTAATCTAAATACGAGCTTTACTGCTTTACGGTGGTAGGATATATATATATATATATATATATATATATATATATATATATATATATATATATATATTTTGTTGCTCAAGTCTTAACACTGATATTTTATTGCCACACGTTAATTTTTACTCCTTTTCGTAAACTTATATATGTAATTACATAAAAAATATATACGTTCCATCTTCACTGTCATGACATGTAGAGTTGTTCAAATGTTCGAGTGCACGCTTAGATTTAAAAAAAATAAAAAAATACTCTAAAAAGTAATTGTAATATTTCAATTGCAAATAAAAAAAAAAAGACACAGTTCAACGTATTAGTATATATTTTAAAAAAGTTAAAATTGAGTTTAAAAAAGTTAAAAGTAGTGTGCAATGATCAAATAGAACAAGATAAAATACTACTCAATTCAAGAATCTCAATCATAATATATATATATATATATATATATATATATATATATATATATATAAAATAGATAATCTTTAACAAATTGATTGAAGAATAAAATATATCATAATTATGATTGATTAAAGCTTGAGTTTTAGGTATCACATCACATGAATGACATAGATTACAGAAAAGAAAAGCACTTAACCTCTGATCACTTAGGCTTAATAGTTAATTAGTCAAAAGTTGTATAATTATTCAAAACCATATTGCCAAAAGAAAAGGTAATAAAGCAAATTAACAAAGTAATCCCTCACCTAACAAGAATTATCTCAAAAATTTGAGACACTAATGTGAGATCGTCAAAAGGGGATAATATAATTAAGCAATTATTAACGAGAAAATATGTAATTATAATAGACAACAAGAATAAAAGTTATTCATCAATGAACCATGTAGAATATAAGCCTTTGTGAGCTTGTAGAAATAATAATAATAATAATAATAATAATAATAATAATAATAATAATAAATAGGCAAATATACGCCTACGAGGTATCGAACCCACAACCTCCAAATAGAGGTGTGAACCACTAGGACACATGCTATTTTTGTTCATTTATTTGCATTTAATTGTATATAACCTCAAATTAACTCCTGTTTATTTTTTAAATTCATCAGATTCAATCCTTTTTGTTTCTAATTCGTTTATATATATATATGTATATACTAACTTTTTTTTATTAATTTTATAAATTTAATATTGTAGACTATTCTAAATTATTAATTCATTCGTTTTTATTCATTTAATTGTATATAATTCGAAATTGACTCCCATTTTTTTTAAATTCATCAAATTAATTCATTTTTACTTCTAATTCGTTTATATATATTTATTTACTAACTTTTCTTATTAATTTTATAAATTTAATATTTTAGATTATTTTAAATTATTAATTCATTCGTTTTTATTCATTTAATTGTATATAATTCGAAATTGACTCCCTTTTTTTTAAATTCATCAAATTAATTCATTTTTGCTTCTAACTCGTTTATATATATTTATTTACTAACTTTTTTTATTAATTTTATAAATTTAATATTTTAGACTATTCTAAATTATTAATTTTATTCGTTTTTATTCATTTAATTGTATATAATTCGAAATTGACTCCCATTTTTTTTAAATTCATCAAATTAAATCTTTTTTTGTTTCTAATTTCTTTAAATATATATATATATATACTAACTTTTTTATTCAATAAAAAATGTATGCAAATCTCTAATATTCAATAAAAAATATAAAATATTCAACAAAATTAAAATATTCAACAAATAAAATAAAATATTCAACAAAAAATGAAAAAAATTCATCTCTCTCTCGTCACTCCTCTCCAGAGAGGAACTCGTTGATATCAATATCAACATCCTCACCATCGCCCTCGCCCTCACCACCTCCATGTCCGCTCCCCCCGGCACCGCTCCCCCAGACACCACTCACCCCGGCATCAAAATGTGGTGGGAGTGGGGGTTGGGGGTTGGGCGTTGTTATACCCGACAAATATTACCCTACTATTCGGGTAACGTGCTAAACCCGTCAAACCGAGGTGGCGCACGGGCGAGGAAATCAAGATCGTCGGGCTCAACCGAGTAGGCGGGTAGAGCGCCAAGTCTACCCGACAAAGACCCCGGTGACTTATCGGGGAGCGTACTTGTTATATAGGCCAAAAGTCGGACGGCCAGCGGCTAGCCCTGGGAAAGAGATCTCTACCCGCTTCCCGAGAATGTTTTCCCGGGCTACTCGCCACCCACATGGTACCCGGTTACCCGTCTGCCTGATCCCAGCTCCGCCAGCTGTGAGAGTATGGTCAGCATCATCAGTTCAGAGGATGTGACAGGGTCAGAGTGGGTAGTTGGGCCAAGTCCCATCAGTACAAGGGCAACAGTGCCAAGTGGCGTCTTCCTATTGGTCCATAGAGGGGGCTGTAGTCACTCATTACCTCCCAGCTAGGAATAGGAGGGGCCCACGGGTTTACCAACCCAAGGTGGGGAAACCCACCATGTACACTATAAATAGGGCCTTAAATGCCCAAATGTAACACACAACTCATTTATTGCAAATCTACTCTTGAGAGCTCATTTACTGCTTTTATTTATCGTAAATATCAAATCCTACCCGCTAGGAACCCGACGGCGAGATCCTCATGAAATCGCTGTCAACAGGCGTTAATGCCCATCTGTTGAGTGATGCTGGTGAACCAATCCCGAAGACTCATGTTGTAGCTCGTGAGGGCCTCCATCTGCTTCCGGATGGCTCTAAGCTCACGCTCTACCTGAGAGGGAGCGGAGTCGATCGAGGAGGACGATCCACTGCTCTGGCGGTAGGTCTACAGGATGGTCTTACTGTGACCGCCCTGCCCCACGACCTTCTCCTTCTTGACTCCGACCACATCTAAATAGATGTGGTCCTCATCAATCCGGGGAGGGGTGGGGTTCTCCCCGCTGTCCTCTCCGGGGGCCACCTGCTGCGAGGCATGGGCGAGTCGATCCTTAAATTGGTTCTGAAATTAAAATTATAATAATTAAACTACAATTATAATAATTAAATTAAAATTAATTAAAATTAAAAAATACTTACGTGGATCTCGGTAGTGCGGGCGTAGGTAGACGTCTCAGTCTCCGGGTTCACTGGGTGGGAGATCTCCATCTGTTCATAGAGAGTGGGCTTTCGTCCGTGCTCCCTCTCCTGTAGCGAACCAAATTCAATAGATTTTAAATATTAAACATTTAAAAGTTTATTAATATTCAAATGTAAATAAAAATATAATACTTACAAAGGCGAGGGAGTGCTCGTAGATGGATCGGGATCCAGCCCGATGTCTGGCGACGCCTTGCCCGGTGGGGTCCTTCAACCGATTCTCTCTTGATTTCTCGGACTTGGCTTTGAATTGCTCACTATTCCAGTGAGCAACCAAAGCATCCCAGACGGAACGTCCGTCTGGCCCTGTGCCCAGCTCCAGCTGCGCCCCACTATTGAACTTCCTCCTCAGTCCGTAGATAATATTTTTGTACCGCTCCTGCGCTTTGCGCAGAACAAGCCGTACATAACACTATCATGGACAGGATTCCAGACGCACAGCTTCTGCAATTAAATTACAAATAAAATATTAACAAATAAATTCAATATAAAATATTAAATGTAATTAAAATTATAATAAATATACATTGAACTCCTCGAAGTACTCCCTCCTCTTTCGCTCGGGCACCATGGACCACGAGTGGGCACCAACCTCGAACGGGAGCTTTTTAATGGCCTCTGAGACCTTAGCGCTAGTCTCATGGCCTGAAAGCATACTGTAACATAAAAAAATTCAAGTTAATATTAATAATTAATATTAATGAATACAATTAAAATTATTTAATTAATTATCTAAAAATACTTACATGTTGTCGCTAGGGACAACAGTGAGACGGCTATCCAACTGGGGATGCTGCCGTGAAGCCGTAGATCCGGCAACAGAAGTAGAGCCAGCAGCACTGGACTGCTGGGAGGAGGATGGTGTCATCTCCGGAGCACGTCGAACCTCCCGGAGCACCGGTCTCAACGACCCCGACCTCCTCTTCCCTCGATCCTGACCCCGACCCTGACCCCGACCCCGACCCTGTGACCCACTCTGATCGGGGTTATCATGAGAGCTCATCTGTAATAAATTTAAATTCAAAAGATTAACATAACTTATTATATTTATACACAACTACGAAAATTCCTAAACTAAATTCACAACTACGAAAATTCTTAAACTAAATTCACAACTACGAATATAACTAATCAACAAAAATCACAACTACGAATATCCCTAAACGAAATTCACAACTACGAATATAATTAATCAACAAAATTCACAACTACGAATATCCCTAAATGAAATTCACAACTACGAATATAATTAATCAACATAATTCACAACTACGTACGAATATAATTAATCAATAAAATTCACAACTACGAATATAATTAATCAACAAAATTCATAACTAAGAATATCCCTAAACCAAATTCACAACTACGAATATAAATCAACAAAATTCACAACTACAGAAATTCCTAAACTAAATTCACAACTACGAATATCCCTAAATGAAATTCACAACTGCGAATATAATTAATCAACAAAATTCACAACTACGAATATAAATCACTAAATTCACAACTACGAATATAAATCACTAAATTCACAACTATGAATATAAATCAATTAAATTCATATATATACGTGTGTGTGCATATATATATATATATATATATATATATATATATATATAACTTCATGCATTATTCAAATATATAAAGATATATAATAAACAGCTAAAGTTTGAAAAATTTACATTTATTAGATAGACGGAGAAGCAAGGAGGGTATTGACAGAAAGCTCGACGGATGGCGGCGGCGGAGTTTTTTTTAGCGTAGGCCGAAAGTGAGTACGGTCTGTGACTAAAAAGGGAAAAAAAATTAGCGAGCGCCATATCCCCCGGCATTAAATGACTCTTGCCCGTTTCCAAGAATGGGTCAACTGACCGATTTGCGACCGCATAATGGCGGTCGCTAAACCGGCGGTAAGTAGTTTGGCTGACCTTTGAGTTTTCGCGACCGCCCATTGACTTGAAGCGAAAATACCAGCTTTTACTAGTAGCTTTCCCGCAAGAGTACGGGTTCACTGTAGTATTGGCAAGTATAGGGACCAAGTATTATCGAACCCAAGGGAAAGTGTGTATGCCAATAGATCCCTAAAGATCTACGCGTCGTAGTTAATATGAGTGAAATGTTTTTGGATTTTTGAGAAGAATTAATTTTAAACTAAAATAAACTAATTAAACTAAAGTACTGAAGAAGACGAATTAACTAAGGTTTGTATGCAAATAAGTTATGGTGATGCTCAGGATAGGAATCCATACGTATACTAACGGAGCGGGTACATAATCAAAATAATTGCGACGCGCAAGAAATAACCTAAGTAAAAGAATGCAAGATGAAAGCTCAAGATTTTAAACCCTAATACTTTATCCTAACATTCGCCTTCACTAATCCACTAACAAGTTAATAGATCGTGCTTAATTAAAGAGGCCCTCATTTAACTAATGGTGATGCGGCCGTCCTCCATAGCTAAACCGACAAATTAATCAACCCCTTCTAAACCCTCTAGTTAAGTCTACTAGTTGTTAAAGAGTGATGCGGCCGTCCTCTCCCTAACACGTTCGTACGAAATTCAAAGGAAAAGTTAAGATTGATTTTAAGAATTCATTAATTAAGAGAATTAAAACCTAAACGTCACGAACTACCTTAATTACGTACCCACATCCTACTTCTACGAGTTCATCCTACCCCAAGCATACAAGGGTTTTAGCCGGACATGGTTATAACGATAACAAAAGCAATTGACGAAGTAACGAACATAAACATGATGAATTGAAGTGAAAAACTAAAAAGCATGAACTAGGGTTTTGAAAGAAAATAATTCTAAGAACTGAAATTAGATAAATAAAACAAAGTCTAAAGTGTTTAATGTAATCAAACTAATGAAAAGAAACTAAGAAACGAAAATAAACTAAGAATTCGTACTATAACCTCGATTAAACGTAAAGTAAAGCTTGCTCGTCTCTTCTCCTCCAAAAACTAACTCTAAAAACAATCTCGTATCAAGTGGTGTATGGTAGTCTCTCAAAAACGAGCTCGGGACGAGTATATATAAGCCTTGGGCCGAATCGGGAACTCGTGGGCCAGAAAAACAAATCTTGAAAGTTTGCTCTCGGAGGCGCTCGAGCTGTTCCGCTCGAGCGGACGCGCTCGAGCTTGTTGGTCGAATGGGGCAGGCGGTCGAGCAGAGGCGCTCGAGGTGTTGAGCTCGAGTGGAGGAAATGTTCTGTAAGTCAGAGGCGCTCGAGCTGTTGAGCTTGAGCGGAAGCGCTCGAGGGGCACTGGTTGAATGGTGCACGAAGTCGAGCGGAGGCGCTCGAGTGGTCTTGCTCGAGCGGCCCTTCTCTCCTTTCAACTAACACTTCTCTTCTCATGCACTAGTACCGTTCGTATTTCTTCGATATCTTCTCATCCGGGCATCCGTTTGAGCTGATTCAAAGTCCTACGAACTCCGTTTTTCGCCCTTAATTCACCTATGAGCATCAAAGAGACAAATTCATCAATGTAAAGAAATAGTACTCATTTGACTCTAAAAACTCAATAAAATCAACCAAAACTAGGGCATTTCTAGCTACGAATCATGACAATTTCACGCCTAATCAACCCCCCCAAACTAACCATGTTGCTTGTCCTCAAACAACGAAATAATAAGTCAAGTGAAATTGTTAGGAATGAGTCCAAGAATCAAATCACGCAAGCAAATGAACTCGAGCTTCAAAGATCAATCAGAAGTATACTCACTCATCTTCCATCATCATACTCATGCAACAACAGCAAGAATCACCAAAATCAAACATGGATGTGCACTCAACGATGTGTTTCACTCCCTCACAAGTGTATATCAATGATAAAGGGACTCACTCAAACAATCAATCACACATATCGGCAGCCATAGGCTTGTAAGCACTCTCAACTCCGACCATACTCTAAAAATCAATGCCGAATCAAAAAGGACTTTTCTCAAGGTTGTAATGTTGGCTCTTTGGACAGGTGGGATAACAATATGGTAAAGTGACTCAAGTGAATGGAGAATAGAAAATCAAACTTTGGCACTTCGAGATTAGGAACAAAATACTTCAAACATTTTCAATAAACACACTTTCAATTCCAACACTCTCAACACTTCAATTTTTTTTTTCTTTCTCACTTTTTTCATTTTTTTTTCAATCACTTCACTTCTTTTTTCACAAACACATGAGCTCATTTTCTTTTGCTCATTCTCAATTTTTTTCTTTTTCCCACAACTCAAAACTTCATCACACCTTCTTCTCATACTCACTCAAGCAATCACATTTTCCTTTTTCAACTCAACTCAATCCCTTCAACATTCACACTTTTCCTATTCACCACTCAAATTGGGACAAAAAGGCTTAGGAACTTGGAATAGTGTTTAAATGTGCTAGCAAATGAATTAGGCTTAAGGCTCAACGGGGCTAACAAGGGACAAATATCCATGGTAAGGAAAATTTAGGCTAATTGACTCATTCAAAACAAAAATGGTCTAAAATCACATTCGGCATATCAAACTAGACACAATCAAGAAGCAAGAGCACACACAAGTTCTAGCATCCTCTAAGGTGACGATCCACTCACAAACGAAGAGATCATTTCATGCATCAAACTCTCAAAAGGCTCAAATCTCACGGCTTTCACATCCATGCTAGTCCTAGTGAATTCTCACTCTCATCACATAAGTATTCAAAAGAAAAATTCTCAAGCATACGAGTTCTTTCTCAAATCCACTCTAACTCAAACACTCACACAATAGAATTCCTAACTCACTCTCACAACTCAACTCTACTCATCAAATCATACTCAAAGATAGCAATAAGTAAGCATAAGCTGATTGATAGGCATGAAAGATGCAATAGCGAATCAGATCAAAATCACCCCAAGGAGCATCTCAAGGCACCAAATAATCAAACTCAACTCAAAGAGAGGGTGTGCATGCATGTGCAATGTAACCATAAAACATAAAAAAAAAAAACTCCACCCCCCAAACTTCGACCTTGCGAAGAGGTCTAAGTTTGGGGTTGTGGGTTACCTCAACCAAACAATTTAGTTTCTCTCAACAACGTTGCACACTCCCTTGCTTGAGTTCCTTCAATCTCCACTTATTTAGCACTCCTTCGAGACAAGCCTACAAAATAAACTCTCAAGTACGAGGTTAAACGTACGACTCAACAACATCCTAATAACATAATAAAATACTAAAAACAAATAAAAGTGGGTTTCCTCCCATGCAGCGCTATTTTTAAGGTCCTCATGCCGGACCAAGCTCAAAGGAGCTTATGGGACATGATACTCAAAAATACCTCCCCTACTCTCATGTTGATGGGCGAACAACTTCGCATTTAATCAACGAAAGATTATCATTAAACTTGATAACAGGATAGCAAATCAAATGAGCTAGCAGCCTCGTGGAGCGAACAGCTTCGTAGCGGAGCTAGCAAATTCGTAGGGCGAACAGCTTTGTAGAAAAGCACTAATGCGGCAATCAGAATTGTGGCGAGCAGCCTTGCAAAGAACAGCTGTGCCAGCGGTTCAAGCCAGTCAATATGGGCGAACAAGGACGTAATACAGCGAGCAGAATCGCAAAATGATCCCAAGCGAGGAGCGAACAGCTCAGAACGCAAAGGACCATGACATCTAACAGAGACGTACAAGCGAGCAGCCGGTCACCGTCGAGAGCATCTCAGAAGTGCCAAAGATCAAGTACAACATGGGGAATCCCAAGAGTCACTAGCTTAGATATGGTCCAAGTGTCCTAACACTTGGCACCCATCCAATGAATAATAGTGTAGATGTTGTACAAGTGTCCTAACACTTGGCAAAGATCCAATGGCTAAGCCATCAAGATGGTGACACATGGCCACTTTGTATGTCTATAAATACTCCCTTCTTGTACATGAAAAATGGGGGAGAGAATTCAATACATAGCAAAACTCTTGCCAAATTATTCCTTGAACACTACTTAGCCAAATTTCATGATTTCTTGATCTTGTTTGATGATCTTCACTATAGAAAATAGCCACTAATCTTCTTAGTTAGAAAAGGTCATCAACAATTGGCGCTAGAAGGAGGGTTCGAACCTTCGGTTGTAGAAAAATTCGAAGAAAGGTTGAAGACTGCCACCGGAATCTGCATAATTTCGCCGGAATCCGGGATGAGGCTACCGGAAAACAAAAGTGCATATTCTTAGGACAAAGATTTACAACACTTTAAGGATTTCAATGCATGTGTGCATGAACTAGGGTTTTCAAACCTTTACAATCACACACAAGGCTAGTAATCCTTGGAAAAGGTGTCTGTAAGTACAAGATTACTTCATCCATTTGCTTATTTACCCACATTTCGATAGCCAAGATGGTTAGATCGCAAGAAGAACGACATTCAAGTATATCTCCAAGTCGTAGACCAAGAACTAGGGTTTCTTCCACCGAAGGACATGCACGGACAGTGAGAGCAACTTCGCAGAGGAATATACAAGTCACTATTGACACGATTCCACCAGAAGTTGAAGCTCTTGCTCAAAATCCCGAAGAGCTAGCAAAAACCATTGCTGTTCTTCAATCCTTGCAAAATCGACATATAGCAGGACCGTCAAGAGCACCTGTGACGACCAGACGAACAGGCGAGCAGGAGCGTACTGGCGAACAAAGGAGTAAAATGAGAGAAGATGCACGTCGGGACGAGGCCGACAGCGAGGAAGTTCGCAGAAATAAAGGAAAAGCTCCACTGAGCGAACGTCTAGGAAGCAGAGGAGAATCATCACCGAGTCGAGCAGATGAATCAAGCAAAAGTACTTCCCGGACAAGTGCTTTGGAGAGATTAGGAACAAGGAATGTGAATAGGAGGGAGCCATCCCGAAGGCATGAGGAGCGATCACACCATCCTGCTCGCCCATCAGTGCATGACCGAATCCGGAGGTCGGCTTTTGGCCGACTGGGGCCAAATGGAGCTAGCAACGCTGCTAGGAAGACAACTCAGGAGAAACGTCCCGTTGGCAAGGGACTGCATCGTGAAGAGGTCACTGAACCCAATCACGATGAACAACCTTCCATCGGGAGAACTCCCCCAGATGAATTGCAGGAAATGAGAAAGGCAATCGAAGAATTGCAGAAACAGTTGGAATCCCAGAGAGGTGTCGGATCAACCGTTCTCCCATCTTCACCATTATCTCCGTCTATCCTCAGTGCACCGATCCAGAAGAAGATACAGTTCCCAGCCATCAATTTATATGAGGGAACGTCGGACCCCCGCATTCATGCGACAAAATATTCGGATTTTATGATTTCGATGGGGGCAACCGACGCCACACAATGCCGAAATTTTCCACTCACCCTAGGAGATGGCCCGCACAGATGGTTTTCATCATTGGCGCCTGGCTCCATCAATTCCTTTGCCCAACTAAGCAAAGAGTTTCTGTCCCACTTCTCAACTGCCGGGTCTTACTTGACCCACAGACACCGTCTAGCAGATATTAGGCAGGGAGACGAGGAGTCTGACAAGCAATTTCTGGAAAGATTTGATAAAGTGTTACTGGAGGGCGAGATGGTGAGTGAAGACACGAAGATTGTGGCAGTGATGGCTGGTTTAAAGAAAGGAACTGATCTGTGGAAGGAAATGCATCTGACTTGCCCGAAAACATACACAGAGTTCAGACACAAAGCGGGAATTCACGTTTCAATGCAGGAGGCCTTACACCGAGAGATGGGAGACAAGACTGATCCGAAAAAGTCTAACAAAAAGTCGGGAGGAAGTGATTACAAAGCTCCGAAGAACATGAAGTCATTCAATGATGGAGCTGAGTTGAAAGAAAAGTTGAGTCAAGTCCTTACTATGTCCGTGGATGCTGTGTACAACAACGTTAAGGACAGGGAAATGTTGTCAGAGCCGCGGAAGATAAGGCAAGAGAGAGGAAAGCTGAACCCGAACAAATACTGTGCTTATCATCAGAACATCGGCCACTTCACGAGCGAGTGTCGAGATCTATTGAAGCAGTTGTGGAGGTTCTATGAGGAAGGGAAGCTGTCCGAATTCGTGAAGAGGGAACCAGGTAAAAGACCAAGGGCGCCAGTACAATCCAGTTCGGATGACGAAGATAGTGATGACCAACCAAGCAAAGTTGGTAAGAGGGGAAGGAAGGTCCCAGCAGCCCCAGCAAGGCATATCCCGGAAATCCTAATGCTGGAACCCACTGGGCCAGTAGGTGGTTGTTCTGATGGGAGACCACCTATGTCGAAAAGAAAGAGGAAGGCAGAGCTGAGAGCAGTCGATCAAGTAATGGAAGTGGGTGTAAATCCATCGACCAAACGAACAGGGGACCTGACTTTCTCAGAGAAAGACTTAGACGGGATACTTACTCCCCACAACGACTCATTGGTCATTTGCGCCAATATTATGGGGACAAAAGTACATCGTCTACTTGTCGACACTGGTTCCTACACGAATATCCTGTTCAAGAGCACGGTGGACCAGCTAGGAGATTGTGCTGAGTACATCAAAGATTGTAATCACAAGATTGTAGGATTCGGGAATGCTGTGACCACCCCGCTAGGAATAGTTACGTTGGCAGTTGAGCTTGTATCAATCGAGGACCCGGAGAGGAAAATGAATAGAATGGTAGACTTCCTGGTTGTAGACCAACAGTCCACCTATAACGGGTTCCTCGGCCGTCCTTTCTTGCATGAATTTAAAGCAGCTGTTTCAACGTACTATTATTGTTTAAAATTTCCAACAAAGAGGGGTGCAGGTACAGTTAAAGGAGATCAAAGGAAAGCTCGTGCGTGTCTGTTACAAATACAGTTGCAGGATCATCAAGTCAACATGGCGGACAAGTGCTCAGACAAGGACGGGGACGATAGCGAGGCCATGACTTCCGTTGACACTGAAATAATGGAAGTCGACGAGCAGCTTTGCACAGACGAACAACCACGCAGCGACGAGCAACTGTGCGCAGACGAACAGCTGCGCATTGGCGAGCAGATATGCGTAGGCGCATAGTTGGACGAGGACGAGCAGGAACGCGAAGACGAGCAGCTCGCCCAAACAGGAGGTACAGAAGCTGCTACTACTAGCAACGAGGAAGAACAAGCAAAGGCAATGGACGTTGATGCAGAAGACATAGAGCCACGACTGGGGGCAGAACCGATGGGAGTCGAAGACGAGCCAAAGATAGAAGGGCCCATTATTGACCCCAGATGGAAAGGCCAAAAACGAAGGGCTACCCCGGTCGAAGAGTTGGAAACTGTAAAAGTCGACCCGAACCAAGAGGGCTTAGAACTCTTCATAGGGTCCGAGCTACCAGAGCCGTACAGGACCAACATGATTGAGTTTCTTAAAGCAAACCTCGATGTGTTCGCATGGTCGCATGCAGACATGGTGGGCATCAGCCCCGAACATGCTTGTCACAGGCTCAACATCGACCCGGGGAAGAGGCCAGTCCATCAGAAGAGGAGAAAATTTGGACCCGACAAATACGAGGCGCTCGACGTGGAAGTCAAAAAGCTGCTGGATAACGACTTAATCAAACAAGCGTTATGCCCGCAATGGGTGGCAAATCCAGTTTTGGTCAGGAAAGCAACTGGAGCATGGAGACTCTGCATCGATTTCACAGATCTTAACGCCGCCTGCCCGAAAGACAACTTCCCATTGCCTCACATTGACCAGCTAGTTGATAGCACCGCCGGACATGAGCTGCTAACGTTCATGGATGCATTCGCAGGATATCATCAAATCGCGATGCATCCCGATGATCAAGAGCACACTGCGTTCTACACCAACAAGAACTTGCTATGCTGGAAGAGAATGCCATTTGGGCTAATCAATGCTGGAGCTACATATCAGAGACTGGTCAACAAGATTTTTGATGATCACATCGGGAAGACGATGGAAGTATATGTGGACGACATTGTTGTCAAGAGCTCAAAAAAAGGAAAATCACTTACAGCACCTGGCTCAAACATTTGAGATACTTCGGACCTACAATATGAAGTTGAACCCCAAGAAAAGCAGTTTCGGAGTCCATTCTGGGAAATTCTTGGGACATCTGGTTAGTCAACGAGGAATTGAAGCAAATCCAGTGAAAGTGAAAGCAATCATGGAAATGCAACCACCTAGGTCGGTAAAAGAAGTCCAACGACTAACTGGATGTCTAGCAGCTTTGAGCAGGTTCGTCTCAAGATCCGGAGATAAGTGCAGGCCATTCTTCGAGGCCATCAAGAAAGGAAAGTTTCAATGGACAGACGCCTGTCAACAAGCGTTCGAGCAGCTGAAAGATTACCTCAGTGATACAAAAATTCTTGCCAAGCCAATCCCAGGGGAAAAGTTATACTTGTACTTGGCGGCCTCAGAGGTAGCAATCAGTTCAGTGCTCGTTCGAGCAGAAGGAAAGTTCCACCTGCCCATCTACTATGTAAGTCATGCCTTGCACGAAGCAGAGCTCAGATATTCACCAACAGAAAAGCTAGCATATGCGCTGGTAATGAGTGTCAGGAAACTTCGTCCATATTTTTTCGACCACCAGGTGGAAGTGTTGACAACGTTCCCACTCAAGCAAATACTGCACAGACCCGATGCGGCTGGTCGTCTCCTAAAGTGGTCCTTGGAAATTAGTCAGTTCGGGATTTCGTATGTTCCTCGAACAGCGATCAAGGGGCAAGCTTTAGCAGACTTTATAGTCGAACTGACTTTCCCCCAAGATCCAACGAGAGGGCATAGCCATCCCTGGCACATGTATGTTGATGGTTCATCAACAAATACAGCATCGGGAGCAGGTATAGTCTTGATAAGTCCGGACAGGCAAGTTTTTACTTCAGCTGTTCGATTCGAGTTCATGGCGACGAACAACGAAGCAGAGTACGAGGCTGTGATCGTTGGGTTACGCCTAGCATTAGCAGTTGGAGTACGGAGGTTGCAAATCTTTGGAGATTCACAATTGATCGTCAACCAGGTCCGAGGAGAATATGAAGCAAGAGATGAAGACATGGCTTTGTATCAAAAGATTGTTGCTCACTTGGCCTCTTTGTTCGAACAAATATACATTGAACAAATACCAAGAGACAATAATGCTCAAGCAGATGCATTAGCCAGGCTAGCAACCAGCACCGGACCAGCAGAATTGTCGGAAGTGACGCTAACAAGAATGTCCAAACCATCAACCGAAGATTACAAGATCTATCAGATCGACGAAGATTTCGAAGAAGACGACTGGAGGATGCCGATCGTTGAATATTTGCAAAACGATAAAAAACCGGACAACCCATTCGAAGCTAACAAGTTGGTTAAAAGAGCGGCAAGGTACACCATGATGGACGGACAGTTGTACAAGAGAGGAATTTCGCTCCCACTTCTGAAATGTTTGGCTAGGGGGCAAGGACAAACAGTGCTGAAAGAGATCCATGAAGGTGTATGCGGAAATCATGCCGGAGGACGGGCTTTGGCACATAAAACAATAAGGCAAGGATATTACTGGCCAACTCTCCTTCAAGATGCAATCAAGATTGCCCGAACTTGTCATAGATGTCAATTGTTTGCCCCAAACATTCACAAACCCCCACATGAATTGATTTCAGTCAATAGTCCATGGCCGTTCGCGAAATGGGGAATTGACCTTATCGGGCCTTTTCCCCCAGGACAAGGAAATGTTCGATTCGCGGTGGTGGCTGTGGACTACTACACGAAGTGGGCGGAAGCAGAAGCACTCGGATGAATCACACAGGAGAAAATGATCAACTTTATATGGAAAAACATTGTTTGTCGTTTCGGGGTCCCTCAGGCGATAGTGAATGACAACGGAAAGCAGTTTGAGGGAAAAAAGATCAGAGATTTTTGTGAAAAATGGGGAATAAAGAAACATTTCTCGACACCATACCACCCCCAATCAAACGGTCAAGTGGAAGCAGTGAATAAAATAATCAAGCATATACTGAAGATTCGTTTGGTTGACAAGCAAGGAAAATGGTCAGAAGAGCTACCAGAGGTGTTGTGGGCATACCGAGTATCCCACAGAACAAGTACAGGCGAAACACCGTTCACAATGGCATTCGGGACAGAAGCAGTAATTCCGATTGAGTTAAAAGTCCCGACAAAACGAACAGCTGCGTTTGACGAAGAAACAAACAACTCTGCAATGGCAGCAGAGTTGGACTTGCTTGAAGAAAAAAGAATAACAGCAGAATTGAAAAATGCAATCTACAAAAGAAGAGCAGCAAAGTACTACAATTCTCAAGTAAAGGCAAGAGAATTCGAAATTGGGGACTTGGTACTTCGAAAAGTTTTAATACCACCAGGAGTATTCGGCCCGACTTGGGAGGGCCCATACAAGGTGACGAATAAGTGGCACAACGGCACATACGACCTTGAAGACATGGAAGGCAAGCCGTCCCAATACTCCTGGAATACAACTTTACTCAAGAAGTACTACCAATGAAGTCCTGTAAGTCTTAGAAAGTTTGTAAATAGATCCTTTGTAAATTTTTGAAATTTTTGCGCAAGTTTATAAGCGAGCAGATTTGCATTTATCTTACTAGGCGAGCAGAATTGCTTTAATCTTTTGTCTTGTTGAATTTTAGTTTTTAAGCCTCAAGTCCAAATTACTTAGTTGCTCGCCCAAAAAATTAGCAAAATACGAGTCTGTTATAAGACGAACATAAAAGCTTATTAAAAGCAAAAATAAGGCTAAGTCCATAACGGACCAATAGCCCACATTAATGCAAGGCCAAGTCCACGAGCGACCAAAATGGCCCAAACAACTAAAGGTCAAGTTCTATAAGAACCAAATGACCAACTTAAAATTTAAGTGTTTACCTTAAGGAAAAATGAACACTTAAAAACTGTCATGAGCAAAAAACAATAGGCGAGCAATTAAGTAAGACAAACAATAGGCGAGCAATTAAGTAAGACAAACAAAGAGGCGAGCAGTTAAGTAAAGACAAATGAAGAGGCATAAGCTTGTAGACGAACAAAAAATCTTCATTTCATTAGATCAAAAAGTTTTACAATAGGAATGAGAAATACAGAAATGTTATACATCCTATTGTAAGAAAAAACTAAAGTCTTCAAGGAAGAGGAGGAGGAGGAGCATCTTCAGTCCTGGTCGCCGGCGCGCTCGGCTGCTCGCCCTGGGCACTTGTACCAGCCCCGTCTATGGGGGTCAAGGGAAGCGAAGACAACCCTTCAAAAACCTCATCAGCGGCTGCCGCGTTGGTCGCCGCTGAAGCAGGGTCAGGCTGACCGCCGTAAGTAGGAGCAACAATGTCGACGTCCTCGCCGAAGACTTCCAAAGGAAAGCCGAGGTCGGCCAAATCGGAGACGAACAAAGTCGAGCCAGGAGGAGGAGGATAATTTTTCACGTATTCAACGAAGTCCGCCTTCACCGCATCACGGATATCTTGGTTATGATCGTGAGCGAAGTGGACAGACCGTAAACATTCTGCAAAGGCACAAATGTACCCAAAATTGGTCTTGTCCATCACTTCCTGCTCATGGACTTCGTATTCGATCAGATTCTGGCGCTCTTCCTCCAGCCTCTTGACATGCTCCTCGGCAGCGAGCAACCGAGCGGATAAGTCTGCTCGCTCCTTCTCAGCTCTCTCAGCTCTCAAGTCTGAAGACTTCACCTCCAGCAGCATCTTCTCAGCCTTCTCCAAGGCGTTCTTCTCGCCAGTTAACGAGGCCTCCATTTTCCTCTCCATCAAAGCCAGCATCTTAGCATGCTCGGCCTTGCATTCTTTGATGGCAGAGGCTCTTTCCTCGTCCATCCTCTCCACGCGACGGCCCAAATCGCGGTTTGTTCGCTCGAGATCCAGAACTTGATCGAGCAGCACTTGAGCCTGGACCACTTGATGGCTAGCATTGTACGCCATCAGGCGAACATTGTCGCTCACAGTCTGACCCGTGACAAGGGTGTTCGCCGATTTGGTCCAAGCTCTCGGGACCATCTCAGCTGCTCGACGGACAGGAGCATCGGGAATGTCGCGAAAGCTGGGGGGGGCATCCTTCACAACAGCAAAGTGGTGAAGAGCAGTTCCTCGACCGGGATAACGCTCCGGTTTGTACCTAACCAAATGAAGAATTAAGAGTAAGAACAAAAATGATGACTAAGATCAGACGAACAACAAAACCTGAAAAAGCGAACAACTTACTCTTTAATTCTAGAAGGATCCCAACCTAAGTAGGAGAGATCCTTGGGGTACACCACCGTTTTGGTCGCCGCCATGCTAGCGACCACCTGTTGCTCGTCCACCACTTCCAAAGAGGTGGATCTAGAAGCAGGAGATCGGGGAGCAGCACTGCTCGCCTCCGCCATGGTCTTTGATCGCTTAGAGGCGCGATCATCGCCGCGAGCATCATCGCCTCGCGGCGCCTTCTTCTTCTCCTTCTCTTTTTCCCTCTCCTTATCCTTCCTTACATCCCGTGGAGAGGGAGTAGATTTGGCTGCAGGTTTGCGGCGACCAGCTCCGGCGGCTGGGCGACCAGAAGGGTTCTCTCCGGCCCGGAGACGCATGATAGCGAGGGGAGGATCCATCTTTCTCCTTGAAGCATCAGCCATCTGTTTAACTCGATTGGCGAGTAGATAATATGACTCGGGCACAGCTGGGATAGCAACAGTGACTTGTTGATCTGACAAGAAAAATACAAGTGTTAGGCGAGCAAGAATGATGAACGAGCAAAAATGATTGGCGAGCAAAAATAAAAAGTTACCTTCTGGAACGGCGGCTTGGGCTTCAAGATGGTGAGGACTCGTGACCAAGCCAGCAAGTTTGCGACAATGAGCCTTCGAGAGATGGTGTATGTCGCGACTAGCAACATCGCGAAGAGAGATGATGGCTAAGGTGAAGAGAAACTCGTCGCTCAGATTAGGGTTCCCCCACTTCAAATTTCTCAAGCCTGCAAAACAACAAAAAGGATTAAAATTAGTCCTATTTATGAACTAATAAGATAAAGGAAGGCCTACGTTTAGCATTTCCAAAGCGTTCGGGCGACATGATGCGCGCCTGCCCGCCGGCGAATCCCTCCGCTGCTCGCCAGTCACCACCAATGAAGAAAAATTGGCGATGCCAACCCTTAATTTTATTGGGGACTCCTTCAATGAGTTTCAGCCCGGTCTTCGCTTTAACATAATACCAACCAGCTCCATCCTCTTGTTGAGCAGAAATAGTCAAGGCGTAGAGAATCTCCGCGGTTGTTATCTTGTTTTTATAGCCCTCAAGACCAAAAAGAGTCATGAAGGCTAGGAGACTACTCCAACCGTTTGGAGTAATCTGGGTGATCGCCAGGTTCATGTCGGACAAGAATCGCCCGATAAGTGGATGAACGGGGAGAGGAAAACCCGTGTTGAGCACATCCAAATTGATCGCCGTGCAACCAGGAGGAGGGCGATCAGCAGTTTCTCCTTCCTTTGGAATGTACATAAAAATGTCGTACGGAATCTTGTAGGTAGCACGGATGCTCGCCAGGTCTTCCTCAAAGAGCACGCTATCGAGGCTGCTCGCTGCAAAGTCCCCACTTTGTTTCTTCATGATTACCCTCGATGGAGTGACAAAAGTCTTCGAGTAGCGAGCAGCATAGTCCCTCCACTCATTATCGCGAACAACTCCTTCCGGGATCCGAGATTCGGGTGTAGTTTGAGAGATGGGGAAATTGATTTCCCTTAAAAACTCCCAAGTGAGCGTAGGACCTTCTTGCTCGCCAATTCGCTGCTCGCCAGCAGTGCCAGTTTGGTCGTCCTCGAGGTCGATTGAACCCTCTATCTCCGCGGCCACTTCTGCGGAATCTTCGCCAAGGTCAGAAGACGTTTCAGGTTCGCGAGCAGGATGGTGAATATCTTCTTGATCGCCAGAGCGATCAGCGGCACACGTCTCTACCGAGCGAACAACGGAGCTCGCATCCGAGTCCGTGTCTTCGTCCACCAACAACGTGCGCGGGTTGTTCGCCAACGCTTGGCGAACAGATCTGCGCGGAGAATCCGGATTTACGGGTCATTTTTCCGGGTTTCGTCCGGGTCCAGATTGAGATGAATTTGAGGGGGTAAACTCCATTCGAAATAACGAGGCGGAAGTTTAACCAGTTTTAGAAGGATTTTAAGTACAATGGGTCCGAAATCAAAATTGCAGCGGTAACGTCACTACAAGACGGCGACGCAATGGCGGCTCACGGCCGGAGTAACAATGATGATTAAAGGAAATACGGAAGAAAAAGAAAAATTGTACGGAATCGAAATGTAAAGGAAAAACGAGGTAAATTACCTTTGAAAACGAAGAACAAAATGACACGAGAGGAGATTCAGGTACAAGAATCACGAAGAAAGAAAGCTTCGAAGCGTTTGTCAATGGCGGAAGCGTGAAAATCGAAAGAAGAAAGAAAGAGGAATGAATGGGAAATCGCCTATTTATAAGGATGAGGCTGGGTCGAAAATGCAATTTTCGTAAAATTCCGTAGGCCCCTATGAGCAAATTGGGGGTCGCGCGTGACTGACGCGACGCCTCGCATTCCGTGCCTCGGGAATCCAACCGTCACGACAAGAAAGGGCGTTCGCTGCTGGTCGCGCACTTTAGTTCCCATTGCTCGTTTGTTCGCCTACGCGGATGCTCGCCCATGTAGCTTACTATACTCTCTTCTTGCTCGCCCATTATTCAAAGATGAAATTATAGCTTGGTCTCAGTTGATCACTCCATATTCAACATAAGACCAAGCTAGGGGGCAATTGTTGATGGGCGAACAACTTCGCATTTAATCAACGAAAGATTATCATTAAACTTGATAACAGGATAGCAAATCAAATGAGCTAGCAGCCTTGTGGAGCGAACAGCTTCGTAGCGGAGCTAGCAAATTCGTAGGGCGAACAGCTTTGTAGAAAAGCACTAATGCGGCAATCAGAATTGTGGCGAGCAGCCTTGCAAAGAACAGCTGTGCCAGCGGTTCAAGCCAGTCAATATGGGCGAACAAGGACGTAATACAGCGAGCAGAATCGCAAAATGATCCCAAGCGAGGAGCGAACAGCTCAGAACGCAAAGGACCATGACATCTAACAGAGACGTACAAGCGAGCAGCCGGTCACCGTCGAGAGCATCTCAGAAGTGCCAAAGATCAAGTACAACATGGGGAATCCCAAGAGTCACTAGCTTAGATATGGTCCAAGTGTCCTAACACTTGGCACCCATCCAATGAATAATAGTGTAGATGTTGTACAAGTGTCCTAATACTTGGCAAAGATCCAATGGCTAAGCCATCAAGATGGTGACACATGGCCACTTTGTATGTCTATAAATACTCCCTTCTTGTACATGAAAAATGGGGGAGAGAATTCAATACATAGCAAAACTCTTGCCAAATTATTCCTTGAACACTACTTAGCCAAATTTCATGATTTCTTGATCTTGTTTGATGATCTTCACTATAGAAAACAGCCACTAATCTTCTTAGTTAGAAAAGGTCATCAACAATTGGCGCTAGAAGAACTTCGCATTTAATCAACGAAAGATTATCATTAAACTTGATAACAGGATAGCAAATCAAATGAGCTAGCAGCCTCGTGGAGCGAACAGCTTCGTAGCGGAGCTAGCAAATTCGTAGGGCGAACAGCTTTGTAGAAAAGCACTAATGCGGCAATCAGAATTGTGGCGAGCAGCCTTGCAAAGAACAGCTGTGCCAGCGGTTCAAGCCAGTCAATATGGGCGAACAAGGACGTAATACAGCGAGCAGAATCGCAAAATGATCCCAAGCGAGGAGCGAACAGCTCAGAACGCAAAGGACCATGACATCTAACAGAGACGTACAAGCGAGCAGCCGGTCACCGTCGAGAGCATCTCAGAAGTGCCAAAGATCAAGTACAACATGGGGAATCCCAAGAGTCACTAGCTTAGATATGGTCCAAGTGTCCTAACACTTGGCACCCATCCAATGAATAATAGTGTAGATGTTGTACAAGTGTCCTAACACTTGGCAAAGATCCAATGGCTAAGCCATCAAGATGGTGACACATGGCCACTTTGTATGTCTATAAATACTCCCTTCTTGTACATGAAAAATGGGGAGAGAATTCAATACATAGCAAAACTCTTGCCAAATTATTCCTTGAACACTACTTAGCCAAATTTCATGATTTCTTGATCTTGTTTGATGATCTTCACTATAGAAAACAGCCACTAATCTTCTTAGTTAGAAAAGGTCATCAACATCTCATAAGAGAAGGTGTCTAAGTTCTTTGCTCTATTCCCATCTTTTTTTTTCACCTCAGACGGTGGGCGTCTCAATTCTTTCTCACTCTTTTTAGGAGGAGTCTTACCAAACAGGTTCTTGAATTTGGACTTTTTCTTCTTAACTCCTCCTTTTCTCTTGAGCTGGACCACATCCACCTTTTTCACTTCTTCATCCTTCAATTTCTTCTCTTTATCCCTATCAAAATAAGTCAGATCATAATGTTCTTGGGTTAAATCAACAGGTGAAGGATTATCAAACTCATAAATAAAAGAAGGATTAGGGATAGGAGGTGTGTCTTCAACACTAGGATCAATGGCATCCATGCAATACAAACTCTCATCCTCCTTCGGGTACTTCATGGCCTCATATAGGGAAATCTTCACTTCTTAATCATCAACTTTCAACGTAATCTTCCCATTTACCACGTCTAGCACCATCCCCGCCGTCGCTAAGAACGGTCTTCCCAAGATCAGGGGCACGCGCTCATCTTCCTCCATTTCGAGCACTACAAAGTCGGTTGGAAAAATGTGATCTCCAACTCTAACAAGGACGTCTTCAACCACACCTTGAGGTCGAGTAATAGACCGGTCGGCTAGTTGAAGCGTCATCATTGTCGGCTGAAGTTCACCACCTTCCAACTTTTTGAAAAGCGACAAGGGCATAAGATTGATGCTCGCCCCTAAATCACATAGTGCTCCTTTCTTGATCCTGTTCCCAATGTCACATAAGATGGTAAAGCTCCCGGGATCCTTCAGCTTTGGAGGAAGCGCCTTGTGCACTAATGCACTCACCTCTTGGTTCAACTGCACCAACTTCGGCTCATCCACTCGCCGTCTTTTCGCGATCAAGTTCTTCAGGAACTTGGCGTAATTAGGCATCTGTTTCAAAGCATCATAAAAAGGAATGTTAATATGCAATTGTTTAAACACATCAAGGAATTTAGCGAATTTCTCATCAAGCTTCTTTTTCATGAAGCGTTGTGGATAAGAGACTGGTATCACAGATTTGGGTACCCCCCATTCATCTCTCTCGGTCTCTTTCACTTTCTCCCTTGCTTTCTTTGCCTTTTTCCACTTAGGAACTCTCTCAACCTTCTTAATGCCTTTCTCTTCAAGCTCTTTGCTCGCTTGAGTGCTTTCACCCTCAACCTTCTTCTCAACTCCTACCTCCCCACTCTCATCTCCATCTTTCTTATGTTCTTTCCCCTCTATCTCAACATCTCCTTTGGGCGTCTCAAAATCAGCAGGCATCTCAGGACCATCATAATTGGTCCCACTTCTAAGCTGGATAGCCTTACAATGTTCTTTAGGATTACCCTCAGGCATTGAAGGGTATTTGCCAGGCTCTCTATTCAATGACTTTGCAATCTGGCTCATCTGGAACTCTATAGAAGTGAACATTCGATTGTTCTCTTGTTGAATCCGATTTAGCTCTACATCTCTCTTGTGGAGGTCTTGATCACGCTGATCAACTTTCTTATGCAGATCTTTCACATCGTACTCCAAAAATGATAAACGTTTGCTTCTTTTCTCCACCTTCTGTAGGATAGCTCTCAACATCTCCTCAGTTGAGGCACCGCCTTCTCCACCAGGAGGTTTAGAACCTGGATCAACACCTGGAGGAACTGTAATACCCATCTTCGGGTTAGCATATGAAAAATTCTCGTTCTTCCTCCATTGGTTCTGAGGAAGCTGCTGGCCTCCTTGGTACCCTTGTGTGTTCCTCCATTGATTTTGAGGCGGCTGTGGACCTGGAGGTACAAATGGTTGGCCATAAGAAGGTCTTCCTTGAAAATTTCCACCTTGTGGATACCCATTTTGATTGTAATAAGGACCTCCCATATAATTTGCTACTTCTTGCTGAATTGTGGGCTTGTCCTCTTGCTCATTCTCTGTTGCATTCCCTCCAACCATATTCTTCCCCAACTCAAGGTTGTTAATCTTTTCCATCATGGCCATCAACAGCCTTCTCGTTCTTTCACCTTCCTCAACCTGATGAACTCTCTGGAAATCTGCATCCACATTCCAAGCTCCGGCATTCGTGACAATGTTGTCCACGATCTCTCTACACCTCACTATTCCTTGATTCGGGAATGATCCACTAGCACAGGCGTCTAGATGGTCTTGCCCAGCCTTGTTGGCACCACTATAGAAAAATGCCATGACATCTCCCTCATTATACCCGTGCTGCGGGCACTCTATCAATATGTTTGAGTATCTCTCCCACGCTTGACGTAGGTCCTCTCCTTGCTTCTGGCGAAAGGACGAGATCTCAATCCTTGCTTTGATCGTTCTGGATGGAGGGTAGAATCGCTCGAGAAACAGACGCTCGAGCTCGGCCCAAGTGGTAATACCTCCCCGTGGAAGCGTATTATCGTACCACTCTTTAGCTATTCCCGTCAATAAGAATGGGAACAACCTAAGCCTCTTGGCATCTTCATACATGCCATTGTAATTGAAAGTGGAGGCTATCATTAGAAAACTCATCAGATGAGTATGAGGATTCTCCTTCCCGATCACCCCCTTGAACTGGTTCTCTGTAAGCAGCTTTAGAATTCCCGGGGAAATCGAGAAGTTATTTGCCTCTACTGGAGGTAATGCCACTCCATCATAGTACCGTTGTGGCTGCGCCGCAAACCTTCCTCGAATAGCCATATTCTGATCTACATTATAAGGAACGTGTTGCGGATTAGCAGGTGGTACTGGTACTTGTTGGGGTGGTGGTGGTTGATAAGCTGGTGGTTGGTTGTAAACAGGAGGTGGAGGATACGGTATGGTTGATACGGATAAGGTGGGTATGGGTAAGCAAGGATGAAAATATTGCGATATATCGCAGATATATCGCAAATTTTGAGATTGGGATATGGATATTAGGGTGCAATGTATTTTTTACAGCGTATCGCGGATATATCGCGATATATCGCAAGTTATCGATATCGATATCGATATAGGTTCACTTGTAGTACAAAAATGAATGAGTATCGGGAAATATCGCAAATATATCGCAAAATATCGCGGATATATAAAAATATCGCAATTTTTTTGTGTTTATTATTTTTATGTTTATTTTTTTTATGTGTTTTAGTGTTTATATGTTTATTATTTTTCTAAGTTGACTTAGCATTAAAGTGAGTATGTATAGAGTGAAGTTGGTTCATATATGAATCACTCTACAATATTTTTTAGTGTAATCAATTAATACTCTTTAGTGTAACCAACTAATACGCTTTAGTTAAATAAATATTGTTCTTCGTACCCTTCAGTGAATACAACTAATACCCTCCAAAACTAATATTATTTAGTAAAAATAACTAATAGGTCATCAACTAATACCCTTTATCTAGGATTACTCAATATAATGAGTTGATGTCAATATTATTTGGACAAAGATGACATTACGGTACTTGAATCTCATAGGTCATCATTTTGGTACTAAGTGTATTGTATCATTTAATATTCATAATCTTATATTGTATTATATTATGTATTTATATCTTGTATTGTATTGTATAATGTTAAATATTATATTTTCAATTTTTTTTTTTTACGTTGAATAGTGTTTATATAGTCTATTATCTATATGCCTACTTTAAACATGTAATTTTATAGTGATTTTAAATGGAATATATGCATAATATCATATTATAATCCTCCCTAAAATTTCATGTTAAATTTTCAAAATTTTAATAAAGTTTCCGTCTTTTTTTCAAAAAAATTGCGATATCGATATGCGATATTGATATATCCATCAATATATCCGTAAATATAAGGTTGCGATATTACTTGCGATAGCGATATTTTCATCCTTGTGGGTAAGGTGGATAAGGTAAGTTGTTTTGTGATAAGTTAGGATATGGGTAAGCAGGGTTGTTCTGAGGATTTTGGACAATGTTATGAGCTGGACTGTTTTGATTCTGTGTCCCCGGGTTTTGGCTCTGGCTTTCTCCTGACGGATCTTGGTTCTTGCTGGTATTCCCTTCAGTGCCGTCAACCCGGTTCAGTGTCTGATTAAACTCATTCTCGACATCATCCAACTCATTAGTAATGTCCATTGGTTCTTTCCCTCCGGCAGCGTTCATCCTTCTTAAGAAGGCTCGGTTTCTTCTTGCTATTGTCTCAAGATCTGACTGTAATCTCTCTTTGTTTCTATTTCCTTGCAAGCGTGTTTTCATAAACCTGAAACACTAACAAAAGAATCAAAACGTAACTGCCGAATATGTACGAAATAAAACAGAAAAGAAAATCACTCACTACTAACTACTAAGCTATTGACAAGTCCTATTCAAAAGACACACAACGCCGTCCCCGGCAACGACGCCATTGACTTGAAGCGAAAATACCAGCTTTTACTAGTAGCTTCCCCGCAAGAGTACGGGTTCACTGTAGTATTGGCAAGTATAGGGACCAAGTATTATCGAACCCAAGGGAAAGTGTGTTTGCAAATAGATCCCTAAAGATCTACGTGTCGTAGTTAATATGAGTGAAATGTTTTTGGATTTTTGAGAAGAATTAATTTTAAACTAAAATAAACTAATTAAACTAAAGTACTGAAGAAGACGAATTAACTAAAGTTTGTATGCAAATGAGTTATGGTGATGCTTAGGATAGGAATCCCTACGTATACTAACGGAGCGGGTACATAATACAAATAATTGTGACGCGCAAGAAATAACTTAAGTAAAAGAATGCAAGATGAAAGCTCAAGATTTTAAACCCTAATACTTTATCCTAACATTCGCCTTCACTAATCCACTAACAAGTTAATAGATCGTGCTTAATTAAAGAGGCCCTCATTTAACTAATGGTGATGCGGCCGTCCTCCATAGCTAAACCGGCAAATTAATCAACCCCTTCTAAACCCTCTAGTTAAGTCTACTAGTTGTTAAAGAGTGATGCGGTCGTCCTCTCCCTAACACGTTCGTACAAAATTCAAAGGAAAAGTTAAGATTGATTTTAAGAATTCATTAATTAAGAGAATTAAAACCTAAACGTCACGAACTACCTTAATTACGTACCCACATCCTACTCCTACGAGTTCATCCTACCCCAAGCATACAAGGGTTTTAGCCGGACATGGTTATAACGATAACAAAAGCAATTGACGAAGTAACGAACATAAACATGATGAATTGAAGTGAAAAACTAAAAAGCATGAACTAGGGTTTTGAAAGAAAATAATTCTAAGAACTGAAATTAGATAAATAAAACAAAGTCTAAAGTGTTTAATGTAATCAAACTAATGAAAAGAAACTAAAAAATGAAAATAAACTAAGAATTCATACTAAAACCTCGATTAAACGTAAAGTAAAGCTTGCTCGTCTCTTATCCTCCAAAAACTAACTCTAAAAACAATCTCGTATCAAGTGGTGTATGGTAGTCTCTAAAAAACGAGCTCGGGACGAGTATATATAAGCCTTGGGCCGAATCGGGAACTCGTGGGCCAGAAAAACGAATCTTGAAAGTTTGCTCTTGAAGGCGCTCGAGCTGTTCCGCTCGAGCGGACGCGCTCGAACTTGTTGGTCGAATGGGGCAGGCGGTCGAGCAGAGGCGCTCGAGGTGTTGAGCTCGAGTGGAGGAAATGTTCTGTAAGTCTGAGGCGCTCGAGTTGTTGAGCTCGAGCGGAAGCGCTCGAGGGGCACTGGTCGAATGGTGCACGAAGTCGAGCGGAGGCGCTCGAGTGGTCTTGCTCGAGCGGCCCTTCTCTCCTTTCAACTAACACTTCTCTTCTCACGCACTAATACCGTTCGTATTTCTTCGATATCTTCTCATCTGGGCATCCGTTTGAGCTGATTCAAAGTCCTACGAACTCCATTTTTTGCCTTTAATTCACCTATAAGCATCAAAGAGATAAATTCATCAATGTAAAGAAATAGTACTTGATTGGGCGTGAAATTGTCATGATTCGTCACTCGAAATGCCTAGTTTTGGTTGATTTTGTTGAGTATTTAGAGTCATTAGCGTATCATTTTCATAAACTAATGAATTTGTCTCTTTGATGCTCATAGATGAATAGAGGGCGAAAAGAGGAGTTCGTAGGACTTTGAATCGACTTAAACGGATGCCCGGATGAGAAGATATCCAAGAAATATGAAAAGTACTAGTTCGAGGGAGCAAAAGTATCATTGGAGTGCACAAGCTAGAAGAGCTCGAGCACAAGTGCTCGAGTGGCCGTGCAAGGCGCACGAGCAATGCACGAGCTCGTGCACTAGTGCATGAGCTAGGCTGGTCGTGCAGTTTTGGCTCTCTGGATGATTTGAAGTGCTCGATTTGAAGGAGCTCGTGCACTAGTGCACGAGCAGTGCACGAGCAAGCGCTTATTTTCGGCCTATACGTTCCCGACTCGACCCGTTGCTTATATATACCTCCCTGAACACGTTTTGAAGGGATTACACACGAATTATCACATACAAAGTCACTTTTAGGCTTAGTTTTTAGAGAGAGAAAGATGAGCAAGCTTTAATTTTACGTTTCGAGGTTTTCCTTTATGAATTCACATAACGGTTTTACTTTTTAGTTTCGTTTCTTCATACCTTTGTTATTGAACACGTTTAAATTTCGTCTTATTTATTTAATTTCAGTTCTTAAATTTATTTTCTTTCAGAACCCTAGTTTATGCTTTCTAAGTTTTCAATTCAATTCATCATGTTTATGTTCGTTACTTTGTCAATTGCTTTTGTTATCGTTATAACCATGTCCGGCTAAAACCCTTGCATGCTTGGGGTAGGATGAACTCGTAGAAGTAGGTTGTGGGTACGTAATTAGGGTAACTTGTGACGTTAGGTATTAATTCTCTTAATTAATAAATTCTTAAAATTAATCTTAACTTTACTTTTGAATTTCGTTCGAAAAGTGTTAGAGAGAGGACGGCCGTATCACTCTTTAACAACAAGTAGACTTAACGAGAGGGTTTAGAAAGGGCTAATTCATCTACCAGTTTAGCGAAGGAGGACGACCGCATCACCTTAGTTAAATTAGGGTCTCATTAATTAAGCATAATTCATTAACTTGTTAGTGGATTAGTGAAGTCGAGTGTTAGGGTAAAGTATTAGGGTTTAGAATCTTGAGCTTTCATCTTGCATTCTTTTACTTAGGTTATTTCTTGCGCATCACGGTTATTTTGATTATGTACCTGCTCCGTTAGTATACGTAGGGATTCCTATCCTGAGCATCACCATCTCTTACTTGAACACAAACCTTAGTTAATTCGTCTTCTTTTATTATTTTAGTTTCATTAGTTTATTTTAGTTTCAATTAATCTTTCCAAAAAATCCAAAAACATTTCACTCATATTAACTACGACGCGTAGATCTTCAGGGATCTATTTGCATACACTTCATCCTTTGGGTTCAATATACTTGGTCATTATACTTGCTCATACTACAGTGAACTCGTACGCTTGCGAGGAATCTACTAGTAGAAGTTAGTATTTTCGGTTCAAGTCAATGGCGCCGTTGTCGGGGATGGCGTTGTATGTCTTTTGAATAGGACTTGTAGATAGCTTAGTAGTTAGTAGTGAGTGATTTTCTTTTCTGTTTTTTTTTATTTCGTACATATTCGGCAGTTGCGTTTTGATTCTTTTGGTAGTGTTTCAGGTTTATTAAAACATGCTCACAAGGCAATACGAGCGAAGAGAGATTACCGTTAGATCCTGAGACAATAGCAAGAAGAAACCGAGCCTTCTTAAGAAGGATGAACGCTGCCGGAGGGAAAGAACCAATGGATATTAGTAATGAGTTGGAAGACGTCGAGAATGAGTTTAATCAGGCATTGAACCGGGTTGATGGCACTGATAGCAATACCAGTAAGAATCAAGATCCGTTAGGAGAAAGCCAGAGCCAAAACCCGGGTACTCAGAATCAAAATAGCCCAGCTCATAACATTGTCCAAAATCCTCATAACAACCCTGCTTACCCACATCCCAACGTACCACAAAATAACTTACCTTATCCACCTTACCCATACCCACCTTATCCGTATCCACCATATCTGTTTCCTCCACCTCCAGTTTACAATCAACCACCTGTTTACCAACCACCACCCCAACAAGTACCGGTACCAGCTGCTAACCCTCAGCACATTCCTCAAAACGCAGATCAGAATATGACTATTCAAGGAAGATTTGCAGCGCAGCCATAACGGTACTATGATGGAGTGGCATTACCTCCAGTAGAGGCAAATAACTTCTCAATTTCCCCGGGAATTCTAAAGCTGCTTACAGAGAACCAGTTCAAGGGGTGATCGGGAAGGAGAATCCTCATACTCATCTGAGGAGTTTTCTGTTGATAGCCTCCACATTCAATTATAATGGCATGTCTGAAGATGCCAAGAGGCTTAGGCTGTTCCCATTCTCATTGACGGGAATAGCAAATGAGTGGTATGATAACACGCTCCCACAGGGAGGTGTAACCACATGGGCCGAGCTCGAGCGTCTGTTCCTCGAGCGATTCTACCCTCCATCGAGAACTATTAAAGCAAGAATTGAGATCTCTTCCTTTCGCCAGAAGTCAGGAGAGGATTTACGCCAAGCGTGGGAGAGATACTCAAATATGTTGATTGAGTGCCCGCAGCACGGGTATAACGAGGGAGATATTATGGCATTCTTCTATAGTGGAGCCAGCAAGGCTGACCAAGCCCATTTAGATACATGTGCGAGTGGAGCTTTTCTGAACTAAGGGATAGCGAGATGTAGAGAGATCGTGGACAACATTGTCACGAATGCCGGTGCATGGAATGAGGATTCTGAGTTTCAGAGAGTTTGTAAGTTGGAGGAGAATGAGGGTACCAGGAAGCTGTTGATGGCTATGATGGAGAAGATCAGTAATCTTGAGATGGGGCAGAATCTGGTTGGAGGGAATACAGCAGAGAATGAGTAAGAGGACAAGCCCACAATTCAGCAAGAAGTAGCAAATTATATGGGAGGTCATTATTACAATCAGAATGGGTATCCACAAGGTGGAAATTTTCAAGGAAGACCTTCTTATGGCCAACCATTTGTACCCCCAGGTCCACAACCACCTCAAAATCAATGGAGGAACACACAAGGGTACCAAGGAGGCCAGCAGCTTCCTCAGAACCAATGGAGGAAGAACGAGAATTTTTCATATGTTAACCCGAAGGCGGGTATTAAAGTTCCTCCAGACGTTGATCCAGGTTCTAAACCTCCGGGTGGAGAAGGCGGTTCCTCAACTGAGGAGATGTTGAGAGCTATCCTTCAGAAGGTGGAGGAAGGAAGCAAGAGATTATCCTCTTTGGAGTACGATGTGAAGGAGTTGCATAAGAAAGGTGATCAGCGTGATCAAGAACTCCAAAAGAGAGATGTAGAGCTGAATCAAATTCAGCAAGAGAACAATATGCGGTTCACCTCAATAGAGTTCCAGATAAGCTAAATGGCAAAATTATTGAATAGGGAGCCGGGTAAGTATCCTTCCATGCCGGAGGGGAACCCGAAAGAGCATTGCAAGGCTATCCAGTTAAGAAGTGGAACCAACTATGAAGGTCCGCAGATGCCTGCTGATTCTGAGACGCCCCAAGATAGAGATGAGATTGAGGAGGTAGGAGTTAAGAAGAAGGTTGAGGGTGAAAGCATTCAAGCGAGCAAAGAGCTTGAAGAGGAAGGCATTGAGAAGGTTGAGAGAGTTCCTAAGTGGAAGAAGGCAAAGGAAGCAAGGGAGAAAGTGAAAGAGACCGAGAGAGATGAATGGGGGGTACCCAAATCTGTGATACCCGTCCCATATCCACAACGCATCATGAAAAAGAAGCTTGATGAGAAATTCGCTAAATTCCTTGATGTGTTTAAACAATTGCATATTAATATCCCTTTTTATGATGTTTTGGAACAGATGCCCAACTATGCAAAGTTTCTGAAGGACTTGATCGCAAACAGACGGCGAGTGGATGAGCCGAAGTTGGTGCAGTTGAACCATGAGGTGAGTGCATTAGTGCACAAGGCGCTTCCTCCAAAGCTGAAGGATCCCGGGAGCTTTACCATCTTATGTGATATCGGGAACGGGATCAAGAAAGGAGTCTTGTGTGATCTCGGGGCGAGCATTAATTTGATGCCTCTTTCGTTGTTCAAGAAGTTAGAGGTGGGTGAACTTCAGCCGACAATGATGACGCTTCAACTTACCGATCAGTCTATTACTCGACCTCAAGGTGTGGTTGAAGACGTCCTTGTTAAAGTTGGAGATCACATTTTTCCAGCTTATTTCGTGGTCCTATAGATGGAGGAAGATGAGCGCGTGCCCCTGATCTTGGGAAGACCGTTCTTAGCGACGGCGGGGATGGTGCTAGACGTGGCGAATGGGAAGATTACGTTGAAGGTTGATGATCAAGAAGTGAATATTTCCCTATATGAAGCCATGAAGTACCCGAAGGAGGATGATAGTTTGTATTGCATGGATGCAATTGATCCTCGTGTTGAAGACACACCTCCTATCTCTAATCTTTCTCATGTTCATGATTTCATTAATCCTTCACTTGATAATTTAACCCATGAGCATTATGATCGTGATTATTTTGATAGGGATAAAGGGAAGAAGTTGAAGGATGAAGAAGTGAAAAGTGTGGACGTGATCCAGTTGGAAGGGAAAGGAGGAGTTAAGAAGAAAAAGTCCAAGCGCAAGAAATTGCTTAGTAAGACTCCTCCAGATAAATGTGAGAAGGAGTTGAGACCCATACCACTTGGGGATGAGAAGGAAGCAAAGTAGTTCATGATGGTGGGGTATCAAGGAAAGACATGCAAGCACCACTCTTATGAGAGTAAGGGAGGTAAATTTGAGTATGATGTCCCATAAGCTCTTTTGAGCTCGGTCCAGCATGAGGACCTTAAAAATAGCGCTGAATGGGAGGCAACCCATTTTTATTTGTTTTAGTGTCTTATTATGTTATTAGGGTGTTGTTGAGTTGTAAGTTTTAACCTCGTACTTGAGAGTTTTATTTTGTAGGCTTGTCTCGAAGGAGTGTCAAATGAGTGGAGATTGAAGGAACTCAAGCAAGGGAGTGTGCAACGTTGTTGAGAGAAACTGAATTGTTTGGTTGAGGTAACCCACAACCCCAAACTTAGACCTCTTCGCAAGGTCGAAGTTTGGGGGTGGAGTTTTTTATGTTTCTTGTTACATTGCACCGGAGCACCCCCTATCTTTGAGTGTGTTTGGTTATTTCGTGTCTTGAGATGCTCCTTGGGGTGATTTTGATTTGATTCGCTATTGCATATTTCATGCCTATTAATCATCTTATGCTTACTTATTGCTATCTTTGAGTATGACTTGATGAGTAGGGTGAATTGTGAGGTTGAGTTAGGAATTCTTTTGTGTGAGTGTTTGAGTTAGAGTGGATTTGAGAAAGAACTAGTATGTTCACAAGTTTTTCTTTGGAGTGCTTGTGTGATGAGAGTGAGAATTCACTAGGACTCGCATGGATGTGAAAGCCGTGAGATTTGAGCCTTATGAGCTTTTGATGCATTAATTAATCTCTTCGTTTGTGAGTGAATCGTCACCTTAGAGGATGCTAGAACTTGTGTGTGCTCTTGCTTCTTGATTGTGTCTAGTTTGATATGTCGAATGTGATCTTAGGCCATCTTTGATTTGATTGAGTCACTTAGCCAAATTTTCCCTACCAATGACATTGAGTCCCTTGTTAGCCCGTTTGAGCCTTAGCCTATTTTATTTGCTAGCACATTTAAACACTATTCCAGTTCCTAAGCCTTTTTGTCCCAATTTGAGTGGAGAATAGGAAAAGTGTGAATGTGAAGGGATTGAGTTGAGTTGGAAAAGGAATTATGATGGTTGAGTGGTGATAAAATAAGGGTGTGATTGAGTTTTGAGTTGTGGGAAAGAAAAAAAAAATTGAGAATGAGCAAAAAAAAAAAAAAGAGCTCATATGTTTGTAAAAGAACAAAAAGTGAAGTGATTGAGAAAAGTGAAAAAAATGAGAAAGAAAAAAAAATTGAAGTGTTGAGAGTGTTGGAATTGAAAGTGTGCTTATTGAATATGTTCGAAGTAGTCTGTTCCTAATCTCGAAGTACCGAAGTTGATTTTCTATTCTCCATTCACTTGAGTCACTTTACCATATTGATTCTCACCTGTCCAAAGAGCCTACATTACAACCTTGAGAAAAGTCCTTTTGATTCGGCATTGATTTCTAGGGTATGGTCGGAGTTAAGAGTGCTTACAAGCCTATGGCTGCCAATATGTGTGATTGATTGTTTGAGTGAGTCCCTTTATCATTGATATACACTTGTGAGGGAGTGAAACACATCGTAGAGTGCACATCCATGTTTGATTTTGGTGATTCTTGTTGTTGTTGCATGAGTATGATGAGGAAAGATTTGTGAGTATACTTGTGATTGATCTTTGAAGTTCGAATTCATTTGCTTGCATGATTTGATTCGTTGACTCATTCCTAACAATTTCACTTGACTTATTATTTCCTTGCTTGAGGACAAGCAACATGGTAAGTTTGGGGGGGTTGATTGGGCGTGAAATTGTCATGATTCGTCACTCGAAATGCCCTAGTTTTGGTTGATTTTGTTGAGTATTTAGAGTCATTAGCGTATCATTTTCATAAACTAATGAATTTGTTTCTTTGATGCTCATAGATGAATAGAGGGCGAAAAAAGGAGTTCGTAGGACTTTGAATCGACTCAAACGGATGCCCGGATGAGAAGATATCAAAGAAATATGAAAAGTACTAGTTCGAGGGAGCAAAAGTATCATTGGAGTGCACAAGCTAGAAGAGCTCGAGCACAAGTGCTCGAGTGGCCGTGCAAGGCGCACGAGTTGAAGCTGGTCGTGCACCCCTGCACGAGTACTCGTGCAGGGCGCTCGAGCAATGCATGTGCTCTAGTGCACGAGCTAGGCTGGTCGTGCAGTTTTGGCTCTCTGGATGATTTGAAGTGCTCGAGTTGAAGGAGCTCGTGCACTAGTGCACGAGCAGTGCACGAGCAAGCGCTTATTTTCGGCCCATACGTTCCCGACTCGACCCGTTGCCTATATATACCTCCCCGAACACGTTTGAAGGGATTACACACGAATTATCACATACAAAATCACTTTTAGGCTTAGTTTTTAGAGAGAGAAAGAGGAGCAAGCTTTAATTTTACGTTTCGAGGTTTTCCTTTACGAATTCACATAACGGTTTTACTTTTTAGTTTCGTTTCTTCATACCTTTGTTATTGAACACGTTTAAATTTCGTCTTATTTATTTAATTTCAGTTCTTAAATTTATTTTCTTTCAGAACCCTAGTTTATGCTTTCTAAGTTTTCAATTCAATTCATCATGTTTATGTTCGTTACTTTGTCAATTGCTTTTGTTATCGTTATAACCATGTCCGGCTAAAACCCTTGCATGCTTGGGGTAGGATGAACTCGTAGAAGTAGGTTGTGGGTACGTAATTAGGGTAACTTGTGACGTTAGGTATTAATTATCTTAATTAATGAATTCTTAAAATTAATCTTAACTTTACTTTTGAATTTCGTTCGAAAAGTGTTAGAGAGAGGACGACCGTATCACTCTTTAACAACGAGTAGACTTAACGAGAGGGTTTAGAAAGGGCTAATTCATCTACCAATTTAGCGAAGGAGGACGACCGCATCACCTTAGTTAAATTAGGGTCTTATTAATTAAGCACAATTCATTAACTTGTTAGTGGATTAGTGAAGTCGAGTGTTAGGGTAAAGTATTAGGGTTTAGAATCTTGAGCTTTCATCTTGCATTCTTTTACTTAGGTTATTTCTTGCGTGTCACGGTTATTTTGATTATGTACCTGCTCCGTTAGTATACGTAGGGATTCTTATCCTGAGCATCACCATCTCTTACTTGAACACAAACCTTAGTTAATTCGTCTTCTTTAGTATTTTAGTTTCATTAGTTTATTTTAGTTTCAATTAATCTTTCCAAAAAATTCAAAAACATTTCACTCATATTAACTACGACGCGTAGATCTTCAGGGATCTATTTGCATACACTTCATCCTTTGGGTTCGATATACTTGGTCATTATATTTACTCATACTACAGTGAACTCGTACGCTTGCGAGGAATCTAATAGTAGAAGTTAATATTTTCGGTTCAAGTCAGTACTCATTTGACTCTAAAAACTCAATAAAATCAACCAAAACTAGGGCATTTCTAGCTACGAATCATGACAATTTCACGCCTAATCACCGGGGCGGTCGTAAGCGGTCGCTAATCCTTCGATTCAGCGACCGCTTAGCTCATCGGTCGCAACTTTTTTTGGTTTGAGACCGGTGGTCTACGGCGGTCGCTAATTCAATATTTAGCGACCGAATTTTAGGCGGTCGCTAATTTCGATCGCTAAAACGCGAGTTTTTTGTAGTGTTGATCCATGACACTACGTCTCCTCTTAAATAAGACAATCATTATTCAATTTTGATTACCCATTCAATTCCCTTTTTATATTAATTTCTCCTCAATGGTTTCTTTGCGTTGCAACAAATAAAAAAAAATTGTCATTTTCTTCAAAATTATAGCACAATACTAATAATTTTAACCACCATATAGAAATAATTATTCCACCCATGTATCCGGAGACATCAACCAAACATCACCTTACTGCATAATTATGAAAAGGTTAATAATTTTTTAATCAATTGAATTTAACACTGTCTTGGACGAAAATTTATCAAAGCAATTACAGGCTTGTTTTGAAAATCTACGAAGAACTGGAGAAACACTTATTTTTAAAAGCTATTAGACACATCTTAAAAAAATATAAAAAAATAAATGATTCTACATTTGGGGGTAAGTTTGCAACACCAGAGTTGTCCCAAAATTAGGACGAAAGAAGGTACCAGCTTAGTACATTATTATCTTATTTTATTGTATCAATCAATGTCCACTTCCACGCACTTTGTAATAATTGGGCCTTCAATATTATTTACTCAATAGATATTAATATATTATTACTGGAAGATAGAACATTCTAGTATGAGATTACTATTATGGATTGGTGTTGATGAATTTAACAAATGAAAATGACGGTGATAACCGACTAAATATAATAAATGGGATTAAAGATAGCATAAAATTAGGGAAGGCAGTGGTCATCCCTACCTTGAAATAGACAGGTTCATGCATTCACCGCCTCTACAAGTAGGTCTCCCTGAAAATTGAGCCCATTATATTAGACGACGATAATATGGGCCTGGTTGGGCCATCTTGGGCTGGATATACAATATATGTGTCAAAATGGCCCATTAGGACCTGAACTGGTCCAATTATTTAAGAGAAAATTAAAATCTTGACCATATCATTCTCTTTTCGTTTTGATGGCTTGTTTGGATTAACCCAGAAATAATGTTTCTCTAGTCATTTGCACTTGGGACTTGATTGTTATGAAATTGAGTTCTTTTTCACACTATTTGAGCCCGTTTGTTTGGCTTGATTAATTTACATGGAATGTGGGTTGGTTTCCCTCAAATTCTCTCATTTGTTATTCTTGATTTGGTTTACTGAAGACCTGCTAAAAAGGTAAGCCCCGTCATGTCATTTTCTCATTTGGTTGGATTATGCATATCACATGGAAGTGGTGTTTGTAATACCTCTCACTATCTCTCTCATCTTGTCAAATATATCACACTAATATAATCAAATATATCAAATGATTTATTAACCTTCAGATCCGATATCCCAAACAATCAAAGGAAAAGAAATTAAACTTTTCTTTGATAATGAGTCGTGACATTTTGTTATTTTTCAAGGATCTCCTTTGAATTATAGTATTACGAGGGTGTTTGGCTTGCTTATTTGAAACATCTTATAAGCTCTAACATCTTATAAGTTGTTTTAAAAGCTTATAAGATGTAATTTTTAAGGTGCTTATAAGTTGCTAAAGTGTTTGACTAATACAATTTATAAGATCTTTGATAATTTATAACAAATATTTTTTTAAATTTATAAAAAATAATTTTTATTCTATTTTTTATCTTGAGGTGAGGTGGGTGGTGGTTGGGGAGGGATGGAATGGTTCCAGGGTGAGGTGGGTGGTTGGGGTGGAGATGGTTAGAAAAATAAGTTGAGAAATCCCAACTTATTTTTTTACAGCTTATAAGATGTTAGGAGCTTTTTATTATCATATAAGCTGTTAAACATCTTATTTTGCCAAACACATTAGTAGTACTTATAAGCTCTTAAATAGGGCAAATTTTTTTAAATAGGCCAAATCCAAAGAAATATAGTAAAAATAGGCCAACTGGGAAGTTTATTTCAAAAATAGGGTTGATCGCGATCGGGGGAGGCGATCAAGGAAGTAGATCGCGCTCCCCAAGCGCGATCAAGGTGAAGATGCCATGCATACTAAACTCGCGCCTACCAGAGGCGAGTGCCATGCAGCTGTTTCCCACCCCCCCTTTGTCGTCTACTAAACTCGCGCCTACCAGAGGCGAGTTCCGTCGTTTTCTGTTTGGCATACTAAACTCGCGCCTACCAGAGGCGAGTGCCATGCAGCTGTTTCCCACCCCCACTTTGTCGTCTACTAAACTCGCGCCTACCAGAGGCGAGTTCCGACATGCTTTGTCGTTTTCTGTTTGGCATTGTCCGTTTGGCGTAAGAATCCCTCCCCTTTGGCGTTTTATGTTTGGCGTGGGATTCCTTCCTCCCCACTAATATATAACTCCTTCCTCCCAACTAATACTTCTTACTCCTTCCTACCTCACTCCTCTCCTCATTATACTTCTTCTTCGTGCTCCTTCCTTCCTCTCTTCTTCTTCTTCAAATGAAGGCTAGTCCATAAAAAAAAAAAAAAAATTGCCCTCCAAAATACAAACTTGCAGTCTCACGTACTTGAGGAATTGATATTTTGCTATCTACCTGAGGAGTACAGACACTACAATTAAGTGGTAAATATTTCAAATTTTTTTGTATATTTTTAGAATTATTTTGCATGCAATTTTTTGAAATAGTGTATATATAGTATATATATAATGTCGATATATATATATATGTTAGAGAAATTACATGTTTTAGCATGTTACTTTTGATTTATTTTGATTTAAAATTGGTAGTAGTGTTGCTATTTCGATTTAAAATAACATTAATAAGGTCATAGTGTTGTTATTTTGATTTAAAATTGGTAGTAGTGTTGTTCTTTTGGTTTATTTTGATTTAAAATTCCATTAATAAGCTCATAGTGTGTTATTTATTTAATTGGGATTCAATTTATTTAATCAAATATATGTAGAATTTTATTTAATAAAAAATGATACACTTTTTTAATTTTTTGAATGTTTTGGTGATGCATAACTTTTATACATTTGAAGAATCGAAGAGTAAATTAGACATTTTATCAATCAAAGTTATTAAAGTAAAATTTGACTTTTTTTTAACGTGATGTTAATAACCATTATGTATACAATGTAAGTTTTATTTTTATAAAATTCTAGTGTTTTTAGTGTTTTAAAAAATCTAGATTTAATATATATAGTGTATTAAAAAACTCTAGATTACTTACTTAATGAAAATATTGATCATCATTTTAAAATTTAATTTTTGCAATCATAAGATAATTTTATTTAACTATAATAAGAGATTAAGAGATAAAATAAAATAAAATGAAATAAATGAAATTAAATAAAATATTAAAAACGAAATAAAAAATAAAAAAATAAAAAAAACAAAATTAAAATAAATAAAATAAACGAAATAAAATAAATTAAAAAAATAAAATAAAATAATATAAAATGAATTAAATAAAATAAAACTAATTAAAATAAAAAAAACGAAATTAAAATAAAATAAAATAAAATGAATTAAATAAAATAAAGTAAAATAAAATAAACGAAATTACATAAAATAAAATAAACGAAATAAAATAAAATAAAACTAATTAAAATAAAAAAACGAAATAAAATAAAATAAAATAAACTAAACTAAATAAAATAAAATAAAACGAATTAATTTTATATTCTCAATGTATTTGAGAATTTTCTATTTAGAAAATTTTAATTTGTGAAAAATTAAGAAATGGAATTAAGAATATTAAATACTTTTTATTTGTTAAAAATTAAGAAATGGAATTAAGAATATTAAATGTAACAATAAGACTATATATATTCCTATCTTTTGTTAATACACCCATCAAAAAGTGTTCGGAATAAAATTTCAATACTGCAAAAAAAAAAAAACACTAAAAATGTATGGAAATTAGGGTGTTGGGTTTGATTTACTATACTAGATGTAAACATAATTGAGGCCAATAATTAATTTAGTGCCTATAGATAAAAATTTTATAAGTGTTTTGTGTTGTTGAAGATATGTCAACCTCTCGCGACATTGGAATCATTGTGCGCTCTTGCGGAGCTGTTATTGGAAAAAGAAGAGTTGATCGTATGCTTGATTTCTACGATCTATTACGTGAGTTGTCTGAGGTTACGGGATTAGATTTGCGAGTGTATTCTTTGAATGTGTCTTGCATAATAAAAAATGGGAATGCCTCGTCTACTTGTCCTATTAGGAACAACAACGACCTACGATACTTCTTCCATCCACAAGCTGGGCTCAATTCCGTTGAGCTATTAGTGGAGGTTGAAATGAAGGTGCAGTACCCAACATCCCATGGCCAGTGGGGGAACCAGTACTATCCTTCTGAATGGCCAGGTCATGGTGGTGCCAATATGGATAGACCTTCCGACGTTGAATATCAGGCCCAACATTTAGGGTCTAGTCATGTCGGGGGTTCAGATCCTAATATTGGACCTTCTGGTATCACTGAGATGGCCCCTGTTGGGACCTCCATAGTTGATATAGCTGGTGATATATATCCAGACTTTACTTGTAATTCTGAACCAAGCGATAATGGTTCTGAGGACGAGGGGTCGTCTGATGAGGATGGTACCACTGACAATCCTTGGATGCCAACTGTTGCTGTACCAAATTCCCTAATGCCAAGAGTGAGACCTCATCCAAATTTGGTTGGAGTGCCATTTTTTGATAGGTCATGTGATGATGTACCTGTCGATTCAGTAGGCGTTCGAAGTGGTGATCTAAGCTATGATGCGGATGATGGGGTTTTGAGGTTAGGGATGATTTTCAAAGACAAAGATGTTGTGATCAATGTCGTGAAGGATTATTCGGTCCGACATGCAAGGCGTGAGTATAGAGTCGAAGAGAGCAACTCGAAGACAATGAAGTTGGTGTGTAAGCAGAACTATGCCAGTGAAAATGATAATTGCTCGACATCGCAACGTTGTGAGTGGCATTTACGCGCATCGTACCGTAAAAGATACGATTATTGGGAAATCACTAGGTTGGGGCCGCCACATACCTGTTTGATGAATATTGACTCGCGCAATCATTCAAATCTCTGTAAAAACTTGCTTGCAGCTGACATGGAGAGTCTCATACAAGTTGATCCAGCATACGACGTCAAATATGTCGTGGAGCATGCAGATAAGAAATATAATTACATTATTTCATATCAAAAGGCATGGCCAGCGTTGAAACGTGCTAGGGAGAATGTGTTCGGAACTTGGGAGAGTTCATGTCAGTATTTGCCCAAGTACATGGGAGCCTTGCAGAAATACAATCCCGGGACCATTGTGGAGTGGAAACACAGGGATACGATTGAGTGGAATGTGCACACGTTGGGATATGTCTTCTGGGCATTCAAGCCATGCGTTGAAGCATTCATGCATTGTCGCAAAATACTTTGTGTAGATGGTACTCACCTTTACACTAAGTACAAACACAAATTGCTGATTGCTAACACCCTTGATGCTAATCAGAAAATCATTTCAGTAGCATATGCCATTGTTGATGACGAAAGTTATAGGTCTTGGAAATGGTTTCTTAGAATGTTAGCTACACATGTTGTGGGTGATATGGAGGGGATATGCCTTATTTCTGATAGGCATAAGGGTATTTTGAAGGCAGTGGAAGAAGTCCCAGCATTTTCACCACCAAGAGGAGTGCACCGTTATTGTTTAAGACATGTCGCTTCAAATTTTAATACTCAGTTCAAGAGTCAAAAGATGAAGGACTTGTGTTACAATGCGGGAACAGCATTGTCGGTTAGACATTTTGAGACAAAGATGAACGAAATCCGAGTTTTAAGTGAAGAGGGTCATCAGTATCTACGAAATATCGATCCTGCCAAGTGGACATTTAGTCATGATGGAGGTCAACGTTATGGGGTTATGACAACTAACATCTCCGAATGCATCAACGGTGTTCTTAAGGGTGCACGACGCCTCCCAATTACAGCTATAGTTTGTGCAACCTTCACACGATCCAAAAATGTATTTATGGAACGTGCTAAAGAAGCAGGGATTTTAGTGCAGAGACATCGGATGTGGCCTGATCATGTTAGTGACAAATATGATTCAGCGCAGCGAGAGGGGATGAAACATCGAGTAGAACTTTATAATCATTCGGTGGGATCAGCCAGAGTTACTGCCCGTATTAAGGGCTCAGTACAGTGTCGCACATATAGAGTTGCATTATCAAGACGAGAGTGCGATTGCGGACAGTGGAAGTTGGATGGTATCCCATGCTCACATGCGTTGGAGGTGTGCAGAGCGTTCCAAATCGATCCAAGTGTATATGTGCCCGAATGCTACAGTACAACAGTGTATTCCTCAACTTACACCTCTAGGTATTTTGAGCCATTGCCGGATCCTCAGGAGTGGGATGAACCCTATTTTCAGTTGAGACATAATCCAGATCGCAGGATAAGGCGTCGTGGTCGGGATGTGACGTCCAGGATTCATAATGAAATGGATTGGGCCCAAACCCGCGCTAGACAACAGTACCAAGCACAAGATAGAGCTGGTCCTTCACATTGATGTTGTAAATCCCTAGGAGCTATCAAAATGCTATCAAAATATTGTCAAAATGTTATCAAAATGTTGAATAAAATTAGTTTGTAGGATTGAATTAAAATGTTGACAATAATGTTGAATAATTTCATATACATTATCCTTTATGTGTTTGAGCTTTATGTTTTATGTGTATGATTTGTGTTAATTCTAATACATCTGTGTGAATGTTTGAATTATAGATGAATTCTGATAGAGAGGCACTGTTATATGGACCGAAGAACAGATCTGTACTCACCATGCAACAAACCCATCGGTCGAGGCTAGATTATATTAATAGGAAAACAAGCGAGACAGTGCTAAGTACATACAATGGAGGTGATGGGCCATTCTGGACATTTAGACTAGAAGACCCAAATCCTTATAAGATCGCACTCCATTCTCGTGTGGTGGACAGACTCAAGACGATGGGTTTTTACGGTCCCCTTCGTTGTGGGACATTCAGACTCGATCGTCATCTTATCACTGCATTAGTGGAGAGATGGCGTCGAGAGACGCATACGTTCCATTTCCCCGTCGGAGAGGCGACCGTCACATTGCAAGATGTTGCCATTTTATGGGGTTTACCGATAGAAGGAGAGCCCATTATACGGCGAGATGAATATAATAACTTTGATAAGTGGAAAAGCTTGTGTGAAGAGTTGATGGGCATCACCATACAACCAGATGATATAAGGGGCAATAGTGCGATCAAATTGACTTCCCTAAACGAATTGGTGAGACATTCTGTTGATATTGATGACTATACACCACAGGAGGTCGTTGATCAATATGCACGGGGGTGTGCACTTTTACTCCTGGGAACTACAATGATGCCCGACCATTCTCGAAATTCTGTCCCATTAGTCTATCTGTATTTTCTGCGGGATGTGAATACAGTTGGGGAATACAGCTGGGGAAGTGTTGTGTTAGCGAGTTTATATCGCGAACTCTGTATGGCTTGCAACTATAAATGCAAGAGCATCGCTGGACCATTATGCTTGTTGCAGGTAATTCTTGGTTAATTTAAATTACTTTTAAATATTTCATTGATTAATTGTACATTGAAATAAATTTATCATTGAACAACAGATATGGGCATGGTCAAGGATAAAAACGATCCAACCATCGAACGCACATCCGATGCTCCAACAAGGGCAGATAAGTGTAGATGGTCGTAATTTGGGGCCTCCACCGTATGGAGCTAGGTATTTTTCTATAGACACATTTATCTATAATTCGTTTGGATATACATACTTATTTTTTTACCTACTATAGGTGGATACATTATCACAGTCATATTGACAGCACGAGGTTTTCAATTCGTGTATATCGCGACATATTTGAGCGTTTGTCTAATGGTCAAGTAAGTTATTATTATAATGATTCAAACTAATATAAATTATTTTTTGAGAATATTGATATTAATGTTTTGTGTGTGTCTTTACAGTTTATTTGGGATCCCTATGATGTGGACGCTGAGGAGATCAGGAATCTCGAACCTCGTTGTTGGACCTTAAATTGGAGGTCGCAATGTCCATTGATCAATATTTGGATAGTGGAGCTTCACTATCCGAATAGGGTGCTCAGACAATTTGGAATGGTCCAAAACATTCCAAGTCATGTAGAGGAAAGGGACCAGAGCTTGCATGAGTATAACCGCCAGGGGAGAACCGGCTTTGATTGGACGACCAAGCATGACAAATGGATTAGATATTGGAGAAGCAGGCAACCATTCATGCCTTGCACGCCTATCAACGGGGGTGATCCGGTCACGGAAGACTATATGCAGTGGTACTATGACATTACACGACGATTGATTTCACCAGAGGAGTATACTGCAGCACCGGTCCGAGGCTTCCAACCACCAAGAACATCTGCCAGTGATGTTTTGGTAAATTATATATCACAAATTTAATTATATATTGATTTTTGATGTTTGAAATATGAATAACATTCTATTATTTTTTTGTTACAGGTAAGCTGGTTTCGAAAATTTAAAATCAGTAAACGACGGGCTCACATTGATAATAGACCATCAATGGTGGAATTTTTAGAAACAGCTGAGAATTTCATCACTGAAGTGGAGCCTATTATTGAATCTCCTACTTATCTTGAACATCCACGAGCCTCAGTTGAAAACGTAGAAGTCGGGGAAACAAGTAGAGGACAAACAAGAAGGAGGTCTGTAGAGCGTGACGGCGATGAAGGTCCTTCAACGTCTGCGAGTCGAAGAAGACATTCCTCGGCAGTGCCATCAAATTCCCCTTTTCCCCAACAAGGTACTCAATACCGAGTTCCTCAATCTGCGCCCCGCACACAACATACTGCTGGAAATGGTATGCAATTTACGGAATTACACTTGTAAATATGATATTCCTTTGGTTTATATTTATTTAATTATTAAATATTTTTATAACATGTTACAGATGCTTCTACATCGATGGGCCAACAGTATGGAGCGTCTCGAATTTTGGGCAACACACCAACTGCATACGGTGTGTAATTCAATATTATCAAAGTTACAATAATAAATTAAAAATATTCAAGAAATTATATTTACTTGTTTATGTATATTTCTATTAATTTGATAGATGCTCGGCAATCAAATGAGTGGCCACCTCAGCCTACGCCTCACACAAGTTATGAGTTGCCCTCATTTGGATTTGGAGCTTACGCACATCCTGCTGGAAATGGTATGAAAGTTACACATAACCCTTAATAATATTTTTTAAAGATTATGTTTATTTACTTATGATATGTTATTGTTAACTTGATAGTTGGTTGGGCAAGCGTTGAGGGGGTACCCCAGCCTGCTTCTACATCGACGTTGCAACAGGAGATACCTCAACCCAGTTTTCAGACACCTTATAATGAACCAGGTATATAATATCAACTTATAAATAATATATATTTTAATATATATATATATTATTGATCTAAATTAACTAAATCTGTGACAGATCTTCTTACATCATGGCCTGGTTCATTTACTGACATATTAAATACGGGTATTAATATGAGTACCTATTATCAACATCGACCTCAATTCGCACAACGCCCAGTTTACAGTTCAACGCCTATACCATATGCGGACACATACGGAGAGGAGCCCGGACCAAGCCAACATGAACAACAACCTCGTCGTAATTATCGTGAAAGACGTCCGCCGCAATGTGGAACGGGTGGTCGATTGGGCCATCGCTAATTGTATTGGTACTATTATTATAAATGTCATTTTTTTTACATTTTACATTTATTACTTAAAAATATTATTTAGTGTTTGAAATAATTTTCAATTTTTATGAAATAGTTTATAATTTTTTTTTTAAAGATAGTATAAATATAAACCAATTTCAATACACAATTATATTTATCTCCACTAACAATTAGGGTTTTACATCTCAATAGCAATTTGGGTTTAGTTATAATATATCATTGAATAATCATCACATAATCATTGAACAATAATTACTAAAATCAACTCAAATACACACTATTTTAACCCATTTAATCATTGAACAATTATAACTAAGAAACGAAAAAAAATCCTTACATAAACACGCCTCTCCCAACGGCGTGATAAAAAAAAAAAAAAAAAAAAAGCTTAAACTCGCCCCTCCCAGTAGCGAGCTAAAAAAAAAAAGGGAAACTCGCCCCTCCCAAAGGCGATTCCCTCTAATTTCGTAAACAGACTCAAAACCACTCTATATTATCAATACCACTTACTATTCACCATATATACATAAATTTGCCCTTAAATAGCTTATAAGATGTTTTAAGGAGCTTATAAGTTTAGTCAAACACCCTACATCTTCATGCAATCACTTAATTTTCTCGCATTGGTACAGAGTTTGTCTTCTTTTCGTTTCTTTGAGGAAGTCAAATCTAGCAACTATTACGCCATATGGCTCTGAATTGACTTAAACGTCTGTGGCTCTAGGTTTTTTCTTTTTTCTTTTATTCTATGCCTTATTCTCTCATTAAAACTATTCCTTGTGGCTCTGAATTGACTTAATAGTCTATGTCTCTGGGTTTTTTCTTTTTTCTTTTATTCTACGCCTTATTTTCTCAATGCGAGGAGAGAACTCCAAGTACTGAAATGTATTTATCAAATGTATATAACATAAAAGTCCATATAAATTTCTCTAGTAAAATGTTCAGCTACACAAACATAACACTATTATAACTATATAGATGCTAGATATATAGTTGCATTTGTCTGAAATCTCATTTATCTCAATACACGGAGATATTAAAGAAACGAAAACACACTCTGAAAACCAAGAAATGATTTCTCTTTCTTACCTTCTCCTGCCATTGCCAGTGAACAAAACTGTCTGTTCTGTAAACTTGGAGACACCTGATTATCACCAGAGCTTACAGGGAGTTTCACACCCTTCATTGTCATGGATGTGGGCCCCTTCTCCTCCTTAAAAGGGGCCCCACAATCCATAATAGAATCAGGCATCATTAAACTGTCAAAATCCAGGAAATTCCTTGGTTTTTTTCTTGCATGTATGGGAATTGTTTCTTCATGCACTGTTCCTGATTGGGATGTGCCTTCTCCACCCCAAGTTTCTGCAGTGAATTTGAATAATTATAACCAAAAGGTGAGGTGACAGATATCATATCATTTATCATGTGGTGAAAATTGTCTTATAAACTGCTGACCTGGGTCCTTCATGAGATATGAAGTGTTATAGCTGTTAGGGGTATACATTTGATCATCAACGTTGATGATATGCATGTTCGGTTCCGGTTTTGTAAGTCGAGGTTGTTGAATACCTTTCCTGCCCTGTGGGAATTTAAGACAATCTTGTACTTCCACGACCTCAATGTCATTATCTAGCTCAAGATGCATCTCACGAGTGCGTTTTTTGATGAGTGTGAAGTCCTGTAATGAGGGCAAACTTGTATCATCTGAGATGGGCAAAACGGGTAAACTCTTTGCCTTTTCCCGGATATGATCGAACACTGTCTTCGCAGTTATAATTTTGCAATCATCCTCTTCGGTTTCAGCAACAGTTTTGTCTTCAAAATCAGAAAATCAAGCAGCAAATTAAAGGTGGCTGGAAGACGAGCATTTTGAATCTGAGAAAGAATAGTTCTTTACCATCATCTGATTCTTCATCTATAAGTTTGAAGCTGGGCCTGTACATGAAAAGGGTCAAGGTTAAAGTTAAGATCCAGTATCATCTGACGTGAATTACTTATATTATAATCATAAGAGTGTGCGTACATGGAAATCGAATTCTCCAACACGTTGGAGTAGTGAGATTGTTTGGGGGTAGGAAGAGCATCATTGTCATCTTTTATGATGTGAACATCCTTTTTCTTAAAGGAGAGCTCCTTCTGTCTATATTTTTGAACTACTTTTGAGTCTATTGGTGGTGTAATAATAACCTTTTGATGTAGATCAATGCCAACTGCAATAGCATAAAAATATACTAGACGTATGCTTAGCCAGAACTTAAAAAAAAAAAAGTAAAGGAGTGTATATAGGAGTAAATGAAGAGATGAGTTACTATATTCTTCAAGTATCAGGTCTGCGTTAATTGTCAGCTTTCCTTGCTGAGGACTTGAATATAATACCGTGGCACGGTAAGGGCTACAAGAAATTCATAATATCAGAAGCAAACATTTATGATGAAACAAACATCAGGCATCTATTTCAAGAGCAAAGTTTGACATGAATTAACTCAGGATTTTGCACTTTTGAATTTAAACAATGTTTTGAGGTCTGCTGTACGCCTGTACCCATACCTTGAGAAATCCTCCAATCTGGGCCACCAGAAAAGTAATTTTAGAAGAATACGAACCAACAATTGAAGATATGTATGTGTTGTATCTAAGCTCAAACAATTAATGTACCTTATTTTTTCATAAAACAGAATGAGGTTATCTTCTTCAACACCAACAATCTGTAAGGAATTACTTCAGTTGCATGACTTTATGAAAAGCAAACCCCTTACAATCAATGCATGTATCAAGAAGGCAGGTTCAGAGTAGCAAAAAGTATTTATTGTAACAGCACATATTTTGGAAATTCCAAGTCATATGAACATATATAATATATATTCCTTGCGTACCAGATCAGCATAATTCCTTTTAGTTGACAGCACCGGCTCAGATACCCTAGTTAATGTTACCACCAGATTGGATTTCCCCATCCTTTGACCCTCAGTTTCCTCAACTACCATCTCAACTTTTGGGGGCAGCGACAGCAACGATTCTTTAATGTGGTTCCCAAATGGATATTTTCTACCGGTCACCAACTCTATCTTTCTTGGGTCAGCCTCGGTGAGGGTCTCAAATGATGTTACTCCCATTGAATGCAGTGCCTAATTAGAATTTCACAGGTGTACAAAGAATGGAACATTAATCTCTCTTCATAGATGACAAAGTCAGATTTTCAAATAAAAACAAACCTTTGCAGTCACCATTCCAATGCCAGGTAATTGTTTCAGCAAGTATGGGCTATCATCCCATAACTTCTGATGTAAACATTTGGCTACTAGTGTCGAATTCAAAGCTCCTTTATAGCTTTTCTTGTATGTAAAATACTCTTTCATGCATTTTGCAATTCTGGACCCATTTGAGCATATAGCAGTCGTGTCCTACAGCAGGGGCTTGTTTAATAATGGGTAATAAATTAATTTAGGATTCTGAAATTACACTCATCTAAGAATATTTGCAGAAACCTGCGTCATGGATAAGTCTCGAACTTGAGGATCGCCAGTCAAGCAGTCATTCACTAGGATAAATATCTTCTCTTCTCTGGTTTGAATGCGCTTTTTTCGCTTTCCTTTATCATCAAGGACGTGAAACCGAAGCCGGCCATCCTTGTCATGGTTTATGTCGTTTAGGAACTTCTTCTCATTCCTCCGAAGTTGTATCCCTTCATTTATTAAATGACACATTATCCAATTTCAGAGTTCAAGAGTTAGTCTTAATTAGGATACAAAAAATACATGAGATTTCTTCCGCGCGGCATATGGTATGAAGTGTGTCTTCTAAGCTGCAGTCTGTTGGGGCCCCTATAATGTGCTTCATTGTATCAAACTTCAGATAGTACTTTGTCATTAACCTGCCAGGCTCTGAACACAAAAGAAAAGAATAATTCACTATTGCATTATTATCAGAAAACTGCAGAAATAAAATCTATAGTATACCAAGGGGCTTCAGGAGGAAACCATCATCATCAGTCCAGACCATCTGATATTTTGACAATTCGTTAACTTTCTTTACACATATATCTGACACAGAAAATAGACAGTGTGTCAGGGTATTGAAACACTAGGATTAATATGGTCATCACAGATCTAACTACCTTGCAGATGCTTCTCGATTCGACTACCAGGCAGCCCTTTAATTGAATAATTCTCAGGGTTCTGATTGTGACATGAAAACTTTCAGAAATGCAATGTAATGAAGTACCAAATTCTGTCCTCCCAATAAGCTAAGGAAACATGCCTTCTTTATTCTCACAAACAAGTATGAGCATTTCATCCATTCAATGGCCCTTGTAATATCTGATACAGTTGACTGAACTATCTCTGCAGTAAGATGTTCTGTTATACATGGAAGCAACCTGGAGCGAAACAAAAGAAACAAGCAAGTCTGTTCATACAAATTGTGCTTCAGAAGGCAAAGAAAATAGAGAAGTCACAAAATGGGCTTACTGTGATTCCACCAATTCACATCCACCTAATAAATTCTCGTACAAATGCACCTGAGGTATGATTCAAATGGATTAAGAAAAGCATTTGATTAATTATCTCTCTTAATTATATTTTATTTTTTATAGAGAGGAAGCATGTACTGTTTCTCTTCTGGTCATTATAATGACCATTCCCGTGTCGTCAAATGGAGGACGCCCAGCTCTTCCACACATCTGTATAAATTATTGGTGACTATCATTTTAAATGTTAATACAAGAGATGTGTGGGGTCTTAGCTGGTTGATGCTGCATCCATATTTAGTAAGCTATGTTTACTGTGATCACCTACCAATGTAATCTTAATTTAAAAAAGCCGCATGTGATGTGTGTCATAAATGTTAGTATTTCTGAGAATGACCTAAAGAATAGGAACGCACCTGCAATATCATCGATCGCTCATATTCCATGTACATCCCTTTCTCCTTGTTGCTAGCACAAAATAAATAATAAGAGCACAATGTTATTTTCACCCCCTCAAAATTGCAGTAAAGTGAACCACTTTCAAGTCACAGGAGGAAATTAGATAAAGTACTTTGACATCTGGAAAAATAGTGAAACAAGGCATTGAGATAACACTGCATGAGTACTAGATTTTCTTCACCTATCTATTATTTTTATTATCGCTCTATAACTTCTAACATTTAGACATTTGTGATGAAGCTTATCAAGCAAGAGTCAATTGATAAGCATAAATATGACTTAGTATATCTAGATTTCTTGTTTGTATGCCCACTGGATACCTATATTGGGACTCACAAAAATAGTAAATAATACTGAGACATACAAATACTGTGTTGATTTGATGACCACCGTATGTGCTGGTAGATTAATTCCATGGGCCAGTGTATTTGTGGTGCACAAAACTCGAAGATCGCCATTCAGGAAAAGACCTTCAATGAGATTACGATCCTTAGGAGAAAGTCCACCATTGTGATATCCAACTGCAAAAGAAACAATTAGTAGATGTTAAACTGATACTAATAACATCCTAGTTTACTTCAATTTTCAACCTTCCCTTTACAGTGCCCTACCCGTACACCCAATTCCCACATGAAAAAGAAAAAAAGATCTCATACCACCATAAAGTATGTAAGATTGCATTTGTTTGTCGCTACATGATAGCGATGCTTCCTTTAACCTTTCTTGCTGTTCTCTGCTTTTGATGTATGGACTTGAATGTCCAAAAGTCATAGCTATATGTGCAAGTCGTTGTGCTGCTTCTTGTGCGCCTTTTCTGGTCGAACAGAATATCAAAGCAGATTTTCCTCCAGAGAACTGCATGAGGAGATCTGCAAAATAATGGCTTCAGTTCACTACATAGCTGGGGCCTCTAAAATATGACCTAAACAAACTATCCAGAGAAATGCCAATTTGATGATCTGCAACTGAGGTCTCCAGACTTACCAAAAATGTAGTTCTGGAGGCGCTGAATAATTCAAACAATGAATTTATCAGGAAAAGAAGACATTTAATATATGGTGAATGGGAAATTCATTGGTTTACGAAGAAAACCAATTGATCCGGAATGTTATTTGTCAGTAGTTACGCATACCTTTTCAAATAAGAAATCATTTTTTGCTGGTGTATACCCTGCAACCAAATGTGTTTATATTGAGAGATATTCCTGAGCTGCTATAAATATTATCTGTTTTAATTTCAATGGTTAAAATCTGCAGTGTTTCATATGATAATTTTTACATAAACTTAAGTTTGTGTTTCACTAAGAAAACAGGCGGTGGAATTCAAGCTTTGGGAAAGTTATGCATACCAAAAACTTTAGTAGTCAACTTTACAGGTCTCATTTCTTCTCCAAACCTGTGAAAAGGGCAGTGTCTTATCATTTCACAGTAACTGGCTTTGTGATCAATTGAATTACTACGTGACAAATTTGAGCATACGTTTTGATTCCATGAGTTGGTACCATAAGCCACTCAGCTGCAAAAGGAAATAAAACATGTCATCATGACCATATGCTGAAATTTCACAGTGCAAAACCACTTTAATCAAGCATATATTGAAATTACCCAGGTCGTTGATATTTGGTATCGTAGCAGAAACAGCTAGGAAACGAACAAGGGATAAAGGACATGATTTCATTTCAGGTTTGCAAGAAAGCATTTTGATTCTGCTAACTATAGCCTCTAGTGCAGCTCCTCGAGGGTCATTTAGCAGATGAACTTCATCAATAAGGACAAGTGATATATCGCTGAAAAAGCTCAAACCTCCATCTTTTATGCGATAACGAGTCACAGCATCGAATTTCTGTGGAAAGCGAGGTCAAGCCAGGAAAAGGTCATATGAAAATATTTAATAAGTCTCCCATCTAAGTACCTCAGGAGTTGTAAGAATAATGTCAGCGTCCTGTATATTCTTGATGCTGTAGTACTCGTTATCACCTGTTAGCTCGAGGCTACTTATTCCCAATGGCCCAAGCTTCTGTGTCCAATCCCGGAGCTTCTCTTGAACCAAGGCCTTTGATGGCGCTACGTAGATCTTCACGACACAGTATATAATACAACAGTTAGCAATCGAAGGGGAAATAATTCCACGAAAAAATCATAATATCCTCTTTTAGGTTTAGAAACAAAAGGTTTTGCAACAGATAATGCACTAGTTTCAGACAATATTTGCCAGAGTAGTTGAAATTGCTGTAATCACTCCAGATAAATAAATACATAAATCTTTTTCATGAGTAATATAATCAGAAACGTACTGTTTTAAGGGTCCCCTTGACATGGGTGAATTTCCCATTACCAGTGATGAACTTTGAAAGAAGCCTCATGATGCATAACTCAAACAGTACAGTCTTTCCACTTCCAGTTGGTGCTGAAATTACCATGTTTACATCGGAAAGGTAGCATGTGGAAAAGCATTCACTCTGCAGTGAGTTGAAATATCTGCATACATACTAAAAAAGATATAACGAAAGCAACATTTTCAATAACAGACACAGAAGCGAAATTGAAACAATTGTAGAGGCCAACTGCCCATTAAATTGAAAGTATCGCTATCAGCAGTGTTAATGAAAGATTTTGCATCCCCGTTGAACAGATAACTTTCTAGATGCCGCAGTTCATCTAATAAGTTACCAAGATCAATATCCATGGTTTGTAATTCTAGAAGAGCATTAATAAATTCTTGGACAAAAGAATCATCTGGTATTTGCTAAAAGTGTTCCCTCCTAATATGCCTGAACACTGAGGTGTTGAAAGATGATCCTTGTTTCCTTGTGTCAGAGTTTGATAGTATGCACATCAGTGGAAAGCTAAATTTTCATGTCAATTTGATAATGGAAGAATGAAATGATAAAGTAGTACCTGAAACTAAAAGCTGAGCGAAAGGGAGCAGGTAAGTCGGTCACTGCCTTCAGTGTATAGGAATCCATATGCGGTCTCCTGTGTTTGATGAACTGAATGAACAAAGTACTCTCAGTAGTCACTACGCAAATATTACAACCACTACAGGTGCTATGCTTGTAATGGTGAAACACAGTAGACGGAAAATATTGGAAAACGTTTATGAAATCGCTGCTTAATTATAAGACATCTCTTTATATAACGAATATTATTTTCGTCTTACAAATTCTACATTAAATCTAGATGCGTATAAGCAATAAATTAGCAAAATCGAAAGGATCAGGACATCAAAGTTAGGGTTGGATAAAGCTAATTATGTAGCGCTAACAGAAACAAGACCGCAATTCAAATTTCAAAAAGCAAAAATAAATGAAATATGCATGCTCAACCTTCCGAATAATCCGATTGCAACATTAGTTATTCGTACTTCAGAATCCGATTCCCACAAATTGATATGAAAACTTTTTATCTCATTCCGAGAAAAAAAAAATGATCGAACATATCCCGAAATTGCTCAGATTAGCTGAAAATGCACATTCAACACTGCGTATTCTCTTCCGTGATCCTGTGTGTGTGTGTGTGTGAAAGAGAGAAAGAGAGAGAGCGAGTACCTCGAGGCGGGCTTGCAGCGGAAGAGAGAATTCTAGTCGAAAATTGAAACAGAGGAATTTATAGTGTGACTATTCGAGTAGCGGGAATGTAACGGCCGATAAGGCGCCGGCAAGGGAACGGAGGATAGTACATTTAACATTACTTTAACGGCCGTTAAGATTAAAATAGTTTTGAGTTTTGACCTATTAAAAAAATACTCCAAGTATAATACTCCCTCCGTCCACGAGTAAGTTTCCCACTTCTTTTTGTTGAATGGTTTAAGAAAGTGTATTTGTTTATTAATATATGGTGGGCCACATGTTGACTTTTGGGATAAAGTAATGAATAGTGTTGAAAAATAAAGTGAATGAGTGGCATTTTTGTAATATTGTGTGAGTTTGAAGGTTAAAGTTTATATATAAAAGAGTGTTGTTATTTACATTTATGGAATGGGAAACTTACTCGTGGACGGCCCGAAAAGGAAAGTGGGAAGTTTACTCATGGACGGAGGGAGTACTTGATATCGGTTTTTAGTTTAAATTGTATTGTTAAAATTGAATTTATAGTGTGACGATTCGAGTAGCGGGAACGGCCGTTAATATAAGGCGCCGAAAAGGGAACGGATAGTACATTTTACAATACTTTAACGGCCGTTAAGATTTATTCTTTTTTCTTTCTCATGCATAATAGTTTTGAGTTTTGAACTATTAAAAAAAGCATAACTTTGTTGTGTACTTTGTTGCATAATGCAATCATTCAAAATTTGAGACTGTTTATATTGAAAAATATTATTTGATTACACTGAAAAGTATGGTTCGATTTTCAATGTAATCCAACCATACTTTTCAATATATCTACACTTTTTAGTGTAAACAACTTTAACTGTGGAGTGAGTGCACCGTGCACATGGTGTATATGAGAGTGTGAGATTAGAAAAACATTAATAGAGTTTAGTAAGCTCCAAGTATAATACTTGATATTTGGTTTTTATTTTAAATTGTATTGTTTAAGATTTTTTATTTTTTTTTTTCGTAGAGGAAGACACAATGGTAATTGTTGCTTGCGGTTGTATTTGACTTGAGAAATTTGAATTCCAAGTTATTTCAAATAAATCATTTTTTATAGAATTTGAATTTATAGATTTCTCATTAATTATTTAATTACAATTATAGTAATGCTCAGAGATAGACAGAGTGAGTGACACCATGTGCCAATGGATTCTGCAAAGTGTGACAATTTACGCATGTGTTTTACTTATATGTGTGAGCAGTATGCATGAGTGGCTGTGAGCAAGTGTTATTTGATTATAGGAGTATTTGCAAATCTAACACAACTTAAAATTACTTTCGTTCAAAAAAAAATTATCACACTTTTTTTAGAATTTCAAAATAACCCCTACACCTAAAAGAATCTTTAAAAAAAATACATGAATTTCATATAGTATGACTTCTTAAGAGAGATTTTTATTAAAAAAAAAATATCTATATTATAAATTTATAATTATATTATATTAAAAATATATATAAATATCAATTAGGAATGTGAAAATAAGAAAAATAGGATTTGTAGGTTTCAAATATAATGACTTTCAAATTCATTAAAAAAAATTGCAACTCATGAGCATTTAAAATCAGTAAAAAGAAAAATTGATCACATGTCCACCAATGACATCAACCTATATTTCCATCACTAAGTTGTAATGCCACAAAGCAGAAGAGTCCATTATTTGATTGATTGCTTATATGGTGGCATCACAATATAAGTAGTGGAATAAAAGTTGATATTTATCAATTAACATATGATCATTTCTGAGACATATGATCATTTCTGAGTTAAACTATTAATGAAACACAAAAACTCTCATCATTGTATAAAATGAACTCATATATGAGACGTAAATTTTCGTAATATCACTTCAAAAACTTAAAAAAATATCAAAGAAAATTATCATCAATGTATGCTGATTTTAAATACAAAAAAAAATTCTCATTTCAAGTGATGGTACCTGATACTTTGGCGGTTTTTTCTGCCACCTCTACACCCAAATTCAAAATGTAGAAAATAAGGGCACTAAGGTTTAAACGTCCAACTCTCTCCAAAAAAAAAAAACAAGTTTTAAACGTCCAAAGGCTCGTCATTATAAGAAGCCAAGTTAATCCCTCGGCACAAATCAGGTGCCCAAAGCAGAAACTTAAACCAATGAGATGATCATGACATTATGAAAAAACAAAAACAAAAAACCCTGTAAAGAATGATTGTCATAACCACAACTCAACTTCGGTTCAGGTTCATGATAATGATCTAGAATTCATGCACCTGCATAAATTTTCATTTACATACATGCTTAGACAAACAACAAAAGAGCATCATTTTCACATGCTGATGAAAATGACGATTGTCTCCATGGATGAGTCGGCATATATTACAGCAAATATTTAGCGACCTCAAGTAGCAGTTTGCCCCTCTCTCCTAAGCAACTCCTGCAATGCAACACAAACATTTTCGGACTTATCACATAACATGAAATTTGAGATGCTTGACCCAACCATAAGGTTAATTTGTAAATGATGTGAGAACCAGCACCATTTTCGTGGACAGGGATGCAAACGGGGAGGACAATCCTTATTCCCGGTGGGATCTGCCCGAATAGGGTGGGATTCCCTTAGGTGATATTTGTTTTGGGTTTTAAGAAACAGGGTGGAATTACAAATCTAAATCTTATTCAACTGTTAGATTTTGAAATCTGGTTTTATAAAACCAACACTATTCACACCTGTAAACCTAGTATCATATTTTTCAATACAATCAACTCTCTCTCCTTAAGCATTAATAAATTTAAATCATAACCCACATCATCCAATCACACCCAAACAACAATATAATAATGCATCATTCACTCTTGTACATTGATTTGATATAGAGTTAAATCTCACTCAACTCAAAATTTGAAAACCAACACACCTTATTATTGATCAGGATTTCAAAACTCCTAGATTTCAAAACCATCTTTTGAAAACCGCTTAAAATCCAAAACAAGCATATCACCTTAATCCCCCCCACGTGGGGTCAGGAGCACAGGAAATTATCACTAGTTGGCAGGAAATTATCACCTTGAAAATACTAATATAAATGTATATATATAGCCATAATTAGTCTGACCCTAATCCTCCCCCATCTCTCACTACTCTTTATTGAAACCCATATATTTTCCTATAATGATAAGCATGATTTACAATATCTAAATGAAAAAGAAAAAATGAGGAAGGATCAGGAAGATTTCTCTCCCTGTTAACTTCATGGGGATGGGACAAGGTTTCCTCGTTTTAGAGAGAATAGGATGGGGATTGTCCCCGCCCTGTTGACATCCTTGCTCGCGTAAAACAGTGAATCATGACCACCTGCTGTTCTTTTATTAGTCCTGTATCCTCTTTTGTAGAATGAAAACATCCTGTCTTCTAAAATACAACAGCATTTAAAGGTTTGTTTGAAAACTCTATTAATAGCTTCTAGAATCACTTTTTAAAAAAAGCTGTAAGTAGCTATTGAAAAGAAAAAAAAAAAAAGTGATTCTACCCCATTCTGGAGAGTTTGCAAACATCACCTAAATAGCGCACTAATAACCCTCCAAAGCAATCACTAATGTAAGTGCTTATTTCTATCATTGCTTTTCAGTAATACCATATCTAAACAATCAGGTGATATATATGATAAATCAAGATTTGCATGGCATCATACAAAAGGTTACTGCATCAATAATCATCAATGTAGCTTTTGTAACGACATTTACTGGTTAGCAGCTTCTACGATAATAATTTATTGGCATAAAAAAAATTTCTCAGTAATACTTATGATTTGTGTTGGTTTATTATTATTTTTATTATTATTATCATTATCTTTTGAGTTAGAGATGATCCAGTTTAGAAGAAAAATAGCAGTATGCCCTTCACAGATAAAAAAAAACAAGACAGTAAATCCCAAGTACGGATTGTAGTAGTATACCATTTTTATAGCAGCAACAGACTGGCGTTTTCTTTCTTTCTTCTCACGTTGGCACTCTGTACACCAGCTGGAGAATTCTTTCTGATACTTCCTGATCTCTCTAAAAACAGAACTGTACGGCGAAGGTATTAGAGTTGAAAATGGAATTGCAGGGAATTCAATGCTATGGTACAATGACATTCAAAACCAATTTATAATGCTTAGCTCAGATGATACAGTTGTTGGGAACAAACAGAAACTATGAAATCAATTGACAGGTTTAGATTATTAGACAATTCAAACAAAAATCTAGGGAGGCATTGCCAGATGCCACCTATACATGCTATGGCTTTAAAAAGAGAGAAAAAGAAAACCACTCACGTGACTTACCATTATGGCATTATCACGAAGTTTTATTGAAATGTTTTTTTCCATTTTTTGAAGGTAGCAGGAAGAAAGGCCTTTGAAGAGTTATTCTTCCATTGTGTTGGTCTATATGACTGGGGAGAAACAGGAAAGTTTTTTTATGACTCTGAAGATTCTATAGTTGATTGAATAGTTTTGAAAGGCAAGAGGCACTTGAGGCTATAGGGTATGCGCCTTTTCGGTGTTCTTTGAGTCGCAGATTCAGAGGGGGGCGCCTTTTGCGCCTAGGGTGAGGCGACCAAGTCAAAAACATTTTCAGAGCAACTTTTGCCTAGTTTTTTGGGTCATTTTTAAAAAAAAAATTAACACTTTACTTCTATTCTCCTACAAATTGTAAGGGCAGGAATAAAACATTTAAACTAGGTTAAACAAATAACTAGGGTCTTAGAAGGAAAGCAAACCATGTCAATATGGTTGGTGATGCTCTTGGAGTTGTTGACCCCGTATATCAAACTGGAGGAAAGAAATCTTCTACGAGTTCAGGTAGTTCAAGTACTAAGCCACCTAAAGGTAAAGGCGAACAAGTGGGCAAGGGAAAAGAGTATAAAGAAGGCTCATCTTTTAGACTTAGAGATGACGATGAAGATGAATACTAATTTGAGGAAAATGGAGAGAAGCAATTTGGTGATGATGAGGAATTTGATTTAAATGAGAATGACTAGCCAACTTGACTTAGCTGCTGTCTTTTTAACGTTTGATGGTTTTTGTGTAATAATGAAGTCTAACTACACAACTTTAGTATTAAATTTATGTTTACATTATGTGCTAATGTTTATTTATTGATTTTTGGTAGTATTATATGGTACCAAACTTTAATTTTGTAGATCAATATGTGTGAAATATGTTATAGCCTTGAAGGTATATACAATTATGTTTAGGAAAAAAAACTAGAGGTATCCCTATTTTAAAATTATGTGCTAGGACTCTCTTGCGCCTTAAAGGAATGTAAAATATGTTATAAAATTATGCACTAGGACCGCACTTGCACCTTTGTGCACCTTGCTCCTTTCAAAACTATAGTTGATTGTTGGGTAGAATTAAGTTCAGAATGGCGTTAAGCATCAAATGCACGGAGATTTCAGGAATGTGCTTGTTTTCAATGTTACTAGAGGCACGAGTTTTACATTGCAACGATGTGGTCTAGTTCCTTGGGTGGATGACTTGTCCAGGGAATGTAAATATTTCATATCTCAATATTACTTATAAAATGTTTGGTTTCTTAAGTGTGTTTTCTTTTCATTGAGCAGGGCTTTTGCACTATGTTCTTAGACCATCTCCAAGCAAATCTTCACTCTATAGCAAAACTATGTGCTACCCTACAGCAATGTTCACACTACACTCAAGTTTATCTTCAATTCTCAGCGCTACATGTTGCTCAGCATATTCTTTAATTCTTAAATTCTTTTTATATTAAATTAAACTTAAAAATTATTTATAATTTGGCACATGTAATGTATTATCAACCTTTAAAATTTCAAATTATTTAAATTTTATAATGCATACGATAAATTAAATTTTAATTAATGGAACCAAATTGACTTTCAAATAAATTAATTGAGATACCTCACACTTAAATAAGTTTTTTAATTGAGATACATCACAATATTATAAATAATAATAATTAAAAAAAGTAACACTCTGAGCTGGGATAAAGAAGGAAAGAAGCACCACTCCAGCATTAACCGCAATTGTAGAGCAGTATTGGAGATGGTCTAAAAAGCCAAAGGGATTGAAGATGCAAAGCAAAGAGAGTACCTTCTACACCATAACAATAAGTTAATCCTATTTCCGGATGTGGTGGCTCTAGCACCATGCCTATGCCGACCACGATGGAGAACAGCACGCCCAGGGGCATGAGAGTAGTCAAATATCTCCTACAAAAGAGGCGATACAATGTCCTGCCTTATTAAGCTAATGTAAATGGTAACACTTAATCTTAATCATAACAGAACAATTACCATAAATTCCACAATATGAATCAGAATAATTTTCAGGGGAATAATGAGAGGAACTACTCACATCTGACTGTGTTTCTGTATTTACATGTTTTTCACACCGTACTCCACGAAAGAAAAGTTCACCACCAGAAAATTGTTTGCCTAAGCAGACATTCAAGGTGACTTCCGAGTCGTCCACATGGAAACCTAAAAAAGTTAAGCTTGTTGAGATTGCAGGACTACTTCTAGCAAAGATATTTAAAATGTGAAAACTGCATTCAAAATTCAGATGTACTCAGAATTGGGGAGGTCACGCTAAAGATAAATATGTGGTAATTATGTTGTGCTGAAGTTCACAAGGCATCATAATGGAACATAGCTAGACAATGCTGTCACAGTAACACTCAAAAAGATGGTAATTTATCAAGTTAGCACCAAACAATACCACCGTCAAGGAAACAATAACTACATGCAGAAACTGATTGAACATAGAAAATATAAAATAGTGGAAGAAAAACTTGACTAACCAAGGTCAACATCTCTATCAATTCCGTACTCGAGAACAAAACCATGATGAGCATCAAGAGTGTTTCCACCAACCTCAGGAAAAAAAACTGCAAAAGATGTTTTCTTAATCGGATTCAAATTGATACCAGCTTTCAGAATCTCAGATGTGTTCATGCAAGATGGTCACTCACTTTTTGATATAGGGCTTATAAACTCATCCATTAGCTTATTTAGCATGGTTTCCATGCCAAAATCATCAAGAACAGCACCGTACTTGTTCATTGTATTGGGTCTCATGATTCTGAACTTTGTCTCGTGGACCCACTTTTCAAAATTTGCTACCTGAGCAAACAGAACATTATAAGAGAACACCAAAACCAAACTAGTTGGAAGATAATTTAGGATGATGAATGATAATTGGAACTAAGAAAATCACCTCTTCCTGCAACATTTCACAGAATCGAGGCTGCAGCATTTCAAATGTAAAGATTCCTGGAGAGGGTTCAGACATAATGCTTCTAAAACCCTGTTCAGTGTTCTCACTGATCGCCTTAAGGAACGAGGGTGTAAAAAAGGTTGCAGCTTCCATACGATAAAGCTCTTTGTGTTGACGCTGATAAATACAGTTCAGTTGTTAGCTATAACTCTGCACTTACATTATGATATCAGAAGACAGATAGTTCAGTGACTGCTCCATACCAATCACAACATCTCCTGCCATAGAATCTCAAGGTGCACAGATATGATAATATGAATATGTATATAGCTTTGTCCATTTTTATTTAGGCAAGCACTGCATGCAATTGTGTAAAGAAACAAGACTATCCTCCATCCTACCAGCACGCATGTTACTAGCCTACTGCAGAGGCGTAACATTGTATAGCTACAAAACTATACTATTACTATAATTTCATCAAATGGAAAAGAATTAAAAACCCCAAACAAAATTCCATTTTTGTGAGTCAAATGTTCATCACTGGAAAAGTAAACTTGTCAAATAACCAATTTGAATTTGAGAGGGTCAAATAATTAAATAGTACTATGTGTTCTTTAATCCACTAATAGCCAAGTTTTACAAATCCATTTATCTTTCTGATAAATATTGGTGGTTAATTTAAGCACCGCATTCCCAGTGCTAAGGCCTTAATGCAAAATGGCAATTACACACACGAGGAAAAAGTGAGTTTTAGTCAAAAACACACCAACAGTAGTTATATATATATATATATATATATATATATATATATATATATATATATGTGTGTGTGTGTGTGTGTGTGTGTGTGTATAAGCAACATACCTGATAGTTGGATATAATCTTCTGCCTGTATTCTCGATGCTTCTGAAGCTGTTTAAACACAGAAGTAATTCTAAGCGGCATCGGATAGCATGTGTATGCATAATATGTGGTGGGTAATTATATTTTATACAACATGTTTTCGATGGACAAACAAATGCATGTTGAGATAGGACAAAATTTTTGAATGAGCAAAATAGAAAGCATGCTACAGAATAATGCCTGAAACTAGCTATTCAAGAAGCCTAGGGAGGATAATCTGTTTATCCGTTCGAACTCATAGTTTAATTTAGATAGAGATCAAGTTGATAAGAGCATGCCACTTCCCAAGCTTGTCAGAATATTGATCAGGGTTCAAAAATATGAGTGAGCTGGGGTTGCTTGTCAATACTGAATTCGGATAAAGCCTATTTTTCTTGATCTAAACAAATTTTATCAGTTTTTACTAATAGCATTAAGCTTAAGTTTGTTTTTAAGCTTGGTTTGTTCCAAATTGAAGAAAATTCAAGCATTAAATAGATTGGCTTGCTTTTCTTTCAGTAATATGTTTAAATGGATGTTCAATCAATAGATCTCATTGCAAGATTTAAGTTCCCAACAAAACAATTTAATTTTCTGAATCCCTGATTCAACAGAATTACATGGATTCTAGTCCTTAACATCATGTTCCGAGCTAAAGACAGCATTTCAACCAAACGCACCCTTAGATTCACAATCAGTGTTCATCACAGAATTTCCATCTTAAATCATCGTCTTCTAAACATGCAGACACGTATATACCTAGATCGCATCCAAAACGGCAAAACCCATAAAAAGTACCACGTGGCTTGTTTCCAAAATAAGGACTTCACAGTTCACATGCAAATTGTGTCTCATCCAAACAAAGATGTGTCCTAAAAAATGAAAATAAGGGAAAATGTGGGTGGCAGAGTACCCTAATTCGCTCGCTTTCGGGATAGTAGCGGAGAAGAATCTCACGCATGTACTTAAATTTCACATCGCGCGGTTGGAGAAGGAGATTCGGTGGGAGATATCTCTCTAACGAGCTAAAGAATTGCGGGCTGAAATCCAGCTCCACATCCTCGTAATTGTCGGGCCTGTGATCCGAATTAGGATTCAGCCTCAGTCTGTGCGTCAAGTACGTTGGCGGCACCGTGAAGGCGCCGTTAAGCTGCACGGAACCGTTGGAGTTTCCGTTGGCGTAGCCCGATTGGGCGCCGGATTGATCGGGTCTCCTATCGTGTGCCCCTGAGGTGCGTGCGCCGTCGAGAGACATCGGGAATAGTAGAATAAACCTCTTTTCCGGGAATGTATGTGGATATAAGGGGTCAATTTCGGACTAAAATGGCATTCTTCTGGCGGAATTAGGGTTTGTTAAAGGGGAGAAGGTGGTGGTGCTATTGCAGAGATGAAGAAAACTAGGGTTTCTGCTGGTAATAGGTTGCTAATTTGCAAAATTAGGTTTTTTGTTTTGTTTATCTTAGGTTTTATATATTCTTTTCAAAAACGTTTTTATGAGATATTATATCATAATTTATGTTAACTGCGATTCATTCAAAAAAAAAAAAAAAAAAATATATATATATATATATATATATATATATATATATATCATAATACTCCCTCCGTCCCATTCTAAGTGTCCCACTTTCTTTTTTTGGTTGTCCCACACTAAGTGTCTCATTCCATAAATGGAAAAAGCAACAATCTACTACATATAAACTTTAACCTTCAAATTCACACAATATTACCAAAAATGTCACTCATTCTGTTGAGTTTAGCAACACTGGACGAAATTAAATTTGTGTTTATTGAATTGAATTGCTTGTGATTACAGAGACATGATTATATAGACTCTTTGCTTGATCTAGAACATTCCTAAATTTGTTGAGAATTCAGTTACACTTGAGTTGGATACCACTAACAAACTAACTACTGAAGCATAACAAACTAACTGCCTAATCATTTAACAAACTGATGTGCATGCGTGGAGATATAAGCTAACACGCTCCCAAAGGCTAGGAACTCCCCAAAGAGCCAATGCCCAAAAGCGGACGAAGAAGCTGGAAACGGGCCGGAGCAAGAGGCTTCGTGAGCAAGTCGGTAGGTTGCTCTTCGGTCGGAATGTAACGAACATCGAGCTCGCCGGACTTGACCTTTTCCCTAAGAAAATGTACATCCACCTCGATGTGTTTGGTGCGAGAATGAAAAGCTGGACTGAAGGCAAGCGTTATGGCCCCTTGATTGTCGCACCAAAGAACCGATGGTTTAGCAAGGGGAAAGCCCAGTTCGTTGAAGAGTGTGTTGAGCCAAACAAAGTCAGTGGTGGCAAGGGCAAGCGAATGGTATTCGGCTTCGGTGCTGCTACGTGCTGTGACGGACTGCTTTTTCAAACACCAAGAAATCAGGTTAGATCCAAGTTTGATACAATACCCCGAGGTGCTCCTTCGATCATCAAGATTAGCCGCATAATCCGCATCCGCAAAGCCATGCAACCTGAAAGAAGAAATAGGAGAAAAAACTAGACCAAGTGTTAGAGTCCCTCTCAGATACCTGAGAACACGTTTGCAAGCTGTCCAATGTGCCTGAGTAGGAGCGTGAAGGAATTGAGAGAGCTTATTAACAGAAAAGCTGATGTCGGGACGGGTGAGAGTGAGGTATTGAAGTGTGCCAATAATACTACGAAATAAGGAAGGGTTAGAGAAGAGAGGGCCATCATTTAGGGAAAGTTTATGGCCGGGACATGAGGGTGTGGGACAAGGGGAACAGTTTTCCAGTCCCGTTTTGACAAGAAGGTCGTGAATATACTTGGATTGAGTAAGGGTTGTGGAAGAAGAGGTGGCCTTCGCCTCAAGACCAAGGAAGTAATTGACCTTACCGAGTTGTTTGAGAGAGAAGGTTGAGTGAAGGAGTTGAATGATGTGCTGAATGGCAGACTCATCATCCCCTGTAATGAGAATGTCGTCGACATAAACAAGAACCAACAGCAACTTCCCGTCAGACTTTTTATGAAATAAGCAATGATCCGCCAAAGAGTGAATAAAGCCTTGAGATATAAGATAGTTGTGAAGTTGATCATACCAGGCTTTAGGTGCCTGTTTCAAACCGTATAAGGCCTTGTTGAGCTTGCACACATGAGTGGGAAGTGAGGGATCCACAAAACCTTCCGGTTGATGAACGTAAACAGTATCTGAAAGTTGCCCCTTTAGAAAGGCGTTGTTGATATCGACTTGATGTATGGTCCATTTAAATGTAACGGCTAAGCTGAAAATAATTTGAAGTGTAAGAGGCTTGATCACCGGAGAGTAAGTATGGAAGTAGTCAATACCGGGTGTCTGTTGGAAGCCACGAGCAACTAGACGAGCCTTATACCTCTCTATTTGACCATCTTTCTTATATTTTATACGGAAAATCCACTTGGTTGTGATAACATTCATGTCCGGAGTAAGTGGAACCAAAGACCAAGTTTTGTTATCCATGAGGGCAGAATATTCCTCAGACATTGCCTTTTTCCATTCGGGAATACAAATGGCCTGGGAGGCACAGACCGGTTCTGGAAGAGCAGAATCAAGAGAGGTAAGGAGGGCCTTTGGACGGGACGAACCAGTTTTTGAACGTGTGAGCATATGATGGGAGTTAATAGCAGGGATGGGGGGCTGAGAAGAATTAACCTTTTGTGGAGAATGAGGAAGTGTAACATGAGGGGAATGGTCAGGAGAGTGAGGTAGAAAAGGAGAGTTATCTGTATGTGGAGTAGTAGACCGTGGGAAATGAGCAGTTTGTGGAGAGGAAAGAGTTGTATGAGGAGGTGATTGAGGGGCAATAGGATGATGTATATGGGAAGAAGGGACAGGAGATGTACCTGAGAAAGATGGAATAACAGCCTTTGTACGGGTTGAAGAAAAACCAGAAGTGGACTGGACTTGAAACAGAGAAGGACAAGGAAACTCATTCTCAACGAATGCAACTGTACTTGATACATAAACTCTACCAGATGGGTGTAAGCATAAGTACCCCTTATGAAGGCTGCTGTATCCCAGAAAGACACATTTGGTGGAGCGAAACTGAAGTTTGGAGGTAGAGTAGGGGCGAAGATAAGGGAAGCAGGCACACCCAAAAACTCTGAGATTAGAATAATCAGGATTGGCATTGTGGAGAAGTAGGTACGGAGCTTTGTTATTGATGACAGGAGAGGGAAGAAGATTTATGAGATAAACCGCAGTGGTGAAGGAATGCCACCAGTAAGACATAGGTAGGTTGGAAGTGGCAAGCATAGATAAGCCAAGTTCAAGAATGTGTTGATGTTTTCTTTCCACAAGGCCATTTTGTTGATGTGTGTGAGGGCATGAGTGTCTGATTTTAATCCCTTTGTTCATTAGATACTGATGTAAAGCAATGAATTCACCCCCCATGTCACTTTGAATAGCTTTAACCAGTGTACCATACTGCCTTTCTACCATTTGTAAAAACTGAGTAACAATACGAGCCACATCTGATTTTAGTGCTAAAGGATATATCCAAGAGAACCTGGTAAACTCATCCACAATCAGAAGATAATACCGAAATCCATCAACAGAAATAGTGGAAGTAGGGCCCCAAACATCCATATGTAATATTTCCAAAGGACACTTGGACGAATGTACAACTGAAGGAAACTGTTTCTGATGCATTTTACCCATTTTACAATCACCACAAAACTGTAAAGAAGAGGTAACAAATTTCATATTCATTGATCTCAAAACATGAGCTAACGTTTTATTACAAGGATGGCCCAAACGAAGATGCCAAAGAGACTCATTATTCAAACTAGAACCGGAACAAGTAGTAGTAAATGACAAGTAGGAGAGCCATGAGAACCAGTAGTTGAGCTGTTGCTGGTATGAATTTTGCCAAAGTCAAGCTTGTAAAGACCTTGATCAAGTATTCTTCTCAGTAGGATCTTGTTTGTTCTCAGATCCTTAACAAAGCAATAGTGAGCATGAAATTCAATAATTGCATCATTGTCATGAAGAAATTGACTTATACTCATAAGGTTCTTGGTGATGGAAAGCACATGTAAAACATTACTAAGAGTAACATGCGAATTAGAGTCAGAGCAAGGCATACTAACAGTACCAATATTAGCAATAGATGCACCCGATCCATTCCCAACAATAAGATGTGAGTTGCCTTGATAAGGAGAGGAGAGATGCAGATTGCCTAGTTGAGAAGTGATGTGATGCGTAGCACCACTATCAACAAACCAATCGGATGTAGGAGGTGTGAAAGAAGTGGATGCACCATCATTGGAATAAGAAGTGGAGACAGGAGGCCGAATTGTCGAATGTGAGACTGTATTTGCTTGAGCCGGAACTGAAGAATGAGGTGAAGAGGAAGAAGACTGATTCTGCACAATTTCTAGACCTTGAAAATTTTCATCAAAACGTTTGTAGCATTTGGATGCCAAATGATTTGGCTTGCCACAGAGCTGACAATAAATCCTTGACTTAGAACCGAACTTCGGATTTTTGCTTTTGTAGCGACTGTTGTTGTTCTGAGAAGTTGATTTGTTGCTGTGAACAATGTTAGCAGACGGATTAGGAGAAGTATTAGCAGACGGCAAGTGCATGGAAGAAGATGACTGAAGAAGGCGCATCTCATGGATATGAAGGATAGATTGGACTTCCATGAGAGAAGGAACAATTGTCCTTGTGGTGAGATTTACAACCACGGCATCAAAATCAGATCCAAGTCCACCAAGGATGTAGAGCACCAAGTCTGCGTCAGAAACATCGTGACATGAGGCATGAAGACCATCTGCAATGTTTCGCATTTGCAAAATGTACTCATCAACAGTGAGATTACCCTTCTTGAGAGCCTGCAACTGCAATCTAAGACTGAGAACTTTTGCCTGTGCTTGTGATTGAAAAAGGACCTCAAAATTCGACCAAACCTCACAAGCATGAGAGCAACGGTTTATAAACCCAAGCATAGACTCATTGATTGAGCTGAAGAGCCAGTTGAGAAGAAATTGATCACGACGATGCCAAGGAAGAGTCGTCGCATCAGAAGAGTCTGGAATAGAGTTGCAAAACAACACATCTTCGAATCCATGAGCATAAACAGTAGCAAGGACTTGAGATCTCCAGAAACGATAATTGTTGCGATCGAGTTTGATATTCAACTCAATGAAGTGTGGCATTTTGGTTTGAGGCGACGGCATGAAGAAACGATTGAATTGATTGAGAATTGGGAAAACATAAAAAGGAACAGAGAAATGAGCGCGGAAGCAAGGATCGGAACGTGAAGAAAGAAGCTCCAAAATCAGGACTAAAATCCGCCGGAAAGCGATCGGAGGACTTGCAAACGTGAACCTGAAGATACCATGTTGAGTTTAGCAACACTGGACGAAATTAAATTTGTGTTTATTGAATTGCTTGTGATTACGGAGACATGATTATATAGACTCTTTGCTTGATCTAGAACATTCCTAAGTTTGTTGAGAATTCAGTTACACTTGAGTTGGATACCACTAACAAACTAACTACTGAAGCATAACAAACTAACTGCCTAATCATTTAACAAACTGATGTGCATGCGTGGAGATATAAGCTAACATGTTGAGTTTAGCAACACTGGACGAAATTAAATTTGTGTTTATTGAATTAAATTGCTTGTGATTACAGAGACATGATTATATAGACTCTTTGCTTGATCTAGAACATTCCTAAGTTTGTTGAGAATTCAGTTACACTTTAGTTGGATACCACTAACAAACTAACTACTGAAGCATAACAAACTAACTGCCTAATCATTTAACAAACTGATGTGCATGCGTGGAGACATAAACTAACACATTCAATCCACTTTTCAACATTATTCATTACTTTTCAACACTATTCATTACTTTTCCACCATATATTAATAAATAAATACATTTTCTTAAACCATTCAACCAAAAGAAATGGGACGCTTAGACCGGGACGGAGGGAGTATATGTTAAATGTTTTTTCGTAACTTCGGAGTCATGCGATATTCAGTGGCGGATCCATATATTTAAATTTGGGGGTACAAAATATAATTAATACATTTTTAAGTCTATTTTTCTGAATAATGGGGGTACAGAAATATTTTTTAATATACAAAATTAAAAGGAAAAAAAGAATTGGGGGTACAAGTGTAACCCCTTGTACCCCTGCATCCGCCACTAGTGATATTGTACATTAAATTCAATTTTTCTAACTATAAAGTTATGCGATTTTTTTATTTGCATATTTATGTTAACCGCGTGTTTTCGCTACTTCAAAGCAATGTTCTAAAAGTCGCTAGTCGTTAGTCGATCGGACTATTGGAGTTTAGCAACTAGAGCGATTAGACGGGAATTAGTCAAAACTAACTAAATGAATAAAATAATTAATTTTTTAACAAGTTACATTAAATACATAAAAAAAATAACACCACCATGCAATATTAAAATTATAAGTGATACAACATCACCCTAAATAATATTATAAAACTCAAAACTCAATAAAGTAGCAAAGATGCATATTAATATAAACCAGAAGGTGTCATCCAAATTCCATGGGAAGGCTGGGGGAGCAGCGTGGAGCGCTGGGGTCGTTCGGTGGTGGAGGGTCGTGGCACAGCGTTCGGTGGAAGAGGACTGTGGTACGGCTTTCAGTGGAGGAGGTGTGACGTTCCACGTCCGTGGTGGAGAAGTTTGATAGTTAGGTTAAAAAAATAAAAAGTGAATTGCATTTTTTTTTACTTATTTAGATAAAGAAAAATAGATTAAACGGATTAGACGGTGACTAATCAAATTAGTCGCTGACTAATCCCGAATAATCTGATTAATCGTCGACTAATTACAAGACCATTGTTTCACCGTTTTAACTAAAATCGGAACGATTTGGGGCCGACTAGCGACTAGTCGATCAACTCGACCGTTTTTTAGAACACTGCTTCAAAGTCATGCGACATTGTATTTTACGTTGGACACGATTTTTCGTAACTCTAAAGTCATGCGAAATGTCATGCACTTTTTCTTACATCGACAAAATATATAATTACATTTTAATATCTTTCGTTTCTACAATGGCTACTTCTTCACAACTTCCACTCGATGTTAATATAGACTTTGGGAATCTAAAGTTATACTCATGTGAGTCACATATCAGTCAATCTTAGGGTAATGTTTGTTATGAATTATGGTGGATTTCAAATAAAAGGTGTATTATGATTTTATTTTTTATACATTTGGGAGTGTCAAATTTGATAGGTTAAGATTAAAAAAAAAAGAAAGATTATTATACTGTAAAAAGTAGAGTTCAAATTTGGTGGTCCAGAAACCTCGAACGACAACAAAGCTCAGAATCCACAAAAATATGACTCTCAAGACAAGGTTGAGCAGTCTACAGATGCGGATGCAAAGGCCATTGGTCTCGCATGTGTCGCACTCCCAAGCATTTGGTTGGGGCTTATCAAAAGCAACAAAAGGACGACAAGGGGAAGGCCCATAAGGTCGAATCTCACCATGACAGTCTGCCTGAAGCAGAATATGATCATGACAACGACGATCTCTTGGGCTTGGAGCTCAAAAACTATGGAGATAATGAGTGATTCGAATATTTGATCATTTTTAGTACTTTATTTTTTATTAGGACCCTTTTTATGTGGATCTTATTTTTGGATATTTTATTATGACATTTATGATTTACCTTTGATATGTTTACCTTAATATATGTTATCCGTTATATCTTGTGGATATTGCTATTCATATACATGGCTTGTAAACATATCAGCTATTAGATTTGGGCTTTTTCTTCTGGCATGATGGATACAAATTGTGATTTACGTTTGGTAGATAGAGCCACCACACACACAATCTTAAGAGACATGAAGTATTTTCATAACTTGGTAGATAGAAAGGGGTGTGTAACTATGATAGCCAATGATAACATTATGATAGTGGGCTCCGGAAGAGCCTCCATCATCCTCCCTATGGGTACCGAACTCATAATTGACAATGCTTTGTTATTTCCACAATTGAAGCATACCCTTCTCAGTTTTAAGGGCATAAGATCTAATGACTATCACATTGAAACTAAACCTGAGAACAATAATGGATACCTTTTGATGATTATTACTCTAGGTAATCGAAAACAAGATATTGAAAAACTTCCCTCCTTCTCTTCCGGATTGTACTATTCATACTTCCGACCGTCTAATCTCCATATAGCCATGAGTATGAAATTCCACGACCCGAACTCTTTTAAATTATGACATCAGCGGTTAGGTCATCCAGGACAAACAATGATACGTAGGATTCTATCTAATTCCATTGATCATAATATTTCGAACAATAGAATATCTCATGTCGATGAATTTATCTGTGATGCATGTTCAAAGGGTAAATTAATAGTGCGTACGTCGCTGACCAAGGTGGGACTTGAGTCTCCGGTTTTTCTTGAACGAATTCAAGGAAATATCAGCATTAGGACCATTTCGATATTTCATGGTCTTAATTGATGCCTTCACTAGGTAGACATATGTCTGTTTGTTGTTGTTACAGCAGGAAATATCCTCGCCTGACAGAAGGTCAGAATCCTGAAGATACACTGACCCGACAAGATCGAGAGTCTACATCAGAAAAGAGTATTTAATGTATTACAGGTCTACGGTTGATTGTTAGATTAATATTGTAATAAATCCCTAAAATAAAGGGTTAAGACGAATTTAGGGCCACTTTTGGGCTTTTGGGGGTGAACCTCTATAAATAGGGGGTCACCCCCTCATTGTAAAGGATCCTACATTTCCTCTCATTTCTCATATATGAAAAAGCTCTCATTCGAGGGAAGAACGAAAGTTCTTCCCCCATCGTTCGTGTTCGTTTATATTTATTGTTTGTCGGGCATACCCTAAATAGCCACATATATCTATCCGTACAAAAATGTCTGTCAACAATTTGGCGCTAGAAGAAGGGTCAATTCGGGTTCATCTTGATGGATGAACACGAAGATCCTCCCCTCTAAATCAAAAAACCAAATTCCATAAACCTTTTCAAATCCAAAAATCATCCACGAAAAATTTCGTTAAACCCTTTTCCATACAAGCAAAAAATCGAAAAACACCCTGCAAGGATTCAAGCCAAATCAACCTGTCAAGAAATCAATTTCTAATATGTACAGCAGCAAGCTCATACAATGTCCAAACAAAAATTCCAATGATTAATCCCATGTTTCCTTATAACAGAGAAGGCCACGCAGATGATGAAAGAAAAGAAAAATAGAAAAAAGTGTTGTTGTTGCTGTCACTCCATTTCCGGCAACGGAGCTCGCGAAGTTTTCCGGCACCGTCGCAGCACAAGCCAGCTTCAGCACCACCATCGCCCCGTGAAATCACTCCAGACCCAGAAGAATCCCAAGCGTAACGGCCAGTTTTCTGCTTTGAAAACCTCTCTGTTTGCCTCGGGTGATGCGCCCCCTTTCCACAGCTTTTCAGTATGCTTTTGGCGCGCTTCCCAAGACATGTTGAAAAGTCAAGGATTCTGGCCTCGATCCGCGCGCCACCGAGACCGATACCCGTCTACCCGCGTAGGTTCGGTAGCCCGACCTTACCGCCGGTGGGCACGACGCTCGCTACTCACGGCTGCGGCCCCCGCTACCTCCACTATCCAGCCCGCACGGCCTCCCCGAGCCGCGTCGCCGCCTCCCCGCATCGAATTGCAGCCTACTCGCATCGTGCAACGCAGCCTCCCCGCTCTGCCGTTCCCTCTCCGCTCCTCGCCCAGCTCGCGCCGTCTAGCACCGGGCTCGCCCAGACCACGACACCACCCGCAGCCGCTCCCCTCGCCGCTGCGACGAGCCATCCGCCGGCCTTGGCTCCCCTACTCCGCGCGCTGCCCGCTCCTCCGCCGTCACCCATCGCGGGGTCCTCACCGCGCCGACCACGGTGCCTACCCGCGCCACCTGCGCCGCCCAGGTCGCCTACCCGCAGCCACCGCGACCCCCGATCTACCCGACGCCAGCAGGGCCTCCCCGCGCCGCCGCGCACCACCAGCGCGGACCCCCCTTATCGCCGCCCGCTCAACCGTCAGCGGGGCATCACCTAAATCGTCGACTAGCGGCCTCCGGGCAGAGGGCTTTCCTCGCCGCTGCACAGAACCATCGACTTGGCTGCCTCCCCGCCGCCGAGAAGCGCCTCGGCCTCCCCGCGCTCCCCGAGCCGCCTAACTATCCCCGTCGCGGCCTCCCCGCGCAGCCAGCCCGTGGCCAACGCCGCCCACAGCAGCTCAACCCGACTCACCGCCTCCCCGTCAAGATGCTCGCCGCCCGCGGTCTCGCCGTCCCTCCTCCCCGCGACTAACTGCTCGTCGCCCAGAGGTCGATTTCAACGGAGACAATTCAGACTTCATTTAGGGATTTTTGGGCTTGGTTATGATTTAAAATCTGCTAAGCCAAGATCTATATGAGTATTGGGCCCAGTTTCATTTAATAGTTGGGCTTTCTATTTCAATCTGTAGGGCCAAGTTTATTTAACGGATGGGCCTTTTTTATTTTATTTGTAAGGCCAATTTCGTTTAGCTGGTGGCTCTAATTTAATTTGGACAAAAAAAAAAAAAAGGGCAGCAGCTTGCGAGACGGGTATCCGAGACCTCTTCATCAACGGAACATTCTACGGGCAGTCCTTTGCCCACTCGAATCAGGTTTATTCCGACAACTTCCTTTTAATATATATCCTAACTCGTAAGTTTTCATATAAATTAAAAGCGAGGGCATATATTCATATTTCGAAAATTCAAAGCGAAGATAAATTTCGAAATTTATTTTTCATCTGGTAACTTCCTTTTAATATATACTCTAACTCGTAAGTTTTCATATATATTAAAAGCGGGGGCACGGATATACACATCCTATGCTCATTTTGTGACATAAAAAATAAATTATTTGACTCTGAGTATTATTAAATACAGTCAGTTATTCTAAAACTTCGAACATGATTTCGAAAAATCATTGAGGATGCTCACCGGGTAATTAACTCATATTTAAAACATGGTCACACCTTTCGACTACAAACATTTATCCGCCTTTTAGGCGTCGACATTCCGCCTAAATTGGCGAAGTAATCCGTCTTCTCGACGTCGATTAGTCCGCCTCTCAGGCGTTGACGTACTGATTAGTTCGCCTTCACCGGCGTCAACTAATCTACTCGAGCTAATCCGCATTTTAGGCGTCGACATTCCGCCTAGATTGGCGAAGTAATCCGTCTTCTCGACGTTGATTAGTCTGCCTTTTCAGGCGTTAACATATCGATTAGTTCGCCTTCACCGGCGTCAACTAATCTACTTCTCGAGTTAATCCGCCTTCTCGGCATCGACAATCCGCCTAGATTGGCGAAGTAATCCGCCCGATCGGCGTTGATTAATCCGCCTTCTCGGCGTCGACATTCCGCCTAGATTGGCGAAGTAATCCGTCTTCTCGACGTTGATTAGTCCGCCTTTTCAGGCGTTGACATATCGATTAGTTCGCCTTCACCGGCGTCAACTAATCTACTTCTCGAGTTAATCCGCCTTCTCGGCGTCGACATTCCTCCTAGATTGGCGAAGTAATCCGCCCGATCGGCGTTGATTAATCCGCCTTTTAGGCGTCGACATTCCGCCTAGATTGGCGAAGTAATCCGTCTTCTCGACGTCGATTAGTCCGCCTCTCAGGCGTTGACGTACTGATTAGTTCACCTTCACCGGCGTCAACTAATCTACTCGAGCTAATCCGCCTTTTAGGCATCGACATTCCGCCTAGATTGGCGAAGTAATCCGTCTTCTCGACGTCGATTAGTCCGCCCTTTCTGGCGTTGACGTATCGATTAGTTCGCCTTCACCGGCGTCAACTAATCTACTTCTCGAGTTAATCCGCCTTCTCGGCATCGACATTCCGCCTAGATTGGCGAAGTAATCTGCCCGATCGGCGTTGATTAATCCACCTTTTAGGCGTCGACATTCCGCCTAGATTGGCGAAGTAATCCGTCTTCTCGACGTCGATTAGTCCGCCTCTCAGGCGTTGACGTATTGATTAGTTCGCCTTCACCGGCGTCAACTAATCTACTCGAGCTAATCCGCCTTTTAGGCGTCGACATTCCGCCTAGATTGACGAAGTAATCCATCTTCTCGACGTCGATTAGTCCGCCCTTTCTGGCATTGACGTATCGATTAGTTCGCCTTCACCGGCGTCAACTAATCTACTCGAGCTAATCCGTCTTTTAGGCGTCGACATTCCGCCTAGATTGGCGAAGTAATCCGTCTTCTCGACGTCGATTAGTCCGCCTCTCAGGCGTTGACGTACTGATTAGTTCGCCTTCACCGGCGTCAACTAATCTACTCGAGCTAATCCGCCTTTTAGGCGTCGACATTCCGCCTAGATTGGCGAAGTAATCCGTCTTCTCGACGTCGATTAGTCCGCCCTTTCTGGCGTTGACGTATCGATTAGTTCGCCTTCACCGGCGTCAACTAATCTACTTCTCGAGTTAATCCGCCTTCTCGGCGTCGACATTCCGCCTAGATTGGCGAAGTAATCCGCCCGATCGGCGTTGATTAATCCGCCTTCTCGGCGTCGATATTCCGCCTAGATTGGCGAAGTAATCCGCCCGATCGGCGTTGATTAATCCGCCTTCTCGGCGTCGACATTCCGCCTAGATTGGCGAAGTAATCCGCCCGATCGACGTTGATTAATCCGCCTTCTCGGCGTCGACATTCCGCCTAGAGTGGCAAAGTAATCCGCCCGATCGGCGTTGATTAATCCGCCTTCTCGGCGTCGACATTCCGCCTAGATTGGCGCAGTAATCCGCCCGATCGGCGTTGATTAATCCGCCTTCTCGGCGTCGACATTCCGCCTAGATTGGCGAAGTAATCCGCCCGATCGGCGTTGATTAATCCGCCTTCTCGGCGTCGACATTCCGCCTAGAGTGGCGAAGTAATCCGCCCGATCGGCGTTGATTAATCCGCCTTCTCGGCGTCGACATTCCGCCTAGATTGGCGAAGTAATCCACCCGATCGGCGTTGATTAATCCGTCTTCTCGGTGTCGACATTCCGCCTAGATTGGCGAAGTAATCCGCCCGATCGGCGTTGATTAATCCGCCTTCTCGGCGTCGACATTCCGCCTAGATTGGCGAAGTAATCCGTCTTCTCGACGTTGATTAGTCCGCCTTTTCAGGCGTTGACATATCGATTAGTTCGTCTTCACCGGCGTCAACTAATCTACTTCTCGAGTTAATCCGCCTTCTCGGCGTCGACAATCCGCCTAGATTGGCGAAGTAATCCACCCGATCGGCGTTGATTAATCCGCATTCTCGGCGTCGACATTCCGCCTAGATTGGCGAAGTAATCCGTCTTCTCGACGTTGATTAGTCCGCCTTTTCAGGCGTTGACATATCGATTAGTTCGCCTTCACCGGCGTCAACTAATCTACTTCTCGAGTTAATCCGCCTTCTCGGCGTCGACACTCCGCCTAGATTGGCGAAGTAATCCGCCCGATCGGCGTTGATTAATCCGCCTTTTAGGCGTCGACATTCCGCCTAGATTGGCGAAGTAATCCGCCTTCTCGGCGTTGATTAGTCCGCCTTTTATGTGTTGACATATTAATTAGTTCGCCTTCACCGGCGTCAACTAATCTGCCTCTCAAGCCGATCCGTCACTCGGCCTTGATTAGTTCGCCTTCACCGGTGTCAACTAATCCGCCTCTCGGCGTGGATCCAGTCCGCATTTTAAGCGTTGACTTTCCGCCTTAATGGGCGAGGTGTTGTTTAGTTCGTCTTCACCGGCGTTAACTAATATATTCTCTGCTTTGGTTTATCCATGTTAACGGCATCGACCAGTCCACCTTCACCGGCATCGACTGACCCGCATCGTTTTTGCCCACTTGCGGCCGTAATATAACGCGTCTCGGACGCTTTGTTCAAACAACAAATTGATTGTTAACTCAATCCCATCTTCGTGAAGTCGCTGCCCGATCATCGGCTAAAGCACTTCACTCATTAACCTGTTGGTTAATCTTTTAAGCGGTTGTTAAATCAATCCCATCTTCGTGAAGTCGCTGCCCGATCATCGGTTAAAGCACTTCACTCATTAACCTGTTGGTTAATCTTTTAAGTGGTTGTTAAATCAATCCCATCTTCGTGAAGTCGCTGCCCGATCATCGGCTAAAGCACTTCACTCATTAACCTGTTGGTTAATCATTTAAGCGGTTGTTAACTCAATCCCATCTTCGTGAAGTCGCTGCCCGATCATCGGCTAAAGCACTTCACTCATTAACCTGTTGGTTAATCTTTTAAGCGGTTGTTAAATCAATCTCATCTTCGTGAAGTCGCTGCCCGATCATCGGCTAAAGCACTTCACTCATTAACCTGTTGGTTAATCTTTTAAGCGGTTGTTAACTCAATCCCATCACCGTGAAGTCGCTGCCCGTCAATCGGCTAAAGCACTTCACTCATTAATCTGTTGATTAATCTTTTAATCGATTGTTAATTCAATCCTGTATTCGTGAAGTCGGCTAAAGCACTTCACTCATTAATCTGTTGATTAATCTTTTAATCGATTGTTAATTCAATCCTGTATTCGTGAAGTCGCTGTCCGTCTATCGGCTAAAGCACTTCACTCATTAATCTGTTGATTTATCTTTTGATTGATTGATAAGTCAATCTGTTATCCGTGAAGTCGCTACCCTCAAGCGGCCTAAGCACTTCATTAATTTATCATCGCGGTCAATAACTCTTTATTAATTGAACGTCACTATTCTCGACTCGGGGGCACGACTGAAGATCGTACCCCACCTAACCCGACATGTTTCGAAAGTTTGAAAATTCGAAGATGACTCAAAAGATTCGTCCGTCACGGACCCTGTCGTTGAAGATTCCCCCGGGGTATCTGAGATATCCTATTTTTAGGCTCGGGGGCAAAACCTATTTGAAGCACAGATCAAGATCGAACTCTGGCCGCAATCAGAGCCCAATCTTGGGGGCAATTGTTACAGCAGGAAATATCCTCGCCTGACAGAAGGTCAGAATCCTGAAGATACACTGACCCGACAAGATCGAGAGTCTACATCAGAAAAGAGTATTTAATGTATTACAGGTCTACGGTTGATTGTTAGATTAATATTGTAATAAATCCCTAAAATAAAGGGTTAAGACGAATTTAGGGCCACTTTTGGGCTTTTGGGGGTGAACCTCTATAAATAGGGGGTCACCCCCTCATTGTAAAGGATCCTACATTTCCTCTCATTTCTCATATATGAAAAAGCTCTCATTCGAGGGAAGAACGAAAGTTCTTCCCCCATCGTTCGTGTTCATTTATATTTATTGTTTGTCGGGCATACCCTAAATAGCCATATATATCTATCCGTACAAAAATGCCTGTCAACAGTTGTCTACCCGCAATCAAGCTTTTGTGAAGCTTATTGCGAAAACTATTGAGCTTCGAGCTCAGTTCCCAGATTATCCAATAAAATCAATTCGTATGGATAATGTTGTTGAGTTTACCTCAAAAGCCTTTATTGATTACTGTATGCCACTGGTAATTAAAGTGGAGCATTCGGTCCCTTACGTCCACACCCAAAATGGTCTTGTTGAAGCGCTAATAAAACGTATCAAACTTATCGCTAGACCATTACTTATGAACTCTAAACTACTCACTTCATGTTGGGGGCATGCAGTCCTACATGCATAACATCTGATACAAATCCGTCCAACTGCATACAATGATCATTCCCCCCTACAGCTAGTGCGTGGGAAAGAACCAAACATTTCTCATCTGCGTATATTTGGATGTGCGGTGTATGTTCCGATAACATTACCGAAGCGTACCTCTATGGGCCCACAAAGGAAGTTAGGTATTTATGTTGGATTTGACTCTCCATCCATCCTGAAATACCTGGAACCTTTGTCCGGAGATCAATTTACGGTCCGGTTCGCTGACTGCACATTCGATGAAGATCACTTCCCGACATTAAAGGGAGATCCGAATTCAAAATTGAAAGAATGTCGGGAACTTACGTGGAACGTAAGTAATCTTCAGTATCTAGATCCACGCACTAGTCAATCTGAACTGGAAGTTCAGAAGATCATTAACTTGCAAAATTTAGCAAATAATCTACCAGGCGCGTTTACTGACCATAGAGGTATAACTAAATCGCATATACCTGCAATAAATGCACTCCAAAGGGTTGAGGTCCCAAGAAAAACTAGTATACATGCCCTCATACGCCAAAAGCGTAAAGGACTTACAAACGATACAAACACACCTAAAAGGAAAGCTATCAAAACTGGTCAGTCAAACTTGAAATCTCCAGAAGAGTCTCGTCCAGAAGACGAGCGTCCTAGTAATGAAGCACGTGCCCAAAATATTCAACGCACTATGACTGTGGAATGACCAGACCTAGATACATTGGGAAATGAAGAAGTTCTGGTTGACATAAACGTTGAAGTCTCTATAAATTTCATAGATACAGGAGAAACTTACAGTAGAGATATTATTGTCGTCGACGACACATTTGCAGCGATAATTACTCTTTCCGTTATAAATAACGATCTAGATCCAGAACCCAAAACAATAGCTGAGTGCCGGAAGCGCTCCGATTGGGTAAAATGGAAAGTGACAATTAAAGCAGAGGTCGCATTGTTAAATAAAAGAAAAGTATTTGACTCTATCATTCGTACACCAGCGCGCGCTATCCCTGTAAGATATAATGGGATTTTATACAAAAACGAAATGAGAACAATACTGTGGAAAGATACAGAGCGAGGCTAGTAGCTCAAGGGTTTTTGCAGAGACCCGGTATTGATTTCGATCAAACTTATTCTCCTGTAATGGACGCAATAACGTTCCACTGCTTAATATCTTTGGCAGTTAAATTAAATCTCCAGATGAGATTAATGGACGTTGTAACCGCATAGTTATATGGATCACTAGATGCTAACATCTATATGAAAATTCCGGATGGATTTAAGATTCCCCAGATGAGGAATGATGAAAATCGCAGTATATATAACATAAAACTGCAGAAGTCGTTGTACGGCCTAAAGCAATCAGGTCTAATGTGGTACAACCGACTTAGTGAATTCCTCCAGAAGAAGGGATACACAAATGATATAGATTTCACATGCGTATTTATAAAGAAATCGCAAAGTGGTTTTTGCATCATATCCGTATATGTTGATGATCTAAACATAATCGGAACATGCAAAGAGATTGAAAAAGCCAGTTCAATCTTGAAAACTGAATTTGAAATGAAAGTCTTGGGTAAAAACAAGTATTGTCTCGGCCTTCAGATCGAGCATCTCCCAGAAAGAATACTTATACATCAGTCTACCTACGTGAAAAAGGTATTGGAGAGATTTCACATGGATAAATTTCATCCACTCAGCACGTCAATGGTTGTCCGATCCCTTGAAGTGGATAAGGATCCATTTAGACCAAGAGAAGGTACAGAAGAAATTTTGGGGCCAGAAGTTCCTTATCTTAGCGTTGTTGGTGCATTACTCTATATCGCAAATTGTGCTAGACTGGACATTGCATTTGCAGTTAACTTGCTTGCGAGATATAGCGCTTCTCCTACAAGGAGACATTGAAATGGCGTTAAACACGTTCTACGGTTATATTTGAAGACAATGCAGCTTGCATCGCACAAATGAGTAATGGGTACGTCAAGGGAAACCTGATGAAATATATTTCACTAAAGTTTTTCTACCCATACGAACTCCAGAAGAGTGGCGTAATTACCATACAAAAGGTACGCTCTAGTGACAATCTAGCAGATATGTTCACTAAGTCCCTACCTACATCTACTTTTGAGAAGTATGTTCATGGTATCGGGATGCATAAGCTCAGAGGGTTGTTGTCTTCGGGGGGAGTGGTAACCTCGAAATAATCCAGAAAATTAGATCCGGAAGATCAATAAATTGCATTCCTCCCTAGCTAAATATTTTGTTGCTACCTAGCATGTGGAGTTTTTCTGACGAGACATATATGTTATGTCGTAATGTCCAAGGGGGAGTGTTATAAATCCGGTAGATTTAATATACCAAATCTAGAAGATTTGATGTGGACATTACTAATGGGCTTCGTAACCTAAATAGGCTTCATGTTTAGATTAAAGTTTCTCTATTATATATAGATCTCTGTACTCAGTATTGTATACACATACACATAAGTATTAGTGAAAGTTCCTAGCTTGGTACGCCTTCAAACGTAGTCGTTATCGGCGAACTGGGTAAACAAACCGGTGTTTCTATTTTATGCTTACAATTTACAACAAAAAAGAGGTGAAAGAGTATTGAGTTGAATCTATACATATACAATAACATAAACTTATACTAAACATATAAATATAATTTTGAAACCAAAAGTCTATTGCTATTTTTGACATAAATTCATATTAATTCATATAATAAATACTATCAATTATATATATATATATATATATATATATATATATATATATATATTAAAAGTAAATGTGATATTTTTTTAAAGACTTTTCATTTGAAAAAAAGAAAGAAAAAATTGATATTCTTTTATTGTTTTAATTAATTAAAATGCATATTTAATTCACTTAATTTTTCATTTGATGTAATATATACTCCCTCCGTCCCATGCATATCAATTTTCACGCTTTTTTTTGTCCGTCCCACATTAGTTTCACTCACACCCCAAAAACTCGACCGTTTATTAGAACATTGCATCAAAATCATGCGACATTGTATTTTACGATGGACACAATTTTTTGTAACTCTAAAGTCATGCGAAATGTCATGCACTTTTTCTTTCATGGACAAAATATATAATTACAATATTTTAATATCTTTCATTTCTACAGTGGCTACTTCTTCACAACTTCCAGTTGATGTTAATGTAGACTTTGAGAATCTAAAGTTATACTCATGTGAGTCACATATCAGTCAATCTTAGGGTAATGTTTGTTATGAATTATGGTGGATTTCAAATAAAAGGTGTATTATGATTTTTTTTAATACACTTAGGAGTGTCAAATTTAATAGGGTAAGATTTAAAAAAAAAAAAGATTATTATACTGTAAAAAGTAGAGTTGAAATAGTTAAATGGTTGTGTAAAGTGTATTAAAAAGAGGTGGAAGAGTATTGAGTTGAATCTATATCTATCTATCTATACATATATAATAACATAAACTTATACTAAAAATAGAAATATAATTTTGAAACCAAAAGTCTATTGCTATTTTTTATATTAATTCATATAATAAATACTATCAATTAATATATATATATATATATATATATATATATATATATATATTAAAAAGTAAATGTGATAATTTTTTAAAGACTTTTCATTTGAAAAAAAAAATTGATATTCTTATATTGTTTCAATTAGTTAATATGCATATTCAATTCACTTAATTTTCATTCGATGTAATATATACTCCCTCCGTCCCATATCAATTTTCACACTTTCTTTTTTGTTCTGTCCCACATTAGTTTCACACCCCCAAAAGAAAAGTTTTCTCACAATCCTTACCTTTAAAATTCTCACTTATTTACTCATTATGTCATTACTTTTCTTACACAAACAACTCACAATCACACAATTAAAGTTGTTTTGACATAAGTTCCTACTTTATCACTTTAATAATACTAGTAATTCTCCCGTGCGATGCACGGTTTGAATATTATAAATTTTAATATTTAGACAATTGAAATATAAAATAGTTTAAAAATAAGTAAAAAATATTTAAATGTAACAATTAAGATAGATTATTCATTTGATGGATAGACATAATTTTTAAAATGAAATAATTAAATTCGAATAAATTCATAGTTCAAATATAATTCAAGACTACACATCATTAAAAAGCTGGTTAAGGGATATAAAATATAAAGTATGCAATATTTTATGCAACAAAGGGAGTATTAGTTATTACATTGTTAGAAAAAATGTAGATTAAAATAATACTAATTGAGTTTTAGTTCGTAAAGATAAGTAAGTAGTCGCCTATGCATATATGTATTGTACACTGATTATAAATTTTATAAAAATGGGCTCATTTCAACTAACATTAATTTAGGTCATTCAAAAGAATGTAAATTTAAGTTATGAATAATTAAATTAAATCACATCATAATATAATGATCATATAGAATTTTGATATAATTTTATGAAGACAAAGTATCGGGTGAAAATAATTCACACATAAATCATTGAAGAATATTAGTTATTTTTATTAAAGGGTATTAGTTGTTTTCGCTGAAAGATATTAGTTATTTTAACTGAAGAGTATTAATTGTTCTACTGAAAATAACTAAGACTCTTTAGTGAAGAGAAGTAATACTCTTCAGTAGCTCTTTAGTGGAAACAACTAATTCATGTATGAACAAATTTCACGGTATACATACTCTTTTATAAAATATATACTTATAACAATCATTAATTTTTTATTTTAAAAATGTAGATAGGCAATTTTATATTTAACAGACGAAATTATATTTCTTTTTAAATCAGTATTCACAAAAGAATATAAACGTAGGAATAAAGTACATCATAAATTTAAGCATCACTTATAATTATATTAATACAATCAATTAATTAAGAATTAATATACAAATTCGAGCCCAATCTAACCTAACCCATCCCTAACACCTAATTCAGCAAGCAGCGTCGCACCTATACCTACTTCCCTTTCTCTTCCTTCCTTGGAATGAATCCTGAATCCTCCCAATACTTCATTTCTTTAAAAAAAAAATTGTACAATTTTTGAAGCAAATAAACCATCCAAGCATTAATCTCAACAAATGTTAAATTCGAATTCGTGTTTTCCCTTGAGTCCTAAAATGATGGCATTTGTGCACTTTTTTTCATGAGCTTCCTCTTGAGAAATATTTTCTTATTGGCAAATTACTTTCAACATTGACCAACTCGGAAATCATCGTCACAATTAAGCCAAATCTCGGCGCTACAAACGGACTACTTCTATATGAAGGTGCGCTTGAAGATTGGAGTCATTCCAAGACTAAAATCTTGTTAAAAGAAAATGTTATGTATAAATGGAGTAACATAAAGAGATTCAGTAGAATCTTGCACCTGTGCAAGAATCGAACATCATCAAAGCAAAAAATGGACTGAATAATTTGACAGATTGAAGCTATATATATTTTCGGCTTAAAATCCAAATAGAAGGTGTGCCCAAATAGGCAACCCATTAGTCCCTAACAGCAAGCAGCTAAACACCTTCTCAGCAAATTACTACTCATCCCGTTGAAGAACTACGCAAACAAAAAATACAAAATGGAAAAGATGCATTTTTGAAACTATACACCTTATCAGCGTCATCCAGATGAAATAAACTAAACACCTTATCAGCATCATCCAGATGAAATCTTATAGACGCCAATGGTCAAATTTAGCTGTTCACTTCTATTGCGTCTGAAACATAAATCACAATTTGCCAAATAAACAAAAACTTGAGAATAAGGGAAGAGGGTTCAAGTTTACTGTGAATCAGAAATATAATTTACCTTTCCATGATTTGAGTATACAACACCTGATTCTCCGAAGTTGTATAACTTGTTCATCCCAATTTCATTCACCAAAAATCAAATTTAGATTGCAGTCAAAATTTCGCCTATAAAAATTACGAAAACATATCTCCTATAATAGAATTTCATGAAATTGAAATATATAATCTAAAATATTACCAGAGGAGGGGCAGAAAGAGCATAGTCGGTGCGAGAAATGGTAGTATGTATGGCATAGCTGACGGCGGGTCGACAACAAAGGCAACGTGTATAACGAATGTCACTTTGGTGTGGCGGCACCTGAATCAAGCTCGCGCTACCTGTAAAATGAGAATGGATCACGAAAAAAACCAAAGAGGGTGCGAGAAGATCCAAAATTTTGAAACAGGAAAAAGAAAATGATTGATGGTTACATCTATGGAAAACAGAGAATTAGTGCAGAGAGTTGGAGCGACTAATGGCGTGCCCAAATAGGTAGATATTGTTTTACAGCTGTCTCACAAAACCAAATATTTTATTATTTCTGGAATTTAGGCGGGAAATTGTCAGGGAAGTCACTATCCTGTTTATATATATATATATACATTAAAATATAACTTTTCTTAATTCTCTTGCCCAGATCAGTGTGAAAACTAATTTGGGACGAATGGAGTATATTTTTTATGTGTGTGAAATTTTATCATCATTGATATTAAATTTAGGGTTAATTGAATTCACAACATTTTGAGTATTTAACAATTACAACGTGTATTTTTTTTATTTATAATTACATATATATGAACTAATTAATTGTAGCATTAACTCGATGCATGAAGCTAATTTCTGACGTGACTAAAAATTATGAGTATGTCATGTATGAGACCGTCTCATGGCATGAGACAATAGGAATGAGTATGACTAGAGCATTGACTCATTAACACTTTGGTAGGGGTAGATGTTAATTTGTGTTGTCTCATGCCATGAAACGGTCTTATACAAGTTTTTGCCATAAATAATGTAGCAGCCAAAAGTTAGTCTAGTGCAAGACTGACAAAGATTATGTAGTATGAATTGGAGCATATATGCATAAAATTGATATTAAATTAAATATATATGTTATAATAATATGTGATTTTTTAGGAATTAAAATACTTTCATTTTAATTGGTATGCATTATTTAAAAAATGGTCGAATAAGCTTAATATGACAAATTTGTACAACATAAATTGATGTGATTTAAAATCTAAATCAATTTACTTATATTTATATATGTAGATTTTTTTGGCAATATATTATAACATGTTAAAAACTAAAACAAACTAGATATGTATAGGTGTGTGCGTGTTAGTGTATATATTAAGAATAGTAACTAAATTATGCATACAAAAAAAATTGCTAAAAATGCATAAATATATATAAACAAAACTACTACTAATATTTATAATAGCTTTTACATACTAATTATTATATTACAAAATTTTAGTCAAATAACTAAATAAAAATTAACTGTTAGTATTTTCTAATTTTATTTGTGATAATTTTAGAAAATATACGTGTTGATGACCTTCGATCAAGATGAATATTTAGTGGTTGTTTAAGCTAAGAAAGATCATCAAACAAGACGTAATTACTTGGATTAACATAAATAAAGATCAAGGAATAAAATTGCAAGAGTTTGACTACTTTTTTAATAAATTAACTTATATTCTTCCTCTCATGAGAGGGTATTTATAGACTACAAGCAAGCATGAGGTGTCACCCTCTTAGTTACTCTAATTTACATGTTGACAAGTGTTTACACACTTGTTTAATCCTAAGCTATTGTATTTTATACAATGACAAGTGTTAAGACACTTGTTTGCTTCTAATACAATGCCTAATTAGTGGGATCATTGGTTGTTCTCCGATGTGTCCTCTTGCTCGCCTGCTTGCCTTTAAAGTGGGTACTTGGATCTTCTTACTGTAGCTGCTCGCTCAGCTTTTGTTGATTTTTGACCAGCTGTTCGCTTCTCTATGACTTGTACTTGATACCCAACTGTTCGCCTCTTTTGATTTTTTTGCCTTAATCACCTTTTATTTGTTTATCTTTACCTTTGATTGTCTTAATCCTGCTGCTCGGCCGGTCGCCTACCAACAATTGCCCCCTAGCTTGACTTTTTATTAGGATGAGAATCAACTAATTTAAGTCAAGCTATAGTTGACATGTTGTATTTTATGGCTAAAGGTGAGCAACTGGGATTAAAAAATTTAGGCGGGAATATTGAGCGACCAGTGGGGCACGACTTTTGAACTGACGTCGGTTCGTTTCCTGAGATGCCATTTTCAAAGCGACGTGGGCGGCTATGACATCATCTGCCGCCCACGCCTATCACTTAATTTACATATAGGGGCTTTAATTTTCCGTTAATTTCAACATTTACCCCCTTTTCCATTTCTTATAAATACCCCTTCTCTTCTTCTTTATTTTTTTTCGAATTCTCTCTTATTTCCGCCATTGTTGATTTTTGAAGCTTTTCTTTGCATCCGAATCCCTACCGATCCTTCATCCTCTAAGATAATTTGCTTATTTTTTATTTTGATTCTTTCTTTTTCGTACTAGCATTTCTCATTTCTTTCGATTTTTATACTCTATTCCGATCAGCACCGTATCCAAATCGCCACCGCCGTTGTATTTCCTCCATAAACACCGCCGAGTTATCACCAGCACCGCCGTGTTCTCCTTTTTCGCAAGCTCTGTTATTCGCTCGGTTCTTGCTCTCTACGCGGTGGATAGTTCAGGCGAGCAAAATGTGGACCAGTCTGTTGCTCGCCACGATGTAGAAGGAAATACCTCGTTGGATCTTGGGGAGGATTTCGAAGAGGTAGCTGCTGAGATCGAGCAGATGAGTGCCCCTGAAAGAAATTGGGATTAAATGCGAACAAATGAGCGATCCGAGGAGCGACCAACAAGCTCGTGGAGTCACTTGGGAATTTCTTAAGGAAATTAACTTCCCCATCTCTAAGCCTACCCCGGAGTAAAAAATTCCAGAGGGAATAACTTATGATCAAGAGTGGGAAGAATATGTTGCTCGTCATTCCAACTCTTTTCCACCTCTTATGGTCGCACAAGAGACTAAGTATACGGCGAGCAGGGTGCCCAGCTTAATTACAGAGGATGACTTGGCGAGCATCCGGTCCAATTATAAGATCCCGTTTGACATTTTCCTCTACACTCCAAAAAAAAGGAGAGACGGCTGATCCCCCCTCCCGGTTGCACGACGATCAACCTTGATGTGTTGAATGCAGGATTCCCACTACCTCTACATCCCGTGATTGGTCACTTTCTTGAAGATACTAACTTGTCGATCACTCAGATTACTCCTAACGGGTGGAGTAATTTGCTCGTTTTCATAACCCTTTTCGGTCTTGAGGGTTATAAGAATAAGGTTAGCACCGTTAAGATCCATTATGTGATGACGATCTCATTTGCCGCAAATGAAGAAGGTGAAGGATGGCACTATATCAAAGCCCGAAGTAGAGTGAAATTGATTGAAGGGATGCCTAACAGTGAAGAGCTGGCATAAACAATTTTTCTTCATCGGGGGAGATTGGCGAGCATCTTCCAACTTCACTGGCGGGTCGGGTCGCATTTACTCTTCTGAAGGCTTTGGCGACATAAGACGTAGGTTTCACCTTTATCATCTTATGACCGAGGTGGAACTAATTTTAATCTTCTCTTTCTTATTATTTTGTAGGTCCGCGTATCTTGAAGTGGGGCCACCCCGAACTGAGGGGGAGGTTCTTACAGTTATCACTATTTGGAATGTGAGTGATCGTGATATCGGTCATCTCTCAAAACCTTACTGCCGGAAGCTTGCCTTGTTGACTACCAGCGCGCATCACCTCGAGGTCCAAGCTGTTGTTCCTGAAGGCAAGTTGGATATATCTCATCATTGTGTACTGATTCCCGTCCGATTGCATGTTCGCTTGATTTCTTAACTAATCTTCTTGTTTTACTTGTCTTAGAACAACGAGTGATGGTCGCCAATCTCGAAATCCCAGAGTGCTACCACCTGCTCGCTCAGCGCGTAAGACGGATGGCCTCTGAAGACCCCTCAAAAAAGAAAAAGTACGATCCTCCTACTACTCTTATGAGGTTGAGGGTTGGGTAGCCTGTTTGCCCAGGGGCCGAATCCCCAAAGGCGAAGAACCCTGCTCCTCACCCCCACCTCGCGCCTCGTCGCCCTCACCTCAACAAAAGGAAGCTAATAGAGGCAAGAAGAGGCTAACTAAGGATGTAGCTCTTGCACGCAAAGGGGATGACCGCTCGAAATGTTCCAAAGGTCAATCCCAATCAAGCAAGAGAGACTCGCCACGTACTGCTTCTTTGGAAGAAGTGAGCAAGCAGCAGGTTGTTGCTTCCGTCGTGGCGAGCAAGAGGAGGGGCTCTTCTTCAGACAATTCCTAACTGGGCTACGATCCAGTTAAGTTGAAAGAGTAAGTTCTTTTCCCTGTTGCTCGACTGATCCTTTTTCTATTTTTATTTACTAATTTACTTTTATAGGTACAAGCCTGAGGAGTATCCGAGGTGAGCAAAGGTGCTCCTGTTGGAGTTATACATGAAAGTATGCTTTTACTTTGTATAACTCATGTATTAAACACTTATTTATGAGAATAATTTTTTTATCACATTTGCTTTAAATATGATTGAATGTTGAATATTTATTGCAAACCGTTCAATATATATAGTACATGTTACATTGTAGTTAATGTGGTGATACCCGATCACGGAAGATCACATTAACAGTTTTCCTTGTAACTAAACGTACAAATTCACGACCTAAGTGAAATTGAACAATCCGTCGTGAAAGGTCGATGTGTACATCTCAGATTGGCCTGTCTTGACCAAGAGATTGCACCAACACATTTAGCATGTGTTGAAGAGGACCTACAACGAGGATAAATTCTTCTGTTCTGAAATGTGAAGAATTAGACCTCAGTGGTTATTGATTTCTTAATCTCCTTCACTTAAATAGGACCGTGTGTGCTTAATGGTTACTGCTTTAATTCATGTTGGGTGCGAATCATCGTGACTTCAAACCTTGTTCTTTGGGCAGTAATATTAATCATACGACGGTTGCTAAGATTTAATACGGAGAAATGCGTGCGAATACGGCTCGTGTGATTTGTCCTCTTGGTGGGCTCAAAAGTTTTATCGTACTAAATCTTGCAAGTGAAGAATTAGTTTCTTCGGTACGGATAATAATGTTGAGCTGTCTTTACTCCAAGGTGAAAGATGTTAATTAATTTAGAGTTATTCAGAAGCTCAATTAATTAATGGACTAGTTAATCTTAAACGCGAGAAATAATAACCGAGAGCCCATATTATCGTAATATGGATTAAGATGGATAGTGCAATATTAATTTATAGTGGTACTAATTAATATTAATGGGCTGAATTATATTGGGGCTCAATATTGAAATTCAGAAGTCCATTGGAGGTCCAATCTTAATTCTCCTAAAGGCCTCTCAAGTAGCCCAAATTAAGTAGCCCAATAATGATAAGGTGATTAAAATAAAAAAAAATTGCTGATTTTTTCATGATATTTTCGAAAAAGATATATTAGGAGAAAGAAAAGATCTTGTTGATTTTCTTGGAAAGATACTATGGAAGATAAGTATTCTTGGAATACAAGATTATCTCATATATTCAAGAAGATCCAAATCTTGGATTCTTTCTTTAATATTTTCGAAAATATGCTTATTAGGAGGAGGTTGAGATTTTTGTGGAACATTTTATTATGGAGAAAAGAATATATGGGATATATTTAAGATTTCTTGGAGGTCAAGAAAAAGATTTTCTCTCCCCTAAAATACACCAAAATTTCGTTCACCATCACCTATATATAGGGGATGATTACATCTCCAGTTTACTTTTCACAGCGTTGAAAAAAAAAATCAGCAACACTATTTTTTCTTTCTTCCTTGTTATTCTAATTGCTTGTGAGCACTTCCCACCGATGAACAAGCAAGGCGAAAGGGACATACTTGAGAAGGTCTTTTGGTTGATAGCACGATCGTGATAGTCCTGTTGTTATCAAAGGCCATATCTACAAGAGGTACGAATTATGTGAACTCCTAGTTTTTCTGCTTTAGGTTTTCATGTGAATTAATTCAACATGCATGATGATAAAATTGTTGTTGGAATTATTATTTGAATTAATTAGGATCAATTCATGCTAGTAATAATTGAATTTAAATTCATATTTAATTATCATCCTGAATAGATTCCGGGCACCCCTATTTTCCCTACAGCTCCACCAGTTGAACTGCGTCAAATCCGCTCCCCCTTACCAAGATATCCCTGACTCCCATGTCAGGCGAGCAATTGAGCTCATTCTTCGTTCATGGACAAAGCTGTGCGAGGATATCATCCAGGATCAGAGTTTGAGCGATAATGCTTGCCTGCTTAGCTATAATGCCAGCCATCAAGCCATAGCTACTCAAAAGGTCCTCGACCAGGCTATAGAGCTAGAGAGGACAAATAGGAGTCTTGGTCGAAAGATCGATCATTTTCAGGAGGAGAAGATTACTGCTCTGAAGAAGAAGGATGACGAGCTTTCCCAACTAAAGAGTGAATATGAAAGGGCAAAGCTCAACTGGGAGAAGGGGCTGAAGGCTGTGGAGGACCGTGAAAAAGTTGCTCTCAACACTTCTGAAAAGTTGAGGCTAGACTTGAGAGTAGCCACTGATCGCCTCAAGGTCCTGGAGACGGAGCGAACAAGTCTGGTGGAGAGGGTTGAGTCCTTGAAGACTCATGTTGATCGCCTGGAGGGGGAAATCAGAGATTCAGTTTCTTACGTAAATTATATGCAAGATGTAACTGACAACACAAATTTTGGTTACATCTGCGCATATGCTGATTGCGTACGATCCGTGAAGTATACCCTTGATAATGGAAAGGATATTATAGGCTCAATAACAAGAGACTTCATGGACTACGTCACGGAAAATCCCTCTGCCTCTAGTTTTGACATCCCCGTAGCTGACCTTGGGGAAATGGGGGTAGACTTGCGCATCTTCAAAGACGACGTCCGAGTGATTGCCCCCAGACTAAGGGTTGAGGAGGCGACCAGAGATGCCTCCGTCTTTAACGGTTTGAGTCCCCTCTTCCAAACCCCTCTGGATGGGGCAGACACTTCAGCTACTGCCGGCGACCAACAGATCCCTGAGCCGACCACCACGGAGGCCAACCCTTCCACTGAAGCTCCATCCACTCCTTCGGCTCTTCGAGACTGAAGATCATTTTATTTTCTTTTGAACTTAGCTTGTAATAGGATTTTGCTTGGTATCCTTCCTTCTCAGCTGTATGCATCTTCTTTTTTATCAATGAAACTTCTATTTCTTGTTTATATGATCCTGTTGGAATTTCTTTTTATACTTGCTCGACTGCTCGTCTAATATGTATGCTTTATTTTCTAGCTTAAATACCTTTCTTTATTTTTCAGGAGTAAGGTACTTGTGTTTGCTAATTTGTATGTAAAATCTGGATGGGTCTTTTTGGTCCTCAATGGACTTGAACTTAGTTAATTGGGCCTTGTAGTCCTTAATGGACTTTGCCTTTATTTTTATAATTGAGCCTTGTTGTTCGCCGCATGTTAGGCTTACACTTTGTGTTTGACTTCAGGCGAGCAGCTGAGTCTTCTGGGCGAAAGAGGGACCTTTATACTAAACTTTTTAACATGTAGCATACAATACAACTTACTCATTTCTATTACTGTTGGTCCCACTCAATAGATTAATTGCGGAAGCTTTAAAGAAAAGTCTTGACAAAATCTTTTATAAGAGCAGATGAATAAGATAATATAAAGAAAGCAGTAAATGGACAAGATATATAGTGGTTCGGATTTGAAAGATCCTACGTCCACTCTCCCTTCTTCAAAGGGGCCTTACTACCAACCAACCAACAACTTGCGTACTGGAATTGTGAAGTACCAGTTCCTTCTTACAACAGCCTTTAGATCTAACTTCGATCTAAGGCTTTACAAATTTCAACCTTTTCTTAATAGATGAACATGTTGAGATCCAACTACTCCTTAATGAGTGAATAGAATGTATGAACAAGATAAGAGTGCTTTAAGCGTGATAAGAACTAAGGCTTGGATATGACTTCGTGCGCGTGAGATCTCTCTAGAGCCTTTCTTCGAAGCTGCACTCTTGTATTTATAGAGGTGATTAGGGTTTAGCCGTTGGAGAGTTAATCTAATCAGATCTCTGTTTAAGGAAGCTTCCAATCAATCAATTCTCTAATTGATTGATTGGGTTGGTGACATCCTTGGATTGATTGACTTCAAATACTTTCCAATCCGATCTTGTTGACTTGATTTGAATCACCAACGGTCAAATGCTTCAAATGCCTAACTCTGATTCTTCCAGAGAAGGCAGGACCAGGCACCAGGCAACCTCGATGTCTTCTGGTCCAGAGTCGGTTAAGAAACATAATACTCAGAAGAATCAGGAGATGATTCTGAGTATATTTTGTTTCACCAGACTCGTCTGGTCCGGACTCGTCTGGTTTGGGGAAGGTCCTCTGCCTCTGGTCAGTCTCATCTGGTGAAGTCTTCTGGTGGAGTCCTCTGGTGGGGTCTTCTGGTGACTCTTCTGGTGAAGTCTTCTGGTCTGACAGTTCCCCCTAGACTAAGTCCTAATCTAATTCCTCATCTGGCTAACAGGCCCAGGTGGTCCTATTACATCTTCTGGTTTATTTTAACTCATCAAAATTATACAACTTTTATCCTAACAATTTCCCCCTTTTTGATGGAGTTAAAACACTACCAGAACTGATCAAAATAAAACACTTAAGCATGAAAACAATAAAGGGATAAGACCTTAGAATAGATCTTATCAGGCAAACAAGAAGACAACAAGAAGTTGTCTTTAAGACAGAGTAGATATGACTTTCATTAATAATAAGGACAAAATGATTATGTATTACATTGAATATCAAGGTCCTAGTTTATGCATATCTTCTGTTTTCTTTGGGCACCAGAAACCAGTCAAGGAATCTGTCTTGAACAGCCTTCAGCTCAGCAGAGGATGTTGGGGTGAGATTTACCAACACTTTATTCTTGTACAGCTTCTTCAACTCTACCCAATCAACCTGGTCCCCAACCATAGGAGTGTTGATGTAGTGAAACTCAGGGGCAGTCATCTCCAGGTTGAACTCGATTGTGGAATCCATAAGCTTCTTGTACAAGTCTGCATCATATGCCTTCATCCAGGAGTGGAAGGTTCTGTTGATAAGCGCGCCATCCTTTGGCGGGGGCCTCTGGATGTAGTGTTGGATAAACCACAAGGTCTTTGCCTCTCTCCACCTTTCAATCAAGGGAACAGGCACAGTAGAGTCAAAAGACCCTTCTGTCCTGAGTGGCAAGACATCCATCACTTCTATTGGAGCCTTCCTCCTCTGGCTGGATCCACTGGCACCATGAGTGATATCAGCTTCTCTGGCTTTCTTGTTCTGCCTCCTAACATATTTGAGTCTCTGCTCTTCATCTATGTTCTTCCTGATTCTGGCTTGCCTCTCCTCTAACGTCTCTTCCTTGAATCCTTTTCGGCTTCTTCAACAACCTCTTAAAGGAAGCTCTTCTTAACCTTCCTGATCTTCCTCTTGGCAGGGCCAAGAATAGAGACTGGATCCTGCTCTGCATCAAGAGTCTCATCTTCTGCTGCCAGCTGCTTTGCCATGGTTAGAGACTTTAACTCTTCATTCTTCTTCTTCTGCAGCTCAGCCTGAGCCAAGGTGTTCTCCAGCAGATCCAGACGAGCACCATGGTTGAAGAGGGTCTCATTAGTGGTCTTCGCCAGATCAGTTCTGGCCTTCTCTTCCCCCTTTTTAACTTCATCAACAAAGGGGCTGCACCACCTGCCGAATGAGATCAGGCAAGGCAGTGGTGGAGGAAGAGTGAAGATCACGTAGCTGCTTGGCCTCTTCCGGGTAAGCTTGAATCTCAGCCACCAGACGCTCTTGCTTAGCCAACATCTCCTGGAGGGAATCTTTGAGCTTGACAGTCTCCAGTATTTGAGAAGCCATTTCCACCTTCAGCACAGAGACTGGACGCAGCTGGTCCAACACATGCTCCTGGAGCTGTCTCTGGCTGTGCATCACATCCAGTTTTAGGAAGAGTCCATTTGCCTTGAATGAAGCTTTGGCAGAGGCAAAGGTGGAATTGATCTGCTTTAAGAAAATCTTCCTCTCCTGTTTAATCTGGTGCTCTATCATGGCAGGAGTCATATGCTGGATGGCTTTGGAGAAGCGCCCTATCTGCATAAACTGTTCATTGAAGAACATCTTCATCTTGTGCAGCACAGCAGGGGTGACATCGAAATCCTCTTCATCTGAATATAGCTCTGGAGGAAAGGAGAAGTGAGGGCCAAAGGTATAAGAGGGGCCCTCTGGGAGATCATCACTCTTCTCTGGATCAGCAAGGTTCGAATCAACACCTTAGCTGCCTATGGGGTCTCAATCTCTGCAGGGTTCTGGAAGTTGAGCTTCTTCTTGAGATCAATCTCCTAGGCAGTGAATGCAGAGGTGGTCATCTCATCCAGCAATAAGACCAGATCCTCCACATCTTCAAGTCTGGCCTTGCTCCAAACCTTGGCATCCGTCAGATATGCCAGAAGTGGTAAGTGCTCCAACAAAATTGGAAAATGCTCTCTTAGCCAGAACTGAGCACTTACACTCATACTCTACCTGATGGGACCCATATCAGCATTAGAGAATGTGAAGGGATTGGGCCCAGAGGCAGAGGAGGATGGTGCTAAAACCTCCAGCTCAAGTGAAGCATCCTCATCTTCACTATCATCGCTGGACATGCAAGTGGGAGAAGGAGGAGGGGCAGGAAATCCCACTGCCATAGAAGAAGAGGGGTTTCATTCTGTATGAGATTGGGGAGGGATAGGAATTTGTGAGGTAGAGGTGGGGGGAATGGGTTGTTCTATACCAGAGGAGGTAGATAACACCTCTGGTACAGGGGCTGGGGGAGAGGGATCTGTGGGAAGGGGTTGTTCGGCACCAGAGGAGGTAGATGGCACCTCTGGTACATGGCCTGGGGGAGAGGGATCAGTGGGAAGAGGTGTTTGTGATGGAGGGGGAGAGGGTGTTTGGGTAGGGATGGTGGAAGATGTGAATATGGAAGTGTCGGGTATGGTCTGCTCTGGTGAAGTGATGGGAGCACCAGGAGCAGGGGAGGGGTTTTGTGTTAGGGTTTCTGGGGGAGAGGTAGTGGGGGTTATAAGGTTTATGGGGGTTGAAGATGGGTTTACCTCAACAGATGGCACTGGAGCAGTTGACTCTTGCATAAGTTGGGAAGCTTCATCAATTGCCTGCTCCAGAGCATCTCCAAGATCAGAACTAGAGTCTGAATCTTGAAGAATTGCCCTCTTAGCCTTGGACTTCCTCTTCAGAGGGATCTCCTCCTCAGACTCTTCTTCCTCTGATGGCTCATCCACAATGAGGGTTTTCTTTGCTCTTCTTGTAGTCCTTGGCTTCTTTGCAGAGGCCTTGCCTGCAGCATCTTCCTGCCTCTGCCTTTTCTTGGCTGCTCCTGCCTTCTTAGCAGCCTCTTCTCCATATCCCTTCTGCTTCTTCAGAGCAGCATGGAGGGGGATCTGGTCATCGTCTGATGAGCCAGAAAACACCAAGTTTGAAGATTCTGAAGCCTCAGCCTTCTTCTTTACAAGGCTTTTCTTGGTCTTCTGCCCTTTAGCAGGTGGGGGCACTGCTTGGAGAGGAGGGGCAGGAATAGTTTGCTCTCCATCAGAGTCGGCATGACCATGGAGAGGGCCATCCTTGGAGAACAAAATCTTTGACTTGTGAAATCCCTTGCACCAAGAGTTCTTCCACTTTTTCTCTAGAAATAGAAAATCCATAATCAGAGTTAGTTTCGTCCCCAACGAAACATTTGCAGTCAGACAGAACTGCAACTCTTCAGGCTTGGTTGGGCATTCCTCCTTCTTCACCTTCGTCTTGTTCTTCCTCAAGATGCCCCAAAAGAACTCAGCCCAGTTACACTGGACACCATCATACAATGCCCTCATAACACAGAGCCTGCCAGTGAAGATGGCATCTGTGCTATGGTTCTCGCACATCAAAACCTTCACAACAATGTCAAAAAATACTTTGTACTTTTGTCTCAAGTGCTTGTCCAGAAATCCCCTGGTCAGATTCTGGCATGAAGATCTTGCAAAGATCTTGAAGGATTTGATTAGGCGTGAAATTATCATGATTCGTCACTTGAAATACCCTAATTTTGGCCGATTTTGTCGAGTATTTGGAGTCAATTGAGCATTATTTCTCTACATTGATGAATTTGTCTCTTTGATGCTCGTAGGTGAATCGAGGGCGAAGAATGGAGTTCGTAGGACTTTGAATCGTCTCAAACGGATGCCCGGATGAGAAGATATCGAAGATATACGATTGGTGTTAGTGTTGAAGAAGAAAAATGCTATTAGGAATTTTGGGAGCATTCGAGTAAAGCACTCGAGCACTAGCGCTCGAGCACCCAAAATATACAGAAAAGTTTGAGCATTCGAGCAGCTCGAGCGCCACCGCTCGAGCGTGTTGCTCGAGCGCCCAAAATTGTAAAGAAGATTTCCACCATTCGAGCAGCTCGAGCGCGAGTGCTCGAGCTCTTGTTCCATTCGAGCTCCATGCTCGAGCGCGACCGCTCGAGCACTTCCAATTTTTGCGTTTTACAAGGCGTTTTTCGGCCCATGAGTTCACGATTCGGCCCGTGGCTTATATATATGCGTCCAAAGCTCGTTTTTTAAGGACAACACAGATACCACACTTCAGAAGATAGTTTTTTAGAGTTTTAGAGTTCGTTTTTGGAGAGGAAGAAGAGAAGCAAGTTTACGATTACATTTTTGAGGTTTTTATTACGAATTCGAATTACGATCTTACTTTTTTAGTTTCTTTTCTTTATATTTCGTTATTGAACACGTTGAGACTTCTTTTATTGAGTTAATTTCAAGTTTATTCTTTTATTTCGGAAAACCCTAGTTTATGTTTGATCTCTTCTTCGTCTTGATTATCATATTTATGTTCGTTACTTATTTAATTGCTCTTATTTACGTTAAACCTATGTCTAGCTAAAACCCTTGCATGCTTGGGGTAGGATGAACTCGTAGAAGTAGGTTGTGGGTACGTAATTAGGGTAACTTGTGACGTTAGGTTTTAATTCTCTTGGTTAATGAATTCTTAAAATTAATCTCAACTTTACTTTTGAATTTCGTTCGAAAGGGGTTAGAGAGAGGACGACCGTATCACTCTTTAACAACGAGTAGACGTAACTAGAGGGTTTAGGAAGGGTTAATTCATCTACCAGTTTAGCGAAGGAGGACGACCGCATCACCTTAGTTAAATTAGGGTTTTATTAATTAAGCACAATCTATTAATTTGTTAGTGGATTAGTGAAGTCGAGTGTTAGGGTAAAATATTAGGGTTTAGAATCTTGAGCTTTCACCTTGCATTCTTTTACTTAGGTTATTTCTTGCGCGTCACCGTTATTTTGATTACGTACCTGCTCCGTTAGTATACGTAGGGATTCCTATCCTAAGCATCACCATCACACACTTGAAAACAACCCGTAGTTAATTCGTCTTCTTAAGTATTTTAGTTTAATTAATTCATTTTAGTTTCAATTAATCTTTCAAAAACCAACAAAACATTACACTCATATTAGCTACGACGCGTAGATCTTCAGGGATCTATTCGCATACACTCCATCTCGTGGGTTCGATATACTTGGCCGTTATACTTACTCTTACTACAGTGAACCCGTTCGCTTGCGGGGAAGCGACTAGTAGAAGTTAGTATTTTTGCTTCAAGTCAATGGCGCCGTTGTCGGGGATGGTGTTGTATGCTTTTTGAATAGGACTTGTAGATAGCTTAGTAGTTAGTAATGAGTGTTTTTCTTTTCTGTTTATTTTTATTTTTATTCAATCGGCAGTTGCGTTTTGATCATTCTGCTAGTGTGTCAGGTTTATGAAAACACGCTCACAAGGCAATACGAACGAAGAGAGAATACCGTTGGACCCTGAGACGATAGCAAGAAGAAATCGAGCCTTCTTACGAAGGATGAACGCTGCCGGAGGGAAAGAACCCATGGACATCTCTAATGAGTTGGATGATGCTGCGAACGAGTTCAATCAGGAATTGGGCCGAGTTGAAGACACTGGAGTTAGTGGTAGCCAGAATCAAGTTCCGTTAGGGGATAGCCAGAGCCTAAACCCGGGTACACAAAACGTAGACAATCCAGCTCATAACATTGTCCATAATCCTCAGAACAACCCTGCTTACCCACATCCTAACTTACCACAAAACAACCTACCTTACCCACCTTACCCATACCCACCTTATCCTTATCCACCATACCCGTACCCTCCACCTCCAGTCTACAATCAACCACCTGTTTACCAACCACCACCCCAACAAGTACCCGTACCAGCTGCTAATCCTCAACACGTTCCTCAGAACGTAGATCAACATATGGGTATTCGAGGGAGGTTTGCAGCGCAGCCACAACGGTACTATGATGGAGTGGCATTGCCTCCTGTTGAGGCAAACAACTTCTCGATTTCCCCGGGAATTTTAAAGTTGCTTACCGAGAATCAGTTCAAGGGGGTGATCGGGAAGGAGAATCCTCATACACACCTGAGGAGTTTCCTCATGATAGCCTCCACATTCAATTACAATGGCATGTCTGAAGATGCCAAGAGGCTTAGGCTGTTCCCATTCTCACTGACGGGAATAGCTAAAGAGTGGTATGACAACACGCTCCCACGGGGAGGTATTACCACATGGCCCGAGCTCGAGCGTCTGTTCCTTGAGCGATTCTACCCTCCATCCAGAACGATCAAAGCAAGAATTGAGATCTCTTCCTTCCGCCAGAAGCAAGGAGAGGACCTACGTCAAGCGTGGGAGAGATACTCAAACATGCTGATAGAGTGCCCGCAGCACGGGTATAATGAGGGAGATATTATAGCATTCTTCTACAGTGGAGCCAGCAAAGCTGGCCAAGCCCATTTAGATGCATGTGCGAGTGGAGCTTTTCTGAACCAAGGAATAGCGAGATGTAGAGAGATCGTGGATAACATTGTCACGAATGCCGGTGCATGGAACGAGGATCCGGAGTTTCAGAGAGTTTGTAAGTTGGAGGAGAAAGAGGGTGAAGGAACGAGGAGGTTGTTGATGGCCATGATGGAAAAGATCAACAACCTCGAGTTGGGGAAGAGTTTGGTTGGAGAACATGCAGCAGAGAATGAGAGAGTAGACCAGCCAAGTGGACAGCAAGAGGTAGCCAATTACATGAGAGGTTACAATCAGAATGGCTATCAAGGTGGTAATCAATATGGAAGGCCTTCTTATGGCCAACCTTTTGTACCACCAGGTCCACAGCCTCCTCCTAATCAATGGAGGAACACTCAAGGCTATCAAGGAGGCCAACAGCCTCCTCAAAACACATGGAGAAAGAATGAGAATTTCTCATATGCTAACCCAAAAACTGGTATTACAGTTCCTGCAGGTGTTGACCCAGGTTCAAAACCTCCGGGTGGAGAAGGCGGTGCATCAACCGAGGAGATGTTGAGAGCGATTCTACAGAAGGTGGAGGAAGGAAGTAAGAGGTTGTCATCCTTGGAGCACGATGTGAAAGAACTTCATAAAAAGGGTGATCAACGTGATCAAGAGCTCCAGAAGATGAACGTTGAGTGGACTAGAACTCAACAAGAGAACAATCGAAGGTTCACTTCCATAGAGTTCCAGATGAGCCAGATTTCAAAGTCATTGAATAGAGAGCCGGGTAAGTATCCGTCCATGCCGGAGGGGAACCCGAAAGAGCATTGCAAGGCAATCCAGCTTAGAAGTGGAACCAACTATGAAGGTCCTCAGATGTCTGCTGATTCTGAGACGCCCCAAGTTGAGAAGGGGATTGAAAGTGAAGGAATTGAGAAGAAGGTTGAGGGTGAAAGCACTCAAGCGAGCAAAGAGCTTGAAGAGTAAGGCATTGAGAAGGGTGAGAGAGTTCCTAAGTGGAAGAAGGCAAAGGAAGCAAGGGAGAAAGTGAAAGAGACCGAGAAAGATGAATGGGGGGTACCCAAATCTGTGATACCCGTCTCATATCCACAACGCTTCATGAAAAAGAAGCTTGATGAGAAATTCGCTTAATTCCTTGATGTTTTTAAACAATTGCATATTAATATCCCTTTTTATGATGCTTTGGAACAGATGCCCAATTATGCAAAGTTTTTAAAGGACTTGATCGCGAAAAAACGACGAGTGGATGAGCCGAAGTTGGTGCAGTTGAGCCATGAGGTGAGTGCATTAGTGCACAAGGCACTTCCTCCAAAGCTGAAGGATCCCGGGAGCTTCACCATTCTTTGTGATATCGGGAACGGGATCAAGAAGGGAGCGCTATGTGACCTCGGAGCGAGCATAAATATGATGCCTCTTTCGCTCTTCAAGAAGTTGGAAGGTGGAGAACTTCAACCCACGATGATGACGCTCCAGCTTGCTGATAGGTCCATCACGAGACCTCAAGGTGTGGTTGAAGACGTCCTCGTGAGAGTTGGAGATCACATTTTTCCAGCTGATTTCGTGGTCCTAGAGATGGAGGAAGATGAGCACGTGCCCCTGATCTTGGGAAGATCGTTCTTAGCTACGGCGGGGATGGTACTGGACGTGGCAAATGGGAAGACTACGTTGAAGGTTGATGATCAAGAAGTGAAGATTTCCCTATATGAGGTCATTAAGCACCCGAAGGAGGATGAGAGTTTGTGTTGCATGGATGCAATTGATCCTCGTGTTGAAGACACACCTCATATCCCTAATCCTTCTCATATTCATGAATTTTATAAGCCTTCACTTGATAATTTAACCCATGAGCATTATGTTCTTGATTATGTTGATAGGGTTAAAAAGAAGAAGTTGTAGGAGGAAGAAGTGAAAAAGGTGGACGTGGTCCAGTTGGAGGGAAAAGGAGGAGTCAAGAAGAAAAAGTTCAAATTCAAAAACTGTTTGGAAAGACCCTCCAGATAAAGGTGAGAAGGAGTTGAAACCCATAACACTTGGGGATGAGAGGAAAGCAAAAGAGCTAATGATGGTAGGGCATCAAGGAAAGGAATGCAAGCACCACTCTTATGAGAGTAAGGGAGGTATTTTTTAGTATGATGTCCCATAAGCTCCTTGAAGCTTGGTCCAGCATGAGGACCTTAAAAATAGCGTTGAATGGGAGGCAACCCATTTTTATTTTCTTTCATTTGTTTTTAGTGTCTTATTATGTTATTAGGGTGTGGTTGAATCGTAAGTGTTAACCTCGTACGTGAGAGTTTATTTTGTAGGCTTGTCTCGATGGAGTATTCGAAAGGGAGGAACTCAAGAAAGGGAGTGTGATACGTTTGAGAGAAACTGAATTGTTTGGTTGAGGTAACCCACAACCCCAAACTTAGACCTCTTCGCAAGGTCGAAGTTTGGGGGGGTGGAGTTTTTTATGTTTCTTGTTACATTGCACCGGAGCACCCCTTATCTTTTAGTGTGTTTGGTCATTTGGTGTTTTGAGATGCTCTTCGGGGTGATTTTGATTTGATTCGCTATTGCATATTTCATGCTTATTGACCCCTTCTACTTAGTAGTTGTTATTCTTGAGCATGTTTGATGAGTAGAGTAGAATTGTGAGGTTGAGTTAAGAATTGTTTTGAGTGAGTAGTTGAGTTAGAGTGGATTTGAGAGATAACTAGTATACTTACGAGTTTTCTTTTTGAGCGCTTGTGTGATAAGAGTGAGAATTCACTAGGACTAGCTTGGATGTGAAAGCTGTGAGACTTGAGCCTTATGAGATTTTGATGCATTACTTGATCTCTTCGTTTGTGAGTGGATCGTCACCTTAGAGGATGCTAGAACTTGTGTGTGTTCTTGCTTCTTGATTATGTCTAGTTTGATATGCCGAATAGGATCTTAGGCCATCTTTGATTTCATTGAGTCACTTAGCCAAAATTTTCCTCACCAATGACATTGAATCCTTTCTTAGCCCCTTTGAGCCTAAAGCCTATTTTATTTGCTAGCACATATGAACACTATTCCAATTTCTAAGCCTTTTTGTCCCAATTTGAGTGGAGAATAGGAAAGTGTGAATGTGAAGGGAGTTAATTGAGTTGAAAAAGGAAAAGGTTGTTTGTTGAGTGAATATGAGAAGAAGGTGTGATGAAATTATGAGATGTGGGAAAAAGAAAAAAGAGAAAAAAATTGAGAATGAGCAAAAGAAAAAATGAGCTCATGTGTTTGTGCGAAAAAGAAAAAAGTGAAGTGATTAAAAAAAAAAGTGAAAGAGTGAGAAAGAAAAAAAAATTGAAGTGTTGAGAGAATTGGAATTGAAAGTTTGTTGATTGAATATGTTTGAAGTAGTCTGTTCCTTATCTCGAAGTACCGAAGTTTGCTTTTCTATTCTCCATTCACCTTAGTTACTTTACCTATTGTTATCCCACCTGTCCAAAGAGCCTACATTACAACCTTGAGAAAAGTCCTTTTTGATTCGGCATTGATTTCTAGAGTATGGTCGAAGTTAAGAGCACTTACGAGCCTATGGCTGCCAATTTGAGTGATTGATTGTTTGAGTGAGTCCCTTGATCATTGATATACACTTGTGAGGGAGCGAAACACATCGTTGAGTGCACATCCATGCTTGATCTTGGTGTTTCTTGTTATTGTTGCATGAGTATGATGAAAGAAAAGTGAGTGAGTATGCGTGTGATTGATCTTTGAAGCTCGAATTCATTTGCTTGCATGATTGATTTTTTTACTCATTCCTAACAATTTCACTTGACTTGTTATTTTGTTGCTTGAGGACAAGAAACATGGTAAGTTTGGGGGGTTGATTAGGCGTGAAATTGTCATGATTCGTCACTTGAAATACCCTAATTTTGGCCGATTTTGTCGAGTATTTGGAGTCAATTGAGCATTATTTCTCTACATTGATGAATTTGTCTCTTTGATGCTTGTAGGTGAATCGAGGGTGAAGAACGGAGTTCGTAGAACTTTGAATCGTCTCAAACGGATGCCCGGATGAGAAGATATCGAAGAAATACGATTGGTGTTAGTGTTGAAGAAGAAAAGTGCTATTTGGAGGAATTTTGGGAGCATTCGAGTAAAGAACTCGAGCACTAGCGCTCGAGCACGTTGCTCGAGCGCCCAAAACATACAGAAAAGTTTGAGCATTCGAGCAGCTCGAGCGCCACCGCTCGAGCGTGTTGCTCGAGCGCCCAAAATTGTACAGAAGAATTCCACCATTCGAGCAGCTCGAGCGCGAGCGCTCGAGCACTTGTTCCATTCGAGCTCCATGCTCGAGCGCGACCGCTCGAGCAGGTCCGCTCGAGCACTTCCAATTTCCGCGTTTTACAAGGCATTTTTCGGCCCATGAGTTCACGATTCGGCCCGTGGCTTATATATATGCGTCCAAAGGTCATTTTTTAAGGACAACACAGATACCACACTTCAGAAGATAGTTTTTTAGAGTTTTAGAGTTCGTTTTTGGAGAGGAAGAAGAGAAGCAAGTTTACGATTACGTTTTTGAGGTTTTCATTACGAATTCGAATTACGATCTTACTTTTTTTGTTTCTTTTCTTTATATTTCGTTATTGAACACGTTGAGACTTCTTTTATTGAGTTAATTTCAAGTTTATTCTTTTATTTCGGAAAATCCTAGTTTATGTTTGATCTCTTCTTCGTCTTGATTATCATGTTTAAGTTCGTTACTTATTTAATTGCTCTTATTTACGTTAAACCTTTGTCTAGTTAAAACCCTTGCATGCTTGGGGTAGGATGAACTCGTAGAAGTAGGTTGTGGGTACGTAATTAGGGTAACTTGTGACGTTAGGTTTTAATTCTCTTGGTTAATGAATTCTTAAAATTAATCTCAACTTTACTTTTGAATTTCGTTCGAAAGGAGTTAGAGAGAGGACGACCGTATCACTCTTTAACAATGAGTAGACGTAACTAGAGGGTTTAGGAAGGGTTAATTCATCTACCAGTTTAGCGAAGGAGGACGACCGCATCACCTTAGTTAAATTAGGGTCTCATTAATTAAGCACAATCTATTAATTTATTAGTGGATTAGTGAAGTCGAGTGTTAGGGTAAAGTATTAGGGTTTAGAATCTTGAGCTTTCACCTTGCATTCTTTTACTTAGGTTATTTCTTGCGCGTCACAGTTATTTTGATTACGTACCTGCTCCGTTAGTATACGTAGGGATTCCTATCCTAAGCATCACCATCTCACACTTGAAAACAACCCGTAGTTAATTCGTCTTCTTAAGTATTTTAGTTTAATTAGTTCATTTTAGTTTCAATTAATCTTTCAAAAACCAAAAAAAAAAATTACACTCATATTAGCTACGACGCGTAGATCTTCAGGGATCTATTCGCATACACTCCATCTCGTGGGTTCGATATACTTGGCCGTTATACTTACTCTTACTACAGTGAACCCGTTCGCTTGCGGGGAAGCGACTAGTAGAAGTTAGTATTTTCACTTCAAGTCAGGATTCAACAGCCTCATCCTCCTTGTACGTCAATGGATCTACTCCTTCTGCCGAAATATTCTCAAATAATCTGCATAAATCGTGCTTGGAAAATACCACATCATCCTGGTCAATATTGGATGAAATATGGTCGTCATGGATCTTCATCCTCACCAAAAATTGAGCAGCATATCCATCAAGGGTACGGAAATGCTGGGGAACCGTTGAGATTAACTTCTCTACCCCGACATTCTGAACTAATTCTAAAATAGCCAACGCCGCTGGATTCTTGGTGGTGTAGAAATCAACAACCATCTCTGTTTTTAATTTCTTCATCACATATTCATGGTCGAAGTTACACTTGGGAGCCATGTCTGAAAGTCTTAGAGAGAGAGAAAAAAACTTGCAGAGGGAAGTTAGGGTTTGAGAGTAAGTATAAGTGAAAAGACAGATTGAAAATTTTCAGTTTTAAATAAGAAAAGATGTGTGGCTTTGAAATTTAATGAAGTGTGAATGCGTGTAAGTTTAAAATTTAAGTTAGGGAACAAAATCAATTTGTGAATTGATTGACATATTGCACGGTAATTAAATCTGACGGCCAAGATTAAAAGGCAAAATATAGATTTGATTTGGTGCGTGGGCATGGTCATTGGGACTGGGATCGAGGGAGTTTTGTGGCAGTCAAGGTAAAAAGCGAAATGATTGCCTAGGCCCTCTACCCTAGTCTTAAATACACCCTGAAGATGAAACGTTTTGAGTGTATTTACTAATTTGATAAGTGTATCCCAATGATCAGAGGCCAGAGAAGTAAATACATACCTGTCACCTGATATTGTAACCAGATGATACCTTGGTTAGTCTGGTGTTACATCTCATCTGATGGAAACCCATCTGGTTCTGGTCAGAATAAACTTCGGATTTCTCTGGAATCGGACTCTGTACCTCATCTGGGATGTATCTCATCTGGTACATGTCTCATCTGGAATATACTTCATCTGGTATATGCCTTATTTGGAGATGCAACTTCCCTGGTATATCTAACCTGTAGGCATGTTAGTATAATAGATAAAACAATAAAGTATGTATAATTGAAATAAAGGATACTTCTATGATGTCCCCCCTAAACCAATTCTATCTCTGGATCCAACAAACCTAATTCAAATGCTAACTCTCTGAATCTGGTCTTAGCCAAAGGCTTAGTCAGAATATCTGCTCTCTGCTTCTCTGTTGCAACCTTTTCCATCCTTATATCTCCCTTCTCAACATGGTCTCTTATGAAGTGATGCCTTATATCAACATGTTTGCATCTGGTATGAAGAACTGGATTCTGGGCGATTGCTAATGCACTGTTGCTATCACAGAAGTTTGGAATATCCTTAATCTGGTAGTCCCTGAGTTGCTTACTAATCCAGAGTAGTTGTGAACAACAACTACCTACAGCCATATACTCTGTTTTTGTTGTTGATGTAGCAACTGAAGTCTGCTTCTTAGAAAACCAAGATTCCAATTTATTCCCTAAAAATTGGCATGTTCCACTTGTAGACTTCCTATCTATTCCGCACCCACCATAATCTGAATCCAAATAACCACTTAACTCTAGGTTATCATCTGCAGGATACCACAACCCCAAATTCACTGTTCCCTTAAGATATTTCAATATCTTCGTAGCTGCTTCCAAGTGACTTTTCTTAGGATTAGCTTGAAATCTGGCACACACACCAACAGCAAAGGTTATATCTTGTATGCTTGCAGTCAGGTACAGGAGAGAACCAATAAGTGCCCTATACTGAGTCTGGTCCACACTCTCTCCAGACTCATCTGGATCCATGTTGAAATTTGTCATCATAGGGATCTTGGCTGCTTTGCTAGATCCTACTCCAAATTTCTCTAACATGTTTCTGATATACTTTGCCTGATTTATGAAAATTCCCTTCTCTGATTGCTTTACCTGCAAACCCAAGAAATAATTCATCTCACCCATCATAGACATTTCAAACTGACTATGCATGAGTTCACCAAACTTCTCACACAGCTTCTTGTTAGGGGATCCAAATATAATGTCATCAACATATATTTGGACCAGAAGGATGTCCTTTCCTTCTTCTTTTCTAAACAAGGTCCTATCAATCTTACCCTTAGTAAAACCATTGTCCAGAAGAAACTGAGATATAGTGTCATACCATGCTCTGGTGCCTGCTTCAGCCCATAAAGAGCCTTCTTAAGCTTAAACACCTTGTCACCTTGTTCAAAACCAGGAGGTTGTTCCACATACACTTCCTCAATGTGAATCCCATTAAGAAAGGCAGATTTCACATCCATCTGACATACTTTGAACTTCATGTGAGCAACATATGCTAGAAACAATCTGATGGCTTCTAGTCTGGCATCAGGAGCAAATGTCTCATCATAGTCTATTCTTTCAGACTGAGAATAGCCCTGAGCCACTAGCCTTGCCTTGCTCCTAGAAATGACATCATTCTCATCTTTCTTATTCTTGAAAACCCACTTAGTGTTTATCACCTTTTGATGTCTTGGTCTGTCTACCAGCTCCCAAACATCCTGTCTGGTGAATTGATTCAACTCCTCTTGCATAACAACAATCCAATTTGAATCTTTCAGTGCTTCCTTGATATTCTTAGGCTCAATAAGGGACACATAGCAACTGAATAAGACAGTTAAGTTTAGTTTTCTTCTAGTCTGGACACCCTTAGCTGGATCTCCAATTATCAAGTCATTGGGGTGATCAACCAGGGTCCTCATTCCCGTGGTCTTACCTGATTGACCATCTGCTGTAGTACCTTGGTGATTATCACCAACTACAGGAGAGCTTCCCCCTACAGGAGTTCCAACCTCTTCTGGTTTTGCTCCTTGTGAAGGCTTCTGCTTCAGAGAACCAGAAGATGGGTCATCATCTGAATCTGAATCAAGAATAGGTGGATTGACCTTGATTACTCTGGGGGTAGTCTGATTCTGTGTCTCATCAGAAGACTTTAAGTCCACCTTGCACTCAAAAGCAGATTCATAAAAAACAACATGAGGTGTTTCCTCCACACAAAGTGAATTCTTATTAAAAACTCTAAACGCTTTACTGGTGCTGGAATATCCTAAAAATATTCCATCTGCCACTTTAGCATCAAAAGTTTTCAATTTAGATTTTCCATTGTCATGAATGAAACACTTGCATCCAAAAACATGAAAATATGAAACAGATGAGGTTTTACCTTTCCATACCTCATATGGAGTTTTACTATGTCTCTGGGCAATTAGGCATCTGTTCTGAGTATAACAGGCTGTGTTGATAGCTTCTGCCCAAAATCTCTGTGGTGTGTTGTACTCTGCTAGAAGAGTCCTTACAGCTTCCTTGAGGGTCATGTTCCTCCTTTCTGCTACTCCATTCTGTTGGGGTGTTCTGGCAGTAGATGTCTCATGAAAAATCCCATTGTACTTGCAATACTCTGCAATGTGTGAATTCAAAAACTCTGTCCCTTTGTCACTTCTGATCCTTACTATGCTCTGGTTCTGCTCATTCTGAATCTGCTTGAAGAACTCTGGCAGCTTAGTGATAGTTTCATTTTTCTTAAACAAGAACACTACCCAAGTGTATCTTGAAAAACCATCTACTATCACCAAGGTGTACTTCCTACCACTGAAACTAAGAGGAGAAACAGGTCCAAACAGGTCCATGTGAAGTAGTTGAAGTGCTCTGGTTGTGGTTGTGCTCTGGACATCCTTAAAGGAAGTCTTGGGTTGTTTACCCTTCTGGCATGAACCACAAACCTGATCCTTCTTAAACACTTCATTAGGAAGACCTCGAACTAGACCTTTTCTGGCAATCTTGTTTAGTGCTTTGAAGTTAAGATGACTCGATCTCTTGTGCCAAATCCAGCTGTTCTCTGCAGATCCTTTTACAACCAGACAAGCATTCCTTGGGCAACTACTGAAATCTGTAAGATAAATGTTACCCTTCCTCAAGCCTATAAGCAAGATATCATTATAATCAGAAGAAAAGACAATGCATGAATCACTAGAAAACTTCACTGAGTATCCCTTGTCACAAAATTGGGATACTGAAAGCAGATTATGCTTGAGTCCTTCAACGTAGTAGACTTCATCTACAGATACGCCATTAAAAGTCAACTTTCCGACGCCTCTGGTGACTCCATAGTTGTTGTCACCAAACATCACTCTTGGCCCATTCAGTGACTTGAAATCCTGGAGATGATCTTTCTGGAAGGTCATGTGCTTGGAACATCCACTATCAATGTACCAGACATGGTTGCTTGAGTATCCTCTCTCCAATGGGCTCTTATTCTCCTACAGAGAGATCAATTAGGCCCCCTACTAGAGCTAGGTCCTGATTGGTTAGTTGCAGGTTTTGTAGGAATCCAAAGATAAAGATCATCCTTTGCTGGATGAGGAGATCTCATCTTCCTTCCAAATCTATCTACCAGCACATATCCTCTGACAATGATATATTGAGCGACTGGTCTGATAAGAACACCTTTCCTATAAACAGGTCTGGTGTATCTTTTCTCAAACCTGGCCTTTGGAATGGCCTGCCTTAAAGACATGGTCTTAAAGGTCTGGTTGTAAGGGTACATCCTAGAAGAACCATCTCTGGTGTCATAACTACCCAAATCAGTTGGTTTTCTATAGATGGGTCTGGAAGACCTCCTCTGGTTCTGAAAATTGGATCTATTCTGATGATAGAATTCGTTCTGAGTGTTTCTGTTCTGGAATCTTCTTGGAGCATTCCTCCTTTGAGATCCCTGATTCTGATTGAGGTTCCCTGGTTCAGTATATCTCCTCTGATATCTCCTATTCTGATTAGGTTTCCTCTTAGAGTTTCCTTTCTGAGGTCCCCAAATTTCCTTAGGTTCCACTCTTTTAGGATTCCTCTGAGGTCCCTTAATCTGTTTAGGAATCTGAATAGAACCATCAATCTTCATAGGTTCTCCTATCTGACGTTTATGCTCTAAGATGTCCTCTTCCAGTTCAGTTAACTCATTAGGAACATCATCTATATGGTCAGCAGAGCAGTCTTTGTTCCAGTTACGGTTTTTAACTACTATGTAACATTTTCCATTAGAATCCTTTTCATTCCAGATTTCTACCACTTCACCAGATCTTTCAGACAACTTGCCTTTATTACAGAAAAATTTAGTAGATCTGGTTGTAATTCCAGAATATCCAAAACCACTCTTATCATTTATCCTTTGAGAAGATCCTTGTATAATGGATACAACAGTTGGAGCTTCTCTGCTCTTATGTACTTCCATAATAGGTTGTTCAACTTGTTTACCCTTGATAAGATATTGATATTTGGCTTTGAGTTCAATGAACTCTTCTACCTGAGAGTTCTTTTCTTTCATGAGCTGGTCTACTAGAGTATCTCTTTCTGTGACCTTTTCCTGAAATTCAAAGACTTCTTTGGAATGGTCTTTCATGAGTTCTCTGGCAGATTTTTGCTCATTTGATAAAGATTGAACTTCAGCTCTAAGCCTACCATTTTCTTTTTCAAGCTTTTGGCAAAGTTGAACACAATTTTGGAGATCTGATAGCATTTGCTGCATATCAGACTCTCTGGAAGCACCAGATGAATGGGAGGATTCAGTATATTTGGAATTAGATAAGCATAAGGTAGTTTCATTTACCTCATTGATGTCTGCCATAAGACATACATTATCATCAGATCCGAAATCAGAAGAAGAAGAACTTGAACTGGTATCCTCTTCCTCTGCTTCTGCCAGTAGTGCTCTCTTGTCTGCATATCTCCTATCTCTCTTGAGTCTTTTCTCTTCTCTTTCCCTAGGAGTTAGCTGAGGACAATCATAGCTGTAGTGGTCTGGCTTGTTGCAAGTATAGCATGTGTTATCTCCTCTGGGACTGGGACTGGGACTTGGATCTCTCCTCCTCTGGTTGTAATTTGATCTGGCTGGACTAATCTCTCTCCTCTGGTAGTCAGATCTGCCAGAACTACTATCCCTCCTCTGGTAATCTGATCTCCCAGAGCTGCCATCTCTCCTTCTCTCTGGAGTTCTGAATCTGGTCTCCTTTGAGTCTCCAGATATTTTTTCTTTATCTGCAGCCTTGAAAGAACTCTTCCTATCCCTGGTAGATTCCTTCCAATGCTTTTTGTACCTGCCATATTTTGAACTCATTTTATCAAGTTTATGGGTTAGGAGTGCTACCTGCTCCTTGAGACTCATGTCATCTGCAGTAGACTCCTTTGGCTTGTCATCTGACTTGATAGTTGAAGAGAAAGCAACTCCTTTCTGACCAGAGGAGGAAACCTCTTCTGTTTGATCCTACTCTTGAAGATCATATTCATATGCTTTGAGATTAGACAACAAAAGATTATGATCCAGAGTGTTGAGATCCTTATTGTCTTTAATCACGGTGACTTTAATTCTCCACCTGCTGGTTAGTGATTATAATATTTTACTATTGATTTCTTTCTCAGAATAGGTCTTACCTAAGGCACTAGCTTTGTTGAGGAGATTGTTGAGACGCATATCCAGCTGGTCAATTGTCTCATCTGGTTTCATTTTGAAAGTGTCAAATGAGTGTTGAACAGCCTGGAGCTTGTTGTCCTTGATATTCTCTGTTCCCTCACAGAGCAATGCCAACTTGTCCCACATCTCCTTGGTCGTGGCACATGTTCTGACCTTTTCAATCACCTCATTTGTGAGAGTATTTATGATCTCTGTCCTTGCCACCTGGTCCAGGTTGTATAATTTCCTCTCATCATTGTCAAGCTCATCCCTTTTCTTTAATATATTTTGTCTCGCAACTCGTTCACCAGTTCTCTCCTTTACAGCTCTGCTGCTTTCTTCCTTGGACTCAGACCTGCCATCATCAATGGGAGTCCAGTAAAATTGTATGGGGCCACTTTCTACCACATCTAACATGCGGTGGTGTATAGCTCCAAGATGATTGCTCATCATTAAGCTCAAGTGGCTATAATCCTCGAAAGAGAATTCAGGCAACTTACGGCTCTTGTAAGAAGATTTTGAAGACATTTTTCTAAAAGGATTTAACAAGAATTTAACCAAAAATAATAAAGAGCAATGGATCTGCCCGGTGACCACCAAAAAGCTTTACAAAGCAGTGGTCTTGGACACACTGCTCTGATACCACTTGTTGGTCCCACTCGATAGATTAATGCGGAAGCTTTAAACAAAAGTCTTAACAAAATCTTTTATAAGAGCAGATGAATAAGATAATATAAAGAAAGCAGTAAATGGACAAGATATATAGTGGTTCGGATTTGAAAGATCCTACGTCCACTCTCCCTTCTTCAAAGGGGCCTTACTACTAACCAACCAACAACTTGCGTACTGAAATTGTGAAGTACCAGTTCCTTCTTACAACAGCCTTTAGATCTAACTTCGATCTAAGGCTTTACAAATTTCAACCTTTTCTTAATAGATGAACATGTTGAGATCCAACTACTCCTTAATGAGTGAATAGAATGTATGAACAAGATAAGAGTGCTTTAAGCGTGATAAGAACTAAGGCTTGGATATGACTTCGTGTGCGTGAGATCTCTCTAGAGCCTTTCTTCGAAGCTGCACTCTTGTATTTATAGAGGTGATTAGGGTTTAGCCGTTGGAGAGCTAATCTAATCAGATCTCTATTTAAGAAAGCTTTCAATCAATCAATTCTCTAATTGATTGATTGGGTTGGTGAGATCTTTGGATTGATTGACTTCAAATACTTTCCAATCTGATCTTGTTGACTTGATTTGAATCACCAACGGTCAAATGCTTCCAATGCCTAACTCTGATTCTTCCAGAGAAGGCAGGACCAGACACCAGGCAACCTTGATGTCTTCTGGACCAGAGTCGGTTAAGAAACATAATACTCAGAAGAATCAGGAGATGATTCTGAGCATCTTTTATTTCACCAAACTCGTCTGGTCTGGGGAAGGTCCTCTGCCTCTGGTCAGTCTCATCTGGTGAAGTCTTCTGGTGGAGTCCTCTGGTAAAGTCCTCTGGTGGGGTCTTCTGGTGACTTTTCTGGTGAAGTCTCCTGGTCTGACAGTTCCCCCTAGACTAAGTCCTATCTAATTCCTCATCTGGCTAACTGGTCCAGATGGTCCTATTACATCTTTTGGTTTGTTTTAACTCATCAAAATTGTACAACTTTTACCCTAACAATTACTTAACTGATGACTTCACACATTACTTGCTTGTTCAACTTACATAATACTCTAAAAATTTTAAAAAATTATACCAAATTTACAACATACAGAATGATATACATAGCTCATAACTAACTCTTATCAATTCTACTGGTAATACTTCTTCAGCAAAGCCGCATTGCAGGAGTATTGGGCCGAGTTTCCCTTCATGTCTTCGAGGTCGTACATATGCCGATGCCAAATGCCATGTTAGTCGATGAGCCATCAATATACATATGCCATGGATGGTTATGGCCTCTCGTCGGATCTTGAGGAAAGGTTAACTCGACTATGAAGTCGGCTAACGCTTGTCATTTGATCGCTGTTCGAGGTGCATAAGATATTCCAAACTGGCTGATTTCAAGGGACCATTTGAGGAGGCGACCATCTGTGTTAGGTGATTAGGCGTGAAATTGTTAGATTTTATAGCTCAATTTGCCCGTGTTTTGATTGATTTCGATGAGTATTTAGAGTCAATTGAGTACTATTTTCATGAACTAATGAATTTGCCTCTTTGATGCTCATAGATGGATAAAAGACGAAGAATGGAGTTTGTAGGACTTTGAATCGACTCAAACGGATGCCCGGATGAGAAGATACGGAAGAAATACAAAAATTATCAGTTCGATCGAGCAAAAGTGTCACTGGAGTAATCAAGCAAGAAGTGCTCGAGTATTGCACTCGAGTTGAGCTGGATCGAGTACTCACTACTCGAGCACTTGAGTACTGTGCTCGAGTTTATGAGGGTCGAGTACTCACTACTCGAGCAATGGAGGTCGAGTACTTTTTGCACTCTGGAAGATTGGTGTACTCGAGTGGAGCTTGCTCGAGTACTAAGTACTCGAGCTCTACTCGAGTGAACGCGAATTTTGACCCATTAATTCCCAATTCGACCCGTTGCCTATTTATACCCCTTCCGAGCACGATTTTGGACACCAACACATATTTTTACATACTTTGAGCGAGAAGAAAGCTTGGGAGAGAGATTGAAAGAGTTTTATACGTTGTAATCGAAGTTTTAATTTAAGAATTCTTAGTTTTACTATTTCTTTTGAATATATGAGATTAATTCTTTCTTTTTTTACTCTTTGAGACGATAAACCCTAGTTTTTCAGATTTATATAGATTTCTTTGGAGACTTTAATTTGTTCTTTCGTTTATGTTCTTGATTTATTTCGTTAATTTAATTATGCATATGTTTATTGTTCTTGTGATTGATTTTATTATGCAAACCACCATGTTAGGCTAGAACCATTGCATGCTTAGGATAGGATGAACTCGTAGAAGTAGGATGTTGGTACGTAATTAGGATAACACGTGTTGTTTAGTGCTAGTTATCTTAACTAATTGAATGCTTGAAATAAACCCTAGAATTATCTTAGAATTGAGTACGAAAATTATTAGAGAGAGGACGATCTTATAACTCTTTGATAACAAGTAGATTTAATGATAGGGTTATAGAAGGGGTATATAATCTATCGGTTTATCTAGGGAGGGCGACCGTATCACCTTGGGTAAATAAGGGTCTCATTAATTAAGCATAATCCATAAAACTTGTTTAGTGGGTTGTGAAGTAGGTTGATATGACGAAGTATTAGGGTTAATTCTTAAGCTTTTAGTCTTTCAATCTGGTCCTAGATTAGGGAAGTTGATTGCCTAGTTTTAGTACACTTAGGATTAATACTTGCACATCACGGTTATTTTAATTATTGTACTAGCTCCGTTAGTATACGCAGAGATTCCTATCCTGAGCATCACCATTCCATATTTGATTAAACCCTTAGTTCTTTATTTGATTTTATTATTTACATTGATAAAAGTAGATTTTAGAGTAGTTTAATTACATTCCTAAACCCAAACATACACTCATATTAACTACGATGCGTAGATCTCCAGGGCTCTATTCGCATACACACTTTCCCTTGGGTTCGATACTACTTGGTCCCTATACTTGCCCATACTACTGTGATCCCATACTCTTGTGGGGTAACTACTAGTATAACTAGTATTTTGCGTTCAAGTCATCAGGCCTTTGTAAAATTTGTCTGAGTGGGAATGTTGTCAATACCTCCACCTGATGGTCAAAGAAGTATGGTCGAAGTTTCCTAACGCTCATTACTAATGCATACACTAATTTCTCCATTGGTGAATACTTAATTTCTACCTCGTGGAGAGCTTGACTCACATAGTAAATCGGCAAGTGAAATTTCCCATCTGCTCGAACCAGGACTGAGCTGATCGCCACTTCTGATGCTGCCAAGTATAAATACAGCTTCTCTCCTGAAGTTGGTTTAGCTATGATTTTCGTGTCACTGAGGTATTCTTTCAATTGCTCGAATGTCCGTTGGCAGTCGTTCGTCCACTGAAACTTCATTTTCTTGATAGCATCAAAGAAAGGCCGACATTTATCACTGGACCTTGAAATGAATCTATTCAAGGCTGTTAAGCATTTGGTAAGTCGTTGTACCTCCTTAACTGATCTTGGTGGATGCATGTCCATGATTGCCTTCACTTTTGAGGGATTCGCCTTGATGCCCCGTTGACTGACCATGTGTCCAAGGAACTTGCCTGATTGAACCCCGAAGCTGCTTTTCTACAGATTCAACTTCATGTTGTATGCTCGAAGTATCTCAAATGTGTGGGCCAGGTGTTCCAGATGATCTTACTTCTCTGGGCTTTTGACAACAATGTCATCCACGTGTACTTCTATTGTTCTGCCGATATGTTCGTCAAACATTTTGTTAACCAGCCTTTGGTATGTGGTACCTGCGTTGATTAACCCAAACAACATCCTCTTCCAACATAGTAGGTTCTTGTTAATGTAAAATGTTGTATGTTCCTGGTCATCGGGGTGTATAGCAATCTGGTGATATCCTGCGAACGCATCCATGAATGTTAAGAGCTCATGTCCGGCCATGTTGTCCACCAGCTGATCAATATGTGGAAGTGAGAAGTTGTCCTTTGGGCAAGCATTATTCAAGTCGGTGAAGTCGACGCATAACCTCTATGTTACATTTGGCTTTCGGACTAACACTGGGTTTGCCACCCTCTTGGGACACAAAGCTTGTTGGATGAGATCGTTGTCTAACAACTTCTTCACTTCCTCATCAAGTGCCTCGTACTTGTCAGACCCAAATTTTCTTCTCTTTTGCTTGACCAGTTTTTTCGTTGGATCAATATTTAGCTTATGGCAGGCATGCTCCAGGCTGATGCCTACCATATCAACATGTGACCATGCGAATACGGCGAGGTTATCTTTAAGAAAATCCTCCATTCTGGATCTGTATGGCTCAGGGAGCTCAGATCCAATGAAAAGTTCCAAATCCTCTCGGTTCGGGTCAACTCTTATCGCATCCAACTCTTCAACCGGTGTTGCTCTCCGCTTTTGCCCTTTCCACCTGGGATCAATGATGGGCCCGTCTAAGTTTAGTTCATATTCTATTATCATTGACTCTACTCCTAGCCGTGGTTTGATATCATCAACTATATTCGGGGCAGGCATCATCCCTTCGCTTTGCTGTTTGTTTTGGACCTCCTCCTTGTCTCCATCTTGCAGTTCGTCCACCTTCATCATTTCGGTGTCAATGGACTCCATGATCTCGTCTGAGATGGAGGGTTCATCCTCGGCACAGCTGCTCGACTGCTCATCCACAATGGACACTTTATTGTCTTTTGGCTGTGCAGGAGGCACTCTCGAGCTCTCTTCTGGTCGCCTTTCACCGTACCTGAACCCTTTGAAGTTGGAAATTTAAGACAGTAATAGTATGTTGAAACAACTGCTTTGAATTCATTCAGAAAAGGACGACCGAGAAACTCATTGTAGGCAGATTGTTGGTCTACAACAAAAAAATCTACCATTTTAGTCAACCTCCTATCAGGGTTCTCGGCCGACACAAGTTCAACCGATAACGTAACTACACCTAAGGAAATGGTTACAGCTTCTCCAAATCCCATTATCTTGTGATTACAATCTTATAAATATTCAGCGTAGTCCCCTAACTGATCTAATATGCTTTTGAACAAGATGTTTGTATAGGAACCGATATCAATGAGTAGGCGATGTACCCGTTTTCCCATGATGTTGGCACAAATGATCAGTGAGTCATTGTGGGGAGTGAGCACCCCATCCAAGTCCTTTTCTGAAAAGGTCAGATCGCCCGTCTTCTTGGTTGTTGGGTTAACTCCTATCTCTTTCACTTGGGCTACGACTCTCAATTCTGTCTTTCTCGTTATTTTAGACACCAGAGGTCTTCCATCGGAGCAGCCGCCCACCGGCCCAGTTGATTCAAGCATTAAAGTCTCTCGAACTGGCTCTATTGGGGTTGTTAATGCCCTCTTTTCTTTCTTGTTCATCCTGCTCGGCTGCTCATCACTTTCATCATCTTCCGAGCTAGACTGCGTTGTTGCTATTGGCCTCTTCCCCGTCTCTCTTTTGACAAATTCCGACAATTTTCCCTCTTCATAAAACCTCCACAACTGCTTCAAAAGGTCTCGACATTCACTTGTGAAGTGGCAGATGTTCTGATGATATGCGCAATATTTGTTCGGGTTCAACTTTCCTCGTTCTTATCAGATTTTCTTTGGTTCTGATAACATGTCTCTATCTTTAACATTATTGTACACAGCCTCCACTGACGTAGTGAACACCTAATTCAATCTTTCTTTCAGTTCAACTCCTTCGTTAAAAGCTTTCATATTTTTAGGTGTTTTATACTTGTTTCCTCCCGACTTCTTCCCTGACTTCTTCGGGTCGACTTTTTCCCCCAACTCCTTCTTGAGGGCTTCTTGCATTGATATTTGAATGTTGGCCCGATGTCTGAACTCTACATAAGTCTTTGGGCACGTCAAATGCATTTCTTTCCATAAGTCAGTTCCTTTCTTAAGTCCGGCCATCACTGCCATGATCTTCGTATCTTCACTAACCATTTCTCCTTCTAACAACACTTTATCGAATCTCTCGAGGAATTTTCTATCGGACTCATCCTCTCCTTGCTTGATATCTGTCAGTCGATGCCTTTGCGTCAAGTAAGAACCGGTTGTAGAAAAATGAGATAAGAATTTGTTTCTTGTTAGGATATATGTTAGATGTTTTGAAGATGTTAAAACAAAGAACTTGTAACAGGACTAGATGAACCTGTTAGTCAGCTACAAATTAGTCTAGGTCTAGAATAGGTCTTTGGTTAAGGGGAAATAAATCTGTGCAGGCCAGATGAAGTGACCAGATGAGAGGTGACCAGATGAGGTCCAGAAGAGTCTGACCAGAAGACCTCTGACCATAGGAGTCGACCAGAGAAGTCTGACCAGAGGAGTTGATCAGAGAAGTCGACCAGAAGACCTCTACTAGATGAGTCCAGACCAGAGCAGAAATGTCATCTGACCAGACGACCCCAGACCAGACCAGACGAGTGCTGACCAGACGAGTGTGACAGATTAGTTTACCCACCCAGAGGCTTCGTAGTAATCTGGAGACAAGGAGATTTTGGAGATCAATGATGGAGAAGAAGGCAATCTGGAGAGTCAACTGATAGGAGGATACAATTGATTGGTTGATATCAATCTTGATATAAATGAAGTCAACTAATCAATCAATATAATCAATCACACATTGATTATATTCCTCCGATTATGGTTGTTTGAATTAATAGCATTCCAACGGCTAGTTAATTCCTACAACTATAAATAGGAGTGTTTTGGTTAAATTCTATACAAGAGTCGGGTAAGAGCACAGAAAGACATACGAACTCTTCCACTCACTCACCTTGTTTATTCACGTATATACACTCTTTAAGAGCTTTTTGGTTGGAGCTTTACATAACCTATTCATCACATAGAAAGGTTGTTGTAAGCAGTTGTACGAAGGATCTGGTACTTCCCAATTCCAGAAGTTCGTAAGTTGGTTGGAGAGAGAGTCCCCTTTGGAGAAAGGGAGAGTGGACGTAGGACAAGTTGGTCTGAACCACTATATATCCGGTGTTATTTATTTTCTGCACTTTAGATTTTTTTATTCAATTCTAGCACTTACTTTATAATTTGGTTTTTTATTAAAATATTTCAAAATGTTTTCCGCTGGATAACCTTTTTTTGGGACCAACAAGTGGTATCAGAGCAGTGTGTCCTAGACCACTGCCTTGAAAAGCTTTTGGTGGTCACCAGGGCAGATCCATTTTTTTGAAAACCCAAATATTTGTTGTACTAACAACTTTTGCAGAAATGGGCTCGAAGAGAAGTAGTAAAAGAGACACTAGTCGTTACTCCAAAAGAAGTTTCACAGTGGAGGAAGAAGAGGTATCCACTTCTGGTTCATCATCAAATTTTGGACCAGACGAAGAGATATGTCTAGTGACAGATAAGGTATGTAATCGAACTCCCTCTTCTTTTTCTTTTTCTTCTTTTTCTGGACAATCAGAGGAGTCTAATGTGCAAAAATTGCTATTAGACCTCCAAAATTCTATACAACTTTATCAAAAGTTGGAAGATGAGAACACAAAGATGAAAGCAAAAAATTAGAAGCTTTCACAATGTCTAGGCAACTCAGCTGATCTACCAGCTGAACAAAATCATACACTGGTCGAAGAGTCTTCTGACTTGACAACCCGGTGTATTGAACAAGTTAAGCTGATAGAAAGGTTGGTTGTTGAAAATGTTGAGAAAGACAATGAATATAACCTGCTTAAAGCTAAGTTTGATGAACTCTTCCATCAAAACAAAATTGTAAGAGAAAGTAAGGATAAAATCAAGATGAGAGTGGAGCAGTTGACTACAACAAATAATGTTGTGTCAAATATAGCTGCCTCATCTCAAAGAGAGCATGATAAGACGGGCCTTGGTTATTCCAAACCTGAATCCTCACATGTTCAGAAAGAAGAACAACCTAGAAATTTTATTGATAAAGGCAAGAGGTCAGCTGACCAGACAACTCAGCCTAATGGGCAGATGAGTACTAAAACTAAAAAAACCCAAAAGGTAGAAGAGGAATTTTAAGAAGGGTTATACCTAGAATAAAAGACCTCAATCAGGCTAGCAGAGTAGAAGACAGTCTGAATCTTCTCAAAAGAGGCAGAACCAGCTGACTCCTACTAAGCTGCATAAGACTTTTAAGTCATCTGCCAGACCAGCTGGAACCTTTGATGGTTCTAGTAAAACTTATCCTTATCAAAAGAATTTCAAGTCTGTTGCTTTGAGACAAGTTAATTCTTTTACTGGTCAAACTCGTAAGAGAAGAAGACCCTGTAGAAGAAATAACCATGTCAAAGGCTCTTTTGTTGAGTGTGTTTTTGTGGACTTATATGGAAGAAAGATAAGATCACCTGGTCCAAAAAGGGATAATTTATTCTTGTGGCTTCCTAATTATTGTGATAACCCCCTGGACCCAAAAGGGTACCAAAAACTCGATTGCCTGCAGATACACAAGAAGACCAGCTGATGTTTTGCCCCAAATATCAGCTAAGCTTACTTTGAGGGGGAAGATCAGTTGACCCAGCCCGCTAGACTCTTTATCTTGTTATTTCAAATTTTCTTGTCTTGTTTTATTTCAATTCTTTCAGTTTTAACATCATCAAAAAGGGAGAAATTGTTGGGATATAGGTTAGATGTTTTGAAGATGTTAAAACAAAGAACTTGTAATAGGACTAGCTGATCCTATTAGTCAGCTACAGACCAGTCTAGGTCTAGAATAGGTAGTTGGTTAAGAAAGAAGAAATCTGAGGTGACCAGACTAGAGGTGACCAGATGGGGTGCCCAGAACAGAGCAGATGAGTCACCAGAGCAGATGAGTCACTAGAGCAGATGAGCTCTGACCAGAGAAGTCAACCAGAAGACCTCTACTAGATGAGTCCAGACCAGAGCAGAAGTGTCATCTGACTAGATGACCCCAGACCAGACCAGACGAGTGTTACAGATTAGTTCACCTACCCAGAGGCTTCATAGTAATCTGGAGACAAGGAGATTTTGGAGATCAATGATGGAGAAGAAGGCAATCTGGAGAGTCAACTGATATGAGGATGCAATTGATTGATTGATATCAATCTTGATATAAATGAAGTCAACTAATCAATCTATGATTGATTATATTCCTCCAATTATGGTTGTTTGAATTGCTAGCATTCCAACGGCTAGTTAATTCCTACAACTATAAATAGGAGTGTTTTGGTTAAGTTCTATACAAGAGTTGGGCAAGAGCACAGAAAGACACACGAACTCTTCCACTCACTCACCTTGTTTATTCATGTATATACACTCTTTAGGAGCTTTTTAGTTGGAGCTTTACTCAACCTATTCATCACATAGAAAGGTTGTTGTAAGCAGTTGTACGAAGGATCTAGTGCTTCCCAATTCCAGAAATTTGTAAGTTGGTTGGAGAGAGAGTCCCCTTTGGAGAAATGGAGAGTGGATGTAAGACAAGTTGGTTCGAACCACTATATATCCGGTGTTATTTATTTTCTGCACTTTAGATTTCTGTATTTCAATTCTTGCACTTACTTTATAATTTGGTTTTTTATTAAAATATTTCAAAACGCTTTCCGCTAGATAAGCTTTTTTTGGGACCAACATTGCTTAACTGTGCAAAGGAATTTATGGATCCTGGAGTAAGTGCTGAGAACCAACGATGAGGCCCATCTCCAAGGGTGAGCGGGAAGTTACGACACTGGGTCGCTTCCGTTGCCCCCATAAATATCATGAAAACTGAATATTTTGTCAAGTGAACCTTTGGATCTGACGTTCCTTTGTACAGGCTTATAGCCGGGAATTGTATTTTCTTCTGTACTTGCGCATTCAAGATTGTCGGGGATAATGGTGATGACGATAAAACCGTTGATCCAATGCCCTTCTGGGACTCCAACTGCTTTTGTATTTCCTCAACTACTTTTTTTTCAGGGCTTGTAACTCATTCGGAGACGTTCTTCCGTTAGAATGATGTTCGTCGTGATCAAGTTCAATGATTTCACCACAACGTAGTCCCTCACCAACGGACATTTCTCCTGAGTTGTTCGCCTAGTAATGTTGCTAGCTCCGTTGGGACCCAAACGGTCAAAAGCTGACCTCCTGATCCTATCGTGAACAGAAGGGCGAGTAGCTGGGAGTGCTCGCTCCTCGCTCCTTAGGGGCACCGCCTCTTTATTTTCGCCTCTACTTCCAAGCCTTTCTTTTACACTGGTACGTTCTGTGTTCCTCATTATCCGCTTGCTCAACTCCTCGTCACCTCCGGGTGTGGACTCTCCCCTACTCCTCAACCTTTCACTAATTGCAACCTTGTCTTTGTTTCAACGAGCCTAAGCGCTATCTGCCTCATCACCTCGTATATTTTCTTGCCTTTTCATCCGCTGCTCGGCTGCTCGATTGCTCATCTCCGGAGCCTTTGATGGTCCTGCTCTTTCTTATCGTCTTTACAATAACTGTAATACGACAATTGTCTTTGCTAATTCTTCCGGGTTCTGAGTGAGAGCCTCCACCTTCGGAGGGATAATGTCGAGTGTTACTTGCATGTTTCTCTGAGATGTCGTTCGTACCATTCGTGCATGGTCTCCCATCGATGAAACCCTAGTTCGTGACCTGTTAGACTGATGCGCACTCGAAGATTATCGTTCTTGTGATCTTGCCATCGTGAGTGCTTTAAATATTTTGATGAGGACGACTTGTGCTTATAGATTGTCAATTTAAGGACAACTAGCCTTGTATATGTGAATGTGGTTGTTTACAAACCCTAATCCACATATACATGCATTCAAGTCTCCAAATATGAACAAAACTATCACCAATGATTAAAAAACACTTATATACCCAGTTTCCGGCTACTTCCTATCGGATTCCGGTGGCTTTTTGCACATTTTCTTCAAATTTTCCAACCAACGGAGGTTCCGGGCCTCCTTCTAGCGCCAATTGTTGATGACCTTCAATCAAGATGAATATTTAGTGGTTGTTTAAGCTAAGAAAAGTCATCAAACAAGGCTTAATTACTTGGATTAACATAAGTAAAGATCAAGGAATAAAATTGCAAGAGTTTGGCTATTTTTTTAATAAATGAACTTATTTTCTTCCTCTAATGAGAGGGCATTTATAGACTACAAGCAAGCACGATGTATCACCCTCTTAGTTACTCTAATTTACATGTTGACAAGTGTTCAGACACTTGTTTAATCCTAAGCTATTGTATTTTATACAATGACAAGTGGTAAGACACTTGTTTGCTTCTAATACAATGCCTAATTAGTGGGATCATTGGCTGTTCTCTGAGGTGCCCTCTTACTCGCCTGCTTGTCTTTAAAGTGGGTACTTGGATCTTCTTACTGTAGCTGCTCGCTCAACTTCTGTTAACTTTTGACCAGCTATTCGCTTCCCTATGACTTGTACTTGATACCCAGTTGTTCGCCTCTTTTGATATTTTTGCCTTAATCACCTTTTATTTGTTTATCTTTACCTTTAATTGTCTTAATCATGATGCTCGACTGGTCGTCTACCAACAATACGGATAGAGTTATTAATAGCCTAATGTAAAAAAAAAACTTTTATGTCATGAATTTTTAAATTGTTCTTTTTTAGTCAAGAGAAAAATTATTTGGCCCATTTTACCCTTAATGAATTAACTCTTTTAGTTGAGTCTGTAACACTATTAGTTCACCTCGTACTACAATTAATTAACCTCGCCCCACACTTTATTTAAGCCTGTAATGTCACACGTTCAGTGTGTACCCCAAATATTGCACTCTGTACCATATTTTATTTTTGTTGTATCACCATATATTTAGTATATATCATAATTAAATTACCTCGTACCACCATTATCGTAGCACACTTTATTAAGCCCGTACCATACTTTATTAAGTATGTGACACCGTGAATTCACCCCGTACCACACTTTATTATGCATGTACCACCATATTTTAAGTCCGTACCACCATTTTAAAGACCATACAATTTTAGTGTTTAGCCTCATACAACAACTTGGACGACACATATTCATAATTTGTAACCCCGTACCACCATGTTAAACCCTTTATTATTAAACGCGTATCACCATACATTTTAAACCCTTTTAAAAAAAATAAAAATGGATGAAGACACTTGATATTGGAAAGGGAGAAGTTAGGAGAAAGAACGGTCTATGTTTTAAAAGCAGAAGTGGAAGCGGAAGTTGACCCAGACTGCCTAATACTTTTGGTCAGACCGGGTCTAATCGGGTATGACCGATTTTAAAGCGGTTAAGCCGGTATGATGTCATAAATACATAGTATATAATTAAATATATAAATTATATAAATATTTATTATTAATTAAACTTTTGAATTATTAATTCCTGAATTCAACTAAAATTAAGTGGGCCTAACTAAATCTGAATATGAATAGGCCTAGTAGGTTGACATTCTTTTATAAAGCCCATACAATAGCTTTTTATAAAGCCCATCAATTCATTAAAAAAATAGAAATTCTAGCTAACCCTAATATAACACCCGTCTCCCCAATTCCCAACCACTGAACTACTACACGACAACACTCCATTCCTAATTCTCCATACTTTCTCAATCCTGAATAATGAGAGTAACAAAGAGAGATAAAAGACATTGCTTAATTGTTCTCAATCTCACAAGGGAAGAGTTTGCCTAGAAAGATCGAACACATCTGCGCCAGGAGGAAGGTGATTGCAGCCACCGATTAACTTTTCAAACCCCCATTTTTCTCAAATTTAAAAGGAACTGGTGGTTGACCGGTTCAATCGGTGACCGGTTGTTACCGCTTTTTACCATTTTGAGTGGTTTGTGGCTGGTTCGATCATTGAGCGGTTCAATACCTTGAAGCGGACCGGTAGCCTATTCGAGTAGCGATCGGACCAGTCCGACCAGCCGGTCCGATCCGCTTTTTAAAACATAGAGAATGGTTGACAGCAACATACATGTGAGAAATTAAAAAAAAAGATCAGGGAAGTGATGCACAAGAAAAACGTATAAAAAATAAATGCAGAAAAAAAAGATGAAGAAGAAGAAAAAATAAGCGTAAGAAAAAAAAAGGAGAAAAAAAACCTAATCAAATTTAAAAAAGAAGGATAAGGGTAAAGTTGGTAAAAAATATATTCTCTTGGCTAAAAAAAAATAAAATTAAAACTCTTGACAAAATAGAATTTTGTAAATTAGATTTGGCTAAGTATGGGGCTTCCTCATATTTTTTTACCAACTTTACCCTTATCCTTCTTTTTAAATTTTGATTAGGGCTTTTTTTTTCTTACGCTTATTTTTTCTCTTTCTTCTTCTTCTTCATCTTTTTTTCTGCGTTTATTTTTTATACTTTTTTTTGTGCATCACTTCCCTGATCTCTCCATTTTTTTTCTAATTTCCTACATGTATGTTGCTGTCAAATGTTCTTTCTCCTAATTTCTCACTCTCCAACATCAAGTGTCTTCATCCCTCTCCATTTAAAAAAAAGGGTTTAGAATATATGGTGGTACCCATTTAATAATAAAGGGTTTAACATGGTGGTACGGGGTTGCAAATTATGAATATGCGTCGTTCAAATTGTTGTATGAGACTAAACACTAAAATTATATGGTCTTTAAAATGATAGTACAGACTTAAAACATGGTGGTACATACATAATAAAGTGTGGTACGGGGTGAATTCATGGTGACACATACTTTAAAGAGTGGTACGATTCTTGTACGAGGTGAATTAATAGTGGTACGAGATTAAATAAATTGTGGTACGGACATAATAATATAAACTACTGCGCTAATCATTATGTGGTATATTAATGGTGGTATGAGATAAATTAAAGTGTGGTACATGAATGAATTAATTGTGGTAAAGAGGTGTATTAATTGTGGTACATACTTAAATGAATTGTGGTACATATTTAATAAAGTGTGGTATGATAATGGTGACGCAGATTTTTAAACAAAGTGTGGTACGAGGTAATTTAATTATGATACATACTAAATATATGGCGGTACGACAAAAATAAAATATGGTACAAAGTGCAATATTTGGGGTACAGACTGAACGTATAACATTACATACTTAAATAAAGTGTGGTACGGGGTTAATTAATTGTAGTATGAGGTGAACTAATAGTGTTATAGACTCAACTGAAATAGTTCATTAAGGGTAAAAATGGGTCAAACAATTATTCTCTTGGCTAAAAAAGAACAATTTAAAAATTCATGACATAAAATAATATTTTCTTTGACATTAGGCTATTAATAACTCTATTCCAAAATATATTCTCATGACTAAAAAGGAACAAAATTAAAACTCTTGACAAAATAAAACTATATAAATTAGATTTGGCTATATATGGGGTTTCCTCTAATATTTTTTTTTTTTAATTTCATTATGTTCCGAAGTACTAACTCTTATCTCTTGTTTGTGAGTAATACTTTTATGAACTCTCACTTTCAAGTGCCCCAACAACACTATAAGGGTCCCTTTGGTACGGTAGAAAAGAATTAGTAGATAGTTACTAATTTAGTTCAAAATAGTGAGATTTGTATTATTTGAGAGTGTTTGGTATGATATATTAAAATATATATTATTTTAATATGTGTGTTTGGTAGAATGTAGTTAAATTGTTATAATTTTATTTAAGTGGTTGAGAAAAATATTAATGACAATTATCCTAATTAAATTTTATTTGATTCATATAATTAACCTAATTTGTTTCAATAATCTCTCACTCACTTCCCTAAAAACCCTCTCTCTCCTCCCTAAAAACCCTCCCCTGCCTCAATAATCTCAACCGATTGAATTGAAAGTTTTCGCCTCCCTAAAAATCACTCTCTACTCTTCAATTGAAATGGATTGAAACCAATTATTTCCAATTCAAACATCAATTCAGTTTCGAAACAAAAATTGAGCTGCTGAAATTACTAATTGAAGCAACGATTGTGCTCAGCCCTTCGCCGGATCTCACTGCCATGGCAGTCGCCGCCTTGCGCCGCCGAGCCCTATGCAGTCGCTGCCTTGCGCCGCTGAGCCCTATGCAGTCGCCGCCTTGCGCCGCCGAGCACGACTCTCCTGCCGCCTCACCCGACGCCGCCAGCCTTGCGCCGCCTCGCCCACGCTCTCGCCGCCACGCCATGGTGAAATGGTAATGGTGCAAATAATTAGTATATTTTTTAAGTTTTGATCTCTGCTAATTATTTGGTAAATCGAGGTCAGATTGCCAATATCACCAAATTGGTGAGATGCAGTATGCTAGTCAGAACAGTGTTCTTGGGTGATTGGAGTGTACTTGGAAGAGCGGGTCGAGCTTATTACCGGGTTCTGGTGCCTTAAACGATCTGCTACCAAACGGTGAATTAAGGGGTGAGTTGGTTTATTTCTCACCCAACCTACCCCTACTCACCCATACCAAAGGGACCCTAACGATATTTATTAAAAAATAAAAACCACAAAATCACATGAACTCGAATTTACTAACATCTTATCCTCGCATATATTAAATAAAAATAAAAAAAATAAAAAAGACAAAATCACATGAACTCGAATTTACTAACCTCTTACGCTAGCATATTCTACAAGGATCTGTTTGGTAGGGGTGAGTTGGATGAGTTGGGTGAGAAATAAACAACTCACCCCTTATTCTCTGTTTGGTAGCTGATAGTCTGTAGCACACGAACCCGGTAAACAAGGCAACCCGCTTCTTCCAATTACCTCGAACTCACTTGAAACCACTGTTCTAGCAAGCAATACGTAACACACCTGGGTGTGTGTTACAAAATCTCACTTTAAAGGGTTGGGGAGATAAATGGGTATTTTTACACATTTGACCTCAGTCTCGTCTGCTTCCTCGTGCTCTCCCACCCCAGTCTCCTTCTCCCTCTCTCATCTCACAACCCGAAGCAGTATCTCATCGTCACGACAACCACCCTCTCTCTTCGTTGCGGCCATCGCCATCACCGATCATCGCCGTCATTCAAATCGGCGCAGTTCAAACGTTAGCCGCCCGAGGGCTGCCGTTGCAGGGCATCCCTGAGGGCCACTGTTGCAGGGCATCCACGAGCGCCGCCGTCGTGACGGATCGAAATCGAGCACCGCCCGAGGGCCGCCGTTGTGAGGCTTCGAAATCGAGCCCCGCCGTCTTCAGGTTGAGAGATCCAGCGCAGCCTTAGCGAGGCGGAGCGCCGCCGTCGCGAGGCTGAGCGCCTCCGTCTTCAGGCTTTGAGAGACTGAGCGCCGCCTTCGCAATTTGCAGAGAAATCGATCTCCGCCGTCACAACGTTCAAAATCGATCTCCGCCGTCGCGACACTTCAAGGCTGAGCGCTGCCGTCGCGAGGCGGAGAAATTGATCACAGATCTGTGCTTCTATTAATTGGGAGATGGATTTGCACGAGAGAGAGAAAGGGAAAGATGTATGGGGGAAAGAGAGAGAAAGAGGAGAGGAAGTTATGCTGGGAAATATGATCTCGTGGCTTCCAGAATGATCTTTTGGGAAGATGATCTGTATATTTGTTTTGGAAATTAAATATGTGAATTAAAATAAAAATTCAAATTATAAAGGACATAGATGTCATTGTATTTTTTCTCATGATATCACCTACCAAACACTCAAATATAAATTGTATCATTTTAACTACCACCTACCAAATACCCATATTAAAATAATATACATTTTAATATATTCTACCCATCACTAATAAATAATACCAATCCCACTCTTTTGATACTAAATTAGTAACTATCTACTAATCTTTTAGGGTATGTTTGTTTTGAGATTTAGGTGTGCGGGAGAAGTCATGACTTTGAAATCTTAGTAGAGTGATATTTTGCTTTATGTCAAATCAATGTCTTTTAGTGATAGATGTTGTATTATTTTATTATATTATGTAAAAGAAAAGTAGGAGATAGATTGAGTGGATGATAAAAAAAGTGATGATGTGATTGTATTTAATTATATGAAAAGTAGTAATAGGTTTATAGGTAGGGATTGAGTTTGAGATTTGAAAACCTGGTTTTAAATCTCAAACTAGAATAGAGCGTGGATCGCAAAGTCCAAAGTCCATCCGTGTGAATCCCAAAACAAACATACCCTTAACGGACCCTAACTATCAACCCTCTCTATCACTCGTATGCAACATGAGCAATAGGCATCTCTACTCAATGGTGAGTTATCCGGTAAAATAAACGGTAAACTATAATTACTGTAAAACTTGTTTGTAATTTAAATTTTCCTATAAAGATGATAGTAAAAGAAATGCATTCGAACACTGAATTGAGTTGACAATGTTCTAGAAGCCAAGGGTATAACGGTAATTCTACAAGAACCTGAAACAGAGACGTCTAACAACGTCCTTGTTTGGTAGATCCGCATGTATTTGTCCTATTTCGGTCCTCACTGCCAACCCGCGGACTCTCCAAGGTCAAGAACAAACAACTCTTTCCCCATTCTATTTCTTTTGATAAAGTGACGCCCTTTCACAAATCAGTCGAAATCTCTTCCCCTTTTCAATTTTCTTTCTCCCCTGTTTTATCTCTCGGAGAAAACTAGAGATGGCTTGTTCGAGCTTTGTCAAACTTAACGCCGCCTCCTCGTCGTGGATCGCTGGCCATCAGTCCGTCAACACGCGGCCTGGAACGGCGGTGCGGCTCCCCAACCGCCGCGTATCGGCGATCCGCGCCGGATCGTACACCGATGAGCTCGTTAAAACAGCCGTAAGCGATTTCTGAGTTATTGCGTGTGGGTGAATTGCATTGTTTGGTGTACACTAGTGTTTGATTAATTAATTTGTAATTCTTAGATGTTTATTTTACACGGAGGTTGTGCCGATTGAATTTTTGTGCAACGGTTGTATGAATTGGTAGGCATGGTTTGCAGGGCGTTGGGAAGTATATGTTATGTTTCATTCTAGTTTTTCTAAAATGAAGCTGAATGTTTTCTAGTTTATTTTTTTATTTTTTTTAAGTTAAAGCAGGGTTCATGGGATTTTTCTTTTCCTAATCTTTGAGCTGTTTTCAATTCAGCAGGATTTTTGCTAGTTTTTGTAGGTGTTGAAAGATCTTGGGAAAATTATATGATTGCAAACGAATTCTTTGGTTGACTGCAACAGTTGATTGCCAATTACTTTGAGATCCCACTTTTTTTTTTTTAATAAAATTGTTTGTTCTTTTAATTGGTGGGCATTGGATCTGTCTCTAGTATTAAACAGGAGTGCAATCACGCTCGCAGTTTACATATGTACATACAGCCACCTTTTTTCAATAAAAGTAGCAATAGTGCTATGAAATTCCAAGTTAACAGCCAAAAGTGAAAACCTTGTGAACTTTAGCTAGTAGTCCCTTCAGTTGATTACTCAGGGGAAGTTTTAATGAGGTCTTACCTTTTATTAATAGTTGTCAGTTGATAAAGGGTGCTATATTTTGGATAATTCAGTTGATCTTTTTTCATCTAGCCGTCTTTCTAAAATTTGATAGTGTCTCTTGAAGAAGACACCACAATACATGTATTCTCTCTATAATGGAGACATTGCAGTAGCATAGTCGTTGACTGGATAATGCAAAATTGCTTCTGGCTAAAAAAGTTTCTGCTTTGTTTCTGTTGTGTGTAGAAAACAATTGCATCTCCAGGGCGGGGAATCCTTGCTATTGATGAATCAAATGCCACATGTGGTAAGAGGTTGGCATCCATTGGGCTTGACAACACGGAAACAAACAGACAGGCTTATAGGCAACTTTTGTTGACCACTCCTGGCCTGGGTGACTATATATCTGGTTCCATTCTCTTTGAAGAGACCCTTTACCAGTCAACAACTGATGGAAAGAAGTTTGTGGATTGTTTGCGAGAGGGGAATATTATACCCGGTATCAAAGTTGATAAGGTGCGTTCAAAATGAAATTATAATACCAAGCTTTACATCCGCATTGCTTTTATGTTACTTATGAAATTCCTCTGTTGTGTTTTTTCTTCTATCACTTACACTTGCTTCCCCATTTGGCAGGGTTTGGTTCCACTACCAGGGTCAAACAACGAATCTTGGTGCCAGGGATTAGATGGATTGGCTTCTAGATCTGCTGAATACTATAAGCAAGGGGCCCGCTTTGCAAAATGGTATGCTTTTCTTTCATAAGCTGTATATCTCTTGTTTCTCACAACTTATCCTTAAATGACTCGGCTTTCGCATCCGTAAATTTTAGGAGAACTGTTGTAAGCATACCTTGTGGTCCTTCTGCTTTAGCTGTTAAGGAAGCAGCTTGGGGTCTTGCTCGTTATGCTGCCATTTCTCAGGTATCTATTAGTTTTTTCTTACTTGACCCACCTTCCTTCTCTTAGAATATCCGAACTTAATATAAACAAAGAGTCGGATGGGTTTTGATAAGCTTTGAGTTTTCTGTAGGACAATGGCCTTGTGCCCATTGTGGAACCTGAGATCCTTCTCGATGGAGACCACCCAATTGAGAGGACACTTGAAGTAGCAGAGAGAGTATGGGCCGAGGTTTTCTACTACTTGGCGGAGAACAATGTCACTTTTGAAGGGATTTTACTTAAACCTAGCATGGTAACTCCAGGGGCTGAACACAAAGTAAAGGCTTCCCCAGATACCATTGCCAATTATACGCTTACCATGCTTAGAAGAAGAGTGCCCCCTGCAGTTCCAGGAATCATGGTAATAGCTCATGGACGCAATATTAATCACATTGCACTACATTATCTGATACTTTTAGTTCATTATATCTTCTAAAGAAAGAGCTTCATCATTAGGGACCCAATTGGTATACTAGTAATGTGTGTATTCAATAGTTACTGAAAACCATGGGTGCACATGGGATGACCTGTATATACAGTACCCTCATATGAACTATACTTGTTAATGGTATAGTTAAAAACATATTCGTAGGATTTGTCGTACCAATTCCCTCTAAATCTACGATTTAGTGTTGATATTGGATTATTTACTCTTTCTTGGTAACTTTGCTTCAATATGAATGGATAATGAGTATGCTTTTCTTCTGGTTTTAGTTCTTATCTGGAGGTCAATCTGAAGTTGAGGCAACATTGAACCTCAATGCCATGAACCAAAGTCCCAACCCGTGGCACGTCTCCTTCTCTTATGCACGAGCGTTGCAGAACACTGTGCTCAAGACATGGCAAGGTCGTCCAGAGAATGTAGAAGCTGCACAGAAATCGCTTTTGGTGCGTGCAAAGGCAAACTCCTTGGCACAACTCGGAAAGTATTCAGCTGAAGGGGAGAGCGAGGAAGCTAAGAAGGGAATGTTCGTGAAGGGCTATACTTACTAAGGCTTATGCAAAAGCTTGTTTTTTTTTTGACGGTTCCGTCTCTAACGTAGATGGGGCACAGAACAAACACTGTTTTTCTTACTCTTTTCTCCTTTTCTTGATCAGAACTATAAAGTGCTTGAGTTAGCATGAACAAGTTGTGACAAGTGCTTGCATAAGATCGTGTTTTTATGAGGATTTAATGTATCTTTTCTAAGTAACGGTTATTTGGTTTAGTGTACCATTTTGAAGCAATGTTTTTTTTTTAGTATATCTGAATGTTTGTGAAAGTGCGAATTTGTGCATTTGATTGTAAGTTGTGCTCAATCGTATTTTTCCTATATTTATATATGCACCTTGAGTGAATCTTCATTCTATGTATCGGAGATCTTTTTTTTGGATGCAAGATGATGTTGATTAAGCTTTAAAAATTAGGTGTGAATCTTGGCATGGATGAAGAAGGCAATATATATAACGAGGTAATCCCTCCATTTTATAATAAATGCCAGTTAAAAGTTTGTTGGGGTGTATTAGTTATAGAGTTTGTAGGATTTTTTTAGACTTTTAAAGTATGAGGGTATTCAACCTAAATTTTTAAATGTCTTTAAAAATCCTGAGGTATTCAATACGGATTTTAAAAAGTCTTAAATTTTTTTTTAGGTATTTAACAGTCTATGAATTTTAATACTCCACGAATTTTCTTAGATTTCCCTTCCAAAATATGAATAGATTTCACTCTTCAAAATCTCTTCTAATAACCAGAGATTTCTACGGATTTTGAAAAGTCTTAAAAAATCTTTAGGTATTCAACAGTCTATGGACTTTCTTTAATTCTTTTCCATTGGAATGTTAACGGGGCGGGGATGGGGGGTCATTCCCATCACCGTCCCTGCAAAATAAATGGGAATTTTTCCCCCATCTCCGTCTCGCGGCGATTCCCCGTCCTCCGCCTACTTATTTTTTTATCTCATTTTTAAAATATAAAAAAATATTTAAATTAAAAACTTTAAATATACACAACAATTACTTTAAGTTGGTGTTTAAAAAAATTAATTTAAACAATTTGAAGAACCTAATTCTAATATTTTTAATTAACATATATACTAAAGTGAAAATAATATAATTTGGAACTAATAACATAACATTAAATAAAAAAATGTAATTTTTAATAAATAGTTAATTGAGTAGGAAACTATGAATATTTATTAGAAATTTACTTTAACATTAAAATTATATATAAATATATTAATTATATAAAAAATAATGCGGCTCCCCGCGGGGAACGAGACGGGGATCTCCTGGGCTGAGAATACTATCCCGGTCTTCACCTACGTGGCAAAAAAAATTTCCGTCCCTATTTGCTTTGGGGATTTAGGGGTGGAAATAGGCCGAGCCGAGCTAGGCTTCTCGTTAGACGGCCTGGGCCTGCTATTTAATCTTTGGGCCTAAGTCTGGCCTGTTATCTGTCATAGACTTTTTTCAGAGCCTTGGCCTGGCCTTTTTAATAAATAGGCCTGGCCTGAAAGCCTTTTAGGGGCCTTTTTAATCATGTTTACAAAATTATATTCAATAATTATATTATTATTTAATCATAACAATTAACTCTTTAAATCTTAAAATGAAGATTAAAAATAATTTACCAAAGAATTATCAAATAATAGCAAAATAAAAAATCAAATAATATTTAGCAATATTTTTACACATATATATATATATTAAATATTTATTATATTATATTTTATTTTATTATTATATATTACATTATATTATATTTTATATATATATATATATATATATATATATATATATTTAGTATAGTTAAATAGGCCGGCCTATTGGGCTTAAAAGGCTTACAGAAAAGCTCAAGCCTGGCCTATTTAAATAAATAGGCTTTTAAAAAAGCCTGAGCCTGGTTCATTTGTTAAACGAGCCGAGCCGAGCTAGGCTTTAGGTAGGCCGAGCCGTAGGCCCCTGTCGGGTAGCCTGGCCTATTCCCACCCCTAGGATTACCCGTCCCGTTGTCAAGTCCACTCTTCAAAAATATAAATAAATTTTACTCTCCAAAATCTCTTCTAACAACCTGAGACTTCTAATGAGGGCGAGGTATAACGGTGATGAAAATGAAGATGAAATAATAATGTATTTTTTTAAAAAATAATTTGGATAATATTTTTTTATATACAAGTGTGTCCCATATATATTTGCATCAATGAATTCAGCGTCGGAGTCTATGTAAATCCATGTAAATCAATAAAAAAAATTATTCGCAATCCTGTAAAGTCTATGAAAATCCAAATAAATCAATAAAAAAAGTCAGTCAAACTCTGCATGGAGTCTATAGATTTTCTAAATCCACAGACTTTTTAAAGTCCATAAAAATCCGATAGAATCTCAATTGAATACACCCCTCTAATAAGTGTTGTTTAAAAAAAAAATCATATTTTTCTCTAAATTACCCATATATTATTAGTATTGAGGATTTAGAAAAGTAGGGAGTGATTCGGAAATAGATTAAATTAGAAAATATAAATAGTTGAAATTATAAATTAAGATAAATATAATACCATATATTAGCACAAATGCATGAAATTAAAGTATTTCAAAATAGAAGTTTTTTAGAGGTAGTGTGATTCACAAAGATATATGAAAGCCATGACCACCATTAGAACTTGGAAGGAGAAAGATTAATGTGAGTTGAGACTTTTCTTCTATGAGAAAAATTTAAGCTCAAGTCTTTTCATTTTTGTTTTGTACTCTTGTTTTTGTAATTTTTCACTTTGTTCCAAAAAGTGTACTATGAGAAATTGAAATGTATGCCATTTTGGATGATCAATTTGAAAAAATACCCTCTTTGTTTAATTTTTCCTTTTTTTTGAAAAATACTACCAATTTTTTTTTTTTTTTGTAACACGAATTTTCTATATATGCATGTTCATGTATACTCTCTTCTTCAAAGTATCACTTTTTTTTATACAAAGTGGAATTTTTTATATTTTTAGAATAACAACATATAACATACGTTTTCTTTCAATGGAACTAAAATAACTTCTAGTAATTTATACTTGAGAGTTAATTACTTATTATATTTCAAATTAAATTCGGTGTTACATTTTTTTTTTAACTCTATTGAAATAAGAAAATCACTTAATTTTTCTAAAAAAGTTGAATCTTACTCAATCCAAAATAATTGTTTCAAATCCAAAATATGCCCTTATTATATTCAATATATATTATACAGTGCTTCTTCCGTCGTAATAAAATATTATTATATGACACATTTTTTTTTTAAAACAGTGTATTTTAAGGTATAACTAGATGGGTGCCCGCGTATAACGCGGGATTTTTGTAAAAATTAATTATATATGTATTATAAATACTTAAATAAATTTGTTCACCATAAAATAATATAATTATATTATATAATAAATATATTCAAACAATATGTATGTATAAAATTATAGGATAACTAATTAATTCACGACTTTTAGACTGAATCTCAATTTAATTACTATTTTCAATATTCTTATGAAAATTCACGTAATTTTATTTTTCCAATTTGGTATACAATTTTAAATTATGACATAATTTTCTCAACTACGCGCCAGATGCTTCTCTTTGCCACCCTAAAAGAATTTCCTCGATGTAGGGAGATTTTCAATCCAAACACTAATGCACTTTCATGCATCGATTTTTTTTCTTCTAAAAGTGCAAGTCGTATATCGGATTGAAACAACTAAAGATGTAGTGAATTTTCATAAGATTATTGAAAGTTGTGATTAAATTGAGCCTAAAGATCGTAAATTAATATAGAATTAATCCTAAACTTATTAATATTTTTGTGATATTATATTTAAATTTTTTATTTATTTCAAATATGTTAAATCTATAAATTATTTAAATAATATATTAAACAATATAAATGTACAGTTATTTGCACATGTATAAAATATGTATATATGACATTTAAATTATATAATATATAAAATAAATTATTAAGCATTTCAAAATAAAAAATAAAAAAATTAATATAAATCATTAGTGCGTTTTGAATTTGTAATACAACTATCGAATTACTAACATATTATATGTTTTTAAATATAAGATATTCTCAAATATAGTTAATTAAAATGTAAATTGCTATAATCACAATAAAATTAATATTATATTATATTATACACTCAGTTATATACAATAGTATTCAAATTTTATAAACATTCATAACATGGCTTAATTGGTAAACATCATAAATATTATTTAAGAGGTATAGGGTTCAAATCTATATGATTGCAAATTTTTTTATTAGACTTCTTATTATATAAAAATGTCACATAGATGACACATAGGATTCATAAATTGATAAGCATGACTTCTACAATCATGCCACATAGACGAAATTAATCTTAGAACGACACATAAGCATAACTAACCACACGATGACACATAAGCAACAAAAACTCCCTACTACAGTAAAACCTCTAAAAAAGAATACTCTATTAAGGAATAAACTCTCTTTAGGAATAAAAATTCATGGTCCCAACTTGGGACCAGTTATAATTTGGAATAAACTCCATATTGTCATAATTCATATTTTTTCAAGTCCCAACATAAAGAAATACACCTCCATTTAGGAATAAATCATAATAATATATATAATTTTACAATAGATTTAAGTTTTGATTTAAAATACTTGTTCAAGGTTGATTGTGACAATGATTTAATCTTTTGTGTTGTAATCTTATCCTTCAACTTGCGTGTGCGCATTAGCTCGTCCACATGACCACCTTCTTGTTGAACCCAAAACATTTCCAACTTGTCGAGTAAGCTTAAAGCTTCTTCACATGAAACTTTTTGTACTTCTATGCTATCATCCTCTGGATTATTTTCCTCATTTTCTTGCCTAACTCCTTCAATAATTTCTTCATCCGTTAAAGCATAAACAATTTGTTGCTCATTTGGATAATTAAGGAAAATATCCATCTCCATCTCCATCTTGTTGGTGTAGTGAAGATCTTTTACCTGACTTTTCAACTCTTTAAGTAGTTTTTTATTCTCCTCATCCATTTCTTTTGCAACTTGCAACTCGTCAACTTCAACGGTCCGAATTCTGCAGTGCTTAAAGCAATTCTCGATCGTCCTTGGTTTCACATCTATCGACCATGCAGCAACTGCATTTATCATTCCATCGAGGAGAGAGATCTTTGACGGTTCCAAAACACGATCCTCGATTCGTTTCAAAAGTAGACGATTAAATCGCTGACGATAATAACCTTTAAAATTTCTAATGATACCTGCATCACATGGTTGAATCTTGGAAGTGCTATTTGGTGGTAAGAACATAACATTTGTGTGGTAAAGTGGCGGGAGATGTTCTTTCTTCCCATGACCTGTACAATTATCCAAAAGAAGCAAGACATTTCAGTCTAAACGACTATCAATCCACTTTAGCCATTCAACAAAGAATAAAGATGTCATCCATGCATTTGAATTTGCTCGATAAGTGCAATTGAGAGTAGAACGGTTAACATTCTTCAAGCATCTAGGATTAAGAAACTTACCAATGATCCAAAGAGGAACTCTGTCAGATCCATCACCATTGGTGCAAATGACAATTGTAATTCTCTCTTTGTTTTGCTTTCGTCCCTCGAGTTGCTTCGTTGCAAGAGAATTATCAGCTTGCATTCGATAAAATAAACCTGTTTCATCCATGTTGTAAATATCCTTCCAATCCCATTTATCCAATTCTTCTCTTATTGATGGCAAACTTGCTTCAATTTTCTCCATATCAACTGAGCCACTCTCCCCGAAACGCCGAAATGATTGAATTGCATGTCGATGCTTGAACTTCTCTAACCACCCATTAGAAAATTCAAATGAAATTGCTTCTTGATAGAGACTCTTTAAGAATATGCGGCCCTTTTCCTTGAGTAATTCACCACTAATATTGACATGCTCTTGGTTGCATACAAACCATTCATAAAGAGCTGACTCCATCAATGGGTACTTCAACGGTCTCAAACGTTTTGCATTTGGATTAGAAAGAGCCTGCTGGTCGTCATTGTTGATTGACCTCTTGAACGCCTTCGATATCGCTGATTGCGATAGCTTAAGATTATGAGTATCCTCCAACCACTTGGCAAAATCTTTTTGCTTCCAACCTGGATGTAGTTCTTTCATTTTGCACATCTCCACACGAATTTTTTCACTCATTTGAGTTCTCTTTTCTATTTTTGGTGCCATTATATGCATGAAGAAAATGTTGATTTGATGTAATTGATAAAAAAAAATGTATTATACATAGTATTTATAGATGAAAAAAATTAAAGCAATCAAAAGCAAGTACATGCATCTATGGTGGGTGACTCTTGAGTATTGTCTTTTCATATTACGTGAGTAAATTAGTTCAATTAAGTTCAACACATTACATGTACATGTATGATGTATCTACTAATTATACCATTATATAATATACTTGCATTAAAAAAAAAACCTTATAACTCTATTTAGGAATAACCCCCATTTAGAAATATTTTTTTGTGGTCCCAAGGATATGACTATAGAGAGGTTTTACTGTAGTATAATAGGAGATGAGTTATACTTAAATTATCAAGACTTAGTTCAGTGTTGCCACGTGCGCTCCATGACGTTGCCGTTCCGTCAGTTTTAACGTGCGTTCCACGCCCACCTCCCTCCAGAACTAAAACTCCGATATCAGTTTTTGTGCCTCTTTTCCATCGCCGAACCCAACCGCCACCGCCGAGGTCAAAACTCCGGCGAAATTACCTCCACCACAGTAGCCACGCCGTGTGAGCACATTTCCCCTGTTGTATGAACCTCATTCCGCTTCGATTCTCCCCTCACAATTCCTACTCCAAAACCCTAAAACCTCACTCCGCTGGCCCGCCGCCGCGGCCACGGGTATCGCCGTCGCCGCTCATATTTTTCACAATGAAGGACAGGCCGCCGTCTTCCTACGGCGCGCGCTACGTACCTCCGCACCACCGCCTCCGCTCTGTAATCACCAGTGCCTCCGCCACGACCGGTTCCAAGCCTGCAAATGTGGCAATTAGCAGTGATTCTGAGAAACGAGGCGTTCTTACTAGCCCTAATGTTAATATTAATAATGGTAGTGGTAATACAGTGAAATCTTATCCTTACTTGCCACCTAATCACTATCAGAAGCAATCTCAACAGCAAAAGGAAATTTCGGGACATGACGAGATGGCGAAGCCAGTTGCTGATCCTGGATTCGAGTTTTCCGCACAACCTGTATGTTTATGCATGACAAATGTGTGTGTTTTCTGTTGTACTGAAAGAAGATGGGATAATTCAATCATATTCCCAAAGAATATTAGCAGAAAAATTAGTTGGTTTAATAACCTCAATTGTCACTTGTATATCTATCAAAATATATAGTGTTTAGGTTACATATTGGAAATTTACAGCGTAAAAAAGCTTAAGAATTGCCCCATATAGCCAGTTGTGAGTATTGCTATTTCTGTGGAGGGAATGCAGCAGACATTAGAATGTGTTAATCAAAATGTCTTTGTTGTTCATTCATAACGCAATATTTTTATTTTTAATTTAAGGCTTGAACTAGGATACTGATTTCTGTTGAATAAGTCTGCACTTGCTGTCTGGTTCTCTGTATATTTATTTTCCTAAAACTTTCATTTTGAATTTCAGGGTACTTCATCAGAGAATGTTATTGCATGGAAAAGGAAGTTAAATTCCCTTTTACGCGATAAGGATAAGCAAGAGTTAGTATCCAGAGAGAAAAAAGATAGACGTGATTATGAGCAAATTGCAGCTCTGGCAAGCAGTATGGGTTTATATAGGTATCTTTTGGCGTGATCTGTGTTCAAGTCCTCTATTCTCATAGCTTTTGAGACTAACTTTAAGAAGCAATTATTTTGCAGCCACCTATATACAAAGGTAGTTGTTGTCAGTAAATTTCCATTGCCCAACTATCGCTTTGATCTTGATGACAAACGTCCCCAGAGGGAGGTATTCTCTCATGGTTCTCAAGTCTCTTATTGGATTCAACATAATATCTGCTGTGTTCAGTTGTTTTATCTGAGTCATGTTGATAATCCATATATTTTCATCTAGTATTAGCAGATACACAATCTTTAGACTGGTTATGGAATTTAATCTTTGTCTTCCAACTCCAGAATAATGATATAGTACAGGAAGAGCTTTTGAAGATGGGGATAATAAAAGAAATACATACTCTCTCTCCCTCCACCTATCCTAGTAGTTGTATACAATTGTTTACATGCTCCAATTTTGATATTTTTCAGGTTAGCTTACCTCCTGGTTTGCAAAAGCGTGTGGGTGCTTATCTTCTGGATTACATCTCTGGAAAAAGTAAGAGCATGGATGCCTTTTCAAGATCAAGCAGTAATGCCAGTATTGGTACCGATGAGAGCCTTTTTGAGCAACCAGAACCGCTTCCTCATAATAAAGCTACCAATACCTTGGAGAAAATCTTGTGGCAAAGAAGCCTCCAAATGCATGAGGAACAACTCACCTGGCAGGTTCAATTGCCCCTACAGATTGATAGAATGATTTTAGTTTGTAAGTTAGTGTTATGACTTTTGTGCTGTGTTTTTAAGGCTTCCTGACTCTGTTTAAGGATGCACATTGTGAAATTGAGATTTAAATGAATTGTTTAAAAATACTATGTTAAGAATCATGATAATCTGACGTGCTCTATTAACAGAAGTGGAACCCATTTTTATCCTTTTTAAACTCATGAAAAATTTAAGTTCTACCAGTAGAAAATTAGCCCCGAATGCAAGACATCTTGTGAAATATTTTCTTATACAAGTGGATGAAGAATAAATACTACCTTTTGGGGCTCTTGTATTTATATAGTGTCACCTGATTTCAGGTCTTAGCAATTATGTATATACCCTACAGTGATGATTTTTGCCCATCAACATATCTTTTTGCTGTGCTCACTAGAATTTGTTATTGCTGTAGCAAGTGGAGCGATCATAATCATCACTATTATCATCATATCTTATACTTTTTCGCAGGAATCTCCTGAAGGAAGAAAGATGATGGAGTTCCGTAGAAGTCTCCCTGCGTATAAGGAGAGAGATGCTATATTAAGTGCCATTTCACAAGATCAGGTATTTCAGAGTCTTGGGCATTTTCCCTTGATGATTATTGCTAGGAATGGATCCAATAAAATAGTGTGCTTGGGTTCGAATACAAGTATTTTTTGGGAATGATACGGTTCATATTATTGTCCTGTTATTATTATAGTTGGGCCATTTAATTTAAGTTCTTTAATAAACCGCCCATGGGCTTTATTGCTTGTGAGCTAAGTTAGGGATTAGGTTCTGAATTTATTTATATTGCGATGTTTTATGTCGTTAGGTAGGGCATTAAGAATTCCAGAGTGATCATTAAAGTTAGGAAACAGCAGTTTTTTCCTGGGCAGGATTCGTCCTGTATACATCTTTCTTATAAAATTGTTATTATTAGTTCCTCCGTCCCACAATAACTTTCACTCGTTCCTTTGTTGTTTGTCCCACAATACCTTTCACACCCTTAAAATGGAAAGCCCTCCATAACGCCATCCTCACAATATCTTCAATTTACATAAAATGCCATTACGTTTGGACCCACACATACACACAATCCAACTCATTTCTTTACTTTATACACAAATGTTTACGAAATTACCCCTCAAATCCCTACTCTTTCTTCTACTTTCTTGAATTTTGTGTCCTCCTTCCTATGAAAGCTTTTATGGGACGGAGGGAGTATGTGTTTTGAAACCCTTGCCTCTATCAATTTGGTGTTTGACCTGCCAAGTTCCTCGTGCCAGATACAAACTAGTGGAAACACTAATGGAATCTCGTTTAGATACAATAGGGAAGGGCTCGACTCGTCTCGATTACTTCAGATTGCGAAACTACTTGATTTGATAACATTGAAGCCATTTTGCTTCAATTACTTCAGAAAAGAGGGATCTCCACTGTCAGTGCCGCTGATTTGACTGATTCCAGCCCGGTGGATGATTCCATCCCACCACCTACTCCTGCACTAGCGCTTTGGTTCACCTAGCTTGATTTTCCAGTTTGTTGGATGCCCGATGACTCACGCGTGCATTCCGTGTTGCATGTAGACAGTTGAAGGCTGTCTGGCAACCATACTGAGGTTGCCACTTTCCCGTCTGATTATTGCTGCTGGAGGAATCTGATATGTGTCAGCTTACATGGATGTTTGACGAGGTGAATGATCGTGTCTGTTGGGTCTTGGTGAAGGGACGTGGTGTGGACAAAGCTACTTGGGTGATGCAATTCTTGAATACTGTTTATATTATTGTCTTATTAGTGTAGTTATAGTTGGGCCTTTTAATTTAAGTTCTTTAATAAACTGCTCGTGCACTTCATTGCTTTTAGGCTAAGTTGGGCTTTAGGGTTTGAGTCTTATTTGTATTGTGTTGTTTTATGTCGTTAGTGAATCCAATGAGATCATTGAAGTTAGGAAATGATAGTTTTTTCTTAGGAATGATTCGTCCTATAGAAATATTTCTTACAAGATTGTTATTTCTTTTGTGTTTCGAAACACCTGCCTCTATCAGAAAATCTTACTAAGCAAAGAAAGTTGTTATTTGCAATATTTTTTGCCCTTCTCTTAGTTAAGGCAACTGCTAATGATAATTCATAAAAAATGGTGGCTTTCCTTCGAATATTAGTTCTGTTACATTATTTATGAGTGCCAATTTGGACATTTTAGGTGGTTGTCATATCTGGTGAAACTGGTTGCGGTAAAACCACCCAGATTCCCCAATTTATTTTGGAGTCCGAGATAGACTCTATGCGTGGGGCCATGTGCAATATTATATGTACTCAGCCTAGGAAGATATCTGCCATGTCTGTATCTGAGAGGATTGCCACAGAGAGGGGTGAGAAACTGGGAGAAACAGTGAGTCTCTAATCCTCAAAATTACACATGCAGTTAATTTTTTATTTTTTTTTGCTTTTCCTTTTAATGAATATTTCAGTCAAAATGTATTTTGATCTCTCATATTCTTGGATTCTCTTTTCAGGTTGGATATAAAGTTCGGCTAGAGGGTGTTAAAGGAAGGGATACCCACCTCCTCTTCTGCACAACAGGCATCTTGTTGCGCAGATTATTAATTGATAGAAGCTTAAAGGGTGTAACACATATTATTGTTGATGAAATCCATGAACGTGGGATAAATGAAGGTACCAATTGTATTTATGCACTTTATAAAAACAAGCAAGGTAGAGACTCATTCTTATCTTTATGTATGTTTTGATGACAGATTTTCTGCTTATTGTTTTGAGAGAGCTTCTTCCTCGTCGACCAGAACTAAGACTTGTTTTGATGAGTGCAACTTTAGATGCAGAACTCTTCTCATCATATTTTGGTGGGGTCCCAATGGTCCAAATCCCTGTTAGTAATTGGTTTTATCACCCTTCTCCCTCTCTTTTTTAAAAAGTTTTTTGACTTGTATTATATACCATGATTGTAGCAACTCTTATTTTCTTCATTCCACCATTTATTTGGAACCTAACCTTGTTTTAACAATATGTTCTACACTTCCGCTGGGCAGTACTTTTCCCCTTTTTTGAGCTATGAAGGTTCTGTAAGTTGGCAGCCACTGATAAAACATTTGGTTGTCAGAAAAAATTACCAGCTATTAAATGGTGCCTTCATCAAAGCATCTGGACAAGGAAAGGACCTTGGGCTGATATATACACTTCTGCAAAAAATCGGAACATGCTGTAGATATATGACAATGAGATGTGAAAAATAAAAAACAGCTAAATATTTATGACGTTAGATGAGTTGTTTAGACAAAAATTGGTTATATGTGGGACAATTTGGGAAGTTAAGAACGAAATCCACAAGTTTGTCTCTGCAATTTCAATCATATGTGCCTTAAAGTGGGTTTCTTTGTTAATGTTGGTTCATGTTCTCGGCACATTTACCCGGGAGACAGCATTACATTGTGCGTTTACAACACTTTTGCCATTAATCAATAGTCAGACAGTAAAATAGGTTAACGAGCCAGTATGTAGTTTGAAATAAATTAGCAATTTTCATTCAATTAACATTTTCTTAGTTGAGAATGTGGGGTTCTTTGATGTTATTACAGAGCGCTGTGTATTTGGGGATGCAAATTTCCTCTTTGATGTTCTAATAGAAAAGGGATTATTTTATGATGCAAGTGTCTGATCTCTTATCATTTATCTAAATATAGAAAATTCCCCTTCTCTTCAAAGAGCAGCAGTTGCCTGATGCGTAATTCTTCAAGCAGCTATCTAGTAACTCTGCTCCTGGTTACTCTGTTGCTTTTGATACTTTTTCCCAACAAGTTCCTGTTTGCAACTTTCTCTGTGATTTTCTGGCTTAAGTTTGATTTTATATTGGGGATACCTTTTATATTTGCTCCAGTGTTGTTCAGTGAAGTAAATATGGTGTATGGCATCCAAAACAGATAATCATCTGTAACAGTCAACTATTAGCTTTCTCTTTGTTGTTGTCTTTTGCTTTTATGAGTGGTAGAATAGATGCATTATGCTTAAATTTTAATTACAAATATATTTTGAATTAAGAAGATACCAACTGACTAGGTTTTAGCTGGCAACTGCAATTTCAGGTTTAGGAAGTACTCCTGTATAAATTTCTTTGGAGTTAACCTAATTTTTTCCCACTGTTTACATACAGGGCTTTACTTATCCTGTTCGGACTCATTTCCTGGAAAGTATATTGGAGACCACAGGATACAGGTTGACAACTGATAACCAAATAGATGATTATGGTACAGAAAAGGCCTGGAGGATGAGCAAACAAGCACCGAGAAAGAGAAAAAGTCAAATTGCTTCTGCAGTTGAGGTATCTACTTTTTTACTTAGGAAAGTTGTTGGTTTATGTCTCTAGTAATTCAAGCATTTTCCTTGAAATTGAATCAGGACACACTTAGTGCCGCTGACTTCAAGGATTATACTGCTCAGACAAGGGGGTCATTGTCATGCTGGAATCCTGATTGTCTAAATTTTAATCTGATAGAGTACCTATTATGCAATATATGCGAGAACGAAAAATCAGGTGCTGCTTTAGTTTTTATGACTGGGTGGGATGACATAACCTCTCTGAAGGATAAGCTCGAAGCTCATCCTGTACTGGGAGATAAAAATCGAGTTTTGATATTGGCATGCCATGGATCTATGGGCAGTGCAGAACAGGTGATTTAGATGTTACTTGTTGATTGTCTCTTGGTCATTCTGGATATTATGAAATGGTCTTCTGTGGTTCATGTATTGTCAGCACATATGGATTTGTCCATTTGTTAGCATGATTTTTTGTCTTTATTTCTCCCTCACACTTTGTTTAAGGTTGTCTCACGATTTAAATCAGTCATTGCATGCTTGATCTTGGATGCTTCTCCTACTTTGACCACTACTTTAGTGGCTTAGTTTTCTCCATGCTGATAAGTGGATTCCCAAAGAAAAAGAAATATTCAAATGAACTCCAATTTGCCCAGTAACCCCAACTTATAATAAATAGTTAGTTCTTCAGAATCATGAAATGTCTAATTGTGTATTGTTTAGATCTTGAAGGTGCTTGGCTGATTATGATAAACTGATGTGTTTAGACCAATTGAAAATTTTGTGTACGATAAAGTTTTGTCGATTCAATGTTAACGAGATCTGAGTTACTTGAACCTTCAAAAGATGCAGACTTTCATCTGTTTTTCGGTCTGGGGTTTCAATATATGGCCATCTCCTCATAGGGAAGAATGATTGCAAGCAGGCATTTTAATTATACAATTGAATATCAAATGCCATAGATGTCCGTTTCAAATGGTAGAGTTATATATTCCATGATGTGCAGTATACACATGTATATAACACACTTTTTGAGATTAAAATATGCTATTTCTTTTGATAATAAATTGGATGTGCATGTAGATAAACTTATTTGCTGTTTATTTTTTTGCTTATCATTTTTTATTAATTTTTTTTATCTTAAATATTGCAGAAATTGATATTTGACAAACCCGACGATGGAATAAGGAAGATCGTTCTAGCCACCAATATTGCTGAAACCAGCATTACTATTGATGATGTAGTTTTCGTTTTAGACTGCGGGAAGGCAAAAGAAACGTCATATGATGCACTAAATAACACTCCTTGTTTGCTTCCTTCCTGGATATCAAAGGTTTCGGCTAAGCAAGTATGTAACACTCAGCTTATATATGACTGGTGACCATGGCCCATGGGAATCAATGCTAATCAGCTTCTTCATTTCACATGTTCAATTTCCTTTTTCTAAGCCGTCATATAACAAATGTCCTCTGTTGTGTGCCAATTTGATCTAAAGAAAATATTGATCTGAAAGTATATTGATAATATAGAAGATTTAATTGCTCATCTTTTTCCTTTTTGAGGTAAGAAACAAAGGAGTATTTCATCATTGACAAATAAGTACAAGGCAGATCATTATGTGCTGATCGCCTGATAGTAATGGATATTATGGGCTGATGAAATTAGTTACAAGGCAGATCATGGCATCACAGTATCCCGTGGATAAAAATATATATACAGAGATCCTCTACTGAGATGCCTCAATTAAAATATCCTTTTCAATTACCTTCTGATGCAAATGGAATAAGTTTTAGCTCAATGAAGTGTGTCGCATGCTCAATTCGTCTTTTGTAATAGGTGCCATCAATGGGCATTTTAATATTCACTGCATTGCATTTATTTCTTCTGCATTAGTTTCCTTTAAACTCCTCCATTTTGGTGTTTAAACAGAGAAGAGGAAGAGCTGGACGTGTTCAGCCAGGAGAATGTTACCATCTCTATCCAAGATGCGTATATGATGCTTTTGCAGATTATCAACTACCTGAAATTCTGAGGACTCCTCTGCAGTCTCTTTGTTTGCAAATCAAGAGCCTAAAACTTGGCGGCATATCTGAGTTCCTATCTAGGGCATTGCAATCACCAGAGTATCTTGCGGTAATGATCACGCAAATATGTTTCACCATCTTATTGTTGATCGCATGTCACCTAAACATGTTTTTCCTGCAGTATATTTACAAAATCTTCTGATAAGAAATCAAGGAAGAAGTAAATGAACTACTTCAATGTCCATATTGTTATATTACTGTGCTAGTTCCATGTGTAAGGCTTTTATAACTTCACTTATATTTTATGGTAGATTCAAAATGCTATTGAATACCTGAAGATCATAGGGGCTTTGGATGAGAATGAGAATTTGACTGTTTTAGGTATGTTACAGAACTATTCTACTGTCCCATACATGTTATGGTTTCATTATGGCATTTTCTAATGTATTTACCTGATTTCATTCGCAGGACGCTACTTGACAATGCTACCCATGGAGCCCAAACTTGGGAAAATGCTTATACTAGGTGTCATATTTAACTGCTTGGATCCAATATTAAGTGTAGTTGCCGGTCTAAGTGTTCGTGATCCTTTCTTAGCTCCACTGGATAAAAAGGATGTAAGAAACATTCGTAGCTAACTATGGTTGTATGGGAGCACTTGCTTAAGCCCAAGGCTCACAATCACTAGGCCTATCTTTTGTTCATGTACATAGTTGGGGTTCTATAAGTCCAGGTTATCTAGCTCTTTTTTGTGTCTTAATGTATGATTGGAAAATCTAATGGCATGCACGAAGTGTGGATTGTCTAAGGTTTCCATTAGATTTTGTTGCTTTTGTTCTCATGTTAGCCAAACTGCGTAGTCGCTGTTGTTAACCAACTTACAGCGGAACTCAGATAATTAGGCTTCTATTCCTTTGCTTTGTAAATGGAATAGTTGCCATTTATCATTGAATTCAACTTCTCAGTAATTTTCTGTATCATTTTGCCTTTAAAGAGACTGCTTAGCTATAAACTTGTGTTTCCTAAAGCCTTACAGATTTAATATTATCTTCTTCGTCCCCTCCCCCACAACCCCACAACTGGTCCTGTAAGTATGCTAATTCTCCCCTTTCTCTGTTTCTCTATAAATATATACATATGTGTGTGTGTGTATATATATATATTATTTTTTTTTGGTTTTGTTTTGCTGGTGTCACGTTTCTTGGAAGTTAAGAGTGTGGATTTATTCTCTTAAGAGAGACACTCCTTAAGTCGATTTGCATGCATGTCATAGTTCCTTTTATGATGCATGTTCCTTTCAGCATCCCCTAAGTGGCCACAACGCTGGAAAGTTTTTCTGCACATATGATTGTTCTAAATTGGCCATTATAATGAAAACATGTATAAAATTTCACATTGAATAGTTTAGTGGATGCTAAGGTATAATAATTAGGTATAGAATTTCCAGTAACATGTTCCTTTTCTTTTTGTGTGTGTGTCTCAGCTAGCAGAAGCTGCAAAAGCACAGTTTTCACATGATTTCAGTGACCATCTTGCTCTTGCCCGTGCATACGAGGGCTGGAAAGTTGCTGATAGAGATTTTGCTGCTTATGAATATTGCTGGAAGAACTTTCTATCCTTACAGTCAATGAATGCCATTGATTCCCTTCGTAACGAGTTCTATTCTTTGCTAAAGGACACAGGACTTGTCGATAGCAACCCTATCCCTTATAATGTCTGGAGCTATGATGAGAATCTACTCCGTGCAGTTATTTGTTATGGCTTGTATCCAGGAATTTGCTCTGTTGTGGTAAGCATGGTGTTTGGGTAAATGTTATTTCACCAAGGTGCGCTAACTTATTTCAGTTTGAAAATAGTCTCCTTAAGTTTACAAAATTCAATTTTTCATTTCTTTTACCGGCTTAAACAGGTTAATAAAATTAAATTTCGTCTCTTTTGACCAGCTAAAAAGACGATAAAGTTGAATTTGGTAAACTTAAGGGACGAATTCAAAGTGGAAAAAAAGTAGGTGGACTAAAATCAAAATTGGTGCCAGTTAAGGGACATAAAATAGCATTTACCCTTATAATTTTTATGGCATGTTAATGAATTTTATTAATCTGGTAATCTATATCTGGAGTTGTGCATGAGCCTATTCAAGCGTGTTTTAGTTTTATATGACGAGATTATGCTGACTGCATTTTTTGTTCACTTTAAAAATCTGTTTGGCCAAGTCATCTTTCATTCCATTCAGCACATTTACTAGTTAATTTCCTGGAGTCTCTAAACTTTTTTCCACACTTTCCTTTCAATAAATTCATTGGCAGAACAATGAAAGATCCTTCTCCCTGAAAACAATGGAAGATGGGTATGTGCTTCTATACTCTGTAAGTGCTCCACTTGCTTGATGTCAATAATTTCTCTGAGATCCAGGATTTATAAACTGACTAGAGATACTCTTATGGTCTTTATTATATTGGTATAGAACTCTGTGAATGCACGCCACTCAAGAATACCATATCCATGGCTTGTTTTCAATGAAAAAATCAAAGTGAACTCTGTCTTTCTGCGGGATTCAACCGCTGTATCTGATTCAATCCTGCTTTTATTTGGTGGAACCGTCTCGAGAGGGGACACGGTATAACTTCTCAACCTGCATACTTCTTTGCCTAACTATGGTTCAAAACCGTTGCATGCTTATTACGTAGTGTTTTATGATTTCACAGGATGGCCACTTAAAAATGTTAGGTGGATACGTGGAATTTTTCATGGATCCTGCAACAGCAGAAATGTATCAGAGTTTAAGAAGGGAGCTTGATGAATTAATTCAAACCAAAGTGAGTGAAAAGAATGAAGCCATCTGTTATGCTTTTCTTTTTGTTTCTTTGAAGACCTATGCTGATAAATCATTTCTGGTGATTTATTTTTCTACTTCTTTAATATGCAGCTCCTAAATCCATTAATGAGTATCCACGCTTATCACGAGCTTATATCTGCAATACGTTTGCTGATCTCAGAAGATAAGTGTGGTGGTAGATTCGTTTTCAACCGCCAGATACTACAGTGGTCCAACCAATCCATAGTTGCACCACAAAAACCAGTGTCTACATACAGTACAGAAAGTGGGCCTGGAGGTGATAACTCGAAGAGCCAGCTGCAAACACTGCTCACACGGGCAGGCTATGCTACACCAACCTACAGCACAAAGCAGCTAAAGAACAACCAGTTTCAGTCAACAGTGGAGTTCAATGGTATGCAGATATTGGGGCAGCCTTGCAACAATAAGAAGCTAGCAGAAAAAGACGCAGCTGCTGAGGCTCTCCAATGGCTGCTTGGAGGGAATGGAGTTCGTCCTGATTATATAGACCACATGTCCATGATTCTGAAGAAAAGCAAGAAAGATCACAGGTAAACAATTGCCATTGATAATCACAGGAAAAACCCTCAGATGGCCCTGGTTAACAGCTGTTTCAAGATGGGAACTTCTGTCCGTCTTCTCCTATGAGACGAACTTATTTCTGAGTAGAGGCATCCCGTAAGTATTTGGGAGAAGAAGTGGGGTTGGCTGTATCTGCTTGGGTTTCTAAAACGCGATGCAGATTGTTGATTCGTTTTGGGATTTTGGAGAATCAACATTTTGGTTGGAAAAAATATGACAAGTCTTTGCCATACTAATCGAATTCGCTCTTCCTTTTCTGTACATAGTATTCTTTGCTTTAAGACTTATATGTATGGTGTTGTTGGAATGTTATTCGCGTATGGAATCAATTGTGTTTGCGCATCACACTCTACTGTTACTTTTGCTGATCGATTGGAACATAATTCTGAATGGCCTACACTTTAATCCATTGTTCAATCTTCCATTTATTACACATCATTTTCTTCCATTTGAAAATATATGTTATGAGGCCATCTATACAAATGAATGGTCTGCACAGATGTTGCCAAGCAATGATCAAAAGATAAAAGATGAAGATTGTTGTATCCTAATGGAGCAAGTGTAAGATCAGATATAATGATCACATCTGTAATGAAAGACATTTGATGTCCCACTTACTGTGTAAGATGATCTTACTTTATAGACCATAAAATAAGCTCATAAAAATTTACAAGCGGTAAAAAACTTGGTTAACAACTTTTCATTGGTAATGGGAATAAAAATTATTTTTTATCTATGCCCCCATAATAAAAATCATATGTTGAGAAAGAATTGTTACAATTGTGACTCTATTACTAGTGGCATGCCCCAATTTTGGAATAGAAATAGAAAACAAATGGTTGTTGGTAGAGGAATGGGGGATTGATTGAGGAGGATGATTGTAGGAAGAGAATAGGGTAATTAAAATGGAGTAGTGATTACCTTATTTAGGAGAGGTGGTACTGATTTTGTTCTCATTAACCATCATAATTACACTAGTTTTCAATCTCATTCTCATTACCATTGAAGAGTGGCTAACCAAGCGCCCCCTAAGTTGAAATTTTCCAACTTATTTTCCTAACCACCTCCACCCTCAACCACCCACCCCACCCCACCCCACCCTGGAATCACCCACCCCTCTCCAACTCCCCACTCATTCCTACCTCAATATAAAAAAAAAAATTATATTAAAATTAAAATTAAAAAAATTATTTATATAAATTCTCAAAAATCTTATAAGTTGTATTAGTTAAACACTTTAACAACATATAAGCTATGATGCACGGATTCTTCTAAAAATACCACAATGAAGTATCGGATTCGCACCCGCCCCCTAAAAGGGGTGAGATTCTTGAATCCGCGAATCGGATTCTCCACGTGGCGAATCCGGCTGCCACGTGGCGAATTCACTAACGGATACTCGAATCCTCCTTGCGTATCCTACTTATTAAGCATTAAATGTGTTATTTCAATTAAAGCTTATTATATAATATAATTCAAATTGACAATGTAACACTTGTTTTATATTGTAATCACTGTTATGACGTATATATTAGGCTAATTGAATTTAAATTGATTTTTGGTTATTCAATTATATTAAATTATTGAATATGTTTAAGTTTTGGGTCAGAGAAAATGTGAATTATATACATTTGATTTACAAAATTTTAAAATATATTTAATTTTTTAGGTTTTATATATAATAAAATATAAATAAATAGACGTATCCTTGACGAATCGCACCCTAAATTTTTGAAAATTCGTATCCCCGAACCCGTATCGTATCGCCCCTGCACTCCCGCACCCGCACTTGTGCAACATAGCATATAAGCTATTTAAAAATTGCATTTTATAAGAGTTTAAAACAACTTATAAGATATTAGAGTTTATAAAATGTTTTAAATAAACTTAGCCAAAAGAACTTTGAGTTAGTATAGCTGCTATATATATTAAAAGTGAAACATTAGTGAGAGTCCTACGCTTGAGATGCATCAAAGTCTCTTCTGACACACACAAATAACTAAGCAATGATCATAACATAAAAGACATAGATTGTAGATTTGTGGTGCCCTACTAATCCAATTCACCCTTCTTTTACTATAAGACTTGTATGTATGGTGGTGTTAGAATGTTATTGGTTAATGGAATCAATTGAGCGGTGTTAGAATTGGTTTATGGAATCAATTGTATTTGTTGTATCATACACTCTACTTCACCGGGATAAAAATATCTCCATAGCAAGTAATATCACAATCTTAAATTTACAGAAATATCGATAGATATATCGATATCGCATATTCATATTGCAAAAAAATTACAAAAATGATGGAAATTTTACTTCAAATTTGAAAATTTAACAATGAATATTTTTTTAAGATTATTATAATATACCATTATGCATATATTCCATTTAAAATCACAATAAAATAACATGCTTAAAACAAACATATAGATAATAGACTATATAAACACTGTCTCGCGTAATTGACAATATAATACTCCATCTGTACTATAAAAATAAATTTACTTTTTATTTTCATTCGTCAGGAAAAAAATGCTTATTACTAAATTTAAGATATCATTAAATTTACATTTTCATCTATGTCCCTATTTATTGTATCTTATATTGGGAAATAAGTAGTTATAGGGGTCAAATGTGAAAATAAAGCAAAAATTTAATGTTCTATGTATAATAACTATGATATTGTTCAAATAATATTGATATCAATTCATTATTTTGGAGGAATTGTGTATATAATTATGCGCATGTAAGTTATTTTGGAGGAATTATGTATATAATTATACGCATGTAAGTCATATGAGTAATTTGATTATTATATAAGAGAATATATTGTTAAGACAACATACAATCACTACAAACACAAAAGAAAATGAAAAAAATATTTACGTTTATAAAATTTGTGTAAAAATTGATTGGAAAAAAATAACGATATTTATATATCCATGCGATATTTTGCAATTTATCGTTTTTTATTCAGTTTTGTAGTACAAGTGAATTGATATCGACATCGACTGCAATATATTGCGATATTTTCACGATACTCTTTAAAAAATACATTACACCCCTAAGTGATTCTTGTATGCACCCAAATGTCGATATCGATATCTTGCAATATATTGCGATATTTTCGCGATACTCTTTAAAAAATACATTACACCCCTGAGTGATTCTTGTATGCACTCAAGTGCAAAACATACATTTGGATTTTGAGTCAAATTTCAAATCAATTTTGACTTTTCAAAGTTTACGAGCTTTTAAAAGTCAAAATTGATTTGAAATTAGACCCAAAATACAAGTGCATGCTATACACTTGAGTGTATAAAAAAATGTATTACATCTCAATATCTATATCGCAATCTCGAAATTTGTGGTATATCGAGATATTTTGTGATATTATCATCTTTGACTGTCACTTCACTTTTGCTATTCGATTGCAATATAATTCTGAATGTCTTTACTATAAGGTCATTTATATTTGGCAAATTGAATTTTAAGCCCTCAAGTTGCATTTTATATTTCTAAGAGTCACGGTACTATTGTTCCCTTGTATTGAGCCGTTAATTTTTTTTTTTTTTTTTCCGCACATTGTGGAATTTTTTATTTTAGGGATTAAATATGATACAAATAAAAAATTGAGGGCTCGAGGAAATGATATAATTATACAACGTAATTCTTTTTAGACATAGAGTTTTATTAAAATGGGTTAGAAAAAGGCCAAGGTTAAATACAGTCCCATGTTTTGTGAATACAACCCCACCAAAAAAAATGTTTGAAATTTTTTTCCGAAAAATGCAACAATTTTCGGAAAAAATTTCCAAAAAATCATAAGTTCAGTGTTTTTTTTTACGAATTTTCGAAAAAAAATTCCGAAAATTGTTAAAATTTTCGAATTTTTTTTTCCGAACATTTTTTGGTGGGGTTGTATTAACAAAAGATAGGACTATATATAACCTTGGCCTAGAAAAAAGAGAGGGGTTTTAGTAGTGGGTTGGACTATATACCCCTCCATCTTTATTAGATACCCCCACCCACTTAATTACCCACCCTATTTTAAATAAATATTAAATATACCCCCATTAATATATCTACATTATATTACCCTTACTCCTAATACCTCTCTTACTTATTTGTTCAAAGAGTTGATACACCCCCACAAACTTTTTTCTGTCATAATATTTACACTGCTTTTGATATCCATTTTAGCATCGACAAACCGATGAGCCACCACCAACAACGAGCCGCCGACAATGCCCCACAAAATTAAATTAAACTCTTCCCTATCGTTATTTTTTGTCCTTCTATACGTCGACACGAACCAAGTGCTTTTGCACGACGAGATGAAGCGTTGACTCAGGACTCACGACGGTAAAATACCGACAACGACGAGATTTCGCAAACAATGATTTCAAAAAAAAAATATTGGTTTAAAATTTTCGAACCTGGTTTTTCGAAAAAAGGTTAGGGTTTCGAAAAAGACTTGTCGAAAAATGACAAATATTTCGGCAAAATATTTTCGAAAATCTATATTTCGACAAGATTTTGTCGAAATCCTAACCATATTTCGACAAGTTTTTGCCGAAATCTTAGCCATTTTTCGAAAAACCAGGTTCGAAAAATTAGAATCGGGATTTTTTTCCAGAAAAATATAGCAATTGTCCTTGAAGAATTAAATCTCTGTTATATGCTTTACTCAAATATTGGTCAAATGGTGAGGCTTAGGTTGAGGTGATTTGATGGCGTCCCCGACAAAGTAATCCTGGTTGCGTGTTGTTTTACTCAATTACCTGCACATGCTTGCTTCACCATTGTAATGGAACAAGAAACTAAGGTTACATCACCATTGTAAAGATGATAAAATGGTGGACAAGATGAATTTTCTCTTCTCTTCCCGTATCTTCACCGATTCTCTTCTTGTGTTTGTATACTATCTTGTGTCTTTTGGTATTCTAGTGGGTGTATCTATTTTTTTTTAATTATAAGGATATAAAAATCATTTATATAATATATTATAATAAATAAAAAATAGAGTGGGGGGTATCTAATAAATATGGAGGGGTATATAGTAGAACCCTTTAGTAGTGCTTAGACGCAAAAGCCCAGTCATAGAGTTTTAGGCTCGGCCCATGTAAAGTAGCCATGATGGAATCCTCTATCTCAATGGACTCTACTGGAAGCCCACTTAATGGAAAGATGGTACGCAATTTGGATTCAGTTTGTATCATTTTATTTATTTGTTTCAGTTTCTCTAATTTTTTTTTTTAATCTAAAACTTGTTTATAGTAGGAAAGTAAATATCATTATTTATACATTTATTGAAACCATTATACATATTAAAAAATATTATAATATCAGTAGATGTATGTAATGTTATTAGTGGTTTCATGTAATGTTATCGATTTCATACTATGAACTAGTTTCAAAAGAGAGTGACTTTTTTTTTTTTTTTTTAAAGAATGAAGGTTTATGTAAGACAATCTTATATATGTGTTGATTTCATATATTAAACGGTGCTCCACTATAATATTTGACTCTAATTTTCTTTAAAATAGATTGAGTTGAGACTCTAATTTTGGGATGATAATGGGGCGGGATTTCCCATCCCTCGGGATCCATCCTAGTTATTTTTCTCATGGGACGGGGATAGGGATCATACTTCCCCTTGTTCCGCATAACACCGATAAATTGTTATTATTAATGTATTCTATTATTTTAATATATTAAATAACTAGTATATAATAGAATTATTTGATGTTAGAAGATAAAAAAAAACACTCACATATCTTCTGTAAGTGTCGATGTCTTTTTTTTTTCTTAATCTTTCATTTTCAATTTCCTAATTGATTTGCGTTATTTAATTATCTTAGAATTGCAATTGAATTACTTTTATCACTTATTTTTTCCAATTAATATCACCGTCCCTTTTTTTTTCTTTTTGATGTTATGAGTTTTTTTACTGATGGGAATAAATTTTTCCCCCATTGATTTTGCGGAAAAGGGAGCGGCGATTACCCCCGGTCCTAGGGATGAGCACTAATCGGTTAAAACCGAATTAACCGATTGAACCGAACAAAAATTTATAATTCGGTTTGGTTATTCGATTCGGTTACGGTTTTTAAAATTTTGGTATTTTGATTCGATTTTGGTTTTTGTATGAAAATAACCGAAATAACCAAAAATTGAGTTTAATTAATAATTATTATAATAATATATTTAATAATTAAAATAAATATTATCAAGTCAATCTATCAATCACATATTAATCTATTTTGAGTATGTACATTGGACTATTATGTTATTTTAGTATTTGACTAATTCTTGGATGTTATTTTTAATTTTTTATGGACTTTTAGTTTATTAGGATGTTAATATACTTTTGTAAATAATTTATGAATAGTTATTGTTGTTTTATGGACTTTTATCAGATTTTTTTTATTATTTGGGCCCAAAATTTCTAAAAAAAATCCAAAAAAGTAGCACATAGTATATTTCCGTTAATAACCAAACCAAATTGAAATATTTCGGCTCGGTTGAAATTCGATTTTAGTGCTATCGGTTCGGTTTTGGTTACCGGTGTTGTTTGTCTAAATATTATGGAAACGGATAATAATAAATGTGGCTGAATTTTAGACAAAAACACTAAATAAATGAAGATTCAGGACGTTGATTGTCATGATTGAATATAATGAGTAATTAATGTGGTGAAGGAAATTAACAGTAAATGCAAGACAATTTGTCAGGTTTTTTAGGCCCGGTCTTAAAGGATTTTCTATCCGTGCATGTATATCTCTTTGAGCTTTTTCAGGCTCTATTTATAGTTTTACATGGTGGGGTTACAATAGAGAATTTCCAATCATTGTGGAATGACAGCGCATTGAATGAAATAATATTTCTGTAACAAACTATGTCCTTGGTACAGTCGTTGATCCGATGAAGGCGTGACACCTGGTTGGGGTGAGCACCTGATTTGGTGTGTATGTCCTTTTGCTTGCTTATGTGATTGTCGTTAGCTCGACCGCATAGATGAGCTACATGGTTGACTTATTGGGGAGCTCTAGATAGCTAGTGAGTTAGGCAGGCTGATGAGCTCTTTGCTAGGCGGGCTGGTGAGCTCTTAGCTAGGGGGGCTGGTGAGTTTTTTTCTAGACGGGTTGTTGAGCTCTTAGCTATACGGGCTGACGAGCTCTTTGTTGGATGGGTTGATGAGCTCTTTGCTAGGCGGGCTGGTGAGCTCTTAGCTAGACGGGCTGATGAGCTCTTTGCTAGGCAGGCTGGTGAGCTCTTAGCTAGACGGGCTGACGAGCTCTTTATTAGACGGGCTGACGAGCTCTTTGCTAGTTGGTGAGCCGAGCTCTTAGCTAGTTGGTGAGCTGAGCTCTTAGCTAGTAGGTGAGCTCTCTGGGTAGCTGATGAGCTCTTTGCTAGTTTTTTTTTTTTTTTTTTGATAAGAAAATGCATTTTATTCATAGGGTATAAGTAATACCCCCACCCAAATGTCTTACAGATCTCAGAATTACAAATAAACAGAAGTTAGACTATTTCACATTTTATTACATCATCTCCTCCTCCAGCTTTAACATTGTAATACACTTCTAGGACTTGTGCACCAATCCTTATATAAAAATCGAGCTCTTAGCTAGTTGGTAAGCTCTCTGGATAGCTGATGAGCTTTGTTCAATGGGTGCCCCCAGTGGATTAGCTAGGCATTATCTCAATACCATATGAATATTTATTTTTATAATATTTATGGTCACAACAACCGGCTAAAGGCTTTTCAATTAATTCAGTTTTTACTATTCGATTCGATTCGATGACCGAATAAGCGAATGCTCACCCCTACCTCGTCCCGATCTTGTTGAGATCCTTCAAATAAGATCTCTAGCCTTCTTAAACTCATGTGATAAGTCTTGTATATTAAACCGTATAATATACTCTTTCCGTTCTATGTTAGTAGTCCTGTTTTTTAGGCTGTTATTTTTTATTATAAGTTGGAGAGTATTATGAGATACTATGAGATTCATTTATGAATAAAGTGATTGTTTATGAAAGATTGAGAGTAATTTTCCTCTTTTTCTTTTTTAACTTATAGCGCAAGGGTTAGTCTTTTAAGGAAAAAAAAAATGCATGGATCAAAACATTTAAAATATCACAAATTGTTATATAAAATATTCTACGGATCTAGGATCCGTAGAATAATCCATTTTCAGAATATGAATCCTCATGCCAATCATGCTGTCTTCTTCGCTGCCTTCCCACAGACCACAGCATCTACCCAATTTCCACTGCTACGCCCCTTCCCCCTTCCTCCCACCTCAAATTCCCACAACCAACAGCGCAATTACTGCAGCCCCCACCCCAACAAAATTCCCACAGCCTTCCCGCCCCCCCCCCCCCACCCCTTCCCCCACCCTAATAAAATTCCCACAGCCTTCTACGCCCTCCACCACCCCACCGAGCGCCCATACCCAGCCCCCTTCCCCCCAATTACCAAATCCACAGTTCCCCGATTCCAACACGCACCCTCTCCCTTGTACAATCCCTCCCATACCCCATGCCCCCCCCCCCCCCCCCCCCACCCATCAATACATACAATAAATTTCCCTCCTTCCCCCTTTGCCTGTTCCACCCCTACTCCTACTCCAAAATTTATTTTCTGCAAATCAATCTCAACATATTAATAGTGAATCAAAAATTTCACAACAATATGTGTTATGATTGGAACAAATGTGTGAAACTATTGGAGTAAATACGTGTTACAATTGGAGAAAATGTGTGTTACTAAAAATATATGTTACCATTAGAGCAAATATATGTTACTATTGAGAAAATATGTGTTACTAAAAATATATGTTACTATTGGAGCAAATGTATGTTACGAATGAACCAAATGTGTGTTACTATTAGGACAAACGAGTGTTACTATTGAAGAAAATGCGTGTTACTAAAAATATATGTTATTATTGGAGCAAATGTGTTACTAAAAATATGTGTTACTATTGGACAATTATGTGTTACTATTGGAGAAAAAGTGTGATACTAAAAATATATGTTACTATTAGAACAAACGTGTGTTACTTTTAAAGGAAATATGTATTACTATTGAAGCAAAGTGTGTTATTATTGGAATAAATATGTATTATTGCAAATGTGTGTTAATGTTAGAGTACATGTATGTTACTTAAAATAAGTGTTACTATTTGGAGCAAATGTGTGTTACTTTTAGAGGAAATATGTGTTACTATTGAAGTAAAGTGTGTTAATATTATAGCAAATGTGTATTACTGCAAATAGGGATTAAAGTTAGATTAAATGTGTGTTACTAAAAATATGTGTTACTATTGGAGCAAATGGTGTGTTACTGTTAGAGAAAATATGTGTTACTATTGAAGCAAAGTATGTTCATATTAGAGTAAATGTGTATTATTGATTAAAGATAGAGTAAATTTGTGTTACTAAAAATATGTGTTACTATTGGAGCAAATAGTGTGTTACTGTTAGAGGAAATATGTGTTACTATTGAAGCAAAGTGTGTTAATGTTATAGCAAATGTGTATTATTACAAATATGTGTTACTGTTTGAGCAAAAAAAATGTATTTGATGTTAGAGCAAATGTAAGTTATTGTTGGAACAAATATATTTTAATATATAAAACCATAAATTTAAATTTAAAGGGATGAGAAATAAATTAAAAACACATATTTAATCTTGTAAAAATATATATTTGTCATTATTATTATTTTAAAGTAGAAAAAACCTATTTTTTAATGACTTGTAACACACATTTGCCCATATTGTAACATACATTTTGTCTATACTGTAACATACATTTTGCTTATATTGTAACACAATTTGGGAGCGAAAATGTGTATTATTGAAAATGTATGTTAATGTTGGAGTAAAAATGTATTTGAAGTTAGAGCAAGTGTATGTTATTGTAGGAGCAAATATATTTTAATGTATAAAATCATAAATTTAAATATAGAGGGATGAGAAATAAATTAAAAACACATATTTGATCTTGTAAAAATATATATTTGTCATTATTATTATTTTAAAGTAGAAAAAAACTGTTTTTTAATGACTTGTAACACACATTTGCCTGTATTGTAACATACATTTTGTCTATCATGTAACACAAACTGGGAGCGAAAATTCTGGAACATGACCTGCACGAGATTTTGGAAAAAACCCTCCAAATCTGACATGACCCGGCCAAGATCCGCGAATTTTTCCTGGAACGACTCATTTTTAATATTTGCCTATTTTAGGTATATTTCACATATGAAATATTTCACATGAGTGTTGCCCTTAAAATATAATATACTGATTTAGGTAGATCCAAGCTGAATGTAGATGTTGAGATCTTATCTTTAAAAAAATAAATAAAAATGAAAGTGTGCTCACCATCTAATAGATTATCCCATAAATAGTCAGCTAAATCGCCCGAAAATAGGCAAGCTAAAACTTGCTGGTCATTAACAATTTTGGGTCAACAATATTGCTTGTTTGCTTAAACAATATTACTTGTTGTCTATATAATACGTCCAATGTGTGATATAGTTTGGCATATATATATAGTAATACTCTTTAGCATACATAGTAATATAGTCAAAAAGTAATATTTGAATACTGTCTAATTTATAAATTAATATTACTTTCTTTAAAAAATTAATATTATTTAACATCTAAAATAATACGTTTTAACTCTAGATATGATAGAATATCACCCACTTTAGAAAACATTATCAAATTGTACGCTAAACACTATTACTCTATAAAGTATCACATTTACAATTTTTAAGTTATACATTTTACATTTTTATTTTATAAATGAGTACTACTTATTTACTGGCACAATATTACTTGTTTACTTGTATTACACATTGTTGACAGCGATTTATGACTGGTCTCGCTGCCGGGTTCCTAGCGGGTAGGATTTGATATTAATGATGACAGGGAGTAATAAATGTGAGAGTAAATGAGCTCTCAAGTGTGTGTCTGCAATAAATGTGATGTGTGTTACAAATTGGCATTCAAAGCCCTATTTATAATGTACAAGGTGGGGGTTCCCCAAGCTTGGTAGGTGGACTCGTGGGCCCCTCCTACTCCTAGCTGGAAGGTAATGAGTGGCTACAGCCTCCCCTACGAGCCAATGAGGAGACGCCACGTGGCACTGTCACCCCTGAGGTGATTGGACTTGGCCTCAACTGCCCTCTTTGACCCTGTCACATCCTCTGGATTGATGGCACTCGACGTCCTCTCACAGCTGGCGCGGCCTGGGGTCGGGTAGACGGGTACTCGGGTACCGGGAAGCGAGGCCGGACGAAAATGCCCCGGTTGGCCATTTGCGGGCAGGCGGGTAGAGTACATACACAGGGGCTCGTCGCTGGCCGCCCGATATCCGGGCATGTGGATTATAAGTACCCTTCCCGGCCGATCCTAGAGGCTCATGTCGGGCAGCCTCTGGGCCCCCGCTCGTCTGTCTGACCGGTCGAAAGACTGTTCTCCTCCGAGCCCGCTACAGCAGTGGGCCTGTATCCGATACCCGATGGATCGCGTAGTAAAATATCGTATGTAACAATTGCCCCACCAGCCCGACATCGGGGGGCCGCAGTCGTCGGGTGGCGGGCTGGTCGAACTGCAGACCATTTCGATTTCGAATTTGAATTTTGGGGGTGACGTTTCGGTTTCCAAGACGACGCCTCGTCTGCCGCGCCTGCTGACGTCACGGGATGGCGTGACTGATGCGCAGAAACCCAGGGGTCACGTCCGCCGAACCTGCTCCCCAACCGTTGCGCGCGTGACCCCCACGCGCCCCCCAGAACTTTGTTTTATTTCATTTCCGACCCCGTTTTTTGCTGTTTAGTCCCTCCTTTTTCTTCTATAAATAGGGGCTCCCAGCCCATTTTCTCATTTTCCCTCTCTTGCAAACTCGTGCCCCCCTTAAGGATTTTTAAGTTTTCCGGCGAATTCCTCAGATTCCGGCGAACTCCCCAGATTCCGGCGATCTTTCCTGAGTCCCAAGGTAATTTCTTGCTTCTTTCATCGACACTTCTTCTTTTTACTCTATTTTTGTCATGAGCGACTCCGTCGAGAGCATCGGCGCCGCCGATGCTTATCACTTCCGCCGCCGTGCCGCCGCCGATGCCGAGAGGCCTTTCCAACCGGCCGGGGAAGGAACGTCCCGCGCCGCCGCCAGAGAGGGCGAGGGCAATTCCACGGATGTGGATGCCTTCGCGGACGATTTGGAGGGGATGAGCCCCCAACGAGAGGGGGAAGCCCTAAGCGTTTCCCCGGTCTCCGCCTACCCGCCCCGGGCCGAAGATTTCTTGTTCGAGCGGGAAGCCGTGCCCGACCAAATAGACTACGCGGACAGCCGGCTAATCGGGTTCGACTACTCGAAGTATATGAGCCGGTTCGTGCGAAAGCGCCCTCCCCGCGCATATCTCGAGGCCCAGGATACTGACTTTGGGGCCTCTCGCCGCCCCAGCTGCCTTCCCCCGGACGCCGACGTGAAGGAGTTGTACTGGACATTCCAGGCGCCCTCCGACGTCTTCTTCTACGCTTCCCGGGAGAATGAACGGGCCGACCAACCTCCGGAAGGCCTTATCGCCATAAATGCGGACACCCTTCATGCCGGGCTCCGTTTCCCGCTTCACCCGGCCATCTCCAAGCTACTCGCAGCCTGGAATCTGTCGATCACCCAGATCACCCCGAATGGGTGGAGCTACATCTTGGGGGCGATGGTCGCTCTCGGTCGGCGCGGGCTGCACCGTATGCCCACTCCGTCCGAGCTCAACTACCTATATTACACCGTGGCCTCGGTCGGGCGGATGAACCTTGGGTATTACTCCGTGAAGCCCCGGGGTGGAGATGCCATTGTCTTCGGCATCTCGCCGAAGGTGACGCACTGGCAGGAAAGGTGGTGGTGGGTCGGCGGCGCCTGGGAGAGCGTTGGCATAGACGGGCACACCATCCCGGTTCCACGGGAATATCGGGAGCGCAACCGTCGAGGTAAATACTGAATTTTTCTTCGTTTCTTAGTACTGATCTAATTCTTCTTTCATTGTGCAGGTTGCGCGGTACCAAATCAGGCCGACCTGACCGACGACTTCAGGCAGGCGCTTGCCTTGGTGAGATCCGAGAGCGTGGACAATCGCGACGTCGAACTTCTCAACGACGACGAGTACAGAAGGCTCTCCGGACTTCAGACTTTCCCGCGCCACTTGGATTTCGGTGGTAAGACTCTTTCCTTCCCGACTCTCCTTATACTCGTTCTCGCTTCTCGATTTCTAATCTTGCCACTTTTCTCGCAGAGCAACGTTTCCCGGCTGAATCCTCCACGCCATCGACCTCCCCGACAGTTTCCCCAAGGACCGCACCCGAGGCCGGCCAGGCAGCCATCCCGGTCGTAAACGTCGAATCGTCCGAGGAGACCGTTGACATGGCGCCTAAGAAGAATGCCCTGGCCAAGCTGGCGAAACGGGGAGCCGTCCATGCCCCAGGGGTGGTGATCCGCAGCCCGCCCGCGGCCCAGGTGCCTCCGACATCCTCCTCCCCGGCAGACGGGCAGCGCCCACACAAGCAGGCCCGGGTCGAAGGCCAGACATCTGTCGACCCGGCCATGGTAACGGTCAACCTGGACCCGGCGACTGGCGGGCTCGTGGCCGGCACCGTCGAGGCGACTTTAGGGGGCCCGGCCTCCCCTGCCCGCGATCGCAGCGACTTCTCATTCTTGGGCTGGGGCAATAACCTCACGTAAGTATTACGTTTTCTTCTCTAAGTTTTCTAGTCGATTTTGTGATGTAGGATTTTTAACACGTCTTCTCTTCCCGTGTTCACGCAGGCCTGAGCCTCTGCCCCCCGCCCGAGGTTCTTCAATTCCTGCGCTCGCAGGAACCTCCGTACTCGGAGGCCGTGCCCGAGTCTTGGCCGGAGGAACTACGCCGCGCCGTGCTGAATCTTCCCCGGTCCTGGACCCTCAACTGCCAGAAGGCCACGAGGACCGTCTCGCTCGCCGACCGGATGAGGGCGGCGGCCATCCGTACCTCCCGCAACGCTATTGCCATGGAGGGCATTATGCTCGAATACGAGCGGGAGATGCGGACTGCCTCCTCCTACAGGGCAGCCTTCCAGTCGAAGCGGGACGAAGCTACCCACCTGGAAGAGGAGAACAAGAAGCTCCGGGAGGAGCTGGAGGCCGGCCGAGCGAGTCGGGCTGAACTAGAGGGGGTCCTCGAGGAGGAGAGGAGGAAGCGCGCCGAGGCCGAGGCGAGGACGGCTGAAGAAGTCCGCCAAGCCAAGGAGGCTCTCGCGGCGGAGGCGGAGAGGCGCCTGGAGTCCGAGCGTGCCCGATTGGCCGCTGAGAGCGAGTCGGCTGGGTCCATGGTGTACATTAATGCTTACGCCGACTCGATTCGCTCCCTACTCCGTCAGAATCCCCAGGCCGATTACTCCGGGCCTCTGGCCGATTTGAGGAGTTATGTCGAGTCCAATCCTCCCTCCTCGGACTATGATATCACGCTGAAGGACTTGGTCAATCGCGGGCTGGATCTGTCGTTCCTTGGCGACCCGACGACCTTCCTTTACCCGCTTGCCGACGAGGAGGCGAATGAGGACCTGGGGGTGGTGGACGAGGCGCACCCGTGATTTTTCTTTTCTTTTGTTTTGTTAAGTTTGCTGGCCGCTGGCCGTTTTGTATTTTCTCTTTTCCTCCTTAATGAAATTACTTTGCCCTTCATTTCGCTTTGTCTCCTTGAACTTTTAGTTTTCCAGCCGGGTAAATAACGTAAATAACGTAATCGGATAATAAATAATAAACGGTAGTGTTCTGGCCGAATATCGGGTAGTGACTTTTAACGATTGCCCAAAAGAATTTACCAACGAATTAATTAATGAAGTGCTATAGCCGAATATCGGGCAGCGACTTCGCGAAGATGGGATTGATTTAACAACCGCTTAAAGAATTAACTAACAGATTAATTAATGAAGTGCTATAGCCGAATATCGGGCAGCGACTTCACGAAGATGGGATTGTTTTACCAACCGCTTAAAGAATTAACCAACAGATTAATTAATGAAGTGCTATAGCCGAATATCGGGCAGCGACTTCACGAAGATGGGATTGTTTTACCAACCGCTTAAAGAATTAACCAACAGATTAATTAATGAAGTGCTATAGCCGAATATCGGGCAGCGACTTCACGAAGATGGGATTGATTTAACAACCGCTTATTAATTTTTACAAATTTGCGCTTCGAGTAGCGATTACAATGAGCTCCTACTGGTAGTATTTTTTTAGTAGGGAGGCGTTCCAAGGGTATTGGGTCGGGTTGCCTTCTAGGCTTTCCAGCTCGTAGGCTCCATTGGCGAGGCGGCTGGAGACCTTTAGGGGTCCCTCCCAATTCGGACCAAATGCCCCCTTGGGCTGCCCGACCGTCCGTCGGAGTACCAGGTCCCCGGTTTCGAACTCCCTGATCTTGATCTTCGAGTTGAAGTATTTTTCAGCCCGGCGTTTGTAAGCTATGTTCCTTTGTTCTGCGGACAGCCTTCTCTCCTCCAGCAGGTCCAACTCATTTAGCATGGCCTGGTCGTTCTCGGTCCCCACGGGTTGTGAGGTGCGGAGGCTCGGGATGACGACTTCAGCCGGGATGACTGCCTCTGTTCCGAAGGCTAGAGCAAAAGGAGTCTCCCCGGTTGCGGTACGACATGTCGTTCTATATGACCATAACACTTTGGGTAGCTTGCTCGCCCATGTTCCCTTGCTCTCCTCCAACCTTGTCTTCAACGTGTGTTTGATTATCTCGTTTACCGCCTCGACCTGTCCGTTCGACTGGGGGTGGTAGGGTGACGAGAATAACCTCTTGATCTTGTGCTTTTGGCAGAATCTTTCCATCTCTAGCCCGTCAAATTATTTCCCGTTGTCCGAAATGATTATCTGTGGGAGGCCGAATCGACAGATTATGTTGCGCCAGATGAACCTGATCACGTGTTCCTGGTCGATCGTTTTCAGTGATTCCACCTCCGCCCATTTGGTGAAGTAATCCACGGCGACAATTGCGTACTTGACGCTGCCTGGGGCCGTAGGCAAAGGGCCAATGAGATCGATCCCCCACTTTGCGAACGGCCACGGGCTCAGGATTGAGGTGAGCTCGGTTGGGGCCTGATGTATTGCCGGTGAATAGATTTGACACTTGTGGCATGCCCGTGCGTAGTTGATTGCGTCCCTCTTCAGGGTGGGCCAGAAGTATCCCTGTCGGATAACCTTCTGGGCGAGCACCTGGCCGCCGGCGTGGTTCCCGCAGCGTCCTTCGTGGACTTCTACCAAGATCTTCCTTCCCTGCTCCTGCGTTACGCATTTTAGGAGGGGCAGGGCGAAGCCTCTTTTGTACAACTGGTCCCCGATGATCGTGTACCGGGCTGCCCGGAGCTGCAACTGTCTTGCCGCTACCCGGTCGACTGGGAGTTGGCCGTCACGGAGGTATTTCAGGATGGGGGTCATCCAGCTGTCTTCCGCCTGCCCCAGGCTACTCACCCGCTGGTTCGAACTCGTAGGGGCGGTCAGGTAAGTAACTGTGATCTGGGACATGTCGGCTGCCCCTTCGGATGTTGCGAGGTGGGCAAGTGCGTCTGCTTGAGTATTGTCGAGTCGGGGTACCACCTTTATTCATACTTGGTCGAACTTTTCGAGCAGGTTCTTGGCTAATCCCTGGTAGGCCAACATCCTATCGCTGCGCGCCTCGTATTCTCCTGATATTTGACATGTAACGAGCTGTGAGTCGCTGTAGACCTGGAGTCTCTTCACTCCCATGGCCATGGCCATTTCCAGGCCGTTAATTAATGCTTCGTACTCGGCCTCATTGTTGGTCGCGTGGAAACCGAATCTTATGGCTGTCGTGAATGACTGGCCGGACGGGCTGAGGAGGACAATTCCCGCGCCTGCCCGCGTAGTTGTGGAGGATCCGTCAACGTACATTTTCCAAGGTGGCTGCTCGATCTTGGACATCGCATCCGGGTAAGTGAGCTCGACTATGAAGTCGGCCATGGCTTGGCCTTTGATGGATGTTTGGGAAGCGTATGTGACTCCGAATTGCCCGATCTCAACAGCCCACTTGAGGCACCTGCCCACCGTGTCTGGCCGATGTAGTACTTGGCGAAGTGGCATTGTTGTCAGTACTTCTACTTGGTGATCAAAAAAGTATGGGCGTAACTTGCGTACGCTCATTACTAGGGCGTATGCTAACTTTTCCAGGGGTGGGTACCGTAGCTCGGCGTCGTGAAGTGTCTGGCTGACATAGTAGATTGGCAGATGTGCCTGCCCCTCAGCCCGCACTAGCACGGCGCTGAGAGCTGAGTCCGACGCCGCCAAGTATAAGAAAAGCTTCTCGCCGGGGACGGGTTTGGCCAACACCTGGGCGTTTGATAGGTACGCTTTCAAGTTATTGAAAGCGAGCTGACTCTGGGGAGTCCAGTTTAGTTTCCCCTTCCGTATGCTGTCGAATAAAGGTTTGCATCGGTCCCCCATGCGGGAGATGAAACGGCTGAGAGCGGCCAGGCTGCCCGTCACCTTCTGCACCTCCTTCACCGTGCGGGGAGGGCTCATGTCGAGGATCGCCTGTACCTTGGTCGGATTTGCCTCGATTCCCCACTGACTGACCATGTGCCCCAAGAATTTGCCCGACTCGACGCCGAAACTGCACTTTTTCGGGTTGAGCCTCATCCGATATTTTCTCAAGATCTCGAATGTTTCAGCTAGGTGTGTGAGGTGGTCTTTTTTCTTCTCGCTCTTGACGACGATGTCGTCGATATATACCTCCATGGTCGCCCCGATTTGATCGTGGAACATGTGGTTGACCAGCCTCTGGTAGGTTGCCCCAGCGTTCATGAGCCCGAATGGCATCCGCTTCCAAAAATACATGTTTTTCTCGGTGAGGAAAGTTGTGTGTTTCTGGTCGTCTGCGGCCATCGGGATCTGGTGATAGCCGGCAAATGCGTCCATGAAAGTGAGCATCTCGTGCCCGGCCGTGCTGTCTACCAGGTGGTCGATGTGTGGCATCGGGAAGTGATCTTTTGGGCAAGCTTTGTTTAGGTCCGTGAAATCGATGCACAGTCGCCATGTGTTGTTGCTCTTCTTGACGAGTACGGCGTTGGATACCCACTGAGGCTTGTCGTCGGGGTCGACCATCCCGATGAGTTTGTTGTCGAGTAGCTTTTTGACTTCGGTGGCAATGATCGCGTATTTGTCTGGGCCGAATTTCCTTCTTTTCTGTGAGATCGGCTTGCGGGATGGATCGATGTGCAGTTGGTGTGAACATACGGCTGGATCGATCCCGACCATGTCCTCATGGGACCAGGCGAACACGTCTAAGTTCTCTTCTAAAAATGCGGTTATCTTTGCCCGCAACTCGCAGGACATTGACGAACCGAGTTGGACACTTACTTCTGGCCGATTCTTCATTGTGACCGAAATTAATTCTTCGATCGGACTGGCTCCACATTCGCCGTAGCGTGGATCGTCGATCTGCCCTGTTAGGGTTTTGTCAATCTCCATGGGTTCGTACCCGAGCCTTGGCTCCAGGTCGACTTGGATGTTCTCAAAAGTTTGCGAATCTTCTTCCATTGGGTGGGCAGCGGGTGGGATTTCTTCGTCTATTTCCATGTCTCCCTCCCCGATTGTGCAGACATAATCTAGATTTGCAAAATTTGAAATAACATCGATATACGCCAAACATCCGCGTGCCATTTTCTGATTTCCCTTAAGAGTCCCAACCTTCCCGGAGGGGGTTGGGAACTTGATACAATAATAGAATGCTGAGGCGGCGGCTTCGAACTCGTGCTCGAATGGCCTGCCGAGAAACCCGTTATAGGTTGACGGCTGGTCGACAATGATAAAATCGAGCTGTTTCGAAGCCTTAACCTCAGCGTCTATACTAGAAACTAATTCTACGGCTAGCCTAACTATCCCGTAGGGTTTCACCGTGGCGTCGCCGAAGCCTTTGATAACCTGGTCGCATGGCTCCACATACCTCTCAAAGGAGCTGTCCAGCTGGTCGAATGCGGCTTTGAAGAGGATGTTGCAGTAGGCCCCGTTGTCGACGAGCATGCGATGGACGGTGACGCCCATGATGTTGACGGACACGACTAGGGCGTCGTGGTTTGGGTAGATGACCCCGGTGCGATCCTCCTCCTTGAAGGCGAGGAGGTTTGATTCCTTTGCCGTCGTGTTGATCGGCAGGGCGATTTGATGGACATTGTCCATCGCTCGCAGCTCGCTCTTCTGTCTGCGGTTGGAGAGCGAGGTGGTAGGTGCGAAGCCTCCCACCGGAGAGAGCATGTTGACCGCCCGTCGGGCCTGATGTTCCGGCATTGGTGGGCATATAAGGGCCGCCTCCCGGTTTGGCTCCACGGGGTGGGCAACGGCCTGAGCCTCCGGTCTAGCCGCCGGCCTCTTCACGAACTCCTCCAGCTTCCCCTCCTCGAAGAGTCGCCAGAGTTGCTTCAGGAGGTCGCGGCACTCACTCGTGTTGTGCCCGACGGTTTGATGGTAGTGGCAGTACTTGTTGGGGTTGAGCTGCACCCCCGGTTTGTGGACCCACGGCCGCGCCTTGGGCATCATATTTTTGTCCCGGATCTGCACATAGACGTACTCCGGGGTGGCCGACAATTTTTCGGCCAGCTTCACTTCGACGGAATCGAAGGGCTTGAAAGGCTGGGGAGCCCGGTAGGAAAAGTTCCTCCGGCTTGATGTGGTGCCTGCCGAGGTGCGTGGTTTCTCCTTCTCGGCAGGGGTGCTCTCGCCCAGCCGCTGTGCCAGGATGTCCGCATTGTAGATGATTTTTCCGGCCCGCTGCCGGAACTCCGCGTAGGACTTGGGGTAGTCCTTGTTCATCGACTTCCATAGTTTGGTTCTTAGGCGGAGTCCGCCTATGATCCCGACGAGTTTGACCTCGTCCCCTACGGGCTCGCCCTCCATGATGATGCGATCTACCCGGTCGATGTACGCCCGGTCCGTCTCGTCTTTCCCCTGGGCCAAGTTGGCCATGCGGTTGGCGCCGGCCATTCGTGGCGCCATCGAGGAGAAGTGCTCCAAGAACAGTTCCCCTAGCTGGTGGAACGAAACCACCTTCCCCGCGGGAAGCGAGGAGTACCATCGGTGAGCCCTGTTCCCCAAGGTTAGCGGGAACATCCTGCACTGGGTGGCATCTGTTGCCCCCATGGAGATCATGTAGGTGGAGTATTTGCTGAGATGGGTGACGGGGTCTGTCTCCCCGTCATATTGGCCCACGGCGGCCACGTTGATTTTTGGTTGGGCCGGGGCCCGCACCAAGATGTCTGCGAGGGGCGAGTTGGGCATGTAGGGGACATGATGTTGCCCGTCCCGCCTCTCGAGCTTGGCCTCGAGGTCCGAGACCTTTTTTAGGATGGCGGTCATGGCGTCGTCGGCCGCGGGGGGAGAACGGGGACGAGGGTTGTCCCCCAAGCGGTCACGGACCGACGGCCTCGGGGCCGTGTCGTTGTGACGCCTAGGAGATCGTGCCTGTTCTCGCTCCCGGGGCCTGGAGCTGGCGTTGGACTCACAAGGTCGGGCAGCTCCCCGAGCCTGGGTTCCCAACCGGGAGAAGACCGATCCCGCAGGTCGGCGAGAAACCCGCTGCGAGTCGGCCTCCTCGTCGAGGCGCCTCTTTAGATTCTGAGGCCGAGGGTTGCTGGCGGCCCTCCTGGCCGCCTCTTGCTCCTGCCGGGGCTGGCAGGTGGCCCTGCTCCGGGCTGGCTCCTTTCCAGGTCGGTGAGTGCGGATAGGAGCGGCGTCGATCTCGGCCTGACGGCGCTCGATCATGGCCCTTGCGGCCTGGAGGTCCTCCGGAGTTCTTATGGCCGACAAGAACTCGAAAGGACCCTGAAGGGTCTCCGCCGTGGCCGGAGCCGGAGTGGCGGTTTCGCCGATGTCCTCGACTTCCTGCTGGGTTCGTGTGGCCTTCGAAGTGGTCATTTTTGAGTGATAGTGGACGGGATTTCGTTCGAGGTGACTAGATAAATGAAACCGAGTGTACTTCGATATTAGTCACCCTCCTTCTAGCGCCAAATTGTTGACAACGATTTATGACTGGTCTCGCTGCCGGGTTCCTAGCGGGTAGGATTTGATATTAATGATGACAGGGAGTAATAAATGTGAGAGTAAATGAGCTCTCAAGTGTGTGTCTGCAATAAATGTGATGTGTGTTACAAATTGGCATTCAAAGCCCTATTTATAATGTACAAGGTGGGGGTTCCCCAAGCTTGGTAGGTGGACTCGTGGGCCCCTCCTACTCCTAGCTGGAAGGTAATGAGTGGCTACAGCCTCCCCTACGAGCCAATGAGGAGACGCCACGTGGCACTGTCACCCCTGAGGTGATTGGACTTGGCCTCAACTGCCCTCTTTGACCCTGTCACATCCTCTGGATTGATGGCACTCGACGTCCTCTCACAGCTGGCGCGGCCTGGGGTCGGGTAGACGGGTACTCGGGTACCGGGAAGCGAGGCCGGACGAAAATGCCCCGGTTGGCCATTTGCGGGCAGGCGGGTAGAGTACATACACAGGGGCTCGTCGCTGGCCGCCCGATATCCGGGCATGTGGATTATAAGTACCCTTCCCGGCCGATCCCAGAGGCTCATGTCGGGCAGCCTCTGGGCCCCCGCCCGTCTGTCTGACCGGTCGAAAGACTGTTCTCCTCCGAGCCCGCTACAGCAGTGGGCCTGTATCCGATACCCGATGGATCGGGTAGTAAAATATCGTATGTAACACACATATAAAGTTCAATTTGAATATTGTTTAATTTTTAAGTTGATATTGTATAGCATTCCAGGTAATACGTTATAGTGATAAATGTAATACAAATGTAATACAATTGTTGCTTAAGTTTTTTTATCAACTAATTTATCGTGTAGGAAGTAATATTGTTTCATTAAATATGTAACACTTTACACTTTATGGGGTGCTATTGTTTCATTCACTTGACAGTAATTTTTTTGAAAATTAAAATTGCAATTTATATGGATTCACAATTCAAAATAAAATAATATCCATAACTCAGTAATACAAACACAAAATCTACCACACAGTCACAACTTGTGACCTAATTACTACAATAACAACAAAAAAAATCTAACTTTCAAGCTAATTATTACATATAGTCATTCAAAACTTGATTGCTATTGTAAATTAAATCACTACGGGTATGTTTGTTTTGGGACTCACACGGATGGACTTTGGACTTTGCAATCCACGCCCCATACGAGTTCGGGATTTAAAATCGGGTTTTCAAATCTCAAACTCAATCCCTACCTATAAACCTATTACTATTTTTCATATAATTAAATACAATCACATCATCACTTTTTTATCATCCACTCAATATCTCTCCTACTTTTCTCTTACACAATATAATAAAATAATACAACATCAATCACTAATAAACATTGATTTGACATAAAGTAAAATCTCACCCTACTAAAATCCCAAAACAAACACATACTCATATTATTCATCAAGATTTTCACATCCTAAGATTTCAAAGTCATGACTTCCCCCGCACACTTAAATCCCAAAACAAACGTACCCACATGATTCGAAACTCCTCACTGAATTAGTTCCAATTCCAATGATGAGAATGAGGATGGTAGCCAAGTGAATCATGAAAACCGTAAATTCAATCGGAAAAGCTATTGTTGAAATTGGAAATAATTCACTGCCAAAAAAAAAAAAAAAAAAAAAAAAAAAAAAAAAAACTGAAATTTCCGTTAAACTATGTAATTGTTGCCCTGGAAATTTTGCATGGGAATGCCACAATGCTCGACTCGAGATTTATTATTTTAGTTCATTTTTAATTTATTTTCTATCATAGGTCAATCAGCCTGGACCACATTTCAGTTTTATTACTTAGAGAAAAATAAAAAAGTAAATAAAATGAAGTAAAATTGTCCTCGAAATTCGCCATTGATCTTGCTGTCGGAATCATACAATTGGTTGGTAAAATAATGCTGAGAGAAATCGAATCTTACTACAAGAATTCAAGACAGCTTGGGAAGGTACGCTCCTTCTGCTAAAAAGGGGAAAAAAAAACCTAAACCTTTTTATTTTATTAAATTGTTTGAATAACTGACAGCGGTGCGAATAATTCAACCTTAATGAAATAAAAAAGATTCAGTCTTGTTTGTTCAGCTAATAAAACTAATATTATTACATACATTTAAATATATCACAATATTCATTTAATAAATATTAAACCTATAAATTAAGAGTAAGTCTTTTGTGCATTTGGTGTATGATGCACTCACTCAACAATTGATAATGTATACACTGAAAAGTTAGTCTCAATTACACTGAAAAGTTAGAGGGGTGTATTGGTTATAGAGTCTGTAGGATTTTTTTAAACTTTTAAAGTCTGGAGGTATTCAATCTGGATTTTCAAAAGTCTTTAAAAATCCTGAGGTATTCAATACGGATTTTAAAAAGTCTAAAAAAATCTTTAGGTATTCAACAGTATATGGATTTTAATACTCCATGGATTTTCTTTGATTCTCTTCCAAAATATAAATAGATTTCACTCTCCAAAATCTCTTATAATAACCAGAGATTTCTACGGATTTTAAAAAGTCTTAAAAAATCTTTAGGTATTCAACAATTTATGGACTTTCTTTGATTCTCTTCCATTGGGATGTCAACGGAGCGGAGCGGGGACGGGGGACCATTCTCCATCCCCGTCCCCGCGAAATAAATGGGGAAAATTTTTCCCCATCCCCGCCTCGCTGGGGATCCCCGTCTCGCGGGGATTCCCCGTTCCCCGCCTAATTATTTTTTTATGTCATTTTTAAAATATAAAATAATATAAAATATTATGTAAATTAAAAAATTTAATCAGACACAACAATTACTTTAAGTTGGTGTTAAAAAAACACTAATAATTTAAACAATTTGAAAAACATCTAATTCTAATATTTTTAATTAACATATATACTAAAGTGAAAATTATATAATATGGAACTAATAACAAAATATTAAATAAAATATAGATGTAATTTTTAATAAATAGTTAATTGAGTAGGAAACTATGAAATATTTATTTATAATTTACTTTAAAATTAAAATTATATATATATATAAATATATTAATTATATAAAAAATAATGCGGCTCCCCGCGGAGAACGAGACGGGGATTCCCCGGGCTGGAAATACTATCCCTGTCCCCTTCTACGGGGCAAAAAAAATCCTCGTCCCTGTTTGCTTTGGGGATTCCCCGCCCCGTCTACTCTTCAAAAAATATAAATAAATTTTATTCTTTAAAATATCTTCTAATAACCAGAAACTTCTAATGAGTGCAAGATATAACGGTGATGGAAATGAAGATGAGAATAATAATGTATTTTTTTAACTAACGTATTTTTTTTATAAACAATTTGGATAACTTTTTTTTATATACAAGTGTATTCCATAAACATTTGCATCAATGATTCCAATGCCGAAGTCTATGGAAATCCATATAAATCAATAAAAAAATGTATTTCACAATCCTGTAAAGTCTATGAAAATCCAAGGAAATTAATAAAAAAAAGTCAATCAAACTCTGCATGAAGTCTATAGATTTTCTAAATTCACAGACTTTTTAAAGTCCAAAAAAATCCAATAAAATCTCAATTGAATACACCCCTCTTAGTCTCAATTACACTGAAAAGTTTACACTGAAAATCAGTTTTCAATGTAAACTTTTCAGTGTAATTGAGACTAACTTTTCAGTGTAATTGAGATTAACTTTTTAGTGTATATAGTATTAACTGTTGAGTGAGTGCACCGTACACTTGGTGCATATGAGACTTTCCCTTAAATTAATACAATAAAATTCACGCACTTCAACATGTTTTTATGTGTAAAATTTTATGGTATTAATTTATAAAAGTAATTATATTATTAAACGAATGTTATGACATTATTGAATGAATCCAATTTTTTACGGTAAACAAGTTTTAACATAGAATTTTCCAATAAAAAGTTGAATTTAGGGTATGCTTGGTTGGTTGGTTTGGAAGTGAGGTATGAAAATAGAATCAAATATAGGTGTTTGATGTGATGATTTGATTTCTTAGACACTACAAAAAAAACACTGTTTTGCGACGGACATTGGCGACGGAAAATCCGTCGCAAACAGTGTTTTGCGACGGGATCTGCGACGGACAGGTATCCGTACCTAAAACAGCCGTAGCAAATTTTTGCGACGGATTCAGCCATCCGTCGCAAATTAACGACGGATAAATCCGTCGCAAAATCGGCGGGTCAGATCCGGCCGGGTCAAGAATTTGCGACGGACAGTAGTCCGTCGCAAACTTTTCGGGTCAGACCCGATCGGGTCAACAACATTTGCGACGGCTAAATTCCGTCGCAAATGTTTTTATATACTTTTTATACTTTTTTGTGTTATAATTTGCGACGGGCTGTTTTCCGTCGCAAAATTAAATATTTGCGACGGAATATGGCCGTCGCAAATTACCGAGCCTATACAAAAAAAAAGTGGCTAGCGTGGTTCGAGCCCGGGCACCCGAGGCGGCCGGGGCGGGCGCGGACCACTGGGCCACTCGGCCCATTGCTTAATATATGCGGCCCACCTTCTATATTAGTCTTATTAGGCCTTGAACAATTAATCCATTTTTGCGTCCAAGGGGAATCGAACACGGGACCTCTTGTGCAAGAGGAGGGGGCGCGCGCCACTAGGGCACAAGCTACTTTCGTTTATTTTTATGCAATTAATTGTATATGTATTCAAATTAAGTCATTTTTTTTATAATTCACCAAATTAATTTCTTTTCGTATCTAAGTTGTTTATTAAAATATTTTGCCCAACTCTTTTTTTTATTTTGTAAAATTATTTATTTCGACTCCCGCTTAAATTTATAATTCGTTCATTTGTATGCAATTAATTGTATATGTATCCAAATTGACTCTTTTTTTTTTCTACAATTCACCAAATTAATTCATTTTCGTTTCTAACTTGTTTTTATAAATATTGGGGCCATTTAATTTTTATTATTTCTGTAAAACTATTTATTTCGACTCCCGCTTAAATTTATAATTCGTTCATTTGTACGCAATTAATTGTATATGTATCCAAATTGACTCTTTTTTTTCTACAATTCACCAAATTAATTCATTTTCGTTTCTAACTTGTTTTTATAAATATTGGGGCCATTTAATTTTTTTTATTTCTGTAAAACTATTTATTTCGACTCCCGCTTAAATTTATAATTCGTTTATTTGTACGCAATTAATTGTGTATGTATCCAAATTGACTCATTTTTTTTTCTACAATTCACCAAATTAATTCATTTTTGTTTCTAACTTGTTTTTATAAATATTGGGGCCATTTAATTTTTATTATTTCTGTAAAACTATTTATTTCGACTCCCGCTTAAATTTATAATTCGTTCATTTGTACGCAATTAATTGTATATGTATCCAAATTGACTCTTTTTTTTCTACAATTCACCAAATTAATTCATTTTCGTTTCTAACTTGTTTTTATAAATATTGGGGCCATTTAATTTTTTTTATTTCTGTAAAACTATTTATTTCGACTCCCGCTTAAATTTATAATTCGTTCATTTGTACGCAATTAATTGTGTATGTATCCAAATTGACTCATTTTTTTTTCTACAATTCACCAAATTAATTCATTTTTGTTTCTAACTTGTTTTTATAAATATTGGGGCCATTTAATTTTTATTATTTCTGTAAATTTATTTATTTCGACTCCCGCTTAAATTTATAATTCGTTCATTTGTACGCAATTAATTGTGTATGTATCTAAATTGACTTATTTTTTTTCTACAATTCACCAAATTAATTTATTTTCGTTTCTAACTTGTTTTTATAAATATTGGGGCCATTTAATTTTTATTATTTCTGTAAATTTATTTATTTCGACTCCCGCTTAAATTTATAATTCGTTCATTTGTACGCAATTAATTGTGTATGTATCTAAATTGACTCATTTTTTCTACAATTCACCAAATTAATTCATTTTCGTTTTTCACTTGTTATATATACAATAATTTAGTAATTCTAATCGTCGTCTTCTTCCTCGTCATCCTCATCATCATCTTCATCCTTTTCCTCATCTTCATCCTCTTTCTCTTCCTCTTCCTCTTCCTCTTCCTCTTCTTCTTCCTCCCCACCGCGCTCTTGTCCATCACCCTCATGATCACTTTCAATCATTATTATTTCTGGATTTGCAGCAAGTAAGTCGACAAAAATATTCACACCTGCTTGATCAACCTCTGTTTGAGCCTCTTGTATCTCTGTTTGAAATGGATCTGTTGGTTCTACACCGTCTTTGTTTGACGGATTAGAAACTTCAACCAGTGATCTTGCCTTTACTTTGCAAACTGTCCTCAAGTTGGGCCTACTTGATCCGGGGTATTTGCAATAATATACCTGAGATGCTTGCGTTGCAAAAATATAAGGATCGTATGCCGCCGGAAACTTCTTTCCGGTGTTGATATCAACAATCTTGTAGTTTTTGTCGACTCTTGTTCCTTGGTTCCCTGGATCATACCATTCACACAAGAACAACACTATCGTCCTGCTCGGCCAACCCGGATATTCTATTTCAACTACTTCTTGCAGAACTCCATAGTAATCGATGGGTTCTTCGTTGTAGTTTGCACCGATAACGCAAACACCACTGTTTGTAGTCGATTTCGTTGAAGCATACGCTTCAGTATGAAATTTGTATCCATTTGCGTAATATCCGTGGTATGATACCACACTACGTAGTGGTCTTTTGCTCAGAGCTTCAAGATGTGGGTTGTTATTAAGTAGGCCATTTTGTCCCTGTAAATATTAAATTATCATGTATAAAAATAATAACATATTTGTTATAAGGTAAAAATCATATAATTATGTGGTACTCACGTAACGTTGGAACCAAAACATAAAATCATTGCGGATGGATTGAAAAACTGTTGCATCTGTGATGTCTGGTTCTACTTGACGCTTATACTCACAGAACATGCTTATATATCAGAAAAAAGAAATTAATTACTTTTCAGATATCAACAGTATACATATTGTAAAAAACTCAACTATAAAATTAAATTACTTACTCTATATACGGTTGGACTTCAGGACAATTCATCAAAACATATGAATGTATTGTTTCCTCTTCAATACTGCCCCTGAACGGTCGTTTGGTGCCCTTACCCATTGGTCGACCCGGATGCAAAAATACAGATAACATACCTTCAACATCACGAAGGGGATGGTCTACTCCACGACCATCGTAGTTGCGAGGCACATTTCTGATTCTGGTTTGAACTTGATCGCCGAAGTAGTAAGAACAAAATGCTCCAACCTCTTCAGTAAGGTATGCATTAACAATTGATGCTTCGATGTGGGCCGCATTTCCAATATTGAGCTTTAAATTGTGCAAATACCTAAAACATTCTTGTGTTAGAAAATTTATTCAGTATTGATCTTAAAAGTCGATTTAAAAAATGGTATAGAATTACCTCTCAAAAGGGTACATCCATCGATACTGTACGGGACCAGCAATTGAGGCTTCATACGCTAAGTGTACGGGTAAGTGCTCCATCGAGTCGAAGAAGCTGGGTGGAAAAATCCGCTCAAGTTTGCATAGAATAACAGGGATCTCCTCATCCAAACGCCTCATGTCCTCAACTGTAATCGTTGATGCCGTTAAGTGTCTGAAAAAGAGACTTAATTCCGTGATGACACTCCATACATTCTTGGGAAGTGAGTACCAAAATGCAATAGGTAAGAGTCGTTGCATGAACACGTGACAATCATGACTCTTCATTCCAGACACCTTTCCGGTTTCCGTGTCAACTCTGTCTCCCAAATTCGACACATAATTGTCAGGGAAGCTCAACTCTTTCACCCACTTACCCAAATTCTTCCTTTCTGCTTTACTAGTTGTGTAAGAGACCTGGGGATATGTTCTTGTCTGCTCATCCTTGTGTAGGGAAGCACGAGAACAGAAGAGTCTCAACTCATCTCTGGATTTTGAAGTGTCTTTGGTCTTCCCTTCAGTACCCACGACCGTATGAAACAAGTTGTCGAAAACATTCTTCTCTATATGCATCACATCCAAATTGTGTCGAATCAACAACTTGCTCCAATAAGGTAAGTCCCAAAAGATACTTCCCTTCTTCCAACCACCCTGGATACGTTTATTGTGCTCCATTGCACCCGCCTCAGTTGTCTTCATCAAATCAGTGACTGTAACCTCATACAACAACGAATCACCTGAAATAATTAATTTATATATGGTTAACTTATATATATGAGACACATAGACATCAGTAGTGATTCAGTACCCAGACACATACCTGATCGAATCTGTGGTCTTGGGCGGCCTACTGCATTTTTACCCTTTAGAAAGTCTGTTTTGTTCCTCCGAAAGGGATGATCAGGAGGAAGAAACTTGCGATGGTTGTCGAACCATGACACTTTTCTACTCAACGGAAGATAGAATGCATCAGAACTGTCCATGCAATACGGGCATGCTAGTTTTCCTGCTGTTGACCATCCAGACAACATAGAAAATGCTGGAAAGTCACTAATGGTCCACAAAAGTGCAGCTCGCATCGTGAAGTTCTGCTTCCTATGAACGTCGTAGGCCTCCACCCCCGTAGACCACAAAGATTTCAACTCTTTAATCAATGGCTGGAGATATACATCCAATTTATGCTTGGGGTTGTGTGGTCCAGGCACCAAGATACTAAGAAATATATGTTGAGGCTTCATGCACAACCAAGGAGGTAGATTGTACGGGGTCAACAGCACAGGTCATAATGAATACTTTTTTCCGTGCATTCCAAATGGGGCAAAACCATCCGTGCACAAGCCTAACCTCACATTTCTCGTCTCCCTTGCAAAATCTGGGAACTCCCTATCAAGATGTTTCCATGCCTCCGAGTCTGCAGGATGCCGCATCTCTCCAGAATTCTCACCAGAACACTCCTCAGCATGCCATGTCATGTCTTTAGCCGTGGCACTGGACTGATACAACCTCTCTAGACGAGGAGTGATGGGAAGGTAATACATTGCCTTATAAGCCTTCAACTGCACTTTCTTCTTACTTTTTGTACGACCAGATGGTTTGTACCGTGGGTGACCACACATCTTGCAATGATCCTCATCCTCATCCTCATCCCAAAACAACATGCAACCGTTTGTACAACAATCAATCTTCTCAAAGGGTAGACCCATATCCTTCAAGAGCCTCTTGCTCTGATAGAAATTATCAGGCGCCGTGTTGTCTTCAGGTAGAGCTCGTTTGAACAATTTAGCAAATTGATTGAACACTTTTTGACTGACCTTGCCTTCAGTTTTGATGTTCAACATTTGAGCATTGAATGACAATTGCGTCTCAGTCTCACAACCAGGAAACAACTTTTGATCAACGGTTTTAAGCATATCAAAAAACTTCTTTGACCGATGATTTGGTTCCTCCTCCATAGGTGTTTCATTGAATTGTGGTTGACCACCCAAAACAGATTCTGCAATCATCATCCGATATCTATCAGGTTCATCCTCTATTTGTGGTTCAAATTGAGTATACGGAACATAACTTGAACCACCAACATCAAAATTTCCACCACCGCTCCACCCAGTATACCAGTATTCTACGGTTTCGATGTCAACATTCCACCGTTGTTCACCGTGACTGGTCCAGTTGTAATAACGGGGAACAAAACCGGAAATCACAAGATGAGTTCTAACCTCATCAACACTCAAGAATCTCATATTTCTGCATCTTCTGTCTTTACACGGACACCTAATATTACCCATACAATCCATACTGCATGGATGTTGTAGTGCAAACTCAATAAACTCATCAATTTTATTGCAAAAGGCAGAGTTAATGCCTCCTCCTATCATTCTAGGTATTGAGTACATCCAACCACGATCTGGAAATTGCATCTGTTACAGATTAAAAGTAAATATCACGTGAGTTATAAAAAATTGGGCAGAGTTTGCCTAAAAATAAGGATATACAAAATTTTCCTTCACAAAAATCAATCCAACACAACCATATATATCAATCATAGTAAACCAATCAAATAAACAAATATCACACAATTTATCTAATAGTGTACATAAAAATTGAGCAGAGTTTCGACTAAAAATAGGTATAAATATCACACAAACTAAAATTAACGTACCCATCAAATAAACATATATCATCAATAATACCTAAACCCATCAAATAAACATATATCATGCTCATTACCTAATAGTGTACTAAAAAATTGAAACAATAAAAATATGACATTTAAACGGTTAAAAATGTGAAAACGTACGGTGAAGTAGAAGGCAATGACAAATACGTACGGTGAGGTTGAAGGCAATGACAAATACACCAATTATACGTGAAGAACATATGAAAACCGCATCATTTCTTATTTTTTTCGTGAGTGAAAGTGAAAGGGAAAGAAGAGTGAAAGTGAAAGGGAAGGAAAAGGAAGGGGGTTGTTATAAATCTGCACAAATTTGCGACGGACTGATTTTCCGTCGCAAATTCTATATTTTGCGACGGCAATTCCGTCGCAAATACGCTTTGCGACGACCCAGGTCAATTATTGGTCACCAACCCCTCTGACGAGCTTCAACTACTCAATTTTGCGACGGAAAAGTGGTCGTCGCAAATATGAATTTAAAATTTGTGACGGCCATTCCGTCGCAAAACAGGCAAATGGGTCATTTTCCGGGTGGCTACTTTTAAACGGGTCGTTTTGCGACGGAAAATTCCGTCGCAAATTTCATTTTTGACTTTGCGACGACATATCCGTCGCAAATGAGCAGGAGTATAACGAAGGTGGTGTGCCCTAGGATTTGCGACGGACATTTCCGTCGCAAAACATTAACTGTTGCGACGGAATTTCATATCCGTCGCAAACCGACATTTTTTACGACGGCTTGCCCAAATCCGTCGCAAATACACGAAATTTGCGACGGATATTTGGCCGTCGCAAATTTTCCGTCGTTAAACCGCGTCTTTTTTGTAGTGAGAAATGAGTTTGATATCCAAGTACTCCCTTCGTCCCACCATTATTTGCACACTTTCCTTTTTCGTCCGTCTCAAGATTATTTGCACACTCTAAAAAAGGAAATATTGATTTGTGTGCACACTCACAATAATATACACATATTACCCATATGCCACTACTTTACTCAAAAAGTAACTTTTTCTTAATATATTTGCCGTCCCAACTATGCAAATAATGCTGGGACGGAGGGAGTAATTAACAGAAATCCCCATTCCTCATTCCTCCCTTAATCCATATTCGTTACTCCTTTCATCCCCATATTTGTTTTCCATAACTTTTGAGCACAAATATTAAGGTAAGTAGTATTCCCCCTGTCCCTTAAAAATATGCACTATTTTCTGCACGTGGTTTAATGCGATATGTTGAAGGGTACTTAAGATCTTGTGTGATCCGTTTATGAATAAAGTGGTTGTCTATAGTAAGTACGACGTGCAGAAAATGCTGCATACTTTTAAGAGACAAAGAGAGAGAGTATAATATAGATATAATACAAATAATGTGATAGAGAGAAACTAAAATATATGATATTGTATAGATGAAATATTATTTATGTGTAATAATAAGTAAAGTATAAGAGTATAATATTATATTTTATTCTCAAAAAAGAAAACGAGAAATAAATAGATGAACAGACGAAAATGACAAAAATAAGAAGTAAATAGAGGGATAGATGGAGTATTTTATTTTATTTTAATTTTATCCTTCAGTTTTTTATCATTATAGTATATTTAATCATTATTAGATTATAAAATATATTTTCTCAATATTAAAAATCAATGATAAATTTTCATTAGTAAAGTTTATAATTATTCAAATCAGCATTTAATGATCATAATAGTCATTCCCACGTTTAAATCAAACAAAATAAAATTATTAAGCATACTCTTTACTAATCTCATTTCTTTTAGCATGCCAAACGCCCCTTAGAAAATGAAGTATAAGGGCCTTGGGGGCGAGGGCTTCGCCTTTTGCTACAAGAAAATGAAGTATAACATTTTCCAACGTAACTATGTCGATGATCAATTTTATTTTGTCACGATTATGTTTTATCAAGATAACGTTTCTCTTATATAAAAATTAAAAAAAAAAAAAAAAGTTGCGAATAGGGCACACATACATCATTGACCTAATTAATCCAACAAGATGAAGACACAAAAATAGTCACGACACTGTGCGTTTGTTGGGATGTTGGCCACAACTTGCAATAGCTTAAAAGTTGATGTCACATTTTTCAATTGAAATGACACCAAAGTTTAGGGGCATCTTAAAAAGAAAAAAAAAAAAAAAAACAAACATTTTTTCTTATTGATTTAATAAATGAAGAGATGGGGAACGACCACATGAATATTTTTTTCCTTATTCATTTATTTAATGAGGAGATGAAATGATCGTATGAATATTTGGTTGGGGGTGGAGGAAACCCTACCTTATATTTTTGCTTCTTTTATCCTATTCGTATAAGATAAGTTTATCTTGGATCTTAGATTTGTGATTTCAATTAAAAAGTTGGTCAAAATCTCAAGATTCATATGGTTTTTGGAAATCTTGTCATGTGGATGCAATTGAACAGCAAAGTTCAATGGGCTTTTTGGTCTTTTCAAATGGGAACATGATTTTTTTTTTTTGTTTTTTTTTGTTGCCATTAATGTTTTCATTTTGGGTTGAACGTTAGTTTTGGATAAGGCGTTGAGCTTATTCATGCAATTGTCATCATTTTTTCTTTCCTATACCTTTTAATTTGGGAGAATGCTAGGTTTACGGTAATCCACCCACTTTAAAATAAATATGTAAAAAGAAATATAATAACATTGAAAATTGTGCAATTAATCCCCTCTAATTATTTTATTTCCCTTAATTAATTTAGTTTCACTCCCCCATGCGTTAACTTTTTGGCCTTCTATCACCAAAATTAATTGACATTTATTTCTCACTCTCCTTTATTTAACTCTCAAATGTTAAATTTAAAGAAAAAAAATTCAAATATTGCCCACATTCCTTAATAAAATATTCAAAGGAAAGAGTATGTACAATTGATACCAAATGCATAAAGACATTTAAATTAACTTGAATTGCAATTTTAAGTATAACGAAAATGATCACGTGTCCACTATTATTTTTATTGATTGATTATATGTTTATGTGTCATTAACATATTTGCGATGAACATATAAATTTGTGTTCACCGATAGGCATTGATCATCTCTGTTAGATCATTTGGTAGTATTGTTGGTGATCAAATTTTATCGGGTGGATTAGTGACTGTTTAAGTTCGGTTTATTGACCATCAATCAATTACGTGTGATTGGTTACCACCGTAAATGGTAAATCGAGGGTCGGGTTATGAACTTGTAAATATGAAAATCGAAATCGGGATAATTTCGTATGTGTGTACATTTAGGTGCGTTAGTGTGTGTTCTGGGAGTGTTTATGAATTTGTACTTGTATTTCTTAAGCTGGAGAGCAACTATTTATAGAGACTAGCAAGCATGAGGTGTTCCTGACTCTTGGTCTCCCTAGCCTGCATGCTTGACATGTGTCTCTTTGACCTTATCTAAGCTGAATCTTAGTTACAAAGTCTTCTTTGGTCCTATCTCAGACTCATTGTTGTTCGCTTAGGTTGGCTTGGCGGATCTTGATGATTCTCCAACTGAAAGTTGTTCGCCTCTGGAGATTGTACTTTGGAAGTTGTTCGCCTTTAAGCTTTATTTAGCTTGGCTTTGGGATTTTAGTCATTTGTTCACTGGTACACACCTTGACTGTCTGTTGTATCATAGTTTGACCAAGTTGTTCGTCATTGACGACTTCGCAGTTGGCTCATTCTTGGTCTCGGGTCTTAATACCTGTTCGCCTATTAGTTGTTCGTCGATGGAGTTGTTCGTCACTTTATACACCGCCCGGATTGGTAGATGCACCCCAATCCTGATTTTCTTTGATCACGCCCTTAATTCTTGTTCGCTCCATGCTGGATGATGTTCGCCTATCAACAAATGCCCCCTCTCTTGACTAGATGTTGCTTCAGACGAGCAACTTTGTGGTGAGCAACTGTAGTTAGGATATTGTTCTGGTCAAGATTTGGACGAACAGCATCTTTGTGACGAGTAACATCGTGGCGTCCGTTTCGTCTTCCCACGATCTGGGGAGATCACGAAGATGACGCCAGCGCAATGATTGCGTGCCGTTCACGCGCGAGCAGTCCCGAGGCCACGCGCCTCTATAATTGCTCATAGGTCCTTCGACTTTTAGTTTGGCTCGGAATTGACCCCTTTTTCTCATAATTCAGTCCCTGAATTTTTTAAAAATTAGGTTTTGGGCCCCGTTTTTGCTTGGGGTATAAATAGTGGGAAAACTGAAATTTTTCCCACTTTTCCTTCTCTTACTACAGTGCTCCGGCGATTTCCTCCTCCCTCCGGCGATTCCAAGCTTTCCGACGTCCGTCCTCCAGCATTTGGCTTCAAATTTCAATTCCCAGGTAGTTACTCTTTTTTTTTCTCCATCTTTTTCTCTACTTTTTCTCTCGAAAATTCTTTTGCCGCCGTGTGGATCCGAGCGCCACCGTCTTTTTCGGGAAAGCGCCGCCGTCTGCAACACTCTTTGCCGCCGCTTGGATTTTTCTCTCCCTCCTATGTCTTCGCATTCGAGCAACAAAACCGAGGAGACCCTAGATCCCCTTTTCCCAACTGTTGTTTATGATCCACAACCAGTTGAAGTTTCTTCAGCGTCGAACGCTCACGTGGATTCAGTTGTTTGCTCTGTGGAAAACACTGGTGCGGGCCCATCTGAGAGAGAACTGACAGTTGTGGCGAACAACAATTTGAACGACGACTCTTCGTCTTCCGCTGAATCTGAAGATCCAGGTCTTGACGAACTCACCCGCGAGTTCTTGGAGGGTATTAACTTCACATCCCCAAAGATGTTGGAAAATGAGATTCCAACAGGAGTTGCTCGGCCATTCGAATGGCAAGCATACGCTGAGGAGTATGCGAACAGCTTTCCTCGCCCACAGAGGCAAATTATGGACAAGGTGAAAACTGGATACCAGGCGAGCAAGATCAAAAGTGTTGTTCGCGAAGATGAACTGGACTCTATCCGTAGGGACTACAAAATCCCATATGATATTCACATGTGGGCCCCTCGGACAAAGGAAAGAGCTGATCGTCCACCCCCAGGATGCACGGCGATCAACATTCACACCTTGATCGCCGGATTAAGGCTGCCTCTTCCACCCATTGTTGGTCGATTCCTGGAGGCGACCAACTTGGCCATCACCCAAATTACTCTAATTGGGTGGATGAATCTCTTAGGCTCCATGTGCTTGTTCGCCTTGGAGGGGTACGTTGATCGGCTTACTGCGGAAGAGATCAACTACCTGATGACAATTACAAAGTGCCCCCTAGGAGAAGAAGGTTACCACTATCTCAAGGCCATAACCGGGCTAAAAATGGTGGAAGATGTGCCCAACAAGGTTTACAACTGGAAGCAATACTTCTTCTTCATTGGGGGTGATTGGCGAGCATCTTCTGGTCCACACGGCGGCCCTGGACGAATAAATTCTCCAGCAGTTTATGGAAAACTGAAAAGTAAGTTCTCTTCTTGCTCGCCTTTGGGCTAAGTTGTTCTAATTTAACTTTTCTTGTTTGTTCGCAGGCCCTCGTCTACCCAAGTGGGATTCGGAAGAGGAGGAGTTGAGCTCCGAGTTTCTATTAACTTCGTGCTTGGTTGGCCTCCGCAATAGGGCAGATAGGACTATTGACTATCTTTGCCGAGCAAGGTGTCAAAAAGCTGCTCGCCTTTTGACATACCCACACCATTTGGAGGCCCAGACCGAGGTGCCCCCAGGTATGAATTTCTAAATTTTGGGTTCAAGTCTTGTTCGTCATTGATTTTCCTAACTTGCTCGTCTCACTTTTTTTTTTAGCCGAGCAAGTGACAGTTGCCGTTCCTCCCTCTTACGCCCTCCTTGAGCAAAGGGTCCTTGACATGGCGCCGCCAAAAGGGAAGAAAATGAGAGGTGACCCCCCTCAAAAGGTGCTCGCCATGACGAACAAACCCGAGGGGGCCAGAGTTCCAAGACAGGCTGCCCCCCTATTCAAATTCATTCTCCTCCTATTTCCCCTCCTCGTGGGGGGAAACGTTTAAAGAAGGCAGACGGGACTCCATTATCCCATGATGTCCCTGACAAGGGGAAGGAGAAGGTGGGCTCGAGCCATGCTCGCCCTAAAGGGGACGTTGTACGCTGTTCATCCGTAGAGCCCACAGAGATGTCTGGCAAAGCGAGCAAGGACATAGGCTCCCCCCGAGGCCCAGAGGACATTACATACTTAGGCCGGGATGAACGAAAATTCTCTGAGTAAGTTCTTACTTTCTTGCCGAACAAGTTTTTTCTTTGCCAAATTTCCAAGTGTTGATCTTCTTTTTTGTTCGCAGGTACCGACCCAGCGATCACCCAGGGCGAGCAGACTTGGTTCACCAGTTTGCCTGCTCTAAGACCCCGGTGAGCATCCGTGACATTCCGGATGAACATGTTCGTCGAGCAACTGAAGTTATTGCTCGCGCCTGGTCGCGGCCGCTGAACAAAGTCGTCCTCGCCCAGGGCCCCATTGATAATTTTCACCTATCAATGGTCCAAGCCGCCAATTCCCTTGTCTCCGCTCAAAGGGGGATGGCTCAAGTTGCCGAGCTAGAGGAGACTGCTCGTCATCATGCCGCCTCCATTCGCCAGCTTACTGAGGAGAAGGAGAAATTGGCGAACAATTTCAATGGCCAGATTGCTCGCCTAAAGGATCAATTAAAGCTAGCCAATGACCTGGAGAAGAAGCGCATCGAGGACTATCAGCTTGTCTCTGGTGAGCTTAAGGATACAAAGGCCGAGCTACTTTCCTCTAAAGCTGTGCTGGACGAAGAGAGGAAGAAAAGGGAAGAAGCCGAAGAAGAACTTGCTCGCCTGAAGGAGCAAATGTCTGAGATGCTCTCCAAGGAAGAAGCCGAGCAAGAATTTCGAGCTCGGAGTGGGCCTATCTCAAATTTGGGCTACATCTGCGCCTACGCGGATGGCATCCGTATGGCCGATGCCTATGATCACAAAGATATGGTGGAGGAGATGGCCAAAGATCTGAACATATTCCTCGACAACTACCCGCCACCGAACAACATTGAGGTCCAGCTGGCGGATTTGGTTGTGCTAGGGGTCAAACTCGACAAACTTGACCCCAACATCAATATCACTGATCCTCCACCGATTGTTGATGACGGCGAGCAAGGAGAGGAGCCGGCTGCTGCGGGCGAGCAAAACGCCGAAGAAACTGAGCGGAAGGCCGCGGAGGACTTGGCTAAAGATTTAATTGTGGAGCCTCCTGCCGAGCAAATTCAAGAGCCTCCCTCCACCGAGCAACAATAGTTTTAGGAGTTAGTTTTTTTTGTCTTCTTTTGTAATAGTTGTTCGTTCCTTTTTTGTAGTACTTGTGGCTACTTTCAGCTTGTACTATCTTTTGGGCTTAAAAGCCTTTGATTTAATGGAATGTCTTTCTCATGTTCGCTCATTTTCTTTATATGTTAATTGCCTTTACATTTTCGTCAATGCCTTTGCAATTATAACATATAGTATTGGGCTTTTGTTCGAATTGAACTTTGCTTTTAGTGGAATCAGGGTTTAGCCTTAGGTTCTGTTCATTTTAAAAAACGAACAACCTTTAAATGGCTTTGGTCCTTAGGTTCTGTTCATTTTAGAAAACGAACAACCTTTAGGTGGACTTGTACCTCGAGCTTTGGACTTTTCCTCTTTGACGAACAACTATTATATTTACATTCATAAAAAATTACAAGTGTTGTAAGACTGCTCGTCACTAACATATACAAATCGACGAACAACTTTAAACACTAATCAAAACATGCTCGCTTATAATATTTTTGCCAAGCAACTTTATCTAAAAAACAAAAGATGAAACAACACCAGACTATACAATGCGCCGAACAACTTTATATTCTATACTTAGCAAAATTTTCAAAAAATTAGGCAAGTTTTTAGTTTGCCTTACTTGGTTCACTGGCCCCCCAAGACATTTGTTCGCCCAATCAAGAACTTGTTCGTCTTATTGATAGTACTTCTTTAGATGTACGGCGTTCCAGGAGTATTGGGCCGGCTTGCCTTCCATATCTTCGATATCGTATACGCCATTAACGAATTTTTCCGTTATACGATACGGGCCCTCCCAAGTTGGTCCCAATACACCTGGAGGTTGGGCGAGCAACTTTCTTAGAACCAAATCTCCAACTCTGAATTCCCTAAGTTTAACATGGGAATTATAGTAGCGTTCTGCTCGCTGCTTATAGGTAGCATTTTTTAGCTCGACACTCAGTCTTTTTTTCTCGGCAAATCTATTTCAGCAGCCAGAGCATAGTTGTTCGCTTGCTCATCAAAGTTGGTCGTCCTGATTGTGTTGGTCTTTAATTCAATTGGTATAACAGCTTCTGTTCCGAAAGCCATTGCAAAAGGTTGTTTCTCCGGTGCTTGACCTGGGAGAAACTCTGTATGCCCATAAGACTTGTTCTCCAGTCTTCTTCTTCACTGGCTTGATCATTTAGTTGGTTGACATTATAACTTATTGTTGATGGGTCATTCATCTTCGTAATTATAATGTCTGCCAACTCTGCAGGTCCTTCGCTTGTTGCTAGTCGGGCCAATGCATCTGCTTGAGTGTTGCTCGTCCTTGGGATTTGTTCAATGAATACTTGATCTAACAAGGACATCAGGTGAGCAACAATCCGTTGATATTCGATCATATGGCCGTCCTTCGCCTCGTATTCACCTCGGACTTGGTTCACAATCAATTGTGAATCGCCGAATATTTGCAATCCTCTGACACCTACTGCAAGGGATAGATGGAGACCAACAATGAGAGCTTCATACTCGGCCTCGTTGTTGGTTGCCATAAAACCAAATCTGATTGCCGAAGTGAATACTTGTCTGTCTGGACTGATTAGAACCACTCCCGCCCCCGAAGCTATGTTAGTCGAGGATCCGTCAACATAAAGATGCCAGGGGTGATCAAGTCCTCTCGTCGGATCTGGTGGGAAGGTTAGTTCGACTATAAAGTCGGCCAACGCTTGCCCTTTGATCGCTGTTCGAGGAGCATAATTTACCCCGAATTGGCTAATCTCTAGTGACCATTTTAATAGACGACCAGCTGTGTCGGGGCGATGGAGAATTTGTCTGAGTGGGAAAGTTGTTAGTACTTCAACTTGATGATAAAAAAAGTATGGCCGTAACTTCCTCACACTCATAACTAGTGCATACGCCAGCTTCTCGGTTGGGGAGTATTTGATCTCCGCCTCATGCAAAGCTTGGCTGACGTAGTAGATAGGTTGATGGAATTTGCCGTCTTCTCGTACCAGAACGGAGCTGATGGCCACCTCCGACGCTGCCAAGTATAAATATAGCTTTTCTCCTGGGACGGGTTTTGATAGGATTTTTACATCTTCCAGGTAGTCTTTGAGTTGGTCGAACGCCTTTTGACAGCTGTTAGTCCATGTGAACTGTCCTTTCTTGATGGCTTCAAAGAATGGATGACATTTGTCCCCCGATCTGGATATGAACACGTTTAGTGCTGCTAGACATCCTGTGAGTCTTTGCACTTCTTTTATTGAACGTGGTGGTTGCATATCCACTATGGCTTTGACTTTTGTTGGATTAGCCTCAATTCCTCGTTGACTAACAAGATGACCCAAGAATTTGCCTGAATGGACTCCAAAGCTGCTCTTCTTTGGATTCAGCTTCATGTTGTAATATCGAAGAATTTCGAACACTTGGGTCAAGTGTTGGAGATGATCTTCTTTATGGGGACTTTTGACTACGATGTCATCAACGTAGACTTCTACTGTATCTCCAATTTATTGGTCGAACATTTTGTTCACCAGCCTTTGGTAAGTTGCTCCGGCGTTGATGAGGCCAAATGACATTCTCTTCCAACACAGCAAGTTTTTGTTAGTATAGAATGCTGTGTTCTCTTGATCATCTGGATGCATCGGGATTTGATGGTACCCGGCAAAGGCATCCATGAATGTTAGCATTTCATGACCTGCAGTGCTGTCCACCAATTGGTCAATATGAGGAAGTGGAAAGTTGTCCTTCGGGTTTTCAGGATTAACTTTGAACGCCTCCAGCTCTTCAACTGGAGTTGCTCATCGTTTTTGTCCTTTCCACCGAGGATCAAGTATTGGTCCCTCAGAGTTGAAATCATTTTCGATGTTCATCGGCTCTGCCCCCAGGCGGGGATCAAGATCATCTGTTGGCCCTGATTCGTTGTTGTTAGTCAACATCTGGCCCTCCCGGCCATCATATGAATGTTGCTCGTCACCACCCCTTTATTGTTCGTCAGGATGATGTTTCTTATGGGTGGTGAGGAGTTGTTCGTCCAACACCTGTTCATCATGATGTTGTTCGTCAGTATCCATGTGGTCTTCCTCTATGTCCATCATGTTCTCCAGTATTGATGGTTCTTCAGCAGGATAGCTTGTTGTGGCCTCCATCATGGATACTTGCGCATGTTTTGCTTGCATTTGTAAGAGGCATTCCCGAGCCTTTCTTTGATCTCCTTTAACTGTGCCTGCTCCACTTGCTGTTGGAAACTTCAAGCAATAATGGTAAGTTGAACAGGCAGCTTTAAATTCATTCAAAAAAGGTCGACCAAGGAACCCGTTATAGGTTGATTCCTGGTCTACAACCAAGAAATCTACCATTCTTGTAATATTCTTTTCGGGTTCTTCGATCGTTACAAGTTGTACAAGCAAAGAAATTTCTCCCAACGGGACTGTTACTGCATTCCCGAAGCCTAGGATTCGATGGTTTGAGTCCCGGATATGGGCTGAAAAGTCCCCAAGTTTATCAAGTGTGCTTTTGAACAAGATGTTGGTATAGGCTCCAGTGTCTACCAACAATCTATGGACTCGAGTCCCCATGATCTTTACGCAAATTACGAGCGAATCGTTATGTGGAGTCAAAATTCCTTCTAAGTCCTTTTCAATGAAGGTCAGTTCTGCTGTCTGCATGATAGATGGTTTGACCCCCATTTCTTGGACTTGATCGATCGCTCGTGATTCAGCCTTTCTTTTCCGGTTAGAGATTGACGGTCGTCCATCAGAACATCCTCCTGCAGGACCTGCAGGTTCCATCATGTATAAATCTTCCAATGGACGAGTAGGTATGGCAGGAACTGGTCGCGCCGGTTTAATGTTCTTCTGAGGTTGATCATCTTCGTCCTCAGAGTTGTTCTCCCGGATTCTCTTCCCGGGTTGTCTTTTGACAAAATCGGAGAGCTTTCCGTCCTCGTAGAAACGCCAGAGCTGCCTGAGCAAATCTCTACATTCACTTGTAAAGTGCCCCACGCTTTGATGGTAGGCACAATACTTGTTAGGGTTGAGTTTGCGAGTATCTTGGCGAATTTTCCGGGGAGGGGAGAGCAACTCCTTATCCTTCACATTCTCATAAACAGTATCGACTGACACTGTTAGCACCTGATTCAACTTTTCTTTGAGTTCCGTCCCTTCAGTGAATGCCTTCATGTTTTTAGGGACTCGATAGCTTGTTGCACCAGGTTTTTTGTTGTTCTCCTTGGGGTCGGCTTTGTTCTCCCCCAAGTTTGACTGCAGGGCCTCATGCATAGAAACGAATATGCCGGTCTGATTTCTAAATTCGGTGTAGCTTCTTGGGCACTTCAGATGTACCTCTTTCCATAGCTTTGACCCTTTCTTCAGTCCTGCCATAATAGCAACAATTTTTGTGTCCTCGCTGACGGGCTCACCCTCCAATAGCACCTTGTCAAACCTTTCCATGAATGCTCGATCTGACTCGTCATCATTTTGTTTTAGGTCTGACAATCGGTGTTTCTGGGATAAGTACGATCCTGCCGTTGAGAAATGAGACAAGAACTCCCGACTCAGCTGAGTAAATGAATGAATGGATGTTGGTAGCAATGCTGAGAACCATTTGTGCACCCGGTCCCCCAAGGTTAACGGGAAGTTTCGGCATTGAGTGGCATCGCTGGCTCCCACCGAGACCATATAGTCCGAGTATTTTGTTAGATGAACTATGGGATCAACAAGGCCGTCATATTGTATGCTTGCTGGGAATTGGACTTTCTTCTGAATCGGGGCTTTCAGAATGTAAGTTGATAATGGTGAGGATGGCAAGCTGGTCGTCCCTACACCTCTTTGCTGGTCCAATTGTCCCTGCATACTTTCTATCGCCCTTCTCAAGCTTGATAGCTCATCCAGAGATGCCCCCTGACTTGGAGGCTGTTCGGCGAGCAAAGGTATAAACCTTTCTGCTCGTCGCAGTCCCTCGCTTGGAGAAGGCAAATCCTGGAGCTGCTTTTTAGGGTTGCTCGCCGCATTAGGTCCCAAACGCCTGAAGGCAGATTGAGAAAGTCTCTCATGAATTGGTGGGCGTGGTTGCTCAAATGTTGTTCGCCCGTGCTCAGCTTCATGGCGAGCAACTTTCTCCTGTTGCTGGGGTTGGCCAAGTCTGCCCTGTGCACTGGAGCGGGTTGTTCCATGGCTTGACACTGTTGTTTGCCCGCGAACAGACTCTGCTTGGCCCTCCCTTGGCTCGACCATCTTAGCCTTGCCCTTGTCCCGCCTGACCTGGGCGCTGCTCACCTCACGTTGTTCGCCCCTTGTTGACCTGGCCTTAACAACCTCCAAGGGTCCATCCTTAGGCCTTGCTTGTGAAGGCTTATTTTGTTCTTGCTGTCTCTGGAGAGCTTGGAGAGCAGCAATGGTCTTAGATAATTCGTTAGGGTTGTTCGTCAGGGCCTCCATTTCAGGGGGGAGATTATGTGTTATGGTTGTATGCTGCGATCTGTTCGCATGTCTGGGATTACGGTCCCGATGGTCGGCCGACGAGGCTCGTGTTGGAGAGTCTCTCCTTGACAAGCGAGATCCTTGTGTTTCCTTGGATTGAGGCATTTCAATATAAATTGTTTCTTTAATTTTAATATTGAAGAACACCAAGAACACCTAGAACAATCTTGCTTGTATCTTCAAATATTTCTTGAGGTTTCCTTTGAATCTTCAAGTTTTCAGCTTGAAGTTCTTGAGTAATCACACTAACCGAAGGTTCGAACCCTCCTTCTAGCGCCAAAACTGTTGGTGATCAAATTTTATCGGGTGGATTAGTGACTGTTTAAGTTCGGTTTATTGATCATCAATCAATTACGTGTGATTGGTTACCACCGTAAATGGTAAATCGAGGGTCGGGTTATGAACTTGTAAATATGAAAATCGAAATCGGGATAATTTCGTATGTGTGTACGTTTAGGTGCGTTAGTGTGTGTTTTGGGAGTGTTTATGAATTTGTACTTGTATTTCTTAAGCTGGAGAGCAACTATTTATAGAGACTAGCAAGCATGAGGTGTTCCTGACTCTTGGTCTCCCTAGCCTGCATGCTTGACATGTGTCTCTTTGACCCTATCTAAGCTGAATCTTAGTTACAAAGTCTTATTTGGTCCTATCTCGGACTCATTGTTGTTCGCTTAGGTCGGCTTGGCGGATCTTGATGATTCTCCAACTGAAAGTTGTTCGCCTCTGGAGATTGTACTTTGGAAGTTGTTCGCCTTTAAGCTTTATTTAGCTTGGCTTTGAGATTTTAGTCCTTTGTTCACTGGTACACACCTTGACTGTCTGTTGTATCATAGTTTGACCAAGTTGTTCGTCATTGACGACTTCGCAGTTGGCTCATTCTTGGTCTCGGGTCTTAATACCTGTTCGCCTATTAGTTGTTCGTCGATGGAGTTGTTCGTCACTTTATACACCTCCCGGATTGGTATATGCACCCCAATCCTGATTTTCTTTGATCACGCCCTTAATTCTTGTTCGCTCCATGCTGGATGATGTTCGCCTATCAACAAGTGTGAAGTAATTATAGATTCTAGAATTTTTTTTAATTACAAAATTAGGTTTGAGACAGTCTGATATGTGTGATAAATTCTCTATTTATTGAGATTCACAAGAGTAAGTTTATTAATTTTAATTTATTATTATAGCTAAATATAGTATAAAAAATGTAGACAAACATGAAAATTAGAAGAAATATTAATTTTGAATGATATCATAATATTCATAGTTGACAATTTAGAGTTTAAAATTCGAAGTAGTGAACCGAGACTCACAAAAGGGTGAGTTTATTATATTATTTGACTGATATCATTGTGTTTGTGGTTTACTATAGTGTTCAATAATTCGACTAATGGATCGTGAATCTTCTAATTTATAATTTTTTTTTAGTTCAAGTTCGATGGTCAATCATGAATTGAGATTCACATGAAATTTTATTTATAGCGGTACGATAAAACTCATAATCTATGACTTAGAGTCTGATGATCCGATTAAGGAATCAAGATTCACATGATTTTGATACTACTAATATTTTTTTCTTTTTGCATATATCTTTATAATATATATATATATAACTTAGATATATTATAATGATATATGCGAAAGAAATTTAACTGAAACTCATAAGATTATGACACAGCTATTTTGCATAATTAATTATAATATAATAAAAAAATAGATAATCAAATTAATTTGGAAAATTATAATTAAATGGTATTAATTGGTTTTACTAAAGATATTAGTTCTAAATTATATTAATTATTTTTACTAAAGGGTATTAATTATCTCACTAAAAGATATTAGTTGTTTTACTATAAGATATTAGTACAGTGATATTCACTTACCGTGAATATAATTCACATAATACCTTCAATATAAAAGTTCATAATACAATTTGCAATGGAATAATTTTATATAGTACAATTTACAAATTTGCGATTGGATAATTTTGTCATAGTACAATTTACGGTTTCTGTCTAGTACTCCCTTCGTCCACAAAAATTATACCCTTTTTCGTTTTATTAGGTTTTAAGAAAATGAAAATAAAATAGATAAAGTAAGTGTAATCTGGGTTATTATGCGGTTCATCTATTAGTTAAGTGGTTGTCTGTGAGTGTAAAGTTAAATAAATGTGAAGTAATAAAGTGATGGTTGCATGGTAAAGAAAACATAATTATCGTAAAAAATGAAGGGATATAATTTTCGTGGACGGAGGGAGTATATGTTGCAATTGGATAAGGATAATTTGTTTAGTATAAGTTGTAATTTAATAAAAAAAAAATTGTAAAGGTTTTGATCAAAGAAAAAAAGGGTAATGGTATAGATTACAAATTGATACGAACTAAAAAAAGGATAATCATAATAGATGGGAGAAATTTTAATATAAAGTTGTTGATGGTTCAACCAATGAAATGACACCTGTAAGAATTAAGATAATGTGATTACTTTTATTTGATGCATACTTAATCATAATATAGATAAAACATATATAAACATACTAGTAATAAGCCCTCCCGTGCTTTGCACGGAAGTCATGTTCATAACTTTTAATATAATTATTTTTATTTTTTATGTTTTATATTTTAACTAAACTTTTAATACAATAATTTATATTTTTTATGTTTTATATTTTAACCTTCATACATATTATTATTATATTCATTACTTGTGCTTTGTAGAAATTTTTATATAACTTTTTCTAATTAAATGTAATCGAATTGTAAAAATATTTTTGTTTTATTATAACATATACATCAGTAAATAATTTTTTTTTTAAATTTTCAACATAAATTATTTTTTTTCGAATGACTTCATATATAATTGTAAATATAGTACTCCCTCTATCCCAACACTAATTTCGTAGTAAAGGATGACATATTTTTTTTAAGAAAAAAAATGTAGTATATGAGTATGAGATTGAATAAAATAATATTCCCTTAGTCCTAGAGAACCCTTCATACTATCCTTTTTCGTCCATCCCACACAACCCTTCACACCCCTAAAATAGGAATAACACTCTCATAAAAGTCAATAAAGTATCAAAGTATCAATATATTATTCAACCCTACAATCACATACTTTTTTTTCTTAAGATCGTGCATTTCAAGGTGTGAAGGGTTATATGGGACGGGGGGAGTAGTACTTTAATATTTTATTGACTTTTGAGGGAGAGAGAGATATTTTCTTTTTAGGAGTGTGAAATTAGCTGTGGAATGTCCAAATAAGGCAAGTGTGAAAGTAGTTGTGGGACAAAGGAATATAAACTTGTACGATATATAATTAGTTATAGTATAATATTTTCTCTGTCCCCCTTTTAGTTAAACATTTTGCCAAAACAAACACTCTTTAGAGGATTAACATATTCTTATTTTTAATATTTCTTAAAATACACTACATACTTTGTACTTTTTTTTTTAATTTCTCTAATTTTTTTCTTCTATTTTCACTCAATATTTTACAATAAAAATATTATATTATTTAAAAGCACGTGATATTCCTAAAAAGTTATATTTAAATAGGGACAAAGAGATGAACTTATATTTGGATGAAAAATTGATTTGCAAATCCTAAAATTGGATGAGATGGAGAAACCAAATCCTAAATTAAGACTTCGCAGACTGAAAAAGCACATCAGCAATAACATCAAAATTTGATTAAACATGCAAATACTTTCGAAACTGGAAAAAAAGTGACTTCTCATTTAACTGAATCTTATAATTGTTTACAAATCTAACATATCCAAGTGGCGTTGTGTCGGTGCAAGGAAAAATCCTGTAACAATTTGTGATCATACATTTGAGAAATATAATTACCACCAAACAACATTTTCATTTAGGTGGTCCTAATTTTTCGTCAACACAATCTTCAAAATGATCAATTTGAATTTCAACTAAAATATTGGAGGAAAATTTAAATTTTCTATACATGGTGAAATAATAATATACATCATTGTTCAAATAAAAAGTAATAAAAATACTAATATACTTCCTCCACCCCGAGATTACTTGCACATTTACTTGTTTCTCGTATTTTAGTGAGCAATTTTTTTATTAGTATTTAAAATGATAGAATAATGTTTAAGGAAAATCAATTTTATTTATATTAATAATGGTAATAAACACATAAACAATAATAAATACCAAATGATTTAAGACAAATATAATAAAATAAGTACCTCTTATCTTAATAAAATTTATCAAATTTAAATCTTTGTAATCCAACAGTGAATTATTTCTAAACCTTTAATATCCACAAAAAATAATAAAATCATTGTTGGAATTTGATAATACAAATAAAAGAATAAACAATTTGACTTAATTAAAAATATCACTATTATGTACACAACTTATTACACAATTAATGGAAATTATTCTTGCTCCGGCATCAATACAATTATATTTTTAAATACATTTTTTTTCATTTTTACACAATTCGACATTTCTTACAAATTTATATCAAGCTTTAGGTGAATAATGTGACGATTTGTGTCACCAGTAAACCTTGAATAATCATCAGTTATTACAAACTTCAATGTAATAATACTCTATTATTTTCCAAAAATGTTCCCCTAGACACAATGAACTATTTCTAATTTTCAACGTCCACATAAAATAATAAATCTTCTGTGTCATTATTGAAATTTAGAAATACAAATAATATTTTTAACAAATAACTTAATTAAAATGATCAAATATCATATACTCATCTTTGGTACACAACTAAAAAAATATTATTGCCCCGATATTAATATATTCCTCTTAAAAATAATTTTATCAAGTTTACGCAGTTCAACATTTCTAAAAAACACTATATCGAACTTTAGTGAGACAAATCATGCGACAACCAGTCTCACTAATTAACTTAGATTCGTAATAAACCGGGAATAAATCTTTAGTTATGATATACTACATCCGTCCCAGAGAACCCTCCACACTTGTTTTTTCCGTTTGTCCCACAATATTATTCACACCTCTAAAATAGAAATATTTATCTATTACAAAAGTCAATAAAGTATTAAATTATTATTATTTTATTCAACCTCAATTATTTGCTATTGAAATCAATATAAATAAAAAAATCAAAATATGAATCAAAATAATCATAAATTTCACAAATGACATTTTATTTTAGAACTGTTGCATTTTACAGAAGAGTAGGTATCTGATTAGGCGTGAAATTGTTAGATTTTAGAGCTCGAAATGCCCATGTTTTGATTGATTTCTATGAGTATTTAGAGTCAATTGAGTACTATTTTCATGAACTAATGAATTTGTCTCTTTGATGGTCATAGATGGATAGAGAGCGAAAAATGAAATTCGTAGGACTTTGAATCGACTCAAACGGATGCCTGGATGAGAAGATATGAAAGAAATACGAAAAGTATCAATTCAAGGTAGCAAAAGTATCACTGGAGTACACAAGCAAGAAGAGCTCGTGCACTCAGTGCACGAGCGCTCGTGTACTGTGCTCGAGCGGGCCTTGGTCGTGCACTCGGTGCACGAGTGGTCGTGTACACTGCACGAGTGATGTCAAGTCGTGCACTATGTGCACGAGCTAAGGAGGTCGTGCACTTTTTGGGTTTTGGAGGATTGATGCACTCGAGTTGCACGAGCTCGTGCACTAAGTGCTCGAGCTGTACTCGAGCTTACGTGATTTTGGCCCATTAATTTCCGATTCGACCCATTGCCTATTTATACCCCTTCCGAACACGTTTTTGGACCACTTCAAGCATAGAGATAGATTTTAGAGAGAAAAGAACACCAAGAGTTCGAGGAAGCATATTTTACTTTTGATCGAGGTTTTTACATTACGATTTAATAGTTTAGAGTTGAATTTTATTAATTTGATTATTCGTTCTTTGATACTTGACACTTGAGACTTCTATTTTCGTTTTAATTCGATTATACTTTAGATTTTAATTCTTCCTTAAACCCCTGTTTATGTTCTTGAGTTATTTAATTAGATTAGTTATGTTTTCGTTCGTTCATTGCTTATTTACTTTCATTATCATTAAAGTCATGCTAGGCTAAAACCCTTTTATGCTTGGGGTAGGATGAACTCGTTGAAGTAGGATGTTGGTACATAATTAGGGTAAAATGTGATGTTTAGTTTTAATTCTCTTAATTAATGAACGCTTAAAATAAATTTCTGATTTACCTTTGAATTTCGTACGAAAAGTGTTAGAGAGAGGACGATCTTATCACTCTTTAACAACTAGTAGGCTTTAAGAGAGGGTTTAGAAGGAGTTAATTCATCTACCGGTTTACCTAGGGAGGACGACCGCATCACCTTAGTTAAATTAGGGTCTCTTTAATTAAGTACAATCTATTAACTTGTTTAGTGGATTAGTGAAGTCGATTGATAGGATAAAGTATTAGGGTTTAATTCTTGAGCTTTTCATCTTACAATCTTTTACTTAGGTTATTTCTTGCACATCACGGTTATTTTGATTATGTACCGGCTCCGTTAGTATACGTAGGGATTCCTATCCTGAGCATCACCCATTTATATCTGCAAACAACCTTTAGTTAATTAGATTCATTCGTTCTTTAGCATAATTAGTATAATTTAGTTTAGAATTAATTTCTTAGTAAACCTAAAACACACATACTCATATTAATTACGACGCATAGATCTTCAGAGATCTATTCGCATACATTCCGTCCCTTGGGTACGATATACTTGGTTACTATACTTGCTGATACTACAGTGAACCCGTACGCTTGCGGAGTAACTTCTAGTAAAAGTTAGTAAAGTTCGGTTTAAGTCATGGTCGCGATCGGTGGAGAGATGATAGAGGATGAAGAGATGAGAGGTAAAGGGGCTGAAGGGCTACGCTGCTGCGCGATCCAATTACTAGTGAATTAGGGCTGAGAATATGTTATTTATTATATATTATTATTATTATTTAATTGTAAATTTTAATCCATTCAATTTTTTTCGATTCGTTCAGTCCTAGAATTTTAGTACCGAACCGACGACCGAAAACCAAAATTTTTAAAATTTTGGACCCAAAACCGAATCGGTTTATTTTACCGAACCAAGCGGACCAAATTTCCTCAGTTCGATTTGATTTTTCGGTTTTTTCGATTTTCTATTCACACCTAATTATTAGATCGAGCCGCCAATTACTGTAGATGATCTTCTCTGTAGTTATTATTCCTTCATTTCTTTGTTAAAAAAAATCTTAATAAAAAATCTTAATGTGAGTTTGTAATGATATCCGTCACTCATTTACCACTAGATTAACCCCCGCGTAATACACGGATTATTGTAACACACTTTTTAAATATATATATATATATATATATATATATTAATGAAAAAAAAACTCTTAATTTCATACATGATTATTCATTAGCTTTTGACATGAAATTTAATGTGAGAGTTATTTCTTATTATTTAAAGGCATAAAGTAAGAGTATTTCAGTTCTTTTTACTTTATGGTTACATTAGATGTTTCTTTATGTGTAAAACTAATGACATGTTTTTTTTATTAATTTTTGGAATGTACAATCTAGTATTAAACAATTTTTTTGAGCAAATGGACAATCGAGTATGAGACGGAGAAAGTGGTTAATGTAAATTGATTAAATATTTTTCAATTAACAAAAAAATATATGAAGTGTTAAAATACATCAAATAATTATAAAATTATATATTTGATAAAAAAATATGAGAAGGTATTATGTGAATAATATTCAAGGTAACTATTACCATGAACAACAATTCACTAATACATTATATTTAAACAACTAATAAACTTTACCAAACATTAATTTTTTTAGTGAAAACAACTAATACCTTTAATGAAAACAACTAATACCCTTCAAATGTATTTCATGGTGAAATTTGTTCACACATTACTTTGCCAAAATTTATATATATAAAGATCTCACGATTAACTGCACCAATTAACATCATTCACTTTTATTCAAATGTATATTTAAAGTCTAAAACTTATAAATATTTATAACAAATAGTGTATTTTGGTACTATGTAGAATTAATACTTTTATTCAGATGTAGATTTGAAGTCTAAATCATATGAATATTTAAAAAAAAAAAATATAAAGTGTATTTTGATACTATGTAGATTGATGAGTAAATTTTGATAAAGTTGATTTTAAAGTATAAACATAACAACAATATGTAGATTGAACATTTTATGTAAAATTAAGAATAATGTAAAAGTAGATTTTGACTTCTTCCCTCGTCCTAAAGTATTAAAAACTGCAACACCATATAAATTTAAAGAATATAGAAAATAATTATTCAAAACATGCAAAAATTTGTATAGTGATTTAGTTGGTAAGTAATATATATAACAGTTATATAAGAGGTCCTAGCCTCCTAGGTTCAAATCTATATTATTACATTTTCTTAATTGGACTCTATATTAACATACAAATATATGCTACATATTGAATGCCAACTAATATAATTATTACACATCACTACAATATACAATTTATTTCATGAAAACGCGACACATCATCGAAATGCTTAGTCTAAACTTCCACTTAATATAACAGGCGATTGGTTTTTTTTACTATTTCTTCTATTGTGATAATTCATTGACAATTTTCGCACGTTCTTTTAACGTGAGTGTGTTGTTATATATCCGTCGTCGGAATTAAATTTAAAAGGAATATTAAAGGAAAATTTTATCCATCGAGGTGAAATTTTAAAAGGAATATCTTTTGTACTCTATAATATCTCTTTTAGTGAAATTTTATTCATCGACATTTAGCAAAATAAATAAATAAATAAATAAGTCTTTTTATACTCTATATAATTGCTTACTTTTGTGAAATTATAGATCGAAGAGAATCGCTGGTGTTCTCGTTTAATCATACATATAAATCTTAGGGCGCTGCTATTCACCCACATAAAAATGCTTTGTTCATCCACCTCTTTTAAAAAAAAAAAAATTATAATAAATATACTAATATACCCTCTATAAAAAATAAACATTATATTTATTAAACACTCATGTTTTCAATACCATCCACAAATCTCAGAATTCACGTTAAATTTTCTAACTTTTTCACATACAGTTGCAAGAAAAAAAAAGTATTATCATAAAAGTATAAATCATAGGAATTGTGGTTTTTTTAAACCACGGGAAGTGGTGATGATGGTGGTTCAATTAAAATAAAAAAGAATTGTTGATGTGCTATTTTTTTAATTTCAAATTGATATGTGTGTATATATATAGTGAACAGGTTTAAATATTATATTAAGGTTATAGTTGTAAATTTTAAGGGGTGCATTAAAAATATATTTATATATATACATGGTAGGTTAACTTAATAGTGGGTGAACAAGGTATTACTGTGGGTGTTAATAGCCGTACCCTAAATCTTATCCTAATGTATTAGACCACAAATATTAAAAAAAAAAGTATTATTGTATCATTAAATCAATAATATCGTTATTTTTATAAATTAAAGTTAAACATTTTACACACATAAATATGTTATAGATAAATACTATGGTACTAATTTATAAGTGTAATGATATAATTAAATAAAAAATATGGTATTACTAAATAAATGTAATGAAATTAATTTTATATGGTGAACAAATTTTAGTGAAGAGTAACTCTAAACAATGTCATTTGAAATTTGAATTTATAATATTTGATTTAACATGCATGATAACCTAATTTACTTGTCAATTCATTCGGAATTAGTTTTAGTTCAGCCCCCCCTTATCTGATTTGACCTCTACTTTTATGTTGAGAGGAGATGTGATTAATTAGATGAATGTTGACCTAAAATAACTTCTGTCATTGTGCAAATAATAATCAATTCAAGAAAATCATCCTAGTGACATTTCTTTAGTCACCACTTTTTATTATTTAGTCAACATCTTCCTCTTTGATGTCACATGGGATGATTTTATTTGATTGTAATTAGCCACCCAATAGTTGTAATTTTAATTGATACCTCTTGATTGTATAATTAAAAATCAATTTCATCTAATAATTTCAACACAACATCAATCGATGTTTTATGTTGTATCATACTACTTTTAATATGAAATTTAGGCAAAAACTTGTATAATACCGTTTCATGGTATGAGATCACACAAATTAATATATACCCTTACCAAAGTGTTAATGAGTCAATACCCTAATTGCACTTATTCTCATTGTCTCATGCCATGAGACGGTCTCATACAAGACCTTCTCATGAATTTATTGTTTTTAATCATTTTCAAGTGGAATATGGATTCCTTTAAAATAAAATAAAAACCCCGGTGGAATAGAGATCCTTTTGCCTTTTGTGTCCGAAGAAATGACAATTTACACAGAGACAATATTTTGAATAGTTGAGCGATACCATTGATGTGTATTTTTAAATGGTACTTATCTTTTATTTTTATTAAATAATATTAATTATTTTTATTAATTTTTTAATAAATTAAATGGTAACTCAAATCTAAGATCTCACGATATAAATAATGAGACTCTAATCACTTGAGCTATTTAACTTAACTATTGTTTTTATCGAAAAGTACACGAATTTTCACTGAACATTTTTATTGAATAATATTAGTTATTTTCATTGAACATGTATATTGTTTCTTTTAAACAATAATAGTTATATTCATTGAACATGTATATTGTTTCTTTTAAATAATAATAGTTATTTTCACTGCACATTATTACTTATTTTTATTAAATAATATTAATTGTACACTAGTTGTATAGTGCAATGGGTGAACACAAGTATTACTTTTATCATAAATATTTTTGTTATATCTATGTATACTTTATCCCATCATTATACGATGGCTCAACGCAAACCTTATAAAATCATCCCAATTTACTAATTTTTTAGACAATTATATATTCACATAAGTTTAAAAGAATTAAAGTGGCAAACTAAAGGATTATGATGAATTTTTTTGGGGATTAATTTTAGAGTAAGTTTGGTGTGAGACGGCAAAATAAGGTATAAATTGGGCATAATATATTAATACTTTGACATGGATAAGTGTTAATTTGTGTTGTGTTATACTATTAAATGATCTCACACAAATTTTTGTCTTAAATTTATGTATTAAATAATTATACTTATAAAATTTGTTATGAAATGCTATCCACTTCGGATTTTAAAATTAATAATATATTTATTAGATATACTATTAACACAGACTGACACTAATAAGCTTGATGAGTAACTGAAAAGATTTATAATAATGAACAACAGGACAAGAACATATATATTTTTATTTAGTATCCGGTCCAAGGATCGACTAATCTAGAGATCAATCCTACCATATTAGCAGGGGTTTCAAATATTGAAGTTAGTGCAATGCTCTATATGAACTAATTTATTTTTAGAATTGATCGCATATTGTGAATTCGAAACATGAGACCTAAAAATAACATATTAATAAACTGCAAAAAATTATTCGAACTGAGTAGGTCTAGAGCTCAATTTGACTCGCTCCCTACAAGAAAATACAAAATTGTCCACAAAATTAGAATTGCCTACGAATTTTTCCAATAAAAAATAATAATTTTCTTAGTGAATTACCTACGATTTTTTTAATCATGTAGGCACCTCCAAACCTACAATCAATCTGCATATGAAATTAATTTACCTATGAAATAAAACTTCTAGATATTAATTACCTACAAACAATTTGCCTTCGCGCGAAATTCCGTAGACAAATTCTTTGTAGGTAAGGACTGAAAATGCCCAATTTTGTAGACAATTTTCTCTTTGAAATTTTTTGTTGAAAATTTTGTAGTCATATGACAATTTTTTGTAGTCAATTTTATGTTTTCCTGTAGTGGCTAGAACTCAAATTGGCTCATTTATTCTTGAAAAAAACGGATGAGCTTGTACTAGTAAAAAAATTCAATTTATTAACAAATCGGTGTGAACTCTACTCATTAAACTCGATATGTGAGGATATTTTTTGTTATTTCCATATAATATAAATGGGGATTCTCTAGACTCGAGTTCGACTTATTAGGCTCTCATTTGCATATCAAGTCGAGTTTTATCTCCAATTTGTTATTGTAATTGAGTGAGCTCGAGTTCGACAAATGCTCGAGTCAACTTTTAACTTTAAGTATTTAATTCAACTCGACTCAAATAATAACAGTACTCAAAACTGAAGGCTCAAAGTTGGTCACGCGTCATTAAATGGAAAATGTCCATTAGACAGTGTCGTAAATATCTTGCATGCGAATGAAATATCCTTATAATTAATGTGTGCATTAAATTTAATTGAATTCATGAACAAAGCGTTGTCTTATGCAGTAGTGCTCTGATGAATAGGATCATTCCTTTAATTATAAATTTTTATTATTATAACATAGTTCAATAAATATTTCGGGCCCAACATATACATAAACAAATAAATTACAATGAACCAATTATTATTATATATTATTCTTTTGAAACTCCAAGTTGCAATCAATGAGCTTGCATACTTAAAAATAAAGATCCTTCGGACAATTAAAAACATTTACACAGTACATGTGTGCTCACAAGTCACAATGGACCTTTATTGTTACTCCCTCTTTCCCACCATTATTTGCACACTTTCTTTTTTCGTTCGTCCCAAGATTATTTGCACATTCTAAAATAGGAAATATTGATTTGCGTGCACACTCACAATAATATACACATATTAACTCATATGTCACTACTTTACTCAAAAAATAATTTTTTCTTAATATGTGTGTCCATTTTCGTGTGCAAAAAATGTTGGGACGGAGGGAGTATTTTTTTTCTATATTAAAATAGGGACCTCTATGTTATAACCATCATATCAAGACATTGTATATCTGGCCAACACTTGAAAAAGTTTTAAACTTTTTCTTTTGCAAAAGTATCCTCACTCTTATTGTGATCCCCTCTATGTCATTTTCTCTTGTTTGAAATCTTCTATTTGGGTTCTGAGTCATTCGAGAGAATAGAGAGTTTTCTTTCGTTTTTTTTTTTTTTAAATAAAAAAAGAAAAGAAGCAACTACAAGTTATGCTTTGTTGCAATACGATGAAAATATTGATATAAAAGGATATGGCTAGTGTTGATTTTTGTTGGATAATGGAGCTAAGTTTGGACTGCACAGTGCACCGTTGTTTAGGTTTTTTAAGCTGCATTCAAATTCGATCAACTATTCACTTTTTATATAAACTAGTATCTCTCCCGTGCCATGCACGATTTATAAATTTTTTTAATTATAATAAACTAATAGTAATAAATTATTTTTCATATGCATACGTACAATAATATAAGATATATTTTGTGTATCGCACGGTTTATAAATTTTATAAGTTTATATATTGAACTAATAATAAATTATTTTTCATATGCATACATACACTAATATAAGATATATTTTGTGAGACCATCAATTTTGGAAATTTATTTTAAGGAAATGTAACATTTATGAATGTAGATAATATTATCTAACTGCCTTTTAGTGATACAGTAACACTTAATATATGTGATTATTATTGAACCAAATTAACATTCACAAAAAAAATTATATTATATTAAGCATAGTTAATAAATATTTATTTTATACAATTTACGTGAAAAAAATACAATGATGATTAAAAGAACTTTCAATACAAATTTAAATTTTTTTAAGTTAGAGCTTTGTCAGTGGGTGCAGTTATGTGACCATCTTAATTGGTCACAATTTTAAAATTAAAAGAGGTGATAAGTTTTATATGAAATCATATAATTTGAATATGATATATTAACATTTAATTCTTTTTATTAATTTGTATTAATTTATAAACCATTTTACCATAATAATGTCTCAAACAAATTTTTACTTTAAAAATAACAATTATTTGCATGAGACACGTCCAATACATGAAATTGACTCATTATTTTATTTCAGAATACTAACTTTATTTATAAGAAAATTAGTTATATTACAAATTGCCATTATATTATGTATAAAGCATCGTTGGGTTTCTTTGAAGATCACTGAAACAAAAAGAAAAGAGAAAAATTGGAAATATAAACTAATTATAGAAATATATATATATATATATATATATATATATATATATATATATATATATATATATATATATATAATTAAGTTTTATATGAAAATGGTTCTTCAAATTAGGGTAATGAAGAAAACACAACAATTACAATATAATATCATTGACCCCAATTTTTTATACTTCTAATTAAATATTTAATATTTTAAAATGATTTCATGATAAATTTATCATAAACTATTTTTATATAAAACTTTATCATTATAGTATATAATAAATATTTTAATTCAATCAATTAATTACACAAATCTTATACATAAGAAATTCGATAAAACCATATATTATCATCTAATTTGTATTTGGGGCCAACAAAGCAAGTCAAATAAAAAAAATTCTATTAACTATTCAATTGATAAAAAAATTACCAATAAAATACTTGAGATTTTCTAAAACTAAAGGTCACACTGCATATTTGTCCAATAATAATATATAATTAGTCATATAAAGGTGGAGTACACAATTAACAACACAATTAAATTGCGGTACCTTACTAACTCAGACGCGTAAGCAATACACGCACTTTCCTATTTATATATATATATATATATATATATATAGATAAAACTCTGATTCATATCTTGTGATCACATGAAATAGTACTGGCTTGATAGTGCCCTTAGATATCTTATTATAATATATTTTCAAACCTCTCCATGATGATGTGTCAATACCACCTTATTCTTAGGCTAATGTGGTATGTCTCAAATCTCTTCATTTCGAAATACTGCGCTCTCATTAAAAGTTGGTTCAAGTTTTGATCTCGACCATTCATCTCACAAAATTAAATCTAAATCATTCATTTTATATTTAGGTTTTATTAATCTCTTATTAAGAGTATCGCACACACCATCCCATTTCTCTCAAATACGCCGCCTGTTTCTCTCTCCTGTTGCAACCATCATCGGCGCCGCCTCCTCTATTACAGTCGGCATCGTCGTCAGTCGTCACCAATATTGCTTACTCGTCGTCGTTGCTCCGACTTGATCGATCATTGTGCCTACTCCGAACCCATCTCAGGTGACTTCTCCGTCTAGCCCAGTGATTCAATGGGCGGACATCTACCGTGGACTCTGGCGAGAGTGTCGAAAGCGGATATGCAAAATAGGGATAAATCCAAGGTATGTAGATCCCGAACCGTCATCGCCTCTCCTTTATTCTTTTCTCACCCCATCATCTCTTTTCTGTCAGATTGTTTACAAATCGGCGCCGCCTCGCTGCTCTATTCCCGCCGCCTTAAACCGCATCTAATACTGCAGTCTTGAACCGAAGGTATGATACTGATTTTTTTATAGTTTTCCTGGTCTTAAATTTTTTTCTCCGCGCCTCCTTTTTTAGTGTTTGTCATCCTCTATTGAACAGTCTAGGCGCCGCCGCCATGTCCTCTAAGATGTAAAACAAATATTTTTTCCACAGTTCAACGATTTTCTTAATTAGATATTTTTGGAATTTATTTTTGCAAAATATTTATATATGCTAATTTTTGTAGGAGGATATTGAAATATTTTGCAAAATATATTGTCACGTAAAAGATGACAAGATTCCCAAAGAATCTTGCAATCCAATACCATATCTTACCACCGATAATAGATTGTAATATTTTTTTTTGGATAAAATTTTACTATCCACAAGATATTATCACTGAAATAGTATATTATTCCGATTTTTTTTTTTTTGCCATGAAATGCAATATATTACCATATGTAATACAATAATAGATATTTTTTAAATAAATATTTTTGTAAAAGATATTGTCATATAAAAGATTGCAAGATTCCCAATGAATCTTGTCATCAAATACCATATATTACCATGCATAATAGATTGTAACATTAATTTTTATTATTATTTTTTACAAAATTTTACTACCCAAAAGATATTGTCACTGAAATAACACATTATTTCCAAAAAATCTTGCCATGATATACAATATCTTACCATGTATAATACTATGTCACTGAAAGTTAGCAATTTTTTTTCGATTTTTTTAATAATTTTTTTTTTCAAAATATATGTATACATGAAATATTTAGGAGGGAATTGAATTTTTTTAAATAATTCGATTGACGCTTAAATATAATTCATATCATTGGATTTTTCCAATATAAATACCAACATATAAATCAATTGTTCCCACACAAACATCTACACACTATTCCATTTTAAGTATGACATCTCTTTTGTCAAATGTTACATTTAGATTCGAAATTTTTGAATCTATGTTTAGAGTTCAACTTTTACGTTTGATTTATGTTGCATCTTCATACTATGGGGGAAATCTCGACATGGTGATAGTATTGTTAGATATACAGATTAAGTTTTACAAATTATACATTTTATCCTTTTAAAAAAATTATGTTTTTGCTATTTGATGCATACACGTTTATAACATTTATTTTTTATTGTCAAAATTTTTATGAAAGTAATACAGTTAAATTATTTTTGCAGGGTACAAAAATTCATGTTTTTATTCCTAAGAATCTTATGTCTACGTATGAGTGTGTTGTGATTGAAAGGAAGGATTACATTTTACAATATAATATCATTGCTCCAAATTCTAATATCATAAAGTTCACCAAACATAACTACTGCTTCGAGTTTCTTCCTTCAACTCAAATGACTAAATGTGGTGAATCTATTATTATGAGGCTTATTTTTCAGTTCGTTACATTTCAAGATATACTTAATCAGACTTATGAAGAAGATTCAATTTTTCAAGGTAAGTTCTTTTTATATTTTGAGTAAAATTATTTAAATTTTATTCACATAAAATTAAATTCATTTTTTTTCCAGATATCCATGCACATGTTATTTTCATTGGACAAGTGGAAACAGTCCATGTATATGGTGATATCATACATAGGACAATAGAACTTGAACTTGAAGATGGAAGGTAACAATTTTTCTTTTTGTTCATTTGATGTAAGTATTCATTTTTTGTACTCAATTTTTTTATAGAGGTACGGCTATGAAATGTATATTGGAGCGAGATTTATGTGAACAATTTATAAATTGTGTTGTGCGAGAACCTGAGCCTCCCGTGACTATTATTCTTGAATATTCAAAGATCATCCATCCGAACGGAGGTCAGTAATTTTATATTCAACCAAAATTATTATTATTATATATAATAATATTAAATAAACTCTATTTTATTTTCCAGAGAAATGTTCACAAATGATATCATGGCTACCAAGATGCATGTCAATGTGGATCTATCTGGAGTGTTCGGTTTAATGAAGATTTCACCGTTTCATACTAGACTACATCTTTTTTAAGTTTGATTTTAATTTGAGTATGTTTGCGTTGCTACAATTATTTCAGTATATGTTCTATCTTTTCAGACAGTTGTGTTCTATATTTGAGTATCTTTATTATGAATGTTTTTATATAATATTGATGTTGCTCTATTTTTTTATTATATTCTTTACACTCAATATGTATATAAGATATGATATAATATCGTACTATTTTTTTTTTTAAATGATAATATACTAAAGCATACCAAAGAAATACTCGCGAACCATAATAATTTTTATGATACGTAACATGTGTATGCCGACTTAAGCATACAATGTTAACTTAAAAACATAAATTAATTGCTTATTAAAACCGCGAACCATAATACATGTTCTGATGAGATATCTGAGTTTTCAAATTGGATTTTGAAAGTTGGAGATGGTGAACTTGGGAATAGCAGAGATGACTTTGCTGATATTCAGATTCCGAAAGAAAATCTTATTTATGATGTAGTTGATCACGTAGCTGATTCAGAATTTTTTTGCACGCATGGTTATTTTGAGGATAGAGCAATACTTGCTCCAACTCACAGAGAAGTGGATGCATTAATGAGAAGGTTTTGTCTATAATACCCGGTGAAACAAGAGAGTATTTGAGTTTTGATACTATTTGTAGATTCGTGTATAGATCTGGTGTTCGTGGAGAATTGATTTCCATTGATTACTTGAACTCGGTCAAGTGTTCCGAACTTCCACACAACCGTTTGTTATTGAAGGTTGGTGTCCCTATAATGCTTCTAAAAAAATATCGATCAATGTAATGGCACCAGATTAGTCGTTACAAAACTTGAAAATCATATTTTGGAAGCTGAAATCATATCTGAAGAAATATTGGGAGTAGGGTATATATTCCCAAAATGACCCTGATTAATTCTGTTGATACCTTACCTTTTAGAATTCAGAGGAGATAGTTCCCAGTTCTTTTGTGTTTTGCAATGACTATAAATAAAAGTAAAGACCAATCTTTGTCCACTGTCCGTGTATACCTTCCGAAACCAGTTTTTACACTGGACAATTATATGTTGCAGTCTCGAGAGTTAAAAGTAAAAGAGGATTGAAAATTCACTATCTTAATTCTAATGGAAGGCCGTGCAAGTATACAACACATGTAGTCTATAAAGAAGTTTTCAGAAACGTTCAATTTTAAGTAATATTATGTTATAATAATTTCAGATAGAATGTGTGAATTAATTAGAAATTTTCAAATTTTCTATTTATTCATGTTTAATGTTTTTTATTGTTCGTCGAATTATAATTACAATTTTAATATTATATCAAAATTACAAAATATTTAAATTAAACAATATTTATATTTATAAATTGAAAATAAAAATAACATTTTCTTTTCAGTCCGCAAAATTCGCGGGGTACGCACTGGTAATAGTTATTGACAAACTAAGGCGACAAACATGTATTTTCTTTATTTTCATTCCTATTATTTTCTCCATTATTATGGTATTAAAACCCTGAAAATTTAAGTTGTTGCATTCAACTATTGTATATATTAGAAATTGTACGTCAAGACAACCCCTAAATATTTTTGTTATTGAGTTTTATTTATTTATAATAACTCAGTCCAACTTAAAATTATATCATTCTATCAATTACTAACAAATAATTCCACATCTCTCAATAATTGATTTCAGGAATCATTATTGGTAAACAAGCTCATTTGCATCCATAAACCAACCAAAGGTTGGACGGATATATATATATAAAAGACTTTTAAGTTTTTTAAGTTTATTTTTTTTTTTTTTTTTTTTTTTTTGCTGAGCATAAATAAAAGACTTTGGTTAAATCAACCTCCATTAATTTTAGTGTACAAACTCTAATTCCTCCATTTAGGTTTTTAAACAAAATTACTATAAACACCTCAATTTTAAATCATTAACCATTTGTAATATATATACATATGAAGAGATTTTTTTTCTTTTTACAATTTCACCCATTTTATGAGTTTTTAGGGTGACATTATTTTAGGGTTAAATTTTGTTAAAATTGTGTTTTTAAAGCATTTTCATTTTAAGAACTAATTGGTAATATAGTTTTGGGAATGAATTTTCGGTTTTCGAAACATAATTTGTGAATTTGGGAAGAAAGACTCCGATGAACTAATCTATAATTGTGAAAGTTTGTAACATTCTCTTTGAACGAGCAAACACTTTTTGTTAAAATTTTAGGTTTCATGTTGTTCGCTTGTGTAACTTGATTCAAGCGAACAAATTTTTTTTTTTAATGTTTGTTTAAGTTCACTTATAGCAATCGAACAATTGCAATTTTTTAATTTTTTTTAATTATGTTCTGTTATATCAAGCAAACATCATTCTACATGAGTAATACAAACATTTAACAAAAATATATTTTTGTCCAATTTTTTTTTTTTTGAAGTACGTACAATAAATCTAAGAGTTTGTTTAGCCACTGTCTTAATAAAAGTGATTGGTGTAAAGTGTAAACAAAAATACGTTGATGGGATTTGTAGTTTTAAGTAAATAAAAAGTTGTGGGGACTCTAATGCAAATAAAAGTGAAACTCGTGCTGATGGTGTAGTAGTGACAATTTGTGAAAGATGGAAAATTTGCATGGAATTGGGGAACGGTTGTCGGGTGCCGGAATTTGGTATGCCGTATGAGCAACAAAAAACATGAAAAAGCAAAGGGAAAAACTGTAAAATTCACACGACTACGTGCTTGGAAGAATAAATAAATTAAAAATTAAAGTATAGCTTTTGGTCTCTAGCTTTCACAATTAATTTCAAATGTAAATGTAGTTTAGTGTGTTGAACCATGGAGCTTAAGCCACTGCGTCACATTTTCGATCGCGCCAAAAATTTGAGTCTTTAACGTAGAAATCGAGTTTAATTGGTTTTAGTTACGACTTTATTTTGGGTATATATATATATCTGATTAATTGTAATCGAAATATCACATAAATTAGTAAATCTCCTAGTTTAATAGTGCCCCCAAAGGCAGTCAATTATTAACGAACTGACTCAATAAGTAATGTGTTCTTTATTTTCATTCTTGTTATTTCTCCATCATAGCAAATCAATATCTAACATAGTGGCAAAGAAGAATTTGAAAAATGTATCATTAATATAAGAATATTTTGTATTTCAAAAAACTTATTAATTATCTTACTAATTAGTGGTCTAGGGTTTATCAATTTAGAATTTTCAAAACTTATATTAATTGACACAATTTCATATGCACCTGGTGCACTTACTCAACAGTTGATGTTGTTTACATTGAAAAATATAATTAGATTACACTGAAAAGTTCACACTTAAAACCGATTTTCAGTATAAACTTTTCAGTACAACCTAACCAAACTTTGCAGTGTAATCAAATCATACTTTTCAGTGTAAACAATATCAACTGTTGAGTGAGTGCATCATACACTAAATGCACAAGAGAGTTACTCTGAACAATTATTTTAGTTAAACACTTTTTGGAATTAATTTAAATTTAACACTCCCTCTGTTTCAAAATAAGTGTCATTCCAGAATTTTTTTATTAAATTATAAATTATAAAATTTGACATATATACCCCACATAATCTCTAAAAGATCTATAATATTTTGATAATCTTTAACAAATTTGTTATATTTTAATATAATCCCTAAAAAATCTCTTATATCTTGAATTCTAATTTGGAATAAATTAGTAAAAAAAAAAGTGAAAAATAACTAAAATAATACTTATTTTGAAACAAGATTTAACCTCTAAAACGACATTCATTTTAAAATGGAGTGAGTATTTAATATTATATCCCATCTGGTGGACCTTTGTGGAGGAGACTTCATTTTATAATTTTTTTTTTTAATTAGTGTATAAATTTTGAAAGAATAATTGAGAGTTAATTTGTTATAAAAATTATCTTGAAGTTGTCAAATGATTTTTTTCTTTTTGGTAATTGGCGTATAAATTTTAATAGAATGATTGAGAATTAATTTGTTGCAAAATTATCTTCTTGAATGAAGAATAAAAATAATTTATCTAATTAAGATTATCATTAACAATACAATAATAAATCCCTCAAATAATACTGTAATTTATAATTTATTTGAAATTTATACTAAACTTATAATTAAACTGTTTTGAAGTATCAAATATTTGATCAGGATTATTAAAAATTTCATCAATAGTATAAAAAATCGGAGTCGATGATATCATATATTAAATGCTATTGTTATTTTGTAATACCACTGACCCCAATTTCTTATACTGCTACTGAAATTTTCAATACTCTTAATCAAATATATAATAGTTCAAAACAGTTTTATGATAAATTTATCATGATATATATATATATATATATATATATATATATATATATATATATATATATATATATATATATTGAATATGAGAGATTTTTGTGTGCACTTAAGTGCATAGCAATGAGCTTTGAAAAGTCAAAATTGATTTGAAATTAGACAAAATTCAAGTGCATGCTTTGAAAAGTCAAAATTGATTTGAAATTGGACTCAAAATCTAATTGCATATTATATAATGAGCTTTGAAAAGTCAAAAGTGATTTGAAATTGAGCTCAAAATTCAAGTGCATGTTATGCATTTGGGTGTATACAAGAATTTGTGATTGGATATTTATTTATGGCAAAAACCTATATGATAAATCAGGAAATTGGAGATGAAATGAAAATTGAAATCTAAAATTGACAAGGGGTTTTAATTTTTTAGCATTGAAGTGAGGCTAGAGTGGGAACATCGATGAATTATGTGACCGGAATCATATTTCATTGTGGAGGTGAAGATCCGCGAGGAGCGAGATATGCAAAATATGTGATTGTTTTGTGCAAAAATTGGGGGTGGTGACGTGGTGTAGTGGCGGGTGGTGGCAATGGCGTGGTGATGGTTTGCGGTGAGATGCAATTGGGTGGGGATCAGCGGCTGTGGTTAATTGGTATGGAGGAATTGTGTTGCGGCTTGGGAGGCACGACTTAGTTATATTTTTTTGGTTTTTATTTTTAATAACCTATTGTTTTTATGAGGATTTTTTTTAAACGATTGTTTTATGAGGATTTATTAAAGCATAATAGTTTTCAAATGTTTTTAGGGACCGACTATAGTTATTAAATATAAGATTTTTTTTTATATTTAAATGTTTTAGTAATATTTTTTATTTTTTAAAATTAATATCCAAATTATATAATTAAATTTTAATTTGAGAATTTATTTGATTATAAATTTATTTACTTTTAAAGTTATTTTTGGTCAACTAGCAGTTTTCATAAAAAAACTAATGGACGGGACTAAACTGCAAAAAAAAAAAAAAAAAAAAGGACCAATTTCGCACTTAGGTACAAAATGTGCTTTGGATCAATTCTCTTGGAGTAAGTCTTGTATGAGACCGTCTCATGACATTAGACAATGTGAGAATTGGTGTAACTAGGGCATTGACTCATTAACACTTTGGTAGGGATATGTGTTAATTTGTGTTGTCTCATGCCATGAGATGGTCTCATACAAATTTTTGTCATTCTCTTGGGACCAAAAGTGCAATTAATTTTATTATATAATGAGTAGGTCTTGTGTGAGACTGTCTCATGCAATGAAACATTGAGATGTAGTATAAATTGAGTATGACGCATTAACATTTTGACATGAGTGAGCGTTAATTTGTGTTGTCTCATACAATGAGACGGTTCACACAAATTTTTACCTTATATAATATATATTTCCTCCGTTACTTTTTAGATTGCTCAAAACTATGGAAAAATTATTTTACAATCTAAAATTAATCAATTACAAACATCTCTTATTTACCCCTCATGTCACTCCATTTTGCAATATACCTTTAAACAATAAACTAAGTTCTCCTAAATAAAGTGAAAATGACCAATATACCCTCAATCTTATCTCTTTTAATACTATTACTAATATACAATTTCTACATTAAAATATGTACTATTTTATATGAACAATCTAAAAAGGGACGGAGGAGTACTATATATATTTATTATTTTAATTAAATAGATCAACATGTTGGGCTTAAAACACTTAAGTAAAAATTCAAAACTAATCTGTTTACATAAATGAGCTTAATTTAAATAAGTCTTTAAAAAAAAAATCTAAGTTTAGCATATTTATTAAACGAATCGAATCGAGTTGGACATCAAAAGATCTAGCCGTGGACCCAATTGAATAGTCTGATCTATTTAAAAGGTTGAGACTTAAGTTTTTTAGTAGGATTTATATGAGATTGTCTCATGGTATGAGACAATGAAAATTAGTGTAATTAGGGTATTGACTCATTAACATTTTGATATAAATATGTGTTAATTTATGTTATCTCATGCCATGAAACAGTTTCATACAAGTTTTTGCCTAAATTTTTTAATAAAAAAAAACCTATAATAAGAAATAATAACACACTAAAAACTAAAAAATGAGGGTAAAATAGTCATTCCGACATACCGGTATGTAATGTACTTATGGGCTATGGGGATGCTAATCAATGGCATTCCCCTGAAATTATCGAATATCCCACCACATGACCAGTTTTGGACCCCACCAACTTTCATTTTCCCCACATTAATAAAATAATATAATTATTTCTTTAAAAAATAATTAATATTCACCCGTTTGAAAAATATATCTTGTTTTACAAGTATTTAAAAAGTAAATATTATATGTAAAATATAAAAATATTGTGAGTAAAACTTAATAATAAATTATATAAATAAATGCATATTAAAAATATAAATAATTGTAATTATTTAAAATAAAAATATTTTTCACTGATAAATTAATAAGACAATGTGGATATTTATAAAACAAGTGAACCATTTTTGACACGTATTCACTCCGTCCCTTATTACCTGTTTTATTTCATCCATTCACAAACCAATTTTCTCATTTATTTTCATATCAAAAAACACTTACACTTAATTTATTATTTCTATTTATTACTAGATGATGCTTAACTCTTCAATTTTATTAGGAGTATTGTTGAAAATAAAGTAGATAAAAGATACATTGATTGATATTAGTGGAGTGACAATTAAAAATGAATTAAAGGACTATATTATTATTAATTAATAAAACCCCCAAAATTCAAAACTCTCTATATCATTTTGGTTTTGACCACGGTTCCGTTTTGAACACATCAACGCCTTGTCGCCGCCCCTGCGCTCTCTTTCTCTCTCTCTCTGCTGCAATCGACATAAAAAGGCGCTTTCTCTCTCTCTCTCTCTCTCTCTCAGATTTCTTCACTTTTTGGTGCAGAGGTACATTTATCAACTGATTATATCCAAACACCACGCACGCACGGTGTCTTCAACTGTGACCTCTTCCAAAAGGTCTTCTCGACCTTTTCCCTTTCTCTCAAATCGATAACCGTCTCCCTGGGTTTTGATCACACGGCTCTGATTCCTGCTTTCTCCAATCCTGCCGCTGGGATCGCTTCTCTCTCTACACGAGTAAGCCCATAATTCTCTCTCCAAATCATTTGTGCATCATCATTAATCACTGCCACTCAACATTTTGTCCGATTAATCATTTGCACATGAAAAGCCCGTAATACAGGGTCTTTTTTTTATTTTTACGCTTGTTTTTACAGTGTTGAACACCTCTCTGGTACCCAGAGCTGTGTGTAGAGTTTTCGTCATTTTGTTGATATTTTTCAGGGTTATGGGGTTTTTCTCATGCACTGGACGTGGTTTTGAGGCGTTTTTTGTGAATCGAGTCGTCTTTATTTTGGCGAATTAATGGGGTTTAATTTGAAATTAGATTGGTTCTTCTTTCGGAGTTTAGCTGGTGGTTTTGTTGCTTATTCATTGCATGCAATGAATGACTTCACCAAATCATGATTGGGTATTTGTTTAATTTTAGGGCTGATGGTGACATCTAATTTATCCTTCTTTTTTTTTTCCTTTTTTTTTTTAAATTTTTAAATCATGTTGGTGAAGAGTTGGTTAATTAGTTTTATGCAGACAGGCACTGTTCAATAAGTTTTTTTTTTTTTTTCACTGTTCTTGGATTAGGGATGGTAATTAGGGTTTGTTTACCTCCAATTCCGTGTACTTTTAGGATGAAAGTTAAGTTGCATATTCTAGCTTCTCACTTGTTGTGCTTTCATTCTCTTTTGATGGGTTGTTACCTATGGCATGGAGAATTTTGATCCTTTTAATTAATGATTCCAGTGATTCTTCTGGAATCATTTGTATGAAATTGATTGTGATCTCTTTAATTTTGTTCATATGTGCCGCAAGTATGTGTTAGACCACTGGACATGATATGACTTTTGTTGAGGTTATGTTTATTAATAAATTGTGTTTTGTGGGGCAGAGAAGAGCTGGACATACTTGGTTGAAAACTGTGGTACCATAAAATTTATATTCATTATGCCCTTATTCTTCATTTTCAGAATATAGTCATCCATAATCTTTTTATCTAATAAGAATTTGTTAAAAGAATATTATCCATCATTTTTTTTTTTTTTTAATTTCTTGCTTTTGTAGTAAGAGCTCAGAATTCTTGATATTCTGAGTATGGAAATGAATGACCACAGGAGAGCTAGAAGGAAGGACCCTGTCACTTATCAAAATGGTGATATGAGCTCATTAAATATTGAAGATGACCATGATCCTTGGACTGCCTGGGCTTACAAGCCTCGCACCATTACATTGTTGCTCATTGGTGCATGCTTTCTTGTGTAAGTTGCTTTATTATTTCACCTTTAATTTTTGTGCACCCCCTATATATAATGGTACAAGTACTGATCATGAACTTGTTAGAAGTTTCAATATTGTTTTTCTTGATTAAAGTTGATTGCTTTTATTTTTTAAGTTTCTTGGTTCTGATGAACATCTTTATGGAAAGAACAAGAGAACAAAACAACATTAGGATCATCTTTTGGTGGCATTAGTGAAATAGTTTATTGGTATCTTATATTTTTTATTTAAAAATACTTCCCAGATGGGCTAGTGGAGCTCTTGACCCTGAAAGTAGTTCAGAAGGTGATCTTGATACGTCGGTTAGAAGGTGTGATCTTCTGCAAAGCTTTATCACATAGCATTCTCAATTTTCAGATTGGCTTAAAACTTCATTAACTTTTTTTTTATTGCCTTGGCAGGGGTTTGTGGGCTATGATTGCAGTGTTTCTCGCATATAGCTTGTTGCAAGCTCCTTCGACGTAAGTTGTTTTCTAGTTTTATGTTCATATATGAATTCCCATTAGTCGTCAATTTGAAGTTCCTAAATCTTTCAATTCATCCCTTGATTTTGATGTCACTTGTTTGCTGTCATGCTGTGTTAAGTGAAGATATTGGCCAATGATTGGTCTTGTTTATTTGTCTTGCTGTGCCAGGTGAAGACATCGGCTAATGATTGGTTTTTAGTTGCATGTTAATAACCTTTCTAACCTCTAAATTTTAGCTTATATTTATAAGATGTTATAAGGTAGAATTGAAAGTTACAAAATTTATATGTTCATAAGCTCTTTTTTATCAAGTTTGTTTCTTTTATTTTTTTTCTGAAACTGTTTTCTGAATGTGCTCATATTCTTATTCACAGAGTACTTTTCCGGCCACATCCTGCAATTTGGCATCTGGTTCATGGAATGGCTGTTATTTACCTCGTGGCTTTAACATTTTTGCTCTTCCAGGTTGGTTTTTATGCAAGGAACTTACATTTTCTTTGCCTGTTTTCGTGTTAATTTTTTGTTTTCAGGATCTTAAGTGATGGTCAGGTAACATAGTATGTATACAAAATTTCCTGGAGAAAATAGGAATGTTTGTCAGACTTCCTTTTGTAAAGTTCATTAATAAGTTCAAAAAGTTCAGCGTAGGATGTGGTAGCAAGCGAACAGCTTATATGAAATGGTTTCCTGCCCTTCCGCTAGTTTCTATTATTTTCTCATTTTTTTAGAGGAGTGTGCACAAATCACCTTTGCATACATTTGCAATATATGGTACAATTATGATGAGTTTTGACAAGTCATTAGAATCTCTTAGTCAGTTTATACTATAAAAAAATTAAAGACAAGCACTGTGACTTCTTATCCTTATGGATATGCCAATACTCTGATTGATTTAGGGATTTACTCCCCTTATATCCCTTATGAAATCTGTGTTGATTGGTGTTTGGTATTTATTTTAGAATTTTCTAATGTATCCGTTTGTTCTTCTTTTTTTCTCCAGAAGCGTGATGATGCTAGGCAATTCATGAAATTTCTGCACCCTGATCTTGGTGTTGGTAAGGATTTAGGCCCTCTGTCTATTTTCTGTTATGTTTGTGTGGGTGAATGTTAGTCATTCTTGATGTGATGGACCATTTTATTAGCATATTTGCTTGTAGGTAATAGTTATAAAATTCCTTTGTGCAGAACTTCCAGAAAAATCGTATGGGGCTGACTGCCGAATTTATGTCCCTGAAAATCCAACAAGCAGGTTTAAGAATGTTTATGTATGTTATCTTTATTTTCCTCATGCCTTTATATCTTCTGTCTCTTGTTATGTGTATCATACCCCAGGAGTTAGATTCGTATGTTTTATTCGTTTGTAGGACACACTTTTTGATGAATTTGTTTTGGCTCATATACTTGGATGGTGGGGAAAAGCTATAATGATTCGTAATCAGCCTCTCTTGTGGGTACTTTCTATTGGTTTTGAGTTGATGGAGGTCAGATTTGCTTCTTTCTGCTATCCTGTTGTTCTTCATTCAATTTGAAGCAAGTGCTGTACATAATCGGTTTTTTTCCCCTTCTACAAAGATGTCTATTGTATGCTGAGGTGATTTTATACTGGTTTTTTCAGCTTACCTTCCGTCACATGTTGCCCAATTTCAACGAATGCTGGTGGGACAGCATTGTTCTTGATATATTAATCTGCAATTGGTTTGGTAGTATTCTGAGCTTCTCGTCGTTTGTTTTCCCCTTAGATAATTATTTACATAACTGACAATTTCCATAAATGATAGTTTACCAAATTTTATTTTGCATCCTGTCCAATACACCCATCCTCTGTTAGTTTTTTTAATCAGTATATGCATTATGGTTTCCAGGGGCAATTTGACAAAACAGTTTGTGCAACTTAGAAAATCAGAACTCCTCCCTTCCCTGAATCTCCTTGAGTTTCTACTTTAAATTAATAATTATCGTGGAGCCCCTTTTCACATGCAAGAATCTTTACTCTACAGGTATTTGGGCTGGAATGCGTACAGTTCGTTATTTTGATGGTAAAACTTATGAGTGGGTTGGTATAAGCAGGCAACCAGACATCATCAGCAAAGTATGTGTGTTTGTAATATATCTTGTGAAGTTTGTTTTCCGTTTTCTTTAATCTGCTACAGTGTTGTGAATTATCCAAATTTACTGTGATAGGACTAATCTTTAAATTCCATAAATACAAATGCAGAGAAAAATTTTGTGCTTCGGATTTTTTAGGTGTTTCATCCTTCTGTTCTCTCATTTAGCTTTGGACAGACAATTTGGGCTTTTTGCAACTCAAATGAAAGGCCTAGAATCACACTTTTTATTTTTTATTTTGAAGGTGCTCCTCTCAGCTCCTTTGGATTTTAGAAGTTATTCTCACTACTGAGTTGTGGTTGCAAACACCCCTTAAAGCAACAACAGATTTAGCATAAGAAAAATAGCTGGCCTAGGTGTTGGGGTAAAAAAAGATTCTACTTTGGCCATGCATGTTTGATTGGCAATGTGTCCATATATACTTATGTATATTCTAGCATGGTGTGGCTGAATATGATTATCTGTCATGAGTTTTTTAAATAAAAATACAAGAATATATTAATGTCTCGTTGAAAATTCTTTCCAATTCAAGTTGGGAGCTGGGATCAATACATTTTACCGGAAAGGACTCTTATGTTTTAGTGTACTGAACTTACGCTGGTCTTTTTCTTGTTAGCCAAATCCAATGCTGTAATGTTAAAGATGCTTGCTTATTGTACCATAACCCTTGTAGTTGTTGGCTATGTTCTATGAAAAGAACTTAAAATTTATCCTTTTTCACTTTTCAGGTCAAAAGAACACTGGGGCAATTTACACCTGCCAGATGGGATAAAGACGAATGGCATCCATTTCTTGGTCCGTTCAGATTTATTCAAGTTCTCAGCCTTTGCATTGTTTTCTTGACTGTGGAACTCAATACGTTCTTTCTGAAGTTTTGTCTTTGGATTCCTCCTAGAAACCCCCTCATCGTATATAGGTTGGTATTGTGGTGGCTTATCGCAATACCAGCAATTCGTGAGTACAATTCCTACCTACAAGACAGGTACAATATTTTCCTTTCTGATAAGGGTTCCATATGCTCATCTTTTTTTATGCTCATCTTTCGGTTTTTCTTTTCAGAAAACCCGTGAAAAAAGTGGGAACATTTTGTTGGCTTTCCCTGGCTATCTGCATTGTCGAACTCCTAATTTGTATTAAGTTTGGACACGGTGCGTTCTTTTCTCCTCAAATTCGCCAGTTTTGATCTTATTTGTTAAAAAAACTCGTTAAAAACTCTATATACTCTACTCCTTCCAGGGCTATTTCCTAATGCCATGCCTAGATGGTTGGTTATGTTTTGGAGTTGTGTTGCGTTCGGACTCATGGTATACTTGGGTGGATGGTCATGGAAACTGCACAGATTAATAAGGAGAAAGAGGCAATAGGTTCAATACTTATCATGTTATCACTATTCTTTAAAGAGAGCTCTTTTCTTTCTTTTTCTTGGATAATCAACCTTGTACATAGTTAGCACTTGAATTATAATTGTAAATGTATTATCTTCTAGGTTAGATCTACAATTATTGTTGTAGAAAATCTTGATTCTTTTATTTAGCCATGGTCAAATGTTAAATCTTTTTCCCCATAGCTGAGTTTACTTTTGGAGCATGGCTTTGCTTTTCGGCAAGCAGAATTTGTGTGAGGCGGTATTTTGAAATATACCTTGTGAGAGCAATTTTTAATTTGCTTTAATTGTATAAACAGTTTCAAAAGAAACAAAACTCAGTACTATAGTGAAGCAAACTTTTTATAGATAGTTAAAACATATGGGAATTACTTATTGTATCACATCAGTCATAATCATATTTGATTAATGGCGACAATTATGTAATTTTCCATGTTATATTTTACCAATTTCTAGTAGTTCTTGCTTCATTCTTTCCTCAGTTTCACCGATTCCTTCGTTGTCTAAGCCATGACTCCATATTCTTGTATTATGTTGTTACCTTATATATTTATGAAATCAATACTAAATTTATACCCCTCTTTTAAATTATGAATATCTACCAAGTAGGGGCTAAATGTATGGCCCACCTATAACCTATTGACATCTGTTTATTTATCCAATACACCCATTTTATAATTGTATGTGATGGTAAATGTACATACACATGTATTGAGCAAAATATTAGGCCCGGCCCTAAGAATATTAATCTACGTACCTTCTTATGATTCAATGCGAAATTTACTAGGTGATTTTTATGTCAAGTGATGAAAAAAAAAATCAATTCTGAGTTTGCAAATACTCAAGTGATTCTTTTCAAGAGTGATTTCACCCCTCAATTCTGCAACTCATATGCAATCTTTATTATAATATTTGTTTTAATGGTGACAAATATGTAATTTTGTATGTTATATATACCTTACCAACTTCAAGCATTTCTTGCCTCATTGTTTCCTCAATTTCATCGAACTCCCTCATTGTCCACATCCTGACTTTATATTCTTGTTACCTTCTTAGCTTATATTTTATTCACATCACATATAAGCAGACATATAAATGATGATTTACTATTCATTCAATAAGGATATTTGACAGTGATTAAATTACATACATGCTTTTCACAATATGACAATGTCACTACCAATTTCTCTACACTCTTTACTGCACAAGTATATAACCACCTTACTTATTCCCAAATCCTTATTTGCACACACTTTTAATCTTCATGTTTTGGTGACCATATTTCACTATGAATGGAATGGTGTAGTAGTGAGCTGCTTCTTCCTCCACGCGGTCTTTCCCCTCACGATTTCTTCGTTCTTCTTCTCGCCTTGGACCTGCAGTAGGTGAGTGTAGCTAAAATGCGGCGACCACAATAATCCGATTCCCTGGACGTTTTCTGAAGATATGGAGTGTCCATTGAGGCCAGTTTTATCTCCTTGAGGCTCACAAAGAGATTGCACCACATCTGAACTCCCACATTCTCTTCTGTACTCCAATATCATTTCAGATAACTGATGCTTCTCCAAAAATTTATCAGGGATTGCCTGAAACCATTCATTCATTCATTGCTCCATGCCACTTTCACTTACAAATTTTCAACCAAGTTGTTTTTTCTCCGTGGAAACAATTTGTATATTATACAAACTAAGACTCTTTCATTCCAGTTTAGTTGGCTACTATTACTAAAATGAGTCAAAATTGAATGTGAGAGTTGGGTACCTCAAGCATCCATCGGACATACTTGACGTTGTTTACGTGATGGTTCATGTCCAAATCGCTTCTCTTTGGCTGCAAAATGACAAAAACATGAGTTTGAACAGTTTTTATGGAACAAACTATACACCAACTAATTTCATCCACCTTCAAGTGGGAGTTGACAAAAAGTGCTTTGTGGTCCAGTTTTTGGATCTTCTCGGGGGTCTCTTCTTGTATAGCTTGTTTCTGAATAAACCATGGTGAGATTTCAGCCCTAACCTCGTCCGGCATTTTGGAAAGGCGCCTCGTCTGTTGATTCATCATCACCCATGTACTGTTCCACACAATATAATAGTTTTATTAGTAAATATGTAATCTGTTTCACCAGCATATATAGAGCATTACCTAGTAGCACGTGCAAAGACCAGGCCTGTGGATTTACTTGTGAGAAACCAATCTCTCCTCATTCCATTCTTCCCTGATGCTCCAACCCATGTGTCTATTTCCATTACCTCTCCCCTGTTTACATATAACATACAAACGTGACAATAATAGTACTTAACTAACTAAAATGTACATGTAACAATAGGGAATGTTAATTACCAGATTGGATAATGATCAACTTGAACTTGCATTCTTGAAACAACCCAGATAAGGTTGTTCTTCATCATCCCATGCGTCGCCCCAAACCCGTCGCTTAGTAGACCCGACATCCACACATGGTTCAGTGCCGTTTCCTGCATTTCCTTCAATTCTGTTCAACAAATGCTAAATTCACCTACTTTACAGCTGTATGTGATGGTACATAGTGCTAAAAATATTGTAATACAGCAACTAATATTGTTGCCATAAAAATTAATACTGTTGCTTATAAAGAACTAATATTATTGCCTAATATCTACTCGTGTATTCTTACCTGAAGTAAGCTGAGAATGCTTTCGATTGTTGTTGTTTTATCGGGGCCAACTTCGTAAGATCGAATGACGACCGTCTGTCTGTACCCGACCCCCTCTTCGATGATCATCCCCTGGCGATACGGGTCCACTAGCTGCTTCGTCGTGGGGATGTTCTGTCGCTGCATGTTTTCGATGGCGAAGCCATGATCACGTCTCAACAAATCCACCTTCGCTGATGATAAACTTTTGGTCCCATTGATCTTAACACAGTTGAGTATCTGCTTATTTGATCTTCTGTTGATTGAGCATTGGATGTAAAAAGTGGGAGTTAGATGAAGTGTGGATGCCATTTCCTTTGTCAGAAAGGGGGGAATAGTTAAAACTGTTGTTTGATTGTTGTGATGATTATATAGGTGTGCGGCGGAAAAGACTAAACAAAAATTGATACATTTTAGAGCAACAAAAAATCCAACTTTTCGATGATGCATATTGAATTATTGATTGGTGGTTTATTTTGATGGGTGATGTGAGCTGTGAAGTCATTACTTAGCATTTATCGAAATCTTGAAAACAGGACAATACTCACTAATTAAGTGTTAACTAATTGTTTGAATACAGCTTTATACCTTAGTTTTCCTGTGAACTTGGGGGGGCTTTGGGACTTTCCATGACTCCAAGCTACACTTCTTTGGTTTGCAAGAAACAAAATGGATGTTTTTAGTGTCTCCAATCTTATTCTATATATGGAACATCATATGTTACAACAAAAATAACTTGTAAAAAAAAAAATGTGAATGTCCTAAAATTTGTTATTTTATTACGGCGAATCTATGGGGTAATTGGAGGCTATTTTTATTTTCAGACCGATATCACTTTTTAAAACCAATACTCCCTTCATTTCAAGACTATCTTCATACTTTTTATATTGATTTTTTTTTTTTAGTATATAAAGATAGAGTTGAGAGACATAAATTGAAAGTGTGAAGAGATAGTCATGGAATGAAAACAGTATTACTTTAAATTGTATCACTTAAAAAAATGTATGTAAGGTGATATTTCAAAACAAAAATTTAAATCGTAATATACATTACATTAAATTTTTTTTTACTATCACTCTATCGTTTTACAAAAAAAATATGAAAATGTAATATTTTAAGGTAAAAAAACTTAAAAAGTGGTACATTTTACATTAAAATGTGATAGACATTTCTATTGAAATTCTATTGAAATGTGAAAATCTTCACATGATAATCTCACATATAAATTTTTGTCTTTTATTTTCTTACAACAATAAATTTAAATATTTTATTTCACATTCATTCAATTATTGTTTGATCCGGTAAGTATAAATTTTTATAAATCAATTTAGAGGTGACTCATTTAATCAATTACATAAAAAGGCAACTCAGGTCAAAATAACACCTACTCCGTTCAATAAAATTAAAAAAATATTTTACCCCCTCAACTTACAATTTATTTTATTTTTATACATAATAATATAATATATTTATTTTCTTCCGGTGCAAAAATAAATATGTCTAGTAAAACTGAACAAAGAAATACATGTTTAAACCTTATATAATGTACTTGATGCTCATTATGAGTTGAGTTCACGAGCCTTGTACCCATTCTCAGTTCCGAGTCAAATCAAAATAGAAAAACTCTCATTGGGTAAATTTCATAGAGAAAATATTAGACTCACCATTAATAATAATATTAATTCTTATAGATAATTTTATGAATAATAATATTAGTTTTTATAAGTAATAATATAAATGGAGTACCGTGAACAATGTTATTGGGTATCAAACAATATCACACGTAAAAATAACATGAGATGATCATAAAGTTCATAAGTATGGACAAGTATATCCATTGATATGAGATTTTTTGGAGGAACCAAAAAAATAAAATTTGTGCGGATTTGGCTCAAAGTGAGCAATATCATACCAATGTGGAGATTGAGGTCCATACAGGTTCCTAATAGTGGTATTAGAGTTATGGTCCCAAAGGAAACGATGTGGAAGAGTTTCCTAGTGTCAAACGGGAAAAAAAAAACAGTGAACGATGAAATCTTTGTGGACTAGGCGGGGTTGACCTAGATAAAGCGGGTCGTTTGCAGTGAGTCTTGGTGACATAATGAGGTCTCTACGACTAGGTGGGTTGATAGAACGAGTTATTTGAGGGAAATTCAGTGGTTTTTGTTTGAGAGAATAATTATTGGAGTATCAAACAATTTCTCACATAGAAAATAGAAATCGCATGAGAGGATCATGGATGATTATATTAATGAGTATATATAATGTGAAATTGGTTCATACATGAATTATTAAAGGATATTAATTGTTTCATTAATGAGTATTAGTTATTTTTATTAAAGAATATTAATTATTTTCACTAAAGAGGCTTAATTTATTTTTGGTAAACAACTAATATTCTTTAGTGAAAACAATTAATACCCGCCAGTGAAAAAATTTATACTTTTTAGTGAAAATAACTAATATCCTTCAATGGTTCATGTATAAATCATTTTCACACTATACTTTGTCTTTATAAATGTGAATAAATATCTATATTGGTATGAAACTTTTTGGTAGAATTCTAAAATCAAATCCGTGTGAGCTCGATCCAAAGTGAATAAAATCATACCAATACGGAGTAGTAAAAATTGTTTCCGTAATACTTCGCCAATTTCATAACTTTATCCGTCAATTACTGTACTTTTGGGCTTTATAACATCTGATGATGTAGATTGCTAAGATTCCATGGAACCTACCATTTCACATTGAATCCTTGATAATTACTATGGGAGAGCATATGCAAAATACAAAAAATTTGTGATTCCATGGAATCTAAAATTTCACATTGAATCATTGACAATAACTATAGGAGAGCCTATGCAAAAAACGAAATTTTAATCATACTGATATAGTGATACGTGGTTTGCCAAAAATTTGTACTCCACCTATCCAAAAAAAAACTCCTTCAAACTTTGAAATGCACGGTTTAAAAAAGAGTATATGAATCTATAATTAAATAAGATAATGATACTTTAATACTTTATTGATTTTTTTAAGAGAAAATTGTTTCTATTTTAAAAGTATGAAGAGTGTTGTGGAATGAGGGAAAAAGAAAAGTGTGAAGAATCTCCGGACGGCAGGAGTATACATCAATTGTGTGTAGTATATATACAATTAATATGTATACTTAAAAAAGTTAATTGTTTCACTATAAAATAATTTAATGGCATTGAAATTTAGAAGTATACTCATCTTTAGTTGGTTCGAAGTCTCAGCGCAACTCTTCTTTCTTTTTTCGGGAAGTGGTGTTTGTAATTGATGGTATCTTTAAATTAAAAAATTATATTGATTTTTATATAAATATTCTAAGAATGTAATCTTTGAAAATAAAGTGGCATTAATTAAAACTTCAATTTTTTTTAATAATCGCTATTTTAGCATTTTATATAAATGCGACTTAGAATTGAGGTACCCTTCACCTCACACAACGGTTAAAATTAATGTAGACATGAATTTGTTTCAAACTAGGATCGGAAGGTGGATGATTGATTTCACAGTGATTAATGAGAGTTGATGGAGGGATGAAATGGGCCAAGTAAAATTGGTATATCTCACTAATTATGAATTGGATACTATACGAGTCATCACGCCTTGCAGTCTCCTAAATTACATAATTCGACTTTCATGACTATGGTGAGGAAGGAGCTTGCTTCTAATTCTATTTATTTTTATATTCAGCTATTTGGTCCAAAAACCAACTAATCAGGAGAATTCATAACCCTCCGTCTACTAATTAGGGAATTATAGAATTGATTAAACCTTAAACCTAAAGAGAAGTATATTCCTAAGTCTCAAATCCTCACCACTAGATCAACTTTTGAAGGTTTTTTGTTTTTTTTTTTTAAATTTAAATTCGATTAAGCGTAATATCAATGTGTTGACACATTCTTCAGCTAGAGTGTCTCTGGTTTTTAGAGTTTTTAATATTGGGTCAAGCTTTCAAACTTTGTAAATGAATTTCTCAATAAGTGTTTTTTTTATCCTTTATTTATTTCATTTCAAAATTTTGAAGTCTCACAAAAATATGAGATTAGAAAAGTAAAAGAAAAAAGTTACATCTATTACTTGAGAAATCTAAAATTCATTCTTAAAGAATTTAAAATTAATCTATAACTAATGCTACATCTCAAAAATTAATTTGAAAAGGTGTACTCTCTCCATCCCAATTTTATTTTTTCATTTGTTAAAAAGATCTGTTTCAATTTTATTTTCTCATTTTTTAAAATAAAATAAAGTGCATTTACTTTTTTAAACTTTATTTATTTAAATACTACTCCCTTCGTCCCAATTTTATTTTCTCGTTTGACTTTACACAGAGTTTAATGCTAGTGTTGAAATATAATATTTAAATGAATAAAGTAGTCTTGAAAATGGTGAATGATGAATAAAGTAGTGTTTAAATGAATAACATAAATGAATTGTAGGGGTGGAGTTTAAAAAAGTGAATCACTTTATTTCTATTTTGGCGATGGGAAAACAAAATTGGAACGGACTTTTTTGGCAAATGAGAAAATAAAACTAGGACGGAGGGAGTACAATTCAACTCTCGCATTAAATTATGTGTAAAATCAAACGCGAAAATTAAATTGAGACGAAGGAGTATTTTTTTTTTAAGGATTGTATCTTTTCATGTAGCTAACGGAGTTCGGAAATATACCATGAAATACTATTTTCCCCTTTTGATCGTGTTTTTATGGTCGAAAACGGGAAAAAAAATAACAAATGGTCATGTAATTTTGCCTAAATTCATAAATAGTCCTGTAAGTTTTTATTTTATCAATTTTAGTATTTTTGGTATCAATTTTAATCCTTTTCACCGGAAAATTTAAATTTGGCCAGAAAAGCTACCGGAAATTTGTTGTAGCTTACCCAATGAACCAAAAAAAAAATATCAAAATGATGAGCTCGCTGAGAAGAAAAGAATAATATATGTCTTGACCTAAATTTTACCGTAAATTGCTCGGAAATTAGTCATGAGAATAGATACAATTCACGATTTTGAAACCTCAATTCTTGGGGTTGGTGCAATCGAAACATAAAATTAATTGAGAGGTTCTCTTCTTGAATGCGAGAGGGTTCAAATTATATTAGGGACAACCCTCAACGTGACCAAAATGAAATAATAGAGCAACTTTCCAGTCAAATTTTCAATTTTCAGACGAGAACGCTAGCCAACAGAAAAGCGCCCTTTAGCACATCCAAACTGGCCCAACTATAATGCGCCACATTCAACGCCAGGAAAAAAATAAAAGGAAATATCGGTTCGGAAGCCCAGAAGGACCAATCAATCATCTGCTCTGTTTCCAGCTTCAGTTTCGTGGCAACAATGGCGACCACTGGAGCGCTCATCTACAATCCACACCTCAACAATAATACTTTCTGTTTCAAATGCTTAAATTCAAACGCTTCTCCCAGAACTCTTTTGAACGCCAAAAAGAGGAACCCCAATTTACTGGGCCTCTCAAATGGGGCACAATTTAAGAAATTTAGCACAAGAATTTACTCTGCTTTTGAAGATGACAGTCAGAAGCAGCGAGGAATCAGTACAAGCAGCAGTGTTAATGGAGCTGGGCCTTCTGTTGGTATAGTAGAATCAATCAATCTTTCTTTCTTAACTTGTTAATATTTACATGATCTTCCTTTTCCTTTTTATTGTAGTGGTTTGGTAGTTTTGAGTTGGTTGAATTTTTTGCTATTAGGAGTAGTATCATTAATGTTTTCCAGATGGGTTGTTTTGTTGAATTCAAGTTCTTGATTATGGTGTGTTGTGCTTATGATAATGTAGATAACCTTTTGTCTTCAACGGGTGGTCATTATGTTAGATAATACGCTCTTCCAAGAGCTTCTACTTGATATATTACTCGCTTAATTTCAAAAAAATTTGCAACAAAAGGGAATAAAGGAGGCATAAAATTTCCAAACCTGCAGAATGAAAGAAGGCATTACACTGATTTCATTATTTAAAAGAGGGGATCACTTGCTCTATCAAGTCTAACAAAACTACTCCTTTAGTTAGATTTTAGCATTTGAAACTACTATGGATGTTTTTAGTAAACTGGGTTCAGATTCTCGTGTTTCAGATTCTAGTGATGAGCAAATGGAAAATCCTTTTCTGAACAATGAGACAGATAGTGGAGGAAATTCCATATACGATTTTCTTTATCCAAGTAAAGAGCTCCTCCCCGATGATCAAGAAATGAGTATATACGACCATCTGGAGGAACTGAGAGACAGAATCTTCGTCTCAGTTTTGGTCGTCGGAGCTGCTATACTTGGTTGTTTTGCGATTTCAAAGGAACTCATTTTGATCCTTGAAGCTCCAGTTGCCGCCCAAGGTGTTCGTTTCTTACAACTTGCACCTGGAGAATTTTTCTTCACATCTCTCAAGGTTAGATTCGTTATGTCTCTTCACATTTACCAGTATTTCTTACTATTGGTTATATACTGATACATTTCAGACAGATTATTCATCTTCTATGATGTGTTTCTGTTCCTATGCCCTTATGATTGAGGTAGTGCATGCAGTATTACCTGATCAATGTTCTGTTTAAAACTCGTTTGATCTTCTAACCCTTGTTGAAGTAGGAAGAAATACACTTATCTTTGTCCTAGAAGATACAACATCCTATATTCTACTTCAATAAGCAAAATCATGTCTAAAACTAATTTAACCTCCTTGATTTCTTAACTTTTTCCATTTCATCCATAAAAAACTAATTTGTAAACCTAATAAAGTCGAAAAATGTTCATCGTTGTCTGCGGAAACTTGGAACAAAAGTTTCATCTTTTCTTAAAAACCTAATGTATTATCATCTTTCTTTTGCAGGTTTCAGGATACTGCGGCCTTCTGTTGGGGAGTCCGGTAATCCTGTATGAGATCATAGCTTTTGTTCTTCCGGGTTTAACAATGTCAGAGAGAAGATTTCTGGGGCCTATTGTTTTTGGATCATCAATCCTTTTCTTTACTGGCATCATCTTCTCTTACTTCGTTCTTGCACCAGCGGCCCTTACATTCTTCGTTAATTATTCCGAAGGGGCCGTTGAGTCAATATGGTCTATCGATCAGTACTTCGAGTTTGTCCTTATACTCCTCTTCAGCACTGGATTGTCTTTCCAGGTAACTCTTCATCTTTTAACAAGATGGTCCTTTTTCAAGTGGTTCCTAATGTTTTACCTTTAGCTAAGACAAAAACCTTAATAAACTTGGTTCATGGAAGTTTTATGGTAAACTTTCTATGTTACACAGTACCACTTCGTATGCTAAAGAGTATTACTTTAAAAAAAAAATCACGCGAGCTTGATTCACAGAAGACCTACCTTTAGCTAATGGACATATTTTGAAACCTTGTATTCAGGTTCCAGTTATACAACTGCTTCTCGGACAAGTTGGTTTGGTTTCATCAGAGCAAATGCTGTCCATTTGGAGATACGTCGTCGTGGGGTCCGTGGTTGCTGCTGCTATTCTCACACCATCAACCGATCCTCTTACTCAAGTGCTTCTCGCTGGCCCCCTTATCGGTCTTTATTTGGGTGGTGCTTCGGTGGTGAAACTTCTAGGGAATTGATCAATTTTCCAGTGATTAAACTAAGTGTGTTAGATGTGAAACTACAATTATATGTATAAACTTTCATCCAGAAAGGAAAAGAATTGTATATCAGAAAACTTGTCTCATTGATCTTTACTCAATACATAAAACACAGAGATAACTCAAAACCCCTATTTAATTTCTTACAGCAAGATTCTCCATTTCTGGAACAAGATCACCTACCCCTAGTTCAGATTCTAATTGTTTCAATGAACTCTTTAAACCAGAGGAAGCTCTGCCAAAATCTTCTGTAAAACCTTTCAGATTTTTCAACTCCGTCTCTGTTTCATTGGTGAAGCTCGAAATTTTTTCCAGAGCCACCTTGATTGCAGAGATTTCTTGGGGCGGATAAAGGCACGCCCCAAGTTCATCAACCTGTACTCCAATTCCTTGGATTATCTTCAAGAGTTTCTCCAGAGAATCTACTGAAATAGCATCAGAACTTTCTTGTTGAAGCAGCGCGGTAATGGATCGAATTAGTTCTTTAACAAACACCAGAGTTTCAGACACAATGCTTGTGGTCAGCTGCACGATTTTCATCTCTTCGGGGGATAGGTCGTTGCCCAAGTCTCCATCACATGAATCATCATCGCCATTTGATTTATCTTCTGGTTTAGTAAAGACATCATCTGTTGGGTCAGACGAAGCTGGTTTTAGTTCATTCATTTCACGAAGAACATCTTTCATGGAAACTGCAACTTGTGTCATTGCTCGTCCAATGGCCGTTACATTTGTTGCAGGGGTCTTTTTAAGAGCAGCACAAGCCTCCCAGACTGCACCTACGTGTTGTGGGATTGAGAGTTTCTGGGCATTATTCGATGATCCTGTAAAAATCAGGAATACATGATCCGGGAATAAAATTATCACCATTAGATGATTTGAATAAAAAAAAATAGCAAAGAAACGTACAATATGAGTACCTAGAAACAGAATATCATGTAATTCAACTTCAATACTTGGGAGAAGTTAGAACTTAATTAGTTCTTTCTAACCTAACATGTTTCTAAGATTTTCCAGCTAGGATAATAGATCTTTCTAATCTTCTCTTCTGGTAAAAATTTGTATGAGAGTCTCATACATGAAACGAAACCAATTTACTATATTATTGACCCATTAGTCTATGAAGTATGACCCAAATATCAAAGTGGAGCTCCGTCTCATGTATCCATTTCACACAAGATTCCCTTTTCTCTACTTGGATCAAGTAATATCGCAACAAAAGCATTGAACCAACATACAAAAAGAATTCATCCCCATACAACTATAGAAGGGGTGATAAAATTGACAGAACATCATATTGTTAAAGAAAGTAACTTTAATTGAACACATCCGGGGAGAGAGAGTACCATATGAAGAGACAGCCTCCTGTAATAGTACAAAGCTCCGGTCAACAACTTGCTTTCTAATTTTATGAACGCATGAAGAAAGAGTTGGGCCTGCACCAATCAAGCTTCCATGGGAGAGTAAGAGGAATCCTTGCAGCGTATTGAAGTATGCAGCCATATTTTCTTCAAGGGCTTTAACTCCAGGTGCTTCTCCAGTATAAAGCATTCCAACTACATTCAAAACAGTAAGGTGCAGCTATTCAAAGGCTCAACTTTGATATTCAAGCATATAAAAGTGCAAGCACTTAATGAGAACTTAGTTGGCTAATCACAAAAACTCAAATGTAAACAATTTCAATTTTGATTATTAAACAGTAAATACACTTGGAGCACAAATCCTAATATGTGGACAAAATTTATCAGCCCCTATAGAATAGAGAGGATTATTTGCAGCATGAATCCTTCAACTTTTGCCAGTTACAAAACTTTATAATGTAGCTTTAAAGGAACCATTTATCCATTCAAATAAACAAAGAAAATAACGTACTCTACAAAGTGAGAATAGTGGACACGCTCTTCCAAACAACACACACACACACACACACACACTGGATTGAACAACATTCACAATGATAAAATATAAGAAAAAACCATCATACTACAATTTACATAACAGCAAAAAAAAAGACCAGTAGTGGCTTGTTTGGAGACTTGTTCACCCATCTGAATAACATCTTTCCAGCTCACTTTCTCAAGTGATGAGGCCGGCGTCTGATCCAACATCTGCATAATTCCTCTCTAAAATTACACAACTACAAACCAACAGAAAAACCAAAAAGAACTCGCCATATCTGTCGCTTAAAAAAACCAATAAAATCTCCATTAAAATAAAAATTCCCGATCAAAAAAGGTTATTCTGGAAAAACCTGAAAAGTTTCATGAACGTTGTTGAGATGTTCGCTAAGAACTCGGCTCAATTGCTCCCTCGCTGCTTTCCCCATCTCAATTACTCACGCCCAATGTGTGGTATTCTTCTCTGGCGATTTCAGGGTTCTTACTGGGGTAAGGGTTCTTGCTAACTATAACTATTTGAGAAAATAAATAAAATAGAATAGAAACAAAACTGACAAAAATAAACAATCTACACTTAGGGGGTCCGATACATTGGGGGCCCAAGTGATTGGGCTTTTTGTTAATACAAACTCTGGACTATTGTGACCCATGGACTAAATGATGCTTTATTAGTTCTAATTTCATGGACTATATACCCCTCCATGTTTATTTGATACCCTCACCCACTTAATTACCCACCTTATTTTAAATAAATATTATATATACCCCCATTAATATATCTACATTATATTACTCTTACTCCTAATACCTCTCTTACTTATTTGTTCAAAGAGTTGATACATCCCCACAAACTTTTTTCTATCATAATATTTACACTGCTTTTGATATCCATTTTAGCGTCGACAAACCGATGAGCCACCACCAACAACGAGCCGCCGACAATGCCCCACAAAATCAAATTAAACTCTTCCATATCGTTATTTTTTTGTCCTTCTGTACGTCGACACGAATCAAGCGATTCTGCACAACGAGATGAAGCGTTGACCCAGGACTCACGGCGGCAAAACACCGACAACGACGAGATTTCGCAAACAATGATTTCAAAAAAAATTTGGTTTAAAATTTTCGAACATGATTTTTCGAAAAAAGGTTAGGGTTTCGAAAAAGACTTGTCGAAAAATAACAAATATTTCGGCAAAATATTTTTGAAAATCTATATTTCGACAAGATTTTGTCGAAATACTAACCATATTTCGACAAGTTTTTGCCGAAATCTTAACCATTTTTCGAAAAACCAGGTTCGAAAAATTAGAATCGGGATTTTTTTCCAGAAAAATATAGCAATTTCCCTTAAAGAATTAAATTGTTATATGCTTTACTCAAATATTGGTCAAATGGTGAGGCTTAAGTTGAGGTGATTTGATGGTGTCCGCGACAAAGTAATTCTGGTTGCGTGTTGTTTTACTCAATTACCTGCACATGCTTGCTTCACCATTGTAATGGAACAGGAAACTAAGGTTACATCACCATTGTAAAGATGATAAAATGGTGGACAAGATGAATTTTCTCTTCTCTTCCCGTATCTTCACCGATTCTCTTCTTGTGTTTGTGTACTATCTTGTGTCTTTTGGTATTCTAGTGGGTGTATCTATTTTTTTTAATTATATAAGAATATAAAAATCATTTATATAATATATTATAATAAATAAAAAATAGAGTGGGGGTATCTAATAAATATGGATGGGTATATAGTAGAACCCTTCATTGTTTTATCAAATTAAGGACAGTTGGTTGGGGTAATGATTATATAAGTAATGAGAATTATTACATTAGTAGTGCGGAGTATTATCAATACATAGTAGTAAGATTGAAAATGAGTTATAATTTATCTATCAAAAGACTTCTCATTCATTACTAGGGGTGAAAAAGGATCGGATACGGACGGATAGTGCTTATACCGTATCCTAAACCATATTTTTTTCTCGAATTCGGAGTCGAATACGGAAAAGCCGAATTCGGATACGAATTCGGTATATTCGGTATACGGATACGGGAAGGATATCGAACGAATCCGGGCCGGATTCGAATAACTATAATCGGATAATATATTTCATATGAAAATCATCAAAATGTGATTGAAACACATAAAAAAAACCACCTATGCAATATTTCATAGAAGTTCTAATGCAAATTATAAAAATTATTATTATATTATATAATATATAATATATATTAATATTATATTATTATATATATAATATATATTAATATTATATTATTATTATATATATTAGAATTTAGAATGGGACTGTTATTATATATATAATATATATATTAATATAAAATATAAAATAAAATATATTAAAAAAATCCAGATATCCGGATATCCGGATTTGATATCCGGATAATATCCGATAAAATATGGTAAAAGTCGAATACAGTCGGATATTCTGTATTCCGAATCCGATTCCGAATTCGAAGTCAACTATCCGTATCCGATTCCGTATCCGCCCGGATACTAATTTTTTATACCGAATTCGATACCGACCGGATACGGCTCCGGATCGGTCGGGAAATATCCGATCCGTTTTCACCCCTATTCATTACTCCCTACTTGAATGTCTCTTCAATCGCACTAATTTCTATTACCCTATAATCATTATCTCAACCAAGTGCACCCTAATTTTTTTTAAGAGAATGCATTTGACTTCAAAATTTATATAGTGATTAGTATTGTTGTGATCTTGAGTTTACGTAAACTCACGTTCAAGTATCATTGTTATGTATATCAATTAATATTAGCGTATATATATGGTGAAATTGGTTCATACATGAATCATTGAAAGGTATCAGTTGTTTTCAGTAAAGAGTATCGGTTATTTTCACTGAAGAGTATTAGTTATTTTCACTGAAAAGTCTTAGTTTATTTTCACTGAACAACTACGACTCTTCAGTAATAACAACTAATACTTTTCAGTAGAAACAACTAATATTCTTTAGTGAAAACAACTAATATCCTTCATTAATTTATGTATGAACCATTTTCTCTATATACTTTGTCCTAATGTTATTATGCATATGCACTGTCACTGTTAGTTGATATACATAACAGTGATATATGAAGAAATCGAGTTTACGTGAACCCAAGTTCACACAAATTTTTATCTTAATATGATACTCCCTCCATTCCCCATATTTATTCTCATTGAGATGGACACATAATTTAAGAAAAATGAGATAAAGTAATTAAGTAAAGATATTATGGGGTTATTGTGGGTTACATTGATGAATAAAGTAATTGTTTGTGAATGTAATAATAAAATATTTCCACCATTTAGACTTACATGTATTTTCATATGGATTAAGATATGGAAGTTATTATAATTGAAATATTAAATGTTTGTTTTATTTTACCATTTGACCCCTATGACTACTCATTTACAAAGATAATCACAAGTAAATAGGAATAAAAATGCAAATGCAAATGTAATGATACCTTAAATTTAGTAATAAGTCTATATTTGTGGAACGAATGAAAATGGAAAGTAAACTTATTTTTATGGGATAGAGGAATTAATCATAAATATATAATAGCAAAATGATTTCCTTAAATAGTTTAGGCGACAATTGATTTCGTCCATCGATCATTTTTTGTAGTTTTCGTATTAGCCGTTGGATCGCTATGGATATTTTTTATGGTATTGTTTTAATGTTTGTCTTTAAGTTGCATTTAGTGTGGTTAAATAATTTTTTCATTGTTATGGTTTTGTTTTGGTATTGTTTTAATGACTGCCTTTAATTAGTGTGACTGTTACATTTTTCGTTTGCCTATATATACGTTTGTTTATTGCTCATCCATTCATCATTCGTACGTATTGCATTTGGGTTTTTTTTATGCATTTTATATTTTTTGTTATGATGAAATCGAGAAATTTTATTTTGAAAGGAATTATTGTTAATGGTCTATTTTTTTTTGTTATTTTTTGCATGAGCATCTGGAAGATCGCTTACTTTTCAGTTTGGAGGTGAAATCATTGATGAATTGCTCGACCTATACAAGAAGAGCCTTGTTGCTAATTCGACCGTTTTTCTGGATCCCAACAACGATAAATCCATTGTGATTCTGGTTATGCTTAAGCACAAAGTCGACTAACATTCTGAGTGTAATGACAAATCTTCACTATTACACGTTGTAATAGGGGTCATATGTATGATATGTACTAATTATCTCCTTAATAGCTGGAATAAATCAATATAAGTAATCGTTGATTCAGTCTCAGTTACACTTAGTTGATAAATTCAAATATAATAATTTATCTGATCAACAAAATAAGACCTAAAGATTTGATATTGTATGAATCAACTTTAGAGCAAAAATTGATTATAGGATTGTATTCAAAAGCAATATTATAGGATTAAATTTATATTATATAACTAATTTTGTTTGGTTGCCTCAATTTAAGACCTTAAAAAAAATTCAAATACTGAAATTTATTATCACATACCTAATTTTTTAGTTGTATTTTAGTTAAAGCATATCTGCTGATGTTATTGATTCATTAGACTTGATTTTTTTTATTTGTGTAAAATTTTTAAATTGTTATTATAAAGTTGAATATATCTTCAATATAAGAAAATATAGTTGTGATATTCCATCATCGTTAATACAACACAATAATGGTAAAATTATATGGAAATTTTCATTTAGGAACCCATAATTTACATATCTCATTCCCACTTCTTATAAAATTTGTAAATAAAATTAGAAGAATTTATGATTCAGTAGATAATGCTGAAATTGTAGGAGATGGGGTAATAAGGAAGAGATTATCAAACTTAGGCAAAAAGAGTAAGGTTGGCCTGATTTTTTTTATAATTAACAAATATACATCCTTGACTAATTAATTAATCATATTAATTTAATTAATATGTAAAGATGATAGATGTAATTCATTATAATCTATAAAGATTAGATGAATTAATTCCTTAAATATCAGTAATGATATCCAATGGTAAAGTTATATGGAAATTTTCATTTAGGAACCCATAATTTACATATCCTCACTTTCTATAAATTTTGTAAATAAAATTAGAAGAATTTATGATTCATTAGATAATGTTGAAATTTTGGGAGATGGGGCAATAAGGAATAAATTATCAAACTTGGGCAAAAAGAGTAAGGTTAACCTGGTTTTCTTTATAACTAGTGATTGTAAATCCCGTGCTTCGCACGGCCGGAATTTTTTATATGTTTAAACTATAATAATTATCATGTTTTAATTATAAAACTAAAAATCCACAAATTTTATTTTAAAAAATATTACTAAAATTTTCTTGAACTCAAATTAACGATATTTTTCATTAAATTTTTTATATTCTATTTATAATATTAAGTAATCAATACGTTAAAACAGTTTCATGATAAGTTTATTATTAATCATTTTCATATAAAACTTACTCTTGGGATAAGATATAGATTGGACTTATCACACTAACATTTTAACATAGGCGTATTTAAATTTGTATTATCTAGTTTCACGAGACAATCCCACACAATTTTTAAGCTAAATAATTTAAACAATAATCAACAATATAATAATTTTTTAAATAATACCTTATCTTTTAAAAAGAAAAAAAAAACCAAAATCAAACACAAAATAGTAATTTATGACTTATTAAATATTTGTAAAAATTAATTTTATGGGTTAAAAGAGTGAGAAGATACTCTACAAATAACTAAAAAAAAGGGTAATCAAATAAAACTAATTATAACAACTCTTTTATAAGGATTACTGTCATTACAATGTATGAACAAATTTATGCCTCAATAAGAACATAACATAAAATATTTGTAACACGAGCCTTTATGATCTAGTTATATCAAAATTTAGTGAGACGAAGAATGCGACAATATGTGTTACCATTGAACATGGATTTGTAACTAAACAACTTTGTTTTCTCTTTGAGTATGAGTAAATGAGCGGGATCTTTTCGCACCCTAAACAAAATTCTTTTCACTTACCTCAGGTAATTTTTTTTTCACAACTGCTTTGAGTTAGTGAAAGATACGATCTGATTCTTCTACCTTAAACACGATATGAGATTTTCAATGGATATTTCGAGTGAGATATTTTTTTGGTATTCTTTGGATGATTTTGAGTGATATTCTGTGAATGTTTTAAATCCTTAAGCGCTAATATTTTAATTCCCTCAAGCGTACAAGTTAATTTTCAAGATACTAATAGTGGGTGTTGTCATTGTTGGGAAAATTTCGAGCAAAGTAGTCCCTCTTCTGGTTCAAAAATGGCAGGCACGTACTTGCTCTAATAGTATTATTTATGAAATATTGTCAATTTTATATATAGTTTAACACTAATTAAGGTTTTCATTAAACTAATAGAAAATTATTGTATGATTTTTGAAGAATATTATGGCATTTAATATGTTAACAAATATGCAGAATTGAGTTTTCTTAAATTGGAGATTTTCTGTGAACACCTAAAATAAAATTGATTAATATGTTTAAAATTTTCTTACGTGATGATAGTGCCTAAGAAAGTTTGGAAAAATCTTGTATTAGTTGTTTTGGCAAAGTTCATCCGGTGAGAGTCATTATATTATGCAAAGTAGATAAGTTCATAGACTATAAAGTTAGAAGTATTTTCACCTCCAGGCACCTTAAGGCATGACTTAAATTTCATCTCCGCACAATTAGGCTATGAATTAGATGAATAATATGAACTATTTGACATTTTACCTCCACCCAGTTTTAGCCGCGACTCAATTTCAACTCCAACCTGAAATTTCAATTTCACCTCCAAGCACCTCCAGACGTGACTTAGATATTCATTTCTGTGCAATTTCAGGTTACATATAAATGCTCAGGTTTGAATTTATGTTCGATGGTGATATGTGCAGGTTTGGCTGTTCATGGTGTGTGGAGAAATTGCAATGGAGTGATTGAGAAATCACTATTCCTCCAACATCAATATATATATATATATATATATATATATATATATATATATATATATGAAAATCACACTTCCTTCAACATCAATTCTATTATAATTCTTTAAAATAATTTTATCATTTTAATTTACACAATTCAACATTCCCAACAAATTTATACCAACTTTAGTGGGACGAAGCATGTGACGACACATATTACCAATAAAATTGAATTCATAATAAATAAGAAACAAATATTCAATTCTGACATACTTCAATATAAGAAAACTCGATTATTTTACAAAAAGGTTTTCACCCGACAATGTTATGTAACAAAAAAATAAAATAAAAAATAATGATATTTACAATTTAAGTAAGAAATAAAAAAAAAAAATAGATATGCATCCAAAAAATATTCACAAACAACGTTTAAATTCAGCATTATTGTATTTCACGGAAGCACAATAATTATTCTTGTCCATGATTTGCACGGAAGTCATTTTCATAACTATATTTTTAATGTAATCATTTTTTTTTTATTTTATACATTATTATGATGATATAGCATACTATTTTTAATTAAACATACGTAGGTGTAACATGAAAAGTAATCATTTTATAATAAAATATATATTCATAAGGATAAAAAAATATTTTGTAATTCTTACCATCAACTCATCTTAATCGTAAATATAATCTGTATAATTTAAACTTATTTATATTCAACAACTTCATGTCTTTTGTCAACTTCAAAACAGTGCACACATTCCATAACTCAAATAAACTAATGGTGGCAGAGAAGAGAAGTTATACCACTTGATGCTATAAAAATAATATCTTACCTTTAGATTCAAAATTCAACCTTGGAACAGAAAAAATTATAACTGCTCTTGCTTCGACATCAATATAATTTTACTTTTTTTAAGGTCTAGGTAGTGACGTTTATATTGTAAAAAAGCATTACTATATTTTAAATATAATTATTTTTTTATATATATATATATATATATTTTTTTTTTTTATGTATATAAATTTCACATTTTCTTCGCATGTTGATTTAGCACAAATAATTTAATACAACATTTACTAATTATACATAAGTGTAACGTAAAAAAATATTATTAAATAATTAAGTTTTTCATAATTTTTACCGTCAACTCATCTTAATCGTGGATGTAATCTAAATTTATTCAATTTAAAATTATTTACAATATAATATTGGATAACCACCGAAGGTTTGCACTGTGTCTTTTCTACAATCAATAATTATAATATCAATAGTATTTTAAGTGAGTATATTTATTCAAAGTTATAAAGTGAGATGGATGAACTTAGGAAAATAATTGGTGTAGATAATTGTGCCCTAATTTTTATTTTTTTTATAAACAATCTCATATTTAATTTGATTAAAAATTAAGGATTTCAATATTCAATATTGTTAATAATAAAAAAAACTTATTTATTTTTTAAACAACTACATAATAATAATAATAATACTTTTAAATAATATAATGAGAAACATCTTATATAACATTAAAAAGGAGAGTAGATATTTATAGACATAATCAATTATAATATTATTCAAAAAAAAAAAAAAATCAAAAGCTATGCAATCAACATATACACATTAAACTCCATAAACATCTCATATTAATTCGATTTAAATTATAACGTAACAGATAAAAAAGTTAATAAGTGTATATTTCCTGACATTCACAAAATAGTTAATTAAATAAGTATATATATTAATATTCTTTGGCATTCAAGAAAATTAGATTTATAATCATTGTTAATAAACATACATGTCTATATGTACAATAATAATATCATATTTAATCTATTATGACTTATACATGGTAAATTCAATATAATAAATTAAAATACAAATGAAAATTAAAAAGGAGTAGTGATGATAAATGAAATTCCATGATTTATACATTTCCCATAATTAAAAATGTAAATATTAATGAAAAGGGAATGATAATGAAAAAAGTGAATATTAAATTCTACAATTACACCATAACTAATGTCAGAATAAAGAATTGGTCAATAATGTGCATAATTTAAGCAACTCACTTATTTTTAATAAATGCATGATTTTAGGAATTTAGTTATTAATTAATCGGTGGAATATAAAAAAATCTCCATAACTAAAATATTTAAAATAATTTATTTTAAATTATTAACTTATATATATATATATATATATATTATCGATCACATCAATTATATATATATATATAGACTACTTTATATTTCAATTTTATATATTTAGTTCTATCACCATTGTAATATTAAATTATTTTAAATTTATCTATTAAATAAATTATTTTTTAATGTTCCAAAAATTTGAAAATTACTTCCAACTAAACTTATAACCTTCTAATAAACATTGTAACTTGACTATATACCAAAAACAACCCCATAGAATTCGCAATGTACAATTAAAATGAAAAATATATGCATAGATAATTAGGATTCAAAATGCAAATTACATAAAATAATATTTCAAAAAGGAACAAATTAGAGATGAATGTGAAACAAAAAAATATTTCTAAAGAATTTATCCAACTACAAGCATACATAAATTAATCATAAAGAATAACATTATCTCAACTTGTAGACATCTATGTAAATACAATAATACACATAAAAAATCACTAATGATTGATTACCTTCAATAAATCCTAAATCTACTATTAAAGTATTTAAATCTTCAAAGAAGACTTCAAAAATTCTGACCAATAGAAGTATTATAAAATAAATAAAATCCTTGATTTATTTTATTTTGTTTTACTAAAATAACAATGATAAAATTCATATACTCATTAATTCAAAACCGAAAAAAAGTAATGATAAAGAAAATTCTCAATTTACAATTAAGTTGAAGAATATATAAATAGATTGATAGGAATCAAAATACAAATTATATAAAATTACTAACGAAGAAAAAAAATTGGATGAGTATGAAATTTTTTTATTTCTAAAGACTATTCCAAGCGCAAAAATATAATAGTGAATCATCATACATACATGGTGATTACAATATTCTTTCATAATAATATTGTATACTTTTAAGTACAATATTAAAAATTTAATGCACTTCAAAACCTTATTATGAACATCTTCAATAATATTTAAATCTTCATGAAGAGCTTTATATCTTCGAAAATTTCTTCAATATTCTAAACGATGAGGAGATCAATATCTTCTAAAATTCCAAACGATTACAAAATTCTTCAAATCTCTGATAAATTATCTTCGAATCTTTGAAGAATACTTCACCAATTACATTTACAGATCTATACTGAATATCATCTACAAAAAATTTGTACACAACAACAATTACAAATTTAAACACTTTAAAGATTCTAATCTCTACAATTTTTTTTTTTTACAAAAGAACAATTATAGATTAAATGAGTATAATCTATAAGACCAAATCGATTACATAAGAACGATAAATCTATAGGATCAAATCGATTACAAAACTACGATACATATACAAAATTCTGTACATAATTGAAACTATGAAAAATGTGGTTACAATGTTGATGATCTAAGGGTATAAATAGGCTAAAAAAATTGTAACTGCTCCTAAATAATAGCAAATCAATGACAAATCATACTCTTACAACCATATATGAATGTATCACTATGAACGGTGATGATGAAATGATGAAATGTTGATCTACGGTTGAGAAACGTTCCCTCCAAAAATAAAAAAGGAAAACTTGCTTGTATTATATATTTATAAATTAACAAATATACATCCTTGACTAATTAATTAATCATATTAAGTTAACTAATATGTAAAGATGATAGATGTAATTATAATATGGAAAGATTCGAAATTTATTTAATTATAATATTATATTTACACCACATTAAATGTAATAAATGTACTTAATTATATTATTGATTCAACTAATATTTTGTTAATTATGTAAGTTAAGTTTTGTATAGAGTACAAAGTATTAATAGTAAAAACGATATTATAGGTATAAAAAATGCAAGTATAATAATTCATAATTTTATTAGGATCAGGTATTGTTTTTAGAAGACTATACCTATTTAACTTTCAAGATTAGCGTATATAATATATTTAAAATAATATAAGGTTGATTCAACATTTCATTGTTTATATTATGTTACATTAAAAATAATTAAGAAAAAGAATAGAGTGAAAATGGTGTGTGCATAAGGTTATTGATTGTTTTCATTAAAAAGTATTAATTGTTTATTGAAGGGTATTGTTGTTTTCATTGAAGAATGAAAACAACTAATACTCTTAAAGTGAAAATAAGTAATACTTTTTGTCGATCGAGCTCAAATAATTTGTGTTTAACCTTACAAAAATATTAATGTTCTTTTAATTTTTATTCATACTTTTATTTTGATACAACTACTCATGATGTATGTAAACAATATAACTAATTGAAATATTTATTATGTTAGAAAATTAAGTATATTCGAATATTTTAGAATAAGTACACCCATCAATTAAAAATATTCAATTACATTTACTTTTTGATAAATTTTATGGTGCATCCAAGTGCATAGCATGCACTTGGATTTTAAACTTAATTTTGACTTCAATTTTGATTTTTCCAAAATACATACAAACACACTGAGTTGTGTATTTTTTTGTAGTTGGTGTATTACTCGTGTCTTCTTGGGGTATTATCGATTACTTCTTGGGGTATTGTTGATTTCTGCTTGAATTTTTTTTTTCAAAATCCAAGTGCATACTATGCACTCAAGTGCACACTAGAACTACTCATACTTTTTTTGGATTGGCTATTTACCAAACTTCACATTAGTGGAAAACTTTTTACCAAATTATATTCTTATGTAAAAATACACACACACACAAAAAGAAAAAAAAAACGTTGTACATTCCTTAAAAACCCAATATTCAAAATCATGTACGCCAAATTAAGGAAGGGTCTTCATGTTCTCTTGAGTCTCTCTCTAATAGGTCCTAGCCATGCATTGAATGTGGTTTTAAATATTGGAGACTTTTTATTCCACTAAAAAAGTAGGACTAATTTCCCAATGTTTATGCCACAACCAAATGCAAATATAGTATCATTTTTGTGTATAATTATCAAGGTTAAGATCATATTTTATGTAAAAATGCTATCAAATTGATAATTATGTTGCTTTTTTATTTTTTACACTCCCTCCATTTTAAAATAAATGTCCTTTTAACATTTTGCATTTTTTGCAAAATAAATATCATTTTAGCCTTTTTAAACACTTTTCAATGCATATAAAGTAGTCTATATGTTTGTTTTGAACCAATGAAATCATTTTATTTTTTTTCAAAAAATATAAATTTTGTATAGAGGTAATTATGATAAATATTAATATGTGTGAAGAAACCTAAAAAAATATTTATTTTGAAATAGATGAAGTATATACTATTAGTTTATACCTAAATTTTTTGTATCTTAATTTTTTTGATAAATATAAATATATGACAAGCTATATATTGAAAATGGTTCATATTGAATTGCATTAATTATATTTTTTTTTTCAAATTTTTATTGTTGATAAATATAAATGTATGACATATCATATAGTAAAAATTGTTCTTATTGAATGGTGTCAGTTATTTTTACAAAAGATTATTAGTTATTTGGTAAACCCTATCTACAAATTTTTATTTTTAATTACTTTTATAGTTAAAAAAAAAAGAAGAAGAATTATTAAGCTTACAAAATGTGATTTAATTTTTTTTTTAAAGATTGACTTATTTTGTTTATGGTCATATTTATGTATAGATATTTTTGTTGGTGTGCATTTGTGTGTTTAAACTTTAAAGTAGTATATGTTTCGATGCATTCATTCGTGGGTGTATATAAATTCTATTACTTCTGTTCATTTATCTTTAATTTTTATTAGTTTTTGGGTGGTTTACCAATCTTTCACCCCTTCATTTTTTTTTCAAATAGACTACATTCACAAACAAATAAATGGTTTTTACCGTACTCTCTACAATACTCTCACTATTTCTATTTTATATACATTTTCAAAAAATTACTAATGTTCATTAAATCTTTTGTCTAACAGTAAAGAATTAAAAAAGTAGTGAGATAATGCAAAATATATATTCATGCAAACATGCATGTATATATCTCTATAACCTAATTATGTGATATTTTATGTTTAATCCTTTTACTATAGTCATGGTCAATGATTATGGCGATGAAATCAAGGAAATTTTGGATTTGGAAAAAAGGTATTTGTTCATCGTTACTGTCTATTTAGTCGATCATGCAAACTGCATTAACTTTTAGTTGTGTTTTTTTAATTATTTTAGATTTACTGTTAATTCAAAAGATAAGCAAATATGTGGGTTTCTTTTTCGTGGTTGTCCTTGAGTGATACTTTTGTATCTGCGAGTAATTGTGATCTGGATGTGAAAACAATTAAGTGGATTCTTGAGATGAATATGGTTAGTATGAAATAAATTATTTGTATTTTGTTAATTATATAATTATTTTATTATTATGCTTACTTTGTCCTATTCATTACATTATTTTATTAATCTTGTGAATGTTTTAGGTGAGAATATTTTGGATTTGTGCGAAAATTATTGAATTGGACTCCTACGATAAGTGGTTGTTTTACTCCTGTAAGAAATATTCTCGGAAAGTCTTTAAAAGTGGATGGAAAATTTGAATATTTGAAGTGTGGAATGAAAGATATTCCTTTTGTTATTAGGTAATGCATATCTGATTTTTTTATTTAAATATTGTGTAATTTTGTTATCTTATTTTCTACCTTAAATATTTGTACCTATTTAAAACTTTTGGTTAAATGGTTGTAGATATGGACTACGAGTGATGGTTGTTGATGGGACAAGTAATATTTGTTGTGTTTTTTTAATTTCAGATCGAATTCAGCCAAATCGGGTCATGTAGCATAGTCAAATTTGGGTTTATTTGAGATGGTTTGACCTCAATTATTGTCCTTAATTACAATCTCAAAAGTTATGTTCCCCATTTTGTCACCCACTAAGTTATAATCCTTAAAAGAAATTGGTTTGGTGTTGTTGGACTTTGGTTTGTTGATCACATCTATCACTTTGTTGAATGCTTTGGTTTTTGGGTTTGTTCAATTTTTCCGACGATTCCTGAAACAATACATATTATGTTTCTGGTACAAATTTCAATTTAGTTCCGATTCAAGTGGTTTTGGGCATTGCGGCGGTACTTCATTTTCAGTGAGGAGATTATTGATAGATGTTTGCATTATTTGAAAAAATGAGGTTTGGAAATTGAGAAGGTGAATTGTGGCAATTTTTTCTTTTCTTCATGATATTTTAAGTTTATGGTTTTTAATTTCTTTAAGAATTTAAATTCTTATTTGATTTAGTTTGTTTTTTATAAATTATTACCAAGTTTCTAAATTCCTTTTAAGATTTATGGTTTTTAATGTTAGAAATTTTAAATAATTATTCTGTAACATTTTATCATTTTTATTAATTTATTGTTTGAAATACATACATGTGCTTGGCACATGACACTTTGCGTTAGTTTTTAAACGATATGAATCTGCGTGGGACTACTGTTATAATTTTGGAAACTTAAAGGATCATTTGTGTACATAAAATAATTTATTGAACTATATTTAAAATGTTAGGGACCATTCTGAAACGGGGCCGTGTCCCGTGGGACAAAAATTACAGTTGCCTCTTATAGTATGCAACTTTTGTCCCCGGATTAGTTAGTCTTTGGGTCAAATTCCAATTCATCACAAAGTTGTAATGTTATAATTTTCTACACCCATTATTTTATTGGGTGCACACTCCTTATTTATAATGTTTACTAAATATACCTACTTAAAATTTTAATTTTATCCAACATATAATACTTACACTGATATCTCTACCACTAATCTTATTCAATTTCAGTACAACTCCAACTATACCCACTCCCCTACCTCTCTAATCTAACGTGAAAAGGTCGATTAACGTCATTGCACAATAATTTATCTATCTGATATAACGATTTAAATTGTGTGTGAAATAAATCAATAAAGAAAGGTAATTTGATTTTTTTTATCTTAATGCAATAATTTTTTTCTTAGTATTATATTATATTTTTTTATTAATGAACAACGATGAAAATTGTTATTAGATAATGTATAGGTAATTTAAGTTTTTCTCCAAATAATTTAGTTGAAAGTAAAATGGATCATTTTGAAGTTTATGTTGAAATAAAATTATTAGTATACTTAGTGAGCTTTCTTTGAAATGCAACAAACCTAAACTAAAACATCATTTGGTGAGATTTATATTTCTTTAGATGAATATCTATTTTTTTTTATTGCTTACTGAAACTGTAAATTTTAATATGTCTTTCATCACTTTTTTATTAGACTACCATTATCGGCAGTGTCACGACCCTGCAACAAAGAAGAAGACAAAAAAGGAAAATTAAATTGAGAGTTGCAAACCACCGTGTCAGGGGTTGCAATTGCAACCTCTACACATTGCAAGGTTGTCCAATCAATTTGTGCCACATGACATTATTTGATTAGGTAATTAAATTTTATATGGATCAAATGCTTGCAAATATTGTGAATAATAAGTTATTTAAAAAAATTAAAATTCATATTTTTCGTTTCTCTATAAGTAGACATCAATATTGATATATTTTGAAATATAATCTCATATTCTCTATTTTCTCCTAATTTCGTTATTGTATCTTATTTTAAATGTGTTTTAAATTATTTCTCTTAATATAACTATAAATTTAGAATATTAAATTAATTTATGTATTTTTATACATTTTAAATATAATAAAAATTGATTAGCAAATGCAATTAATAAATAATAAAATAAATATTATTATTTTAGGTTTGGTTGAGTTGTGGATGTGAGTATAAAAAAGATAAAGTTAAGTTGAGTGGTAGGTTGTATAAGTGGATGAGTGAGAAATTAATATTTTATTTTAGGTTGGGTTGATGGGAGGTTATGAATGTGGGTAGTCTTAGCATATGCCAGTATCAGGTGAATTTTTTTTTAATAGAATGAGTTTTATTTTGTTGAAGTATGTCATAACTGTTCATTTCTTCTCAGTTTATTATGGATCATCGCATGAGTAGTCTCACTCTTAAAGCTTGGTGAAAGATTGTTAGATGTCGGATTGCATAAATATGATAAAATTATTTTTAAAAAAATATAATGATATTGATGTATATTGATGTTGGAGCAAGAATGATTTTAATTTATTATATACCAAGGTTGAGAACTTGATATTGATATTTTCAGTTAAGTTCTTTAGTTGATTAGTTTATTTGTATTGTTAAATTTTAATTATGATATAATATTTTGTTATTGTATCAATATTTTATTATTTTATAAAGATGTTAATGATTAGAAAAAATTCACTCTTAGAGTTATAGAGATTTAAGTTTGGTGATTTTTATTAAGATTAGAGGTACTTATTTTTGTTATATTTATCTTAAATCATATGTTATACTCCCTCCGTGTGAGTGTGTTTTATTTCCTTATTTGGGGTGTGGAATTTATTGTGGGGACGCCCAATAGGAAAATGTGAAGTTTAAGAGGGGACAGAGAGAGTATAATTTTGTTCCTACGTTTGTTATTTTTATGTAACTATTTTTAAAAATAAACATGTTTGTTTTTGTTCTTTAACTAAAAAACAATATAGAAATTGGTTATCCTTATTCAATTTAAATACAAATTTGTACATAGATTATTTATTGTAAATTGCAATTATCTTAACTCAATATTTTACTCAATCCACCTACTTCTACATTCACTATCTTAATTCATAGTAATATTTACCAAGTATGTCTATTATAAAATTATAAATTTGTCTAACTTATAATAATTACGCCACATCAGACATGTTATTAGATTAAGATGGGTAGATTGCATGAACTATAAAATAGTATGTTATTCTTTATAAATATATATTTTATAATGAAACAAATATTTGTTCATGATATGTTTGGTTTAAGCCTTCAAGATCCAGCTTGAGGATTACACAAGCAAAACTATGTTTGTTTCGAGATTACACAAGCTAGATTCCAAAATTCATCAAAATCCTAACCTATAACACCTATACTTTCTTATATTCTCTCTCATACCTTCTCTTTTTCCAATAACCCGCACTTTTATTTTTAACAATGTTAATATATATTCGCATCCTACATTTTCACTATATTCTTCTCAAACCTACTCTACCTAATCTTATAAATAAATTTACACAAAACTCAAATCTATCTTTTCACTATTAATGGATTTTCCACCCCCTGTAGCTTAAACCAAACATACCCTATAATTAGAAAAAATTGTATTAATTTTTTTGTGATCAACCATTGTTTGAATTTTTTTGACATTTGTAAAGCATACAAAATGATTATATTAAAACTTTAGTTAAGAAAATGACTTACACAAAGTTTATATATATTTAAAAAAAAAATCAAATTATATTTTTTTATCAATAAAATTATATTTTATTAATTTTTATAGTAAAAAAATTGGAAAAAAATATATGTCGTGCAATTCAAATACAATATTTATACATTAAGTATTTTGGTACATTCCCGGCAATAGATATTGGCAGATAAACGGACGGACTCATTACGCATCAGATGCATAGTGCTCTCACTCAACAATTAGGGTTGTTTACACTGAAAAGTACTACATTCGTCCCTGAAAATTGGTCCTATTTTTTGCATGTGGTTTAATGCGATATGTCTGAAGATATTACATGATTTTTAGATGTTCGTTTTCGAACAAAATGATTGCTAATGGAAAGTTCGTTTCACATACTTTCTATAGACGATCATTTAATTAAAAAATTGACCTCTGAAAACACTGTAATATCTCTGATATATTGCATTAAACCATGTGCAAAAAAAAAATTAACCAATTTTTAGGGACGGATGGAGTATAAGTTAATTACACTGTTAAATGTAGTTATATTACATTTAAAAATTTACACTAAATTTAGTTTTTTATTGTAAAAATTTCAATTTAATCTAATACACATTTTGGTTCAATCAAATTTTACATTTTTTTTTAGTGTAAATAATCTAAATGGATTAGTGGATACATTATTCACTATATGTATAATATAGTTATTCTTTGCGGTGTAACAATAAATATTTTACTCATATATTAAAAAAAATATAAAGTTAATATTTTTTATTAAAATATTCATAGTAAACTTTTAATTTTACTAATATTCAGATTACATTGAATTTTAAAATATATGTTTTGTTAGTCAGACAAATAAGGATGATGCTCAAACAAATATTTTAGGTAATATGTGAAACTTAAGTCATAATATAAATGTTTAATTGAGAGTATAATTTTTTTTATCCGAAGTATCATTAATCTTGATAAAAAAAAATTTAATTATATATATATTTTTAAACAAATTGTAATTATTTAGTTTTATAAATATAATTGAATGATTATTATAATTTAATTTTTTAACAAATTTCGTCCGTGCGAAGTACGGGTTGAACGATCACTAGTATTTAAAAAAAAAAAAAACGAGGATAGATTTGAAAAATGGACAAAAAAAATGAGAATAGATTTGGAGGACGGAAGTTTTTTTTTTTTTTTTTAATAAATAGTTTCCAGAATATATATTCATTATAATTAAAAAGAAAACTGAGATGCACACTACGATTAATTTTGTACTGGAGTGGCAAAATCAGAAATACTGGAAAGACTTTCGGCTAGATAATCAATTCATCATATTTCTCACGAGAAACTATTAAGATTGATGCTATGTATCATCATCTCTAACAGCCAACTTTAAATGAAATACGGTTTATGTGTACCAATAATGATTTTACACGAAGAAAATGAAAACAATTAAATAAATTAAAAAATATAAGAAATGAAATTTACGGTTTCAAACTTCATATTATTTCGATTTGGTAAATTGCTAAAATAGCATCACTCCATCGAGTAGGGGTGTGCACCGGTCGGTTCGGTTTAGCCAAACCGAATATCAAACCAAATTTTTTTTATAAACAAAAAATCAAATCATATTTTGAAAAACCGTTCGGTCCCAAATCGAAAAATTTCGGTTCGATTTGGTCCCAAACCGAACAAACAAACAAAAAATTCACTTCTCTTTGTTGAAATTTAGCTTAGTTTTATTTTTAGCATCTACAAACTTGTTTCATTCAACATCTACAAACTTGTTTCATTCAATTACTTGAAACATGTCAACATCTAAATACTAATTTAAGCAAAAATGCATCAATAACCCTACTACATAATTAAAAAAACATCAACACAATAGTTTTCAAAAGCTAAGCAACAATTTGAAAAACACAATCAATAAAAACATCACTTCTCATGTATTTTATGAAAAACACATATCAACTCAAGCCTTTTATGCGTGAATCAAAATTATCTAATATTTATATTATTATTATATTATATTAGACTATAAGTGATTACACATTAATTTAGTGAATATTAATATATATATATATATATAATATTATTATTATTAAAAAAAATTCGGTTCAGTTCGGTCTATATGGTTTTTAATTCGTAAAAATCGTAAACTGGACCAAAATTAAAAAAAATTAAATTTCAAAACCGTAAATCAAACCATAAACCAAAAATCGAACCAAATTTTATATTTCGGTTTGGTTTGGTCGGTTTTTTCAGTTCGAACCATATTTTGCACACCCCTATTATTGACCAAGTACAAAAGCAGCAACATCAACAATCTACCACTACAAGAAAACATAAAATTACCTACGGAAATTGTCAATATATATGGTTACAAAATTTCCAACTAAAAAATTCGTAGTAGGAATTATCTACGAATTGCCTACAAAAATTTCAATATAGGAATATCTTCCTTCCCCACCTAAAAAAAAAATTTGCCTACGAAAATTCCGTTGGCAAATTGTGCTGTAGGCAAGATTTTGTAGGTAAATGACTTATAGGTAATTATACCTAGAGGTTTTATGTCGTAAGCAAGTTATTTCTAGGTTGAGAAATGTAGAAACTTTCATTATTAGAAATTTTCGTAGGCAAATAGTAGACAATTCTTATTACGAACTTTTTCGTTGAATTTTTTTTATAAGCAATTCTTCATTTTCTTGTAGTATACTAACCATGAACACAATAGAAATACGAACAACAACAAAGTCGAGTTAAGGTTAAACTTTTTTTCGTAATACGAACACGTTCCGACTAGTGTTGACGATTTGATGTGATATTTTTGTAAAATAAAAGGAGTTTTGACTGTGGAAATAATAATTAAAAAATAAAAAGAAATTACAACTCGAATAACTGGTTACAGAGAGAGAAAATAAAGAAAAGAAAAACTGCAGGTGTGACGAGTCGAGGAAGCCCTCTTCCCGCAAGACAAAATTTCCCCGGTAGTGCTCTTCGGTCTTGGAAATTTGCCCCCAAAGGTAAAACGTCACTAACGTCTCCAAGAGTGTAGCACCACAGGTCCTGGAGCTCCGGAGAACAAAACGAGCGCTTCGAACTGGACTGGCTCTTAAGACTCTATATGCAGAGAGACAGAGGGAGAGGAGAAGATTTCTGAATGCGTGGCCAGACAAATGCATGAGGACGCTATTTATAGGCGAACCTCCACTCAATGCAGAAGCAAAAACCGCGTGGGCATTAAATACGAACGCGTTTTCGTTGGTGGCAAGAGTTGACCCAGAACGCATTTCCGTAAATCACGCTGGTAACGTCCCACGAATTTAGCACACGTGTTTTATGTGCTCTTATGAAGTATGGTCCGGTTTGACCTCTCTAACCGGGTGGGTCTCTGATCCGAATCGACCCAAACTCTGTGGACCTGATATCCTAATTCTTGTTCTCCAAAAAATTAGATACCCATTGGGCCCAAGGCCCAAAGTCCAATTGCCAAGAACCAAGACCACGGGCGCGGGCGGGGCGCGGCTCGGCTCGGCACGCGCGTGTGGCAACTTTGATTGACTAGCAATCAACTTTAATTTATTATACTTCATTGTTCCCATACTAATATCATGTATATTAGTATTCCAAAAATCCAATGTGGGATGAATTAAATGACTCATTTAATTCCCAAAATTAGGTGTTGAACCCTTCGACTTTCCGATTCAATTTCTCACTCACCGAAAATCGGTTTTGCGAGTATGAATACACAATTCTCATCTACTCCAAGAGTAGAACGCACTTGTAACAATTAATTTCCGAGAAATTAATTTCAACACCAAAAATTAATTGGTCAACTATTTAAAGTCTCAAATAAACTCTAATACCAATTAATTAAAAAATAATACCACCAACCAATTTTCTCTAACAATCCCCCACATGAGTGAAAATTGAACCTATAGACATGCAGACTCACAGTCCAGTTCAAACACAAAATATTATTGCATTTGGATAGGTAGTTTGTGGCTTTGAACCTTCCATAGTCAAGCATTACCGAGTACACCGGCAGCCTGGTGGACACATTGCCTTGAACCATTCTGCCTTGGTGTGTACTTAGACAGTAATACTGACACAATAATATCTCTACGCTCATTTCTTGTTCTCACATTTTTGTCTGTTTCGGCCATGGACACCCTTTGGATTCATAAGTGTTTAATATCCACTGATATTTGAGGCGGCCTCTCACCTCATACTTACATAGGTGAACTCCTCTTGAGTATCCCGCAATACTCCGTTCCCCACATGGACTTAGGATTCATTAAAAGTCGTATAGACTTAGCCTGTACCACACACGGGTTCTCACTTGGTGTACTGTCCTATAAGGAATGGTCGGGTTACCAAGTGCATTCCCTAACTTCCACAGCTTAGTTTTCCCATTGAACCAAGATCTTGGGATCTCCAGTCAACTTGGTTGGGTTACCACTGCTTCAGCTTACTTTGTGGATTTTAGACTCATTCCTTCTGACAGTTTAGATAATTGATCTCGATTTATACTCTTAGTTAACGGATCCGCAAGATTGTCCTTAGACCTCACATAGTCTATTGACATCACACCACTTGAGATCAATTGTCTCACGGAATTATGTCTACGACGAATGTGTCTAGACTTTCCGTTATACATGTCACTTAAAGCCCTACCAATTGTGGCTTGACAGTCGCAATGTACAATTATCGTAGGTACGGGTTTATCCCAACATGGAATATCCTCGAGGAAATTTCGAAGCCACTCTGCTTATTCACCAGCTATATCCAAAGCTATGAATTCTAATTCCATGGTGGATCGGGCTATGCATGTTTGCTTAGTCGATCTCCAGGACACAACCGCTCCTCCTATAGTGAATACAAATCCACTAGTGGAGAATGACTCTTTAGTGTCTGAGATCCAATTAGCATTGCAGTACCCTTCAAGTACAGCAGGATACCTAGTGTACTGTAGCCCAAAGTCGAGAGTATACTTTAAGTACCTCAAGACTCTCCTGAGTGCATTCTAATGATCATTGCTTGGATTGCTTGTGAATCTACTGAGTTTATTCACCGCACATGCTATATAGGGACGCGTACAATTCGAAATGTACATTATGCTACCGATAACTCTAGCATATTCTTGTTGAGCTACAGGACTACCTCTGTTTTTGCTCAAATGCACACTCATGTCCAAAGGGGACTTTGCAGGTGGATCATCAAAGGCATTGAACTTCTTTAGCACTTTCTCTACATAATGAGATTGTGTTAAAGATATACCATTTGATGTCCTGCTGATCTTGATTCCTAGAATCACGTCAGCAACTGATTAGGCGTGAAATTGTCATGATTCGTAGCTAGAAACGCCCTAGTTTTGGTCGAGTTTATAGAGTATTTAGAGTCAAATGAGCATTATTTCTATACATTGATAAATTTGTCTCTTTGATGCTCATAGGTGAATAGAGGATGAAAAACGGAGTTCGTAGGACTTTGAATCGACTCAAACGGATGCCCGGATGAGAAGATATTGAAGAAATACGATTGGTATTAGTGCGGACGAGGAAAAGTATCATTTGGAAGGATTAGAGATCACTCGAGCGCATAGCTCGAGCGCCACCGCTCGAGCGAATTGCTCGAGCGCCCAAAACATACAGAGAAGATTCAGCGCTCGAGCAGCTCGAGCGCGACCGCTCGAGCGAATGCATCATTCGAGCTACACAGCTCGAGCGCCCATATACTTTTGCCTCCGGATGCGTATTTTCGGCCCATTAACTCCCGTTTCGACCCGGTGCCTATATATACCTCTTCCAAACACGTTTTGAAGGATCCCCAACTTTTAGAAATCACTTTAGACTTAATTTTTAGAGAGAGGAAGAGGAGAAGAACGAGCAAGCTTTACTTTTACGTTGTTGAGGTTTTTCATACGAATTCTTAATTTCTTTTCGTTTCTTAGTTTCTTTTCATTAGCTTGATTACTTTAAACGCTTTAAACTTCGTTTTTATTAATTCAATTTCAGTTCTTCGTATTTATTTTCTTTTTAAACCCTAGTTCATGTTTCGTATTTTCTTTCTTCAATTCGTTATGTTTATGTTCGTTGTTTCTTCGTTTGCTTTTATGTTTGTTAAAACCATGTCTAGCTAAAACCCTTGCATGCTTAGGTTAGGATGAACTCGTAGAAGTAGGATGTGGGTACATAATTAGGGTAGTTTGTGACGTTAGTTTTAATTCTCTTAGTTAATGAATTCTTATAATTAATCTGAACTTTACCTTTAAATTTAGTACGAAAGTGTTAGAGAGAGGACGACCGCATCACTCAATAACAACTAGTAGTCTTAACGAGAAGGTTTAGGAAAGGTTAATTCATCTACCGGTTTAGCGAAGGAGGACGACCACATCACCTTAGTTAAATTAGGGTCTCATTAATTAAGCACAATTCATTAACTTGTTAGTGGATTAGTGAAGTCGATTGCTAGGATAAAGTATTAGGGTGAGAAATCTTGAGCTTTCATTCTACGATCTTTTACTTAGGTTAATTCTTGGTTGTCACAATTACTTTGATTATGTACCTGCTCCGTTAGTATACGTAGGGATTCCTATCCTGAGCATCACCATCTCTCATTAGAACACAACCCTTAGTTAATTTAATTGCTTTAGTATTTTAGTTTACTTAGTTTATTTCAGTCTTTTAATTAATTTCTTTCAAAAAACCCAAAAACATTACACTCATATTAACTACGACGCGTAGATCTTCAGGGATCTATTCGCATATACACCATCCCTTGGGTTCGATAATACTTGGTCCCTATACTTGCCCATACTACAGTGAACCCGTACTCTTGCGGGGAAGCTACTAGTAGAAGCTAGTATAATCGCTTCAAGTCAATGGCGCCGTTGCCGGGGATGGCGTTGTATGCTTTTTGAATAGGACTTGTAGATAGCTTAGTAGTTAGTAGTGGGTGATTCATTTTTCTGTTTTTACTTTTATTTCCATTCCTTGGGCAGTTGCGTTTTGATCCTTCTACTAGTGTTTCAGGTTTATGAAAACTCGCTCACAAGGCAATACGAGCGAAGAGAGAATACCGTTGGACCCTGAGACAATAGCCAGAAGGAACCGAGCCTTCTTGAGAAGGATGAACGCTGCCGACTTAGGAAAGGAACCAATGGATATCAATAATGAGATGGACGATGCTGCCAACGATTTCAATCAGGCAGTAGACCGAGTTGAAGGCACTGGAGTTAGTGGTAGCCAGAATCAAATTCCATTAGGGGATAGCCAGAGCCTAAACCCGGATACACAAAACGTAGGGAATCCAGCTCAGAACCTTGTCCATAATCCTCCTAACAACCCTGCTTACCCACAAAACCCAAATAACCTTTTTAACAACCCAGTATACCAACATTACCCATACCCACCTTATCCTTACCCACCATATCCATATCATCCACCACCAGTTTACAACCAACCACCTGTTTACCAACCACCACCCCAACAAGTACCCGTACCAGCTGCTAATCCTCAACACGTTCCTCAGAACGTAGATCACAATATTGCTATTCGAGGGAGGTTCGCATCGCAGCCACAGCGGTACCATGATGGAGTGGCTTTACCTCCTGTTGAGGCGAACAACTTCTCGATATCCCCGGGAATTTTAAAGCTGCTGACCGAGAATCAGTTCAAAGGAGTGATAGGGAAGGAGAATCCTCACACTCACTTGAGGAGCTTTCTCATGATAGCCTCAACATTCAATTATAATGGCATGTCTGAAGATGCCAAGAGGCTTAGGCTGTTCCCATTCTCATTGACGGGAATAGCCAAGGAGTGGTACGATAATACGCTCCCGCGGGGAGGTATTACCACTTGGGCCGAGCTCGAGCGTCTGTTCCTCGAGCGATTCTACCCTCCATCTAGGACGATCAAGGCTAGAATTGAGATCTCGTCCTTTCGCCAGAAGCCTGGAGAGGATTTACGCCAAGCGTGGGAGAGATACTCAAACATGCTGATTGAGTGCCCGCAGCACGGGTACAATGAGGGAGACATTATGGCGTTCTTCTATAGTGGTGCCAACAAGACGGGGCAAGACCATTTAGACGCTTGTGCGGGCGGAGCATTTTTGAACCAAGGCATAGAGAGGTGTAGGGAGATCGTGGACAACATTGTCACGAATGCCGGTGCTTGGAGTGGAGATGCAGATTTTCAGAGGGTGCATCAGGTTGAAGAGGGAGAAGGAACGAGAAGGCTATTGATGGCCATGATGGAGAAGATAAACAACCTCGAGTTGGGGAAGAGTTTGGGTGGAGAGCATGCAGTAGAGAATGAGAGAGTAGACCAACCCAGTGGACAGCAAGAGGTAGCCAATTACATGGGAGGTCCGTATTACAACCAGAATGGCTACCAAGGTGGAAACTAGTATGGAAGGCCTTCTTATGGCCAACCATTTGTACTTCCAGGCCCACAGCCGCCTCAAAATCAATGGAGGAACACACAAGGGTATCAAGGAGGCCAGCAGCCTCCTCAAAACACATGGAGGAAGAATGATAATTTTTCTTATGCTAACCCAAAAGCTGGTGTTACTGTTCCTGCAGGTGTTGATCCGGGGTCTAAACCTCCTGGTGGAGAAGGCGGTGCATCAACCGAGGAGATGTTGAGAGCGATCCTTCAGAAGGTGGAGGAAGGGAGCAAGCGGTTGTCATCCTTGGAGTACGATGTGAAGGAGCTGCATAAGAAGGGTGATCATCGTGATCAAGAGCTCCAGAAGATGAACGTTGAGTAGACTAGAACTCAACAAGAGAACAATCGAAGGTTCACCTCTTTAGAGCTCCAGATGAGCCAGATTGTAAAATCAGTGAATAGAATGCCGGAGGGGAACCCGAAAGAGCAGTGCAAGGCGATCCAGCTTAGAAGTGGAACCAATTATGAAGGTCCTCAGATGCCTGTTGATTCTGAGACGCCCCAAGTTGAGAAGGGGATTAAAAGTAAAGGGATTGAGAAGCATGAAGATATGGATGAGTCCCAGAAGGAGAAAGACTTTGAAGAGATAGAGAGAGTTCCTAAGTGGAAAAAGACAAAGGAAGCAAGGGATAAAGTGAAAGAAACAGAAAGAGATGAATGGGGGGTACCCAAATCTGTGATACCCGTCCCATATCCACAGCGCTTCATGAGAAAGAAGCTTGATGAAAAATTTGCAAAATTTCTTGATGTTTTTAAACAACTTCACATTAACATTCCTTTTTATGATGCTTTGGAACAGATGCCGCATTATGCAAAGTTTCTGAAGGACTTGATTGCAAAAAGGCGGCGAGTGGATGAGCCGAAGTTGGTGCAGCTGAACCACGAGGTGAGTGCATTAGTGCACAAGGCGCTTCCACCAAAGCTGAAGGATCCCGGTAGTTTCACGATCCTATGTGATATCGGAAACGGGATCAAGAAAGGAGCGCTATGTGATTTAGGGGCGAGCATCAATCTCATGCCCTTGTCGCTTTTCAAGAAGCTGGAAGGTGGTGAACTTCAACCCACAATGATGACGCTTCAACTTGCCGATCGGTCTATTACTCGACCTCAAGGTGTGGTTGAAGACGTCCTAGTGAGAGTTGGAGATCACATTTTTCCAGCTGACTTTGTAGTGCTAGAAATGGAGGAAGATGAGCACGTGCCCCTGATTTTGGGAAGACCGTTCTTAGCTACGGCGGGGATGGTGCTAGACGTGGCGAATGGGAAGATCACGTTGAAGGTTGATGATCAAGAAGTGAAGATCTCCCTATATGAAGCCATGAAGCACCCGAGGGAGGATGAGAGCTTGTATTGCATGGATGCAATTGATCCTCGTGTTGAAGACACGCTTTCTATCCCTAATCCTTCTGATATTCATGATTTTGCTAGTCCTTCACTTGATTATTTAACCCATGAGCATTATGTTCTTGATTATGTTGATAGGGATAAAATGAAGAAGTTGAAGGATGAAGAGGTGAAGAAAGTGGACGTGGTCCAGTTAGAAGGGAAAGGAAGAGTTAAGAAGAAAAAGTCCAAACTCAAGAAATTGTTTGGTAAGACTCCTCCAGATAAAGGTGAGAAGGAGTTGAGACCCATAACACTTGGGAATGAGAAGAAAGCAAAGGAACTCATGATGGAGGGACAATAAGGAAAGGAGTTCAAACACCACTCTTATGAGAGTAAGGGAGGTAAATTTGAGTATGATGTCCCATAAGCTCCTTTGAGCTTGGTCCGGCATGAGGACCTTAAAAATAGCGCTGAATGGGAGGCAACCCATTTTTATTTGCTTTTGAGTGTTTTTTAGTTATTTTCCTTTTATGTTACTAGGATGTTGTTGAGTCGTATGTTTAACCTCGTACTTGAGAGTTTTATTTTGTAGGCTTGTCTCTAAAGGAGTAAAGGTATCATGGAGTTATTTAGATTGAAGGAACCAACTTGAGACAAGGGAGTGTGCAAAGCTATTGAGAGAAACTGAATTGTTCGGTTGAGGTAACCCACAACCCCAAACTTAGACCTCTAGCAAGGTCGAAGTTTGGGGGGGTGGAGTTTTTTTTTTATATGTTTTCTTGTTACATTGCACCGGAGCACCCCTTATCTTTGAGTTGAGTTAGTTATTTGGTGCCTTGAGACGCTCCTTGGGCTATTATTAATTTGTTTTGTTACTCAATATTTTATGCCTATCAATCACCTTATGCTTGTTGATTGCTATCTTTGAGTATGATTTGATGAGTAGGGTGAATTGTGAGGCTGAGTTAGGAGTTTTCTTGTGTGAGTGTTTGAGTTTGAGCTGATTTGAGAAAGAACTTGTATGCTTGTAAATTTTTCTTTTGAGTATTTGTGTGATAAGAGTGAGAATTCACTAGGACTAGCATGGATGTGAAAGCTGTGAGATTTGAGCCTAATGAGATTTAAATGCATGAATTAATCTCTTCGTTTGTGAGTGAATCATCACCTTAGAGGATGCTAGAACTTGTGTGTGCTCTTGTTCCTTGATTGTGTCTAGTTAGATATGCCGAATGTGATCTTAGGCCATCTTTGATTTGAATGAGTCACTTAGCCAAAAATTTTCCTTACCATTGATATTTGTCCCTTGTTAGCCCCTTTGAGCCTAAAGCCTATTTTATTTGCTAGCACACATGAACACTATTCCAATTCCTAAGCCTTTTTGTCCCAACTTGAGTGGAGAATAGGAAAGTGTGAATATGAAGGGAGTGAATTGAGTTGAAAAAGGAAAAGGTTGTTTGTTGAGTGAATATGAGAAGAAGGTGTGATGAAGTTTTGAGATGTGGGAAAAAGAGAAAGAAAATTGAGAATGAGCAAAAAGAAAAAAATGAGCTCATGTGTTTGTGTGAAAAAAGAAAAAAAATGAAGTGATTGAAAAAAGTGAAAAGAGTTAGAAAAAAAAAATGAAGTGTTGAGAGAAGTGGAATTGAAAGGATGTTGATTGAAAATGTTTGAAGTATTCTGTTCCTAATCTCGAAGTGCCAAAGTTTGACTTTCTATTCTCCATTCACTTGAGTCACTTTACCATATTGTTATCCCACCTGTCCAAAGAGCCTACATTACAACCTTTTGAAAGTCCTTTTTGATTCGGCATTGATTTCTAGAGTATGGTCGAAGTTGAGAGCATTTACAAGCCTATGGCTGCCAATTTGTGTGATTGATTGATTGAGTGAGTCCCTTTATCATTGTTATACACTTGTGAGGGAGTTAAACACATCTTTGAGTGCACATCCATGCTTGATCTTGGTGTTTCTTGTTATTGTTGCATGAGTATGATGAAGGAAAGTGAGTGAGTATACGGGTGATTTACTTTTGAAGCTTGAGTTCATTAGCTTGCATGATTGAGTTTTCCTACTCATTCCTAACAATTTCACTTGACTTATTATTTCATTGCTTGGGGACAAGCAATATGGTAAGTTTGGGGGGGGTTGATTAGGCGTGAAATTGTCATGATTCGTAGCTAGAAACGCCCTAGTTTTGGTCGAGTTTATAGAGTATTTAGAGTCAAATGAGCATTATTTCTATACATTGATAAATTTGTCTCTTTGATGCTCATAGGTGAATAGAGGACGAAAAACGGAGTTCGTAGGACTTTGAATCGACTCAAACGGATGCCCGGATGAGAAGATATTGAAGAAATACGATTGGTATTAGTGCGGACGAGGAAAAGTATCATTTGGAAGGATTAGAGATCACTCGAGCGCATAGCTCGAGCGCCACCGCTCGAGCGAATTGCTCGAGCGCCCAAAACATACAGAGAAGATTCAGCGCTCGAGCAGCTCGAGCGCGACCGCTCGAGCGAATGCATCATTCGAGCTACACAGCTCGAGCGCCCATATACTTTTGCCTCCGGATGCGTATTTTCGGCCCATTAACTCCCGTTTCGACCCGGTGCCTATATATACCTCTTCCAAACACGTTTTGAAGGATCCCCAACTTTTAGAAATCACTTTAGACTTAATTTTTAGAGAGAGGAAGAGGAGAAGAACGAGCAAGCTTTACTTTTACATTGTTGAGGTTTTTCATACGAATTCTTAATTTCTTTTCGTTTCTTAGTTTCTTTTCATTAGCTTGATTACTTTAAACGCTTTAAACTTCGTTTTTATTAATTCAATTTCAGTTCTTCGTATTTATTTTCTTTTTAAACCCTAGTTCATGTTTCGTATTTTCTTTCTTCAATTCGTTATGTTTATGTTCGTTGTTTCTTCGTTTGCTTTTATGTTTGTTAAAACCATGTCTAGCTAAAACCCTTGCATGCTTAGGTTAGGATGAACTCGTAGAAGTAGGATGTGGGTACATAATTAGGGTAGTTTGTGACGTTAGTTTTAATTCTCTTAGTTAATGAATTCTTATAATTAATCTGAACTTTACCTTTAAATTTAGTACGAAAGTGTTAGAGAGAGGACGACCGCATCACTCAATAACAACTAGTAGTCTTAACGAGAAGGTTTAGGAAAGGTTAATTCATCTACCGGTTTAGCGAAGGAGGACGACCGCATCACCTTAGTTAAATTAGGGTCTCATTAATTAAGCACAATTCATTAACTTGTTAGTGGATTAGTGAAGTCGATTGCTAGGATAAAGTATTAGGGTGAGAAATCTTGAGCTTTCATTCTACGATCTTTTACTTAGGTTAATTCTTGGTTGTCACAATTACTTTGATTATGTACCTGCTCCGTTAGTATACGTAGGGATTCCTATCCTGAGCATCACCATCTCTCATTAGAACACAACCCTTAGTTAATTTAATTGCTTTAGTATTTTAGTTTACTTAGTTTATTTCAGTCTTTTAATTAATTTCTTTCAAAAAACCCAAAAACATTACACTCATATTAACTACGACGCGTAGATCTTCAGGGATCTATTCGCATATACACCATCCCTTGGGTTCGATAATACTTGGTCCCTATACTTGCCCATACTACAGTGAACCCGTACTCTTGCGGGGAAGCTACTAGTAGAAGCTAGTATAATCGCATCAAGTCAGCAACACCCAAATCTTTCATGTCGAAGTTTCGACTCAACATGCGTTTCGTACTAATGAGTAAATCATGATCATTACTCATAATGAGCATGCCATCAACGTATAGACACAATATGACAAACCCTTTTGGTGTACTTTTCACGTACACACATTTGTCACACTCATTGATACGAAAGCCATTTGATAACATGGTGCTATCAAATTTCAAATGCCATTATTTTGGAGCTTGCTTAAGCCCATACAACGACCTTACTAGTTTGCACACCTTTTTCTCATTTCCAGGTGCTACAAACCCCTCTGGTTGATCCATATAGATATTTGTATCCATTTCGCCATTGAGAAATGCAGTTTTAACATCCATTTGGTGAATTTCGAGATTGTGCAAAGCAGCAATCGCGATTAGCACCCTAATGGAAGTAATCCTCGTTACCGGTGAATAGGTATCAAAGAAATCGCACCCTTCGATTTGTTTGAACCCTTTGGCCACTAAGCGGGCTTTGTATTTTTCAACTGACCCATCCGCTTTATACTTTCTTTTAAGGATCCATTTGCATTCTAAGGGCTTGCAACCTTGTGGGAGATCAACCAACTCCCACGTGTGGTTTTGCATGATAGAGTCGATTTCACTGTTAATCGCCTCTTGCCAGAGCGGAGCGTCTGGCCTAGATAGAGCATCTTTGATAGTCCTAGGTTCCTCTTCTAACACGTAAGTGATGAAATCGGGACCAAAGGTTTTAACTATCTAAGCTCTCTTGCTGCATCGTAATTCGCCACTATCTTGAGTGGATGGACCAGCATCCTCATCAACCTCCTCATTTCGAGGTCTTTTGGTTGATATCTCATCTTCCTTGGACTTGCAAGGAAAAATGTTTTCGAAAAACACAGCGTTTCTCGACTCTATATAAGTTCCTTCTGTCATATCGGGAACTTCTGATTTGTGAATTATAAACCGATAGGCACTACTGTTCAGTGCATACCCAACAAATATGCAATCAACCGTTTTAGGGCCGATTTTAATTTGTTTAGGTAGAGACACTTCAACCTTTGCTAAACACCCCCACACTTTGAGGTATTTATATGACGGTTTCCGCCCCTTCCACAATTCATAAGGAGTTGCATCTTTAATCTTATGTGGAATTTTGTTCAAAATGTGGTTAGCCATAGAATGGCTTCTCCCCACAAGTTTTGCGGTAAACCGGAGCTAATAAGCATAGCATTCATCATCTCTTTGAGTGTTCGGTTCTTTCGTTCCGCAACACCATTAGATTGAGGTGAGTAAGGAGCAGTAGTTTGATGTATGATTCCGGATTCGGAGCATATCTTCTCAAACGGTGCTACATACTCTCCTCCTCTATCACTACGAACCGTTTTGATTCATCTATTCAACTGGTTTTCCACTTCACTTTTGTACAGTTTAAAAGCGTCTAACGCTTCATCCTTACTGTGCAAAAGGTAAACATGGCAAAACCTTGTACTATCATCTATGAAAGTGATGAAGTACTTCTTCCCTCCTCTAGTTTGTACGAATTTTATGTCACACACATCGATGTGAATTAATTCTAGAGGTTCTGAGTTCCTTTCAACCGAAGGGAAAGGCAACTTCGTCATCTTGGCTTCTACACAAATTTCGCATTTGTTATTTAAATCGAAATTCTTTATGTCTAGTAAATTTAAACTTACTAGTCGTTTTATCGATTTAACATTTACATGTCCCTATCTGCAGTGCCATAAATCTGAAAACTCAGCGATATAAGAAGAAGAAGCTTCTTTATTCATAACAGATTTCCCCTTGGGGTGTACAACAATGACACTCATCTTAAACAGACCATCGTGAACATATCCACGACCTAGATACACTGAGAACTTGCTAAGAACAACCCTATTAGACTCAAATATAAGTTTGAAATTATTCTTCACTAGTACAGAGCCGGAGATGAGGTTCTTGCGAATGTCCGGGACATGCAGGACATCTCTCAGTGTGATATTCTTCTCACTGGTCAGCTTCAGAACAACATTGCCAACCCCAGCCACCTCAGACGTGGCTTGATTCCCCATGTGCAGCTTTCTCCCATTGGCTAGCTTATAGGTCGAGAAAGCATTCCTATCAGAACAGACATGATAGGTAGCCCATGTATCAATGAACCACTCCTTTGGGTTGCCCACGAGGTTCACTTCAGTGGTCACCGCAGTAAGGTCCTCTTCAGTAAACTCCCCTTCAACCACGTTTGCATTGGACTGTCTTTCTTCGGGGCCTTGTAGAATCTTGCAATGTGGTTTGGCTTTCCACAGTTGTAACAATCACCCGTAAATTTGGGTCGAGTTACAACTGGTTGTTTGCCTTTGTCAGAATTTGGCCTCTTGCGCTTCTTTGATTCCATCAAATTTGCTTTGGCCTCTTCCCGACCCTTGTTCCTTTCCAGCCCACCCTCGCGAATCTGAAGTTTGCCTATGACCTCTTGCAAGGTCATACTCTTCTTCTTCAGCTTCAAGTGGCTTTGAAACTCCTTCCAGCTTGGAGGCAGTTTCTCAATTACTGCAGCGGCTTGGAAATCGTCTGGCAGTATCATTCCTTCTGCAGCAATGTCATGCAGAATCAACTGGAATTCTTGAACTTGTTCAACGACAGACTTCAAGTCCACCATCTTGAAGTTCAAGAACTTCCCAACCAAGTACTTCTTAGTACCGGCATCCTCGGCCACATATTTGGCCTCCAAGGAATTCCACATTTCCTTGGCCGTTTTGCACTTCTGGTAGACACTGTACAAAGCATCTGCCAGACCACTCAGAATGTAATTCTGAACATAGAAGTCGTGTTCCCACCAGCGGGCACGAACTTCCTCATTCTGCGCATCGTTCTCAACGACCGCAGACGGGTCCTCAGTAAGGAACCTCGCCAACCTCAAGGTGGTCAGAAAGAACAGCATACGCTGTTGCCACCTCTTGAAGTTTTTACCCAAAAACTTTTCGGGTCTCTCACTTTGGACCACAAAAGGTCTCGAATTGTCAAAAGGGAAAGGGCTCACCACTGAGGGATTAGAAGTTTGCCCAAAATGGACAGTTACAGGGGGAACGGGGGTAGTGTTTCCCTGGTTAGCAAACTCCGAATTGTTATCTCCGTCAGTCATTTTTTAAAAACAGAAGAAAATTTTTGTCTTGCGATTGTAAAATAAAAGGAGTTTTGACTGCGGAAATAATAATTCAAAAATAAAAAGAAATTACAACTCTAATAACTGGTTACAGAGAGAGAAAATAAAGAAAAGAAAAACTGCAGGTGTGACGAGTCGAGGAAGCCCTCTTCCCGCAAGACAAAATTTCCCCGGTAGTGCTCTTCGGTCTTGGAAATTTGCCCCCAAAGGTAAAACGTCACTAACGTCTCCAAGAGTGTAGCACCACAGGTCCTGGAGCTCCGGCGAACAAAACGAGCACTTCGAACTGGACTGGCTCTTAAGACTCTATATGCAGAGAGACAGAGGGAGAGGAGAAGATTTCTGAATGCGTGGCCAGGCAAATGCATGAGGACGCTATTTATAGGCGAACAACGTCCCACGAATTTAGCACACGTGTTTTATGTGCTCTTATGAAGTATGGTCCGGTTTGGGTGGGTCTCTGATCCGAATCGACCCAAACTCTGTGGACCTGATATCCTAATTTTTGTTCTCCAAAAATTTAGATACCCATTGGGCCCAAGGCCCAAAGTCCAAGTCCAAGTCCAAGTCCAAGGGCGCGCGTGTGGCAACTTTGATTGACTAACAATCAACTTTAATTTATTATACTTCATTGTTCCCATACTAATATCATGTATATTAGTATTCCAAAAATCCAATGTGGGATGAATTAAATAACTCATTTAATTCCCAAAATTAGGTGTTGAACCCTTCGACTTTCCGATTCAATTTCCCACTCACCGAAAATCGGTTTTGCGAGTATGAATACACAATTCCCATCTACTCCAAGAGTAGAACGCACTTGTAGCAATTAATTTCCGAGAAATTAATTTCAACACCAAAAATTAATTGGTCAACTATTTAAAGTCTCAAATAAACTTTAATACCAATTAATTAAAAAATAATACCACCAACCAATTTTCTCTAACAATTTTTAAAGGTAAAATATTTTTTGTCTATTTGATGAATAGCACCGCACTTCAAGAGCTCCGGTGAATTGAAGTGACGTGAGAACTTAATCACGCTCTATATGTATGTAGCCATGCAATCGATGTATGCTATGATTTTGAAAAAAAGAACTACAAAAATTCAGGTGAATTTGCACAAAGATTTCAGAAGGTTCTCAACACAAAAACCAAGTGTTTGAACAACCATGCAAGTGCTTCTATATTTATAGGAGAATTTCATCACGTGAGGAGCTACCAAGCATAAATTTAGGCAATTATGGAAAAAAAAAAAGACGTTCATGCAAATTCATTTCATTTTCAAAAGGATGACTTTTTTTTTTCAAGAAGTTATATATTTTATATGAAACATAGATGTATATGGACAATTCCACGTCCATAATTAGGGGTAAAAATAGATCAGACCACCCGATAGGGACCTACGGTCTGACCTACTAAGGGTCAAGCCTGACCGGACCTATTTATTAAACGAGTCAGACCAAGACTCATTAAAAAATCTATTTATTTAAGTATGCTAGACTAGGCTTTGGCTTTGTAAAAGACTTTAAAAGCCTAACAGACTGACCTATTTAAATAATGTATATATATATATATATATATATATATATATATATATATATTTGTAGATAAATATTTGTTGGGCGCAGAGTCCAGCATCTCCCAGCCGAGTCGGACGCGATAAAGGCCCGGTGCGCCAAGTCCGGCAGAGGCTATTCGTGGCGCTGCAGCTAGATGGGGTTAAAGGAAATAAAATAACACCTCACTATAAATCCGGGCTTTTAGTCTAGTGGTAAGCGTTTGATCCTACAATTGGCATCAGAGTACAGGTCACGGGTTCGAATCTCCTGGAAGACATTTGTTGGCAAGGGGCTGGCATATGCTTGGGGGAGGGGATTGTTGGGCGCGGATTCCAGCATCTCCCAGCCGAGTCGGGCGCGATAAATGCCTGGTACGCTAAATCCGAAGGAGGCTATTCGACCCGTGGCGCTGCAGCTAGATGGGGTTAAAGGAAATAAAATAGCACCTCGCTACAAGTCTGGACTTTTAGTCTAGTGGCAAAGCGCTTGATCCTACAATATTTATTTTATATATTATTTATATATTTTATTGTATATTATGGTCAAGTTATATTAAATATGCATCGTGAAAGGATGGATAATAATTTCAAAGCTACTGTTTTTCTTCTTTATCTTTTTATTTAAATTTTCAAAAATTTCAGTTCATCCTCTTTGAGTCGATGTTAACAACCTCGATTTGACATGACAATAGTAAAAATAGACTGAAATAATTTTAAAAATATGAAAAGAATTGCAATTTTAAGTATTAAATTTGGTGTATATCAAGTTTTAATAGACTTCTAAAAGGTTCATAGAGCTGGCTGACATGTTTAGTTAAAAGGCTAGATCGAGCCTATAAAAAAGTCTATCATAGGTAATAGGTCAGGCTCATGCTATGTCTTTGTAAAGTAGACATAGACTTTTCAATGTACGGCCTGGTCTGGCCTGACCTACTTCCACCCTATCCATAATGGTCTAAATTAATTTTGTGGATTAAGCTTCTTTGTTTTGAAGTGAATTAATTTCATGTGGATCAAGAATGATCAACCCTATTTTGTGGTTCACTAATGTAGGGGCGTCCATCTAGCCCCTGAGAGGCCAAGAAATGAGAATTCTTTGACGGCTGGTAAGCTTCAGGAGACTTCCCACGTCAGATTATGATGCCACATTAACTATGGATAAAAGGGTTAGTGCAAACCTATATTCTATCGGAGAAATTAATTTTCAATTATGTAATTGTCATTTAATGAGGTGGTTTACCGCTTATCTTTGAAAAATTAAATATTGAATCAAAGTTTAATTTTTGAAAAATTAAATAGCGTAGAATCGATCTACTCTCAGAGTAGATGATCGTAGTATATTTGAAATCACAAAACCGAATTTCGGTGAGTGATAAGTTAATATACATAGATTGAACGTTATAAACACTTTAATGGATTAAAGTCTTAAGAATTAAATAACTTGTGTTAATTGTCCCACATTGAATAATTAAGAAATATATTTACTCCTAATAAGTAGGAGTTTGTTAGATAATTTCAAATTATAAAGTCTAAAGAAATATTACTATGGACCAATGTCGGGTCTGTGGGCTTGAATTTTGTCAATAGGATTTTGGGTGGACTTTGGACATTCCTATCTTTTTGGACCTTTGAAAATATGGTCTGACCCAAGGGTTGTAACGAATATATGGTCCGGTCCGGCGGATGAGAATCTAACGGTTACTTGGTAAGAAGGATTTAGACATGCGATGGAATTTGAAATATCGTATGCAGACGAATCCAGATACATGCACGTTTCATCGGACAGGAAACTTGTAACGGCCAGCGGTTAAAAATGTCATTATTTCCCTATCCTAAATGACAATCAATGTCATGGTTGCCAAATTTATTTCCAAAAATTTATGTTTGGAAGTGGTTTTGAATCCTATAGATAGGACTTCGTTCATGGCATTCCTGACTGGAAAATTTCACTTGCATTTTTCATTGGGAAATACAAAGCCTTTTGCATACAAGTATCCGATCCAGTTTCCTGCACATTTTCAGTTAGGTGGTGCTTTAATACATAACAGTGTTATTCGTATTAAAGACGGGGTAATTTTATCTTTTGAAACATCACGTCAATTCATGAGCACTAACCGGGACGTATTTATTTTGCGGGCAAATGGTTCATTTGTGACTCACTTTTCCTTTCCCCATTCGTGAGTTTATTTGTATCTGCTCTATCGAGGATAGCGCAAGTTTGAATTTTTACAATAAAAAATTGTAATATTTTATTTGTATAATTTTCTTTAATTTTTATTTAAATTCCGCCCTCTTGTAAATCATCATTGTTACATTTATAAAGCAACATATTATTGGTATTTTTTTTAGGTGGAGTTAAGATTGATCAATCTACGTCAAATAAGTATTAAAGTTAAGGTGTGGGAGTTTAAAGTGCTAGTGGATAATATTGGAGTATCAATCTAACTCCTTGGTGACTGATAAACCTCAAAACACATCTCACACCGTATTATAATGTAAAATTATTCCTAAATAAAGAGATCAACACAAACCTCCAAGATTCTGGTTTTGAGGTTAACTAGAAGACGGACAAAATGTTGATGGTAAAAGTTGTCCTGTTTTGTATATTTTCACCATTTGTTAATTGAATGAATAATTAACAAACAAGTAGATTGCAAGTATACAAATCTTAAGTAGGATATTCCTCAACTGCTTTTGGATATATTATAAAATAAAATAAAATCAATACACGGTCCCCCAATCTAACTTCCGCCCCAATGCAAACCAATGGTCACAAAGCGTGCCTCAACTTAAATATACGACAAAGTATAGAATGAAAGTAGTTTATATATAAATTATCCAAATATATAAATTATTTTTACTAAGAGTATTAATTATTTTTGTTAAAGGGTATTAGTTATTTTAACTGAAATATATTAATTGTTTACTGAAATAAAGATTTTTCAGTGAAAACAACCAATACTCTTCCATGAGAATAACTACTACTCCTTAATGAAAACAACTAATAAGCATGAACCAATTTCATTTTATACATACTCTAAATATATATATGTATATATATATATATATATATTATCATTTTATCATTTATATTCATTATCATTTTAGAGAATTTATATATATATATTTATATTCATTATCGTTATAGAGAATTTATATAAATTTAATGAACATAAAAAATTTGATACATTACTCTCAATCAAGTAAAGGGAGAAAGTGGAATAATTAAAAGTGAAGTATGAAATTTTTAGAAAACAATATGGATAAACTAGAAAGAAACGTGAAGAAACAACCTAGGAAACAACAATTGATATAAGGGTGGGTATTATATATGTAATACACATGAAGATAGAATTTGTGTGTAACAAATATTATTTTATGGAAAAAAAAAATGAAAAATATCCCCTTTCATAAAAAATAAATGTTTTATACCCACTCACTTAACAAAAAATGTTTTCTACCCTATTTAAAGTAGACAAAGTATAAAGTGAAATTAGTTTATACATAAATTCGTGAAGGGTATTAGTTGTTTTCATTGAAGAGTATTACTGATTTACACTAAAGAGTCTTAGTTGTTTGGTGAAAATGAACTAAGACTTTTCAGTGTAAACCAGTAATACTCTTCAGTAAAAACAACTAATATTTTTCAGTGAAAACAACTAATACCCTTCAATAATTCATATATAAACCAATTTCACTCTATACATACTCTTTAAAGTAAATTGACTAAATTATCCTTTTAAAAAAATATTTTTACCCATACCTCTCAACCACCCCACCTATCCATTTTATATATATATATATATATATATATATATATATATATATATATATTCTCTAAATAAATTATACACATATAAAATCACACTATTTTTTATACAAAATTCAATAATCAATCTTCTTCTTAAAAAAACTCGTAATATCTACTTACATAATAATTTGTAAAAATCACATTATTATAGTTTTATTCTAACATAATTCTTATAGAAATAAGATAATATAAAAAATAAAAATAAATTGAGAGTGGGCATTGGTTAGAGGAGGTGCACCAAGGGTTGGGAAGGTGGGCTTTCAAGAAAAAATATTAGGGGTATTAAGAGAAAAAAAATAACGACATGGGTAAAAAAATTATTTAGGTAGGTGGGTAAATTTTTATTTTTATAAAAGGGATATATTTTCTATTGTTAGTATCTTATAACCTAAAAGCTTCTGATCCACCAGCAACCCACTGTCTAGAAAAAAAAAATTAAAACAATGACTCAAAATATTATTATATATGATTTTTAATGGTGTGTATTATATCAAGTTGAATAGTAATAAACAACATTACAATCTAACAGGTCATATTCCCAAGTAAAGGTATCCTTGTCTACTTTTTGATATTTTAGGAAATGAATCCTTTCTATAAAAAAATTATGGTCATAATAAACCGAATGCATATTATTAATGGTAACGGCAGAGATGAAAAAAGGTAATATAACACTTTTTGAAAATCTAAAACGACTTTGGAGATGATTTTTTCTTTAAAATGATAGTTAAGTTGGAATCGAGAGAGTATGTGTATTTATCATAGTATTACTGTATATGGTAAAACTTATATTACTATTTTGAGATATTGTGAATGTTTACATTTAGAGATATTCATACCATTTTTTTTTTTTTTTTGGAAACCCCCAATCTTAGCCAATTTTAATTAAAAAAAATGTCTATTTTGTCAAGAGTTTTAATTTCATTCTTTTTTAGCCAAAAAAATATATTTTTTACCAACTCTACTCGTATCCATCTTTTCTTAAGTTCAACAACATTCTTTTTTCTTTTTTTTTTCCTACGTTGATCTTCTCTCTCACTCCCCTCCAATTTCTTGCATGTGTGTTCTTATCAATCTCTCACTTTCTCCCTCTCCAACATTAGGCGCGTCTTCTTCTCTTCATCTATTTTCATTTTTCTTTTTTTAAAATTAGAGTTTAGAATATGGAGTGGTACAATTTTAAATATATGATTATAAATGGGTTAACATGGTGGTATGGGGTTAAAAATTATGATTATACGTCTTCAAAAACGTTGTACGGAGGTAAACACTAAAATGATATGGTCTTTAAAATTGCGGTACGAACTTAAGATATGATAGTACCTACACAATAAGGTGTGATACGAGGTGAAATCAATGGTGGTACGGACTTAATAAAGTGTGTTACAGTGTTAATTAATTGTAGTATGACATGAATTTATAGTGGTACGGAGTGAATTAATAGTGGTACGAGGTTAATAAAATATATTACTGTGTGGTGAATCGTGGTACAAGGGGTACTAATGGTGGTACGAGATTAAATAAAGTGTAGTACGTGGTTGAATTAGGTGTAGTAAATGTTAAATATGTTGTGGTACAGGGTGAATAGATTTTGGTACAGACTTAAATAAATTATGCTATGAACTTAATAAAGTGTGATACGGTGTGAAATAATTGTAGTATAAGGTGAATTAATGGGGTACTAACTTAAATAAATTGTTGTACGAGCTTAAAAAAGTGTGGTATGATATGAATTAATGGTGGTACCGTCTTAAACAAAATGTGGGTAGAGATGAATTAATTGTGGTACAGACTAAATATATGGTGATAAGAGCTTAAATGTATATATTAAACATATGATGGTACAAGCTTAAATAAAGTGTGGTGCGGGGGTGAATTAATTGTGGTATGATTAGGCGTGAAATTGTCATGATTTGTAGCTCGTTTTGCCCGTGTTTTGATTGATTTCGATGAGTATTTAGAGTCAATTGAGTTCTATTTTTATGAACTAATGAATTTGCCTCTTTGATGCTCATAGATGGATAGAGGGCGAAAAATGGAGTTCGTAGGACTTTGAATCGACTCGAACTGATGCCCGGATGAGAAGATACAGAAGAAATACGAAAAGTATTAGTTCGAGGGAGGAAAAGTATTACTGGAGTGCTCAAGCAAGAAGAACTCGAGCACTCACTGCTCGAGTGCTCGAGTACTACGCTCGAGTGAAGTTGGGTCGTGCACTCAGTGCTCGAGTGCTCGAGTACTCTGCTCGAGCTGGGTGACTGGGTCAAGTCGAGCACTATGTGCTCGAGCTCGTATGGTCGTGCACTTTTTGAGTTTTGGAAGTTTGGTGCGCTCGAGTTGCACTTGCTCGAGCACTTAGTACTCGAGCTCTACTCGAGCTGATGCGATTTTGGCCCATTAATTTCCAATTCGACCCATTGCCTATTTATACCCCTTTCGAACACGTTTTTGGAGACCACTTCACGCATAGAGATAGATTTTAGAGAGAGAAGAGCACCAAGAGTTCGAGGAAGCATATTTTACTTTTGATCGAGGTTTTACATTACGAATTCATAATTTAGATTTGGATTTGGTTATTTTCATCTTTCGTTCTTCGATATTTGACACTTGAGATTTCTGAATTTTTTCTTAATTAGATTTTTATTCTTAGATTAATTAATTTCTTCAATACCCTAGTTTATGCTTTATAATCTTTTAATTCAAATCGTCATGTTTATGTTCATTGTTTGTTTAATTGCTTTTGTTATCGTTAAAACCATGCTAGGCTAAAACCCTTGTATGCTTGGGGTAGGATGAACTCGTAGAAGTAGGAAGTTGGTACATAATTAGGGTGACTCGTGATGTTTAGTTTTAATTCTCTTAATTAATGAATGCTTAAAATAAATCCCAGATTTATCTTTGAATTTAGTACGAACATTGTTAGAGAGAGGACGATCTTATCACTCTTTAATAACTAATAGGCTTAACGAGAGGGTTTAGAAGGGTGATGGTCCCGTTTTCGAAGGGCAAAATGGGAATTCAGGAGCAATAATTTTTTTTTAAACCTTGTGTTGCGCTCTGAAAGAGTTTAGTGAGAAAACACTCAAGTAACTGCGTTGCTAAGAGTCAGAGCACTCAAGTCAGTGCAACTGACTTGTGAGCTGAGGCTCTTAACAAGGCAGTGACTCGAGAGACTGAACTCTCGAGTGCTTGCTTAAGCCCGTCAGTGAGATTGATTCTCCCTGACTGAAATACTTAGCTAATTTCTTTTTCAACCTTTCCAAGTACACTCAGAGAGCATACAATATAAATAATCAGCAAGTGCTTAAACAATGATAACACTTAGTTTAACGTGGTTCAGAGACTCAAGCTCTTACATCCACGGCCTGATTTAACAGGAAATCCACTACTGGGATTCTTGTTTTTAACGTGCCAAGGTGCACTTACAACTGGACTCACGCCACTCCCTGGGCTGCCTCTCCTTCCTAACTCACTGACAACTTACTCCCAACAAACCTAACAAGAGGGTTTTGGTTTCGGTTGGTTTCTCCAACTAGGTGAGGTTTTCCTTTACAATGTGTTAGCCTAAAGCTAAGATTAGGAAAACCTCTCTAAGCTATGAGTTACAAGTTGAACACTCATTTGTGTATATTTATGAACTCTAAAGTTCAGTGTACAAGGTGTGGACGTGCCTCCTTATAACTCCCTTACAATGCACTAAACACTCACACCTTCACAGCTCGTAGGTGTTGATTTTTTTCTTACTTCACACACACTTAACACGCAGCTATGAGCTTGTATTTATAATGAGGATTCAAATGTATCCGTTGGAGAGGAAATACATTTGAATCCAACATTTAATGGTTTCAACCACTTTTCTTGGAATGCGGCCTTTGTCAGTGTCAGAGTTGCTGCCTCGTGCTGATTGGTCCACGTGGCCTGGATTCACGGATCTTTGACTCAGTGGGTTGACCAAGGCCCACTGACTTTAGGTAGCTTCCTCCTTCACTGACTGATGATCTTCAGTGGACTGAACGTCTTCAGTGTAGTTGTCCTTCAGAGACTGTTTGAAGATCATTCCAAGAAGTTTGTCATAAGGCTGAATGACAAACTTCCCTGACCACAGTAGCCTGACACCTTCAGGGCCTACTTGGTGCAGCACTGATCCTCCTGATCATGCTCTTCACTGAGTGGTCCACCTGACTTAGCTTAGATCGGCCCGGTTTACACTCAGTGGGACATCCTTCAGGCTTCTCTTCTGGTTCAGGTAACAGCATGGCTTCAGTTAGTTCTTCTTGGTGTCATCTTCATATCCTCAGGCTGTGTTGCTGAGTTCCCCCTCAACTGAGCTCTTCTCAACTGACAGCCTATTCTACTGAGAAATAACCTAGCCTGACCTGAAACAAAAGATACAATCCTGACTGCTTTAAAACCTATTACATGTTGTTTTGGAAAATCATCAAAACTAAACATATCCCAACAAAGGGGTTTATTCATCAACCGGTTTATCTAGGGAAGACGACCGCATCACCTTAGTTAAATTAGGGTCTCATTAATTAAGCACAATCCTTTAACTTGATTATTGGCTTAGTGAAGTCGATTGATAGGACAAAGTATTAGGATTTAATTCTTGAGCTTTTAGTCTTTCAATCTTATACTTAGGATTATTTCTTGCACATCACAGTTATTTTGGTTATGTATCGGCTCCGTTAGTATACATAGGAATTCCTATCCTGAGCATCACCTTCTTATATTTGACATCAAACCTTAGATCATTAATTTCATTCTTTATTTTGCATTCATTGAGTAATATAGTTTAGATTTAATAATTCTCAAAAAACGCCAAAAACATCCACTCATATTAACTACGACGCGTAGATCTTCAGGGCTCTATTCACATACATATCTTCCCTTGGGTACGATATACTTGGTCCCTATACTTGCCAATACTACAAGGAACTTATACTCTTGTGGGGTAACTACTAGTATAGCTAGTACTTTGCGTTCAAGTCATGGTACATGGTAAATTAAGTGTGGTACGGGGTGAATGGTGGTACAAGCTTATTTTATTCAATTTATTTAGTTACTTCATTAAGGGTATACTTGTCCAAATAATTATTCTCTTGGCTAAAAAAGAACAATTTAAAATTTGATGACATAAAAGAATTTATTTTTTTACAATGGGCTATTTAATAGGGGTGGTCATTCGGTCCAAATGGTCGGTTCGGTCCAATTTTTGGACCGAACCGAAATACCTGAAATTTTAATTCCATGGACCGAACCGAACCGAATTAGAGATAGGACCGAACCGGACCGAACTGAATTTTTTCGGTTCGGTCCATTAGGGTCAATTCGGTCCAAAATACCATTTTATATAAAAAAAAAACATGTATTTCAATCTAATAAATATTATGCATTATAAATATTATTAAATCTAATTCAACATAATTTAGTTCAATAAAAATCTTCAACACACAAATACACCATAGTCCAAAGTTTGAAGTTTTATTAAAATCACACAATATTAATTTAAATATAAAATCACTTCATTCATGGCTTCAATATTCTAATAACATGCAAACCTGCAATTAATATAATTTTTTTTATCAAATTACAAACAAAAGGTTTAAACTATGAAGATTCGGTCCATTCGATTTTTATTTTATACAAATATTCGGTCCACTCGGTTGGTATACAAATCACTTAATTCATTCAATCATGACTACTATTCCGTTTACAAGTATATTTTTTATTATATATATATATATTATATAATTATAAAATTTGGTCCATTCGGTTTTTTTCGGTCCGTTCGGTTTTAAAATTTTAGGACCGGACCGACCGGACCGAATTTTTTAAAATTTTGGACCGAAAACCGAACCAAATTTTTTTGGACCGAACCGAATAGACCGAATTTCATCGGTTCGGTTCGATTTTTCGGTTTTCTGCTCACCCCTACTATTTATAACACTAAACTTTTTTTTTTTAATTGAACAAACAAACAAACATGAAAACGTGAAAAAATTGAGATTCATGTGGGTGTAAGTTGAATTAATTCCCACATGATTATAGAGTTAAAGAGTATCTAGTCAGCTCACCAAGGGGCTTCTATATTTGTTGATAAATGATAACAACAAAAATAATTCGATAAATATTTTCTATCATTTTCCATGAAAAATCTAAAATCAACCTCCTTTCCAACATAGTACAATACTAGTTGTAGACCCGCGAGTTTCACGGGCTTGGAAATTTTTTGGTAGATTTTTTTGTTATATAAATGCATAATGAAAATGTAGTTATTTTAATTTTCACTATTCTGCCAAGTAAAATGCACAGATATCTCCGTAAAAAGTTTGTTTATTCATTCATAACAAAAAACTAAAATTCAGCTCGATTCATCAAAGATTTCTAAACACCTCTCTAAAAACAACATTCGTAGTATACTTCGATGGCTTCCCCTTGGAGTCAAGGCACAAGATTTTCAATCCATCCCTGCTTTTAACTCTCGAAACAGCAACATAAAGTTGTCCGTGTGTGAAAACTGGTTTTGGCAAATAAAGACCGACCGTTGAAAGAGATTGACCCTGGCTTTTATTAATTGTCATTGCAAAACATAACAATATAGGAAACTGCCTCCTAGTAAACTTCACGGGCATAGTTGCATCCGAGTTGCTCAAATTCATTCTTGAACGAAAACTTTTTTTCCAACATTTCTCCCAGAAATAATTTCAGCTTCAATCACATGGTTTCCTAGCCTAGTAACAATCGTTCTCGTCCCACTGCACAACCCAGATTTTTGGTCGATATTTCTCAAAAGAACAATAGGAACTCCTTCCTTCAATACCAGTCGATGGCTAGGCATTCCACAACACTTAACATAATTCAAAAAATCCACAGAAACCAGCTCTCCTTTGCCTCTAGGACGGAACTCTGTCTTACAGACACTATCATAGCTCAAATAGACCCTCGATTCCCCAGGAATAATGGATAGTATCTTCTCATTGATGCAATCAACGTCCCGATGCGTGGGAGCAAGTATGGCTCTATCTTCAAAATATTTATGCGTACGTAGATTGTTCTCGACGGACGGATAAATACTACGAATAATTGACATAATTGGATCAACCTCATCAGTTATGAGGTTTTCAGATGGAATCTCAATATCCGCAAAACCACCCGCAACGCGACCAATTCTACCATCCCCAACCTTCAGTATCCAATTTGCAAATTCAACAACCTCGCTTTCACAAGAATTAGAAGATGAACTTCCAAACTCCAACCTCATATTTCTCGTCAACGTAAGTACCTAGATACAGTGTTAGGGATTTAAAAAAATTAATGGCAAAATAATTAAATAAAAACAACGAATGTCTAAAGAACAATCTAAAAAAAATTACCTTACAATAATCCCAGAGGTACGATGAATTTACCGAAAAGTGAATAACATCCTCCCTACTACCGTTAGGTATAACTGGAAGTATTTGACGAAAATCTCCACCAAGAACAACTGTTTTTCCGCCAAACGGCAATTCACTCACGGATCCATCAGAATTCCTAATAATATCCCGCAAAGTGCGATCAAGTGCTTCGAAACTAAATCTGTTCATCATAGGAGCCTCATCCCATATTATTAGTTTGGCTACCTTCAGAAGTTCCGACAACTCCGACCCGGGAAGTACGTGGCACGTGGACGGCTCATCAATATTTATGGGAATTGCAAACCTAGAATGAGCAGTACGTCCACCAGGAAGAAGAAGCGCAACGATTCCACTCGACGCAACATTAAGAACTACATGTCCATCTGATCGTATAACGGCAGATAGCCTCCTCCAAATATAAGTCTTTCCAGTACCACCATACCCATACAGGAAAAAAATACCACCTTTTCCACTCAAAACGGCACTAAGTATCTCACCAAAAATAGACCTTTGTTCGGAAGTTAGCATAGAACTCAAGTTTGTGTATTCATCCACAAGTAGTGCACGATCATACTGCAGCTCCTCACGTATCATCCTATTTGTTGCAGCGGACACGGAGCGTACGTCAGGCATAGGCATAGAGGGAAATCTAGATAAACTGCTCCAATTAAGTTCCAATAACTTCTCAATCTCAATCAGCGTATAATTCTTCAAATCTTCATTACTCAATATTAACTCTGCCAAGAAACACGAAGCAGACAAACATCACAAGACATTTTACATATAATACTGAGCCAAATGTACAGATAATAGACAAATCTACCTGGCAAATTCAATATTCTTCTCTGCCTCGACTGTATATCATCCGACAGACAATCGAAGGTCCTCTCAAATACCTTTTCCGGAGAGTCCATAGACGAAGACAATAGAAGAATTGAGAACAGATTTCTCACATAATGAGCAGTCCCCCAAAAGCTAGACTCAATTATTCCATCGATATACTCCCTGTCATCGTCCAACAATCCTAAAGAATAACACACATCCTTAAAAGTTGGATAAGTAACATTGCCAAGCGTGCGTATCTCCTCGTACGACTTAGAGCCCTTACTATGAGGCAAAAGAATGCCAAGATAAAACTGCTCACCAGAACCGGGCGGAACATTATACAGTCTTCCCAAGGCCGACCTCTTATCCCTACGCCTTTCCCAAGAGTACTTTTCCCTATTCCATACATACTTGGACGGAAACTCTACATACGTGAGTTCCTTTGCTTGTGGATCGGTCCGGTTGCGCTCCATCCACGCTAAAAATTTTGTTTTATGAGCAGCCGGCCTACGTATGACATCATCAATGTACTCATCATCATCGAAAACAACATTGTTCTCGTTAGGAAGGTGAAAGTTCAGACGCATAACCGATGGAAATCTATACTGTATATCAAATTGAAGAGTCCTCCACACTGCCTCGCACGGAGAAATGTACCTACAGTTGATGTAGCTCTCGATCTCATCTTTATCATTTGAATTGACGTTGGCTGGAGCATCAACATCTACTGTAACAGTGACCCTATCCGAACCTTTATTAATATATTTTAACAAGTACTTGATGGACTTGTGTCGATTGCACCACTCTACATTAATATGCCCCCTATATCTCCTCAACAAAATGGGACTATATGGAACAACAAATCCATTGTCAAGATCGACCTTACTCTTAGTAACAGTACACCCATCATTCCTCCTCCTATAAAGTGGGTATCCATCCTGGTCAACAGAAGTACTCTCCTGGTATTTCTTAGGAAAATGTTTTGTACAGTAATTCCCATCCATACAAGGTGAACTTCTCCTAGAAAGGCCGCATGGCCCATGCATCATATATTCTCCAACTAATTCGTATAACTCTGGATCCTCGTCTTTATCTGGAATTTCGGCGGATATGATGCGATCAACGTCCTCTGGATTTGGGATCTTATTATTGCGATTTAAGAATAGAAGGACGTGGGCATGTGGTAATCCTCTCTTTTGAAATTCAACAGTGTAGACCACTACAAAAAGAAATGTGCAGAGTATGAGTAAATAATTATATAATTCCAAAGCTATGTGTCAGCAACATGCTATCATAAAAAAAAGGAAAAAAAAAAAAACAAAGATAGCACTATTGATACATATAGATATAACTTTAAAAATTTTATAGCCTAAAAAATGTACTTACATGCATCGACTTTGCCAAAAATCTGTAGCTCCTTGAAATCCTTCACAATTCTATCCAACTTCATCTTAAACAACCGACAAAGAATATCGGGCCTATCTGCCGTCTCAAGACCTCTGGTTATTAAAAATCTCGATATCTCTGGCCACTTTGGATTGCATGTAATTGTAATGAATAGATCAGGGTACGAATAATATTTACAGATCGCCATAGCATCTTGAAAACTCTGTTTCATGTATTTTGGACCACCTGTAAAAGAAGAAGGCAATATCCTCTTACCAGCAGTGGATGGCTCAGTACGACCACTCTCAACATCAGCAGCCATATCACATACTCGACCAGATCTCAACTTTACTTGGTTAAATTTCAAATAAGATAGCCTCTCAGACTCTATCATTGTGTAGGAATCCACCAAAAATTGTTGAAAGAGACGCCTAGTTAAAAACAGAAAATTCGACTCATTGTCACGCTCATGAATTCGAAATGCAAAGAATTCACGCATTGTCAGTCTCAATTGCTTCCTGGAAGCAAAATCGGCATCACTATGCACCACATCAAGGCGATAACCATCTTCACCATAAGGAAACAGTAGAGGATACTGCAACGGTACATACGATGGGTGTAGCTCGCTTATCCTCAATAATTTACCGCTACACGTCTGAAGAACAATGTCTCTTTTCTCATAGTTGACGTGCAAATCCCCAGGAATAAGTGCAGCGACCTCCGAAGCACTTGGAAGATTATGTGCCCTCCCATTCGTACCCCTCGCATGAACCAAATTTAATCTCAGCGACGGCTCGCGTCCAGACATAATGCTCTCTCTAGCATTCCTAAACTGCATTGCAAATGGATTAAATCGATCTACCATTCGCCTCAATTCCCCAACAATTATATTATCCATCCTTCTATTCCTCTCAGATTCCCTAGCACTGTAGATAAAAAAAATTGAAAAATATTTTTAAAATATATAATTTATACTTGAATAGTTAGCAGTCAAAGAATAGAACAATAAAACAATGCAAAAACTGTAACAGTGCAAACTTAAAAAATTGAAAATGGATACTACAAAAAAATTACCCGAAAGCTCTTATTCTATTGTTAACCTCATTCTCAGTGTCATATATATACAATTGCGAAAACTTTGGCTGACTACCAGGAACAGGCAACAAACTTCCAATCTGATGATAATTAGCACCGTGCAACTTGAACACATACGGCCCTTGCCCTCTGTTAATTGACCTATCAACTTTACCGCCCATTGATGTGAAACTAAACATCATATTGTATGCTCTTATATTCTTGACAAACTGCTTGCTCTTATCATCGGCGAGAGACAACATGTCCTTCAATACCTTTGGAGGTGGCCTGAGCAATGGTAACCGAACTTTTCCATTGCTGCAACATGAAGGAAATTTTGGAGGAATCTCATTCTTTTTCTTGGAAGTTCTCTCCTCATACCACATCAAAGCGTTGCAATGAATACATGCATATGTAGCATCACCGAAGTCTAAATATCCTGAAATATACAAGTATTAATAAAAATAAATATTAAAATAAATATAGCTCCAACAAACTACTACCTGACTCTCCAATAAAACTCCCGACAGGATCTGTACAACGCCTTCTTGATACAGCAATCGGTCGACTTCCAACTAAATAAGCATTTACACATCGAAGTTGTATAAGATTTTAGTAAACACGTGAATTAAATCATGTATCGTGAAAACTTAAAAAAAAGTATGTATACCTAGTGCAGAGCCAGCGTCTGGGTATTCACCAAACAATAGTGTCCCAACAGTGCGAACATCATCACGATTAAACGACTGCGACAATGAAGAGGATCCCTCAAACAATACTCTACTACCACGTGTGTAGGGACCAGGCTCAAAGAAGTCAATGCGCGTTTTTCCCTTCTCTACTTGATCACAATGAAATAATTAAAAAAAATCAACGAACAAACAACAAAAGAGTTAGCACTGCATCATTCGGTTAAAAAAATTCACCTTTAGATGTAAACCTTGGAACATGTTCCACCGAATTTGACGGAGCAATGCTGGTAGCATTAGCATTACCATCAACGGCAACTGCACCTATAGAAATCCCAGTAAAAGATGTACAAAATTTTAGCAACATAACAATTGAAACAAAATCATCACGGTAAGAATCGATATAATGTAGAATATAAAACATTAAGTAGCCACTTAAGTAAAATAAAATTTCAAGTTAATGCTTCAAAAGATACATTCCATAACTCCAACCGGTTGAAATATACACAATCAGATTAGTATATATTACACAATATCCAAGAGGCATACCACACAATACAATAATACAATGGCAAACATCATCGGAAGGTAAAATGCCCGCATAACTATCCACGAAGTTTAAACAATCAAATCAACACATACATAAATTCCACATACATATCACAATGTACTTATGCATCAATATATTTTAAACACTACATACCATGAGTAGAAATCGTACGCTTTTCCAAAAGGATAGTTCTTCTCAAAAAACGTGCACTCTTGGTCTTTAATCTCTCCAAATTTGGATCTATCATACAAACATAATTAATAAAATTTAAAAACAAAACAAAACAACAATAATAAAATAATAAATTTAAAGCATGATAAAGAAAAAACCATTATTTGTATTTAAAATAATAATTAAGAATGTTTACCTATATACTCCTCCCGACCTCGTTTTCTTGAAATAACAGCCCTCCTAATCATTCGAGCATATCTTGAACAATTTACTAAAACATACAACAACGTGAAAAAATTAACAATAAAATAGGAAAATAATAAACATGTATACTAAATAGCCTACGAAGTTAAGAAAATATACCGTTGTGTGATCTCCTCGCCAAATTAACCGAAAAAGATTCTGCAAATTTGAAACATACAGTCAAATGTTAAAGTCATATAATCACAACAGTTTATATAATAACAATACTCAGAAACCGATGTATGTGGAATTATATAAGACTACCTCCGGACATTTTAGATAATTCGTAGGCCGGCCCTATCGAAATAAGTACACAATTTATAGAGAAAAAAGAGAGATATCATAATAGAAAATTTTTGTCACAATAAATACAAATATTATGATCATCATCATTGTATCAAATATACCTAGATTACAATACAATTAAAAATTTCAAGGAGAGGATTATGTGCACTAATTATATAAAAGAATTAATGATATTTAATTTATTCACTCAATTAGGTGTACTATTTATATAAAAGAATAAATGACAACGTAATAATATAGAATTCATTTAGGTCATATTTAAATACGTATGCAAACAAATTTTTTGGACCAAAATAAAACGCCGTTGACAACTAAATCCAAGAAACGAAGTTTAATTTATTAAAATAGATACGGCCACTAGAAAAAAAATCAATATCTATAAGCTCACAAGACAGACGTCATCATTAATCTCAATTTGAAAAAAAAGTAATAGATAATATCAATAGCATATGTATACAACTGTACAAAAACATAAACACATGCATGCCTATTATTCCTCATCCAAGATATAAATTTATTTATCATAAAAACTAATATTTCCATCAATACTCCAAAGAAAGCTACATCCGTGGTCAATTTAGTATACGAAAAATTGTTTCATGGTTAATAGATTGATGAAATAACCATAATTTTTTCACAGCCAATGCTACTTCACGAATATCTACATGTATCAATTAGTATTATAGATTTTTCCTTACCAACGGAATAATTTATCTATACAATATAATTTGGCGCAAAATGCAATATCAGCGAGGTGTAATTTAGGTATTGCTATTATAGATTTTTCTCCCTTAACACAACAGTTTATCCGGTCAAAATATAATTTAATAAATAAACGAAAGTTGCAAATAACTTGAGGAGTTAAAACAATAAAAATAAAGGACCATTAATAAAAAAAATGTGCAACATGAAACATAAGGATTAATATTAAAACGGAACATTCTTAAGCATTTTATTCATTATTCAAATATGGGACCAAAACCAGCACACCAAATTATTTGTAAGCCAACGCCACAAAACATACTAAAAAATAAAAGGAAAAGATAGGTCCAAAACTGCATGAGAAATCTCCATGAACAAATGGAGAACTTATTCTAGCTACTACCAACAGAAAATTAATAAAATAGGACAATAACAACCACGCAACCTAAACACTATGAATTTCCTCCGAGAGAGAAACACCACCATCATCACCACAATCAACTTGTATTGGAGACACTTTGACCCTTTGCCTTTTTTTCCTCTTCAATTGCACTTCATTGCAATCAACCTCATCAACATCACAAACGCCTCTACGAACCATTTCCTGAAATATTATACGAACAATAAGTTTTAAAAATGTTAAATAATGACATGAGAGCAATAAAAGAAACAGTGAAAACCTGCTGTTCCTCACAATCGCCAACACCCACTTGAACAGTCTTATAATCAAAACCATTAGTGAACACTTCCTTGGAAAAACAATATCAACAAAAAAATGTAAAATAACACATTAACATTTTCTCAATGGACAGAGCGTTAAACAAAAATAAATTACCTCAGCTGATGATTTTTTATCCTCTAACTTTTGAATCAAATCTTTGTCACCGGACAACTTAAACACAGTATACACACTATATTTGTTCACAAGATTAAAGTCGTATATGAGGAACCGAAAAATAAATTTCTTTCCTACTAAATCCTCGAGCTCACTCGGTATTTGATCACCAACTTTATTCTAGAAAAAAAAATTAAAAATTAAAAATTATAAATCTACAATGTAAATTGTAAAAATAAAATTAAAATATATTAGTAAAAAACAATATACACACGAAAATTTATTAAGTCACAAAATAATGACCCACCTCCTCCATTTCAGTTAAAATTTGCACATGAGTTTTACCAATTAATTTAACAACATCACGATCAAACAACATTAGGAATGCAGCACCAGTAGAATCCGCAACACAAACAATAACCTTGAACCTAAAAACACGATCACAGAAAATTAAACAAAGTACCGAATCTATATTTAGACAAAAAAAATATAAAATTAGGAAAATAAAATAATTACTTGGTATCCACATCTTTCGGATTGGTACTACACTTTTGACAACACCACTTGCCATCACCAAATGTAACTTTTTTTGAGCAAATCTTGCAAGCATGATTAGACCAATCCAAATTGGGGTCTATCTCATCCACAGTCGCAAGAACGACAATATAAGTCTCCTGTCAATTTTAAAACAGCGATAAGTTTATTTTAAAAAACTTAAAAAAAAGGAGAAAAAATTAACAAATAAAAGAATTAATAAACATACCTCGACAATACTATCAACATTAGACAAATAGCTTATATCAATACTATCATCGAATTCTTTATAAGCAGACCATCGTCCAGATAAGCCGCTATCAACCACGACCGGGGACGGAATCTCTATGAGATTTTCACGAAGTCTAAATATGATCATACAAAAAGTTAATTATAATACATATTCAATGACATAAGTAAATAATAATAATACTATTAATAAAAACATACCGATTAACAAATTCCTTAATCTCCGAACATTCACCATTAATAGTAATTCGGCTAGAGTACATAGAGATTGATACATATTTCATTGTTCAGAAAAAATAAAGGACAAAAATTTAAAAACTTCAATGACACGAAAGATATATACATCAATTGCAAGAAAAAGATACAAACATATAAAATAATGTTTTACCTCTATAACGTGGTTGAATCTTTGCATATTCTAACAAAATAATGAGCGGAGAGCTTGGATTTTCCCTATTATATTTCAATAAACTTTCAAAAAATCCATCCCACAGAGTACAAGTCATCCTTACACGCCTAAAAATGAAAAAATGGAAATAGAAATTAGATAATCTCTACAAAAAATAAACATATAGATAACCAAAAAATTATACCGCTCATCCTCCAACTCAATATCAACTTTCCTTGCAACCCGATTATTGACATTAAACTCATCGATGCTGTAGATTCGAACCACATAACCAATAATGTCTGCAAAAATAAAAAAAATTATATAAATTTATAATTTAAATATAATTAATAACAATAAAATTGAAGATATTGACTATTTATATAAAACGGACCTATGAGAGTTTTAGCATCATCTTCGTCACGAATCTTAATTTCATCAAATGGAACAAAATCATACATTGATCTAATCAATTCAATCCCTGCACAACTACCCACACGCGTATTATATTGGGACGTCAACCTGAACGGATGAATGGTAGCCCTTATATTTCCATTGTTAACAACGACTCCAAAATTAGAGATCACAAAACTCAATCCCTCATTAAATATTCTTTCGAACTTTCGAATCAAATACTTTCGTACTGTTGCCTGAATCTTAAATCCCTTCAAAAACATACAAAATACAAGACAAGTTCAACATCACAAAATAAAGAAAAATAGCAAAAAAAAAAAAAAAGGACAAAACGAAAAACCTTCTCATCGATTAGCACCAATTCCAAAAAGATCTTCTCCCTCGCAGAGCTCTTAGACAAAACGAACCATGACCTCGCAACTTTCACCCTAATACTAAAACACTCTTTAGCAGGTGAAATTTCTAAAACCGAACAAAATTCATTTGTCATGACAAACCGCAATCCCGTGCGAAGTGCGGGGAAAATAAATTTTTTTGGCCGAAAATTGCAATCCCCTATGTATTGACGTATGAAAATGGATTATATGATTCAAGGATTCCAACAAATATATAAACATCTCATATAGTGCTAACAATGGTACCTATCCAATCACATTAATTATATATTAAATAAATTATCATGAATCAAGCCATAATTAGAATATCTCGATATTATTATTAAAAAAAATCAATGCGTCTAAATAAATACATGGCATGCAACCACATTGTACTATACTAATTATAGAATTTGGAAAAAAAATTATATAAATGGAACGACTTTTATGAAGAAATATATACCATAACAAAATGGTCAACATCTAAAAATTTTAAAAAGTCTAAGCAAATTGCTAATACACCTATTACACTTCTAATGTTTAAAAAAAAAGCGATTGGACACAAAATATGGCTATAAAGTTATCAAATAATATATACACCCACATACAAATAACAACAAATTAAACTGTCAATGGAATTTTCATAAGAAAATTGACCGTTGTTAGATTTTTGTAGGAAAATTAATATACTAACCTTGCCATGCTCAATATACTAACCTTGCCATGCTCAATAGATGTAGTGAATACCGGAGTGATAATGGTCTAAATTATTAATTCTTCTTGCCAAGTTAAACAATGAGTTTAGTTCATATATTAATAAAATTCCTATTATAGTCCTTTTTAAGTTGTCGATGGTTAATGGTATTGCCATATTTAATACATTACCCGTTTATTAATAATATAATTAAATAGAATATAATTTCCCCAAATAATTATCATATGATTGTTCAATAGTCATATGATTGTTCAATAGTCATATGATTTCGAAAATCTAGAGTGTTTTAGCTAGTTTCAATGACTTGCCGGTAGCATATGAATGAGTTATCTATAAAAAAATTAGTGCATATTTTTCATACCTGTGGTTACTAAAATATGGCTGCAAAATTATCTAATAATATATACACCCACACATCCATTGCCAAAAAAGATAGAGGACCATTTTTACAAATTTAAATTTTAAAATTAACTAACCTTTATACAATTAATTTTGTGCTATAATTTTGTAATTATAATAATTTTATTAATATAAATATATATTATTATAATGACACAGGTCCAAATTACTTTAATTGGCCCATTTATATATTTTTTTTAAATAATTAACATGTACGTCCAACAATTAAGGTTAGAAGCAAACTATTACACTAAATTCATTTTTAAATAACATGTACGTCCAACAATTCTAACTATCATAGAGATTATACCACAGATAATAAAATAAAATACCAAAATATTCAATACAAATAAGAATAACATCATTTAAATATTCAAATAAGACTATGCAATAATGTTCAATCCAATATAGGACCGCCATTTATCCAAAAGAAGGGACTGCTATCACTATCTATCACCAAAAAGATAGAGGACCAATATAATTAATTTAAATTTACATTCAACCAACCCATCAAAATACCACTACCGTGCTATATTTTTGGTACTACAATAATATTATTAATCGATAGTAATTTCCAAAATAATAGCTATTTATATAAATTTAATAATTAAAAAATACACGAAGTATTGTAGAATATAACAATATCGCAACCTCTATGGGTCAAATTCAATAAAAATCTGGTTAGATTAGTCCACGGTAAAAAACATAAATTATAAACACATAGCCCACAACTTCCTTCAATTGGTCAATTTATTTATCCATAAGTTGGGCCGCGACAATTAATAAATTTAATAATTAAAAATACACGAAGTATTGTAGAATATAACAATATCGAAATCGAAAGCTTTATAAAGACATAACCCAAAACTTCCCTCATTTGGTCAATTTATTTATCCTTATTTAACACAATGAATAATTAGATTATGAATTGAAATTTTTTACCATAACCAAAATTATTATTTCAAATAAAACATAACATCGATTGCACCATTATAAATAAGAAGATTAACAATTTAATACATATTTTATATATAAAACTCATTATTTTAATAATATAACAATGCCGATAAAATCAAATTCTAATCATGTCAAAACGATCAGCCAAATCTACAACAATGTCCTCGTTAAAGAATATCCTTGTAGCATGCGGAACAACTCCGAGTCGCTTTTCTGAAAATAACAAATAAGTATAACATTCATCAATAGCTGGCAAAAGGGTAGGAAAAAAAATACACAAATGTATATTAAAAAATAAGAGGATAAAAAAAAACCTCCATTGGAAACAAATACTCTAGCATTCTGCAATACAATTGTTAGAGGAGGAATAGGCTGCTCAACAATAGCAGCAACAAATCAATCACAGGTTTCACTTGCCAAGACACATTGCATTGGAACACGGCTAAGAAAATGATAGAATTTATGAGATCAATCAACGCAAAAAATTAAAATTAAAACACAAGTAGAACATCGTAAAAAAACATACCTATCATCCTCCAACAGAATCTGGATAAAATTAACACACCGAGACGTAGGTAAATTAATAACACGAACAAGACCAATATGTAGCAACCGGCCGTGAACATCTATTAAAAAACAAATAAAAAATATTACATGTTAGTACACCATAAAATTGAATAATACAACAACAAAGCCAATAAAAAAATATATACCACGCAAAATTGAATCGTCGGAGGTTATTTGGTTCATAATTTCACCAAAACTAATAAAATCGAATGATGATCTGGAAACAGCTCCACCAAAAACCTCTCGTACCTCAGTTTGACATATAAATTCCATCTTAAAAAGATTCTTGGTATAACTAATAGAAATAATATTTGGAACAACACCAAAAAAATTGATATAATACTCCCTGCCTTCAGTAACAAATTCAGCAAACCTAGCCACCAAGAAATGGGGAACCGAACATGAAATTTTTGTACCCTGACATAAAGTTGTAAAGAAAATATGATTATGAAAAAATTATCACAAGAAGAGTAAACACATAAAAATAAAATAGTGCAAGCTTGAAAATTCGAAGGAACTAAACAAATTGGCCAACCTGACAATCCATCATCACAATATTCATAGTATTTCCTCCACCAGAAATCCAAGTTTGCAAAATTTTCACATGAATCATCAAGCAACACATATCAGATAAATATAGGAACAACAAAGGAGAGATCACCATGATACAATATATTCAAAAGACCAAACCACAAGAACTATATATAGGATACGTACACATTGAAATGTACTAAATTATAATGAATGATTCTCCATAAATCAGCACAAATAATTATTTAAAATGCAACACCAAGGCCGCTTGATATATTTTCCTAAAGTATCCAAATTTACCATACTCCAACTACCAAACTTAAAAAGCTAAAATCCATAGATGGAGATTTAACCATAAGCTGGAGAACATGTCATAATTATCTAACGTTATCTGTTTTTTTTTAAATAAAACCGAACGCAAGTTACATGCATCTCCTATGTTTCAGTCCTTTAACTAATTAAATATTGAAACTCCAAAATTTCCACCACAAATAAAGGTAAAAAAGTCTAAGTAAATTGTTAATATACCTATTACACTTCTAATAATTTTTTTAAGAAAAAAGTGATTAGACGCAAATTATCTAATTATCTAATAAAATATACAATCACAAAAAAATAAGAACAAATTAAACTGTCTATGGAATTTTCACAAGAAAATTGACCGTTGTTAGATTTTTGTAGGAAAATTAATATACTAACCTTGCCATGCTCAATAGATGTAGTGAAAGGTTGAGTGATAATGGTCTAAATTATTAATTCTTCCTGCCACGTTAAACAATGAATTTAGTTCGTATATTAATAAAATTCCTATTTTAGTCCTTTTTAAAATGCCGCCGGTTAATGGTCTTGCAGTATTTATTATATTACCTGTTTATTATTAATATAATTAAATAGAATCTAATCTCCATGAATAATTATCATATGATTGTTCAATAGTAATATGATTTCAAAAATCTAGATTGTTCTAGCTGGTTTCATTGACTTGCCGGTAGTATATGAATGAGTGTTTGGTAAAATAAATTAGTGCATATTTTTCATACACGTGGTTACTAAAATATGGTTGCAAAATTATATAACAAAATATACACCCACATACAAATAACAACAAATTAAACTATCTATGGAATTTTCACAAGAAAATTGACAGTTAGATTTTTGTAGGAAAATTAATATACTAACCTTACCATGCTCAATAGATGCAGTGAAAATTTGAGTGATAATGGTCTAAATTATTAATTCTTCTTGCCACGTTAAAATATAATTGTAAGTAAGAACACAATAGTCAAGTCAAAATAAAGACTGGATAACACCAAAAAAGGTTTCAAAACAAACACAAACGGAAAGAGGATAATGTGAAGACACACACCGCAAAATTATAATCAAATCAACGACTAAAACGGTTGACGTGTAACAGCAACAGTGAAATACTTTGTATCGTACTCAAAATGTAAGAGATCATTTTGAGCAAGTCCCAATGACCTAACCACATCACCTCAACTATGCGAAAGACGAACAATAAGACTCCTGCCATTCTTCCCAAAACGCCTGTACTGGTAATCAACACAAAATACACAACCAGTGGAGGTATACCGCAAAGCAATTTTCTGAGTCTCAGATCCAAAAAGAACAGCCGCATAGGAAGGAAGAGTCTACACCAGAAATAAAATACACAACTAAGTACACAGTTAAAAAAGTTAAAAGTGTAAAAGTAAAACAAAAAAAAAAAAAGATGGTAGCAACAACACATTAAAAATAATTTGACTATCATAACTAACTAATTTTTTAATACCATGCGAGTACGCCACTCGACAGAGCGACAAAAAACAGATACGCGAAAAAAAGCTGGCAATATATAAATAATATAGTGATAAAAAATAATCAGTACACACGCACCTCAACCCATGTTATAGAGGGAGGAGGTCGAATCTCGCGCAGAACCCAGGAAGAAGGACTACCAAACGACAATCCAAACAAATCTAAACCACGGAGGTAGAAAAAAAATTACGTCATTATTGAATTTATAAGAAAGTAATAAAAAAACAGGACAAATAATGCAAATAACATCAGCACAAAGATCACACACCTTCCCCGTCTGACAAAAATACCGAGCACCGATCTCTATTATACAGCGAAACACAGAGTGTATCCATCCCATCGTACAAAACAGTTACATACACAATTTCCGAAGTCTGTAAATACCTCAAGAAATAACTCCAATCACAAGTAAACTCCCAATCAACCTCACCAAGATAACATCTACAATAGACAGTTCGACCAGTAGCAGACCTCATGAAACAGGTAAGAGGAAAAACACCACCAAATCCTAACAAAAATTTACGCAGGATAGTCTGAAACAATACACATGCAAAATAAGAAAATGACACAACACAAATAATCAAGAATAAACGGACCGAGAAGTTAGCTAAATAATATAACATACCATTGAATCTTCAAACGGAACTACAAACTCAGGAATGTGAGGAGTATCGATCAAGTAACCTATTACGAAAATTAATACAAATGCAAATCATACTCCGAATAATAAAAAATAAAAAACGAAATCAAAACTATTGTCAGAACTAACCATGCATGTTATTAAAGGTAGACTCCGACATAATACTACCAACTTGATACAACATTCCTCCAACTTCATACTTTTTTACATAAAGAGCATTTGATAAAAGAAGATGGGAGAAAAATAACATTTCACCAGACACGACATGGAAATAGTCGATAAGATCATCCCACTCTTCCCCATAGAAACACAAGGCGGGTCCATAAATCCTACCAATCATAACACGCCACTACCTACCAGAGTTGCTAACAACATGCACATACGGCAAAGGATCAGAATCCAGCCCGTACAACTCGACATATTTGTTTGGAATTGCCTTAAACAAAAGGATAAATAAATGGTCAAAAAGAATTCAAACGAATGAACCACATAGACAACAAAGACATGACCAAAAGCACGGCTACGTCGCCAAAACAAAATTATTACAATTGGGAAGAATTTATTCGACCTCAATGATATCTAAATCAGATTCGTATAAACATAAACGCAGCCATAATTATGGACCTCAAAATACAAACATGCAGAGAAGTTTACATAACACAATCGAGCATTCAAAAAACAAAAAGGATCAAGATGCAAAAAGACTGTGATCTCGATTTATATATTCCAAAAGACTCTGCAAAACACTCATTGCATAAATATGCAGCAAAAGAGGACATCGAAGAATAAGTCTCACGAACATTGATATGCAAAAATAACTATAAGGCACCAAAAATACAGATTCAAGAAGGATCTAAACTAAATAATTAAATATGGAATTCCAAGGAAAAGAAAAATAAAAATTCGAAGAAAAACAGAGAGAGAAAGAATGCATGAGCCGAGAATACATACCGTAGATCAGATTAATGGTAGTTGCAGAGCTACAATAAGAACAAACATAAAGAAATATTTAAACTAAGATTCAATTAATTGACGTGACCAATGAAATTAGAACTAATCACTATATAGCAACGATACGCCCAAGGTCTGCACACAAGTATGGAAATTAGAGCAAGCAAAGATGGAATCTATTGCACAGAATCTCTGAAATCAGCGACGATTAGAACTAATCACTATACAGCAACGATACGCCCAAGGTCTGCAAACAAGTATGGAAATTAGAGCAAGCAACGATGGAATCTATTGTAGAAAATCTCTGAAATCGGCAATCGGGAAGATATCACTCGATTACATTGATATGGAAATCATATTCGTATCCAAATAAAGATTAGTCATAATTACCATACACGCCTATTTACATATGATATATCCCTAAAAATCGGTAAATAAATATATTAAAATGTTTTACATAATTAAAAACGTATTTCAAGATATAATAAAATAATTGATATTATTATTTCACCAATAATTCGAATTTAAAGTAATTAAAGAATTGATAATTGGTTTAAACTACAAATAAATATTAAGTTTGAGTTATATTGACATTTGCAAAAAGGTTGCGACTTTATTGGAATTAATAAAAAAAATGAAATGATAAATAACATTATAAAATATATCTCGATGAATATTTAAATTAAGGGAAAATTAAATTTTGAAGACACTATCTTATAACCAATAGCAAAAATATTAAACCTTCCCATCAGTAACAAATTTCTGAACATTTTCTGAACATCCTTCCACTTGCCACAAAGTTTTGGAGAATTTTGAATCTCAAATATGCAATGCTCTCTTAAATTAACTTTTTACATTTAAAAAAGAGACATCTTTTTTCAAATTAAATCAAGATTTTTTACTTTAAGCGAACTACACTAGCTTTCTACTAGTAGTTACCCCGCAAGAGTACGGGTTCACTGTAGTATGGGCAAGTATAGGGACCAAGTATTATCGAACCCAAGGGAAAGTGTGTATGCGAATAGATCCCTAAAGATCTACGCGTCGTAGTTAATATGAGTGTGATGTTTTTGGATTTTTTTGGAAAGATTAATTAAAACTAAAATAAACTAAGTAAACTAAAATACTAAAGAAGACGAATTAACTAAGGGTTGTGTTTAAGTAAGAGATGGTGATGCTCAGGATAGGAATCCCTACGTATACTAACGGAGCAGATACATAATCAAAATAACTGTGACATGCAAGAAATAACCTAAGTCTAAGAATGCAAGGTGAAAGCTCAAGATTCTAAACCTTAATACTTTACCCTAACACTCGACTTCACTAATCTACTAACAAGTTAATAGATTGTGCTTAATTAATGAGACCCTAATTTAACTAAGGTGATGCGGTCGTCCTCCTTCGCTAAACTGGTAGATGAATTAACCCTTCCTAAACCCTCTCGTTAAGACTACTAATTGTTATTGAGTGATGCGGTCGTCCTCTCTCTAACACTTTCATACGAAATTCAAAGGTAAAGTTAAGATTAATTATAAGAATTCATTAACTAAGAGAATTAAAACTAACGTCACAAATTACCCTAATTACGTACCCACATCCTACTTCTACGAGTTCATCCTACCCTAAGCATACAAAGGTTTTAGCCGGACATGGCTTTAACAAACATAAAAGCAATAGAAGAAACAACGAACATAAACATAATGAATTGAACGAAGAAAATAAGAAACATGAACTAGGATTTTTAAAAGAAAATAAATCTGAGAACTGAAATTTAATTAACTCAAACGAAGTTTCAAAGTGTTTAAAGAAATCAAACTAACGAAAAGAAACTAATAAACGAAAAGAAACTAAGAATTCGTACGAAAAACCTCAACAAAACGTAAACGTAAACTTGCTTCTCTCCTTCCTCTCCAAAAACTAAGTCTAAAAGTTATTTCTAAAGTTCGGGGATTCTTCAAAACGTGTTTGGAAGAGATATATATAGGCAACGGGCCGATTCGTGAACTCGTGGGCCGAAAAACGTAAGTTGGAGAAAATGCCTTGGAAGCGCTCTAGCAGACCCGCTCGAGCGGGTCGCTCGAGCTATGGTGGTCGAACGGATCCCCGCTCGAGCTCTCTTGGTCGAGAGGTTCTGGTGCTCGAGCGGGGCGCTCGAGCTATCTCCCTCGAGCGGCCCAAACATTCTGTATGTTTTTAGGCGCTCGATCTACTTCACTCGAGCGGGGCGCTCGAGTGACGATGCTCGAATGGGTCCTCCTTCCTTTGCAACTAACACTTTTCTTCACACGTACTAATACCTATCGTATTTCTTCGATATCTTCTCATCCGGGCATCCGTTTGAGTCGATTCAAAGTCCTACGAACTCCGTTTTTCATCCTCGATTCACCTATGAGTATCAAAGAGACAAATTCATCAATGTATAGAAATAGTACTCATTTGGCTCTAAAAACTCAATAAATTCGACCAAAACTAGGGCGTTTCTAGCTACGAATCATGACAATTTCACGCCTAATCAACCCCCCCAAACTTACCATATTTCTTGTCCCCAAGCAATGAAATAATAAGTCAAGTGAAATTGTTAGGGATGAGTAAAAAAATCAATCATGCAAGCTAATGAACTCAAGCTTCAAAAGTCAACCACCCGTATACTCACTCACTTTCTTTTATCATACTCATGCAACAATAACACGAAACACCAAGATCAAGCATGGATGTGCACTCAACGATGTGTTTCTCTCCCTCACAAGTGTATAACAATGATCAAGGGACTCACTCAAACAATCAATCACACAAATTGGCAGCCATAGGCTTGTAAGTGCTCTTAACTTCGACCATACTCTAGAAATCAATGCCGAATCAAAAAGGGCTTTTCTCAAGGTTGTAATGTAGGCTCTTTGGACAGGTGGGATAACAATATGGGTAAAGTGACTAAAGTGGATGGAGAATAGAAAATCAAACTTCGGTACTTCGAGATAAGGAACAGACTACTTCAAACATGTTCAATCAACACCCTTTCAATTCCAATTCTCTCAACACTTCAATTTTTTTTCTTTCTCACTCTTTCATTTTTTTTTCAATCACTTCACTTCTTTTTTCTTTTTCGCACAAACACATGAGCTCATTTTTTCCTTTTGCTCATTCTCAAATTTTTTCTTTTTTTCCCACATCTCATAACTTCATCACACCTTCTTCTCATATTCACTCAACAAACAACCTTTCCCTTTTTAAACTCAATTCACTCCCTTCACATTCACACTTTCCTATTCTCCACTCAAATTGGGACAAAAAGGCTTAGGAATTGGAATAGTGTTTATATGTGCTAGCAAATAAAATAGGCTTTAGGCTCAAAGGGGCTAACAAGGGATCAATGTCATTGGTAAGGAAAATTTTGGCTAAGTGACTCAATTAAATCAAAGATGGCCTAAGATCCTATTCGGCATATCAACTAGACATAATCAAGAAGCAAGAGCACACACAAGTTCTAGCATCCTCTAAGGTGACGATCCTCTCACAAACGAAGAGATAAAGTAATGCATAAAAATCTCATAAGGCTCAACTCTCACGGCTTTCACATCCATGCTAGTCCTAGTGCATTCTCACTCTCATCACACAAGTACTCAAAAGAAAAATTCACAAGCATACAAGTTCTTTCTCAAATCAGCTCAAACTCAAACACTCACACAAAAGAATTTCTAACTCACCCTTACAACTCACTCTACTCATCAAATCATACTCAAAGATAGCAATCAACAAGCATAACATGATTGATAGGCATGAAATATGCAATAGCGAGTCAACTCAAAATCACCCCAAGGAGTATCTCAACAAACAATAATCACTCAAACTCAACTCAAAGATAAGGGCGTGCATGCATGTGCAATGTAACAAGAAACATAAAAAAAACTCCACCCCCCCAAACTTCGACCTTGCTAGAGGTCTAAGTTTGGGGTTGTGGGTTACCTCAACCAAATAATTCCGTTTCTCTCACTAGCTTTGCACACTTCCTTGTCTCAAGTTGGTTCCTTCAATCTCCACTCCTTTGGCACTCCTTCGAGACAAGCCTACAAGCAACTTACTCAAATACGAGGTTAAACATACGACTCAACAACATCCTAATAACATAAAAGGAGAAAAAAACTAAAAACACTCAAAAGCAAATAAAAATGGGTTGCCTCCCATTCAGCGCTATTTTTAAGGTCCTCATGCCGGACCGAGCTCAAAGGAGCTTATGGGACATCATACTCAAAGTTACCTCTCTTACTCTCATAAGAGTGGTGTTTGAACTCCTTTCCTTGATGTCCCTCCATCATGAGTTCCTTTCCTCTTTTCTCATTCCCAAGTGTTATGGGTCTCAACTCCTTCTTTCCTTTATCTGGAGGAGTCTTACCAAACAAGTTCTTGAATTTTGACTTCTTCTTCTTAACTCCTCCTTTTCTCTCTAGCTGGACCACGTCCACTTTCTTCACCTCTTCATCCTTCAACTTCTTCACTTTATCCCTATCAGAATAATCAAGATCATAATGCTCATGGGTTAAATAATCACGTGAAGGACTAACAAAATCATGAGTATGAGAAAGATTAGGGATAGAAGGTGTGTCTTCAACACAAGGATCAATTGCATCCATGCAATACAAACTCTCCTCCTCCTTTGGGTGCTTCATGGCTTCATATAGGGAAATCTTCACTTCTTGATCATCAACCTTCAATGTAATCTTCCCATTTGCCACGTCTAGCACCATCCCCGCCGTAGCTAAGAACGGTCTTCCCAAGATCAGGGGCACGTGCTCATCTTCCTCCATCTCTAGGACTACAAAGTCGGCTGGAAAAATGTGATCTCCAACTCTCACGAGGACGTCTTCAACCACACCTTGAGGTCTAGTAATAGACCGATCGGCTAGTTGAAGCGTCATCATTGTGGGTTGAAGTTCAACACCTTCCAACTTCTTGAAAAGCGACAGTGGCATCAAATTAATGCTCGCTCCGAGGTCGCACAACGCTCCCTTTTTGATCCCGTTCCCAATGTCACATAAGATCGTGAAGCTCCCGGGATCCTTTATCTTTGGAGGAAGCGCCTTGTGCACTAATGCACTCACCTCGTGGTTCAACTGCACCAACTTTGGCTCATCCACTCGCCGCCTTTTCGCGATCAAATCCTTCAGAAACTTTGCATAATGCGGCATCTGTTCCAAAGCATCATAAAAAGGAATATTAATATGCAATTGTTTAAAAACATCAAGGAACTTAGCGAATTTCTCATCAAGTGTTTTCTTCATAAAGCGTTGTGGATACGGGACGGGTATCACAGATTTGGGTACCCCCCATTCATCTCGCTCGGTCACTTTCACTTTCTCACTTGCTTCCTTTGCTTTCTTCCACTTTGGAACCCTCTCTATCTCCTCACTTTCCTTCCCCTTCTGGGACTCATCCATATCTTTATGCTTCTCAATCCCTTCACTTTCAATCCCTTTCTCAACTTGGGGCGTCTCAGAGTCAGCAGGCATCTGAGGCCCTTCATAGTTGGTTCCACTTCTAAGCTGGATCACCTTGCACTGCTCTTTCGGGTTCCCCTCCGGCATGGAAGGATATTTTCCCGGCTCTCTATTCACCATCTTTGCAATCTGGCTCATCTGGAACTCTATCGAAGTGAACCTTCGATTGTTCTCTTGTTGAGTTCTAGTCCACTCAACGTTCATCTTCTGGAGCTCTTGATCACGATGATCACCCTTCTTATGCAACTCCTTCACATCGTACTCCAAGGATGACAACCGCTTGCTTCCTTCCTCCACCTTCTGAAGGATCGCTCTCAACATCTCCTCGGTTGATGCACCGCCTTCTCCACCAGGAGGTTTAGACCCCGGATCAACACCTGGAGGAACAGTAATACCAGCTTTTGGGTTAGTATAAGAAAAGTTCTCATTCTTCCTCCACGTGTTTTGAGGAGGCTGCTGGCCTCCTTGAACTCCTTGTGTGTTCCTCCATTGATTTTGAGGCGGTTGTGGCCCTGGAGGTGCAAATGGCTGACCATAAGAAGGCCTTCCATACTGATTACCACCTTGGTAGCCATTCTGATTGTAATACGGACCTCCCATGTAATTGGCTACCTCTTGCTGCCCACTTTGTTGGTCTACTCTCTCATTCTCTACTGCATGCTCTCCAACCATACTCTTCCCCAACTCGAGGTTGTTGATCTTCTCCATCATGACCATCAATAGCCTTCTCGTTCCTTCACCCTCTTCAACCTGATGCACTCTTTGAAAATCTGCATCCACACCCCAAGCACCGGCATTCGTGACAATGTTGTCCACGATCTCCCTACACCTCTCTATGCCTTGATTCAGGAATGCTCCGCCCGCACAGGCGTCTAAATGGTCTTGCCCCGCCTTGTTGGCACCACTATAGAAGAATACCATAATGTCTCCCTCGTTGTACCCATGCTGCGGGCACTCAATCAGCATGTTTGAGTATCTCTCCCACGCATGGCGTAAATCTTCTCCAGACTTCTGGCGAAAGGACGAGATCTCAATTCTAGCCTTGATCGTCCTAGATAGAGGGTAGAATCGCTCGAGGAACAGACGCTCGAGCTCGGCCCAAGTGGTTATACCTCCCCGTGGGAGCGTGTTGTCATACCACTCTTTAGCTATTCCCGTCAATGAGAATGAGAACAGCCTAAGCCTCTTGGCATCTTCAGTCATGCCATTGTAATTGAATATGGAGGCTATCATGAGAAAGCTCCTCAGATGTGTATGAGGATTCTCCTTCCCGATCACCCCCTTGAATTGATTCTCGGTGAGCAGCTTTAAAATCCCCGGTGATATCGAGAAGTTGTTCGCCTCAACCGGAGGCAAAGCCACTCCATCATAGTACCGTTGTGGCTGCACTGCAAACCTCCCTCGAATAGCCATATTGTGATCTACGTTCCGAGAAATGTGTTGAGGATTAGCAGCAGGTACTGGTACTTGTTGGGGTGGTGGTGGGTAAACAGGTGGTTGGTTGTAGACTGGGGGTGGAGGATACGGGTATGGTGGGTAAGGATAAGGTGGGTATGGGTAATGTTGGTATACTGGGTTGTTGAAAGGGTTATTTGGGTTTTGTGGGTAAGCAGGGTTTTGGTTCTGGTTTTGGGGTTGTGTTTGTGCAGAGTTGATTGTGTCTTGTGGGTTCGGGTGTGGGCTCTCTGCTGATTACTGCTGTTTCCATTGGCACCCTCTGCCCGTTCCACAAGAGCAGTATACTCTGCAGCTATTTTGTCTAACTCCCCAAGTTCATCAGAAATCTTGTCTTTGTTTCCCGCAGCAGTAGTCATTCTTCTCAAGAAGGCTCGGTTCCTTCTAGCTATTGTCTCAGGATCTGCAGGCAACCTCTCTTCGCTCGTATTGCCTTGTGAGCGTGTTTTCATAAACCTGAAACACTAGCAGAAGGATAAAAATGCAACTGCCGAATAAATAAAAATAAAAATAAAACAGAAAAGAAAGCACTCACTACTAACTACTAAGCTATCGACAAGTCCTATTCAAAAAGCATATTACGCCATCCCCGGCAACGGCGCCATTGACTTTAAGCGAACTACACTAGCTTTCTACTAGTAGTTACCCCGCAAGAGTACGGGTTCACTGTAGTATGGGCAAGTATAGGGACCAAGTATTATCGAACCCAAAGGAAAGTGTGTATGCGAATAGATCCCTGAAGATCTACGCGTCGTAGTTAATATGAGTGTGATGTTTTTGGATTTTTTTGGAAAGATTAATTAAAACTAAAATAAACTAAGTAAACTAAAATACTAAAGAAGACTAATTAACTAAGGGTTGTGTTTAAGTAAGAGATGTTGATGCTCAGGATAGGAATCCCTACGTATACTAACGGAACAGGTACATAATCAAAATAACTGTGACATGCAAGAAATAACCTAAGTCTAAGAATGCAAGGTGAAAGCTCAAGATTCTAAACCCTAATACTTTACCCTAACACTCGACTTCACTAATCTACTAACAAGTTAATAGATTGTGCTTAATTAATGAGACCCTAATTTAACTAAGGTGATGCGGTCGTCCTCCTTCGCTAAACTGGTAGATGAATTAACCCTTCCTAAACCCTCTCGTTAAGACTACTAATTGTTATTGAGTGATGCGGTCGTCCTCTCTCTAACACTTTCGTACGAAATTCAAAGGTAAAGTTAAGATTAATTATAAGAATTCATTAACTAAGAGAATTAAAACTAACGTCACAAATTACCCTAATTACGTACCCACATCCTACTTCTACGAGTTCATCCTACCCTAAGCATACAAAGGTTTTAGCCGGACATGGCTTTAACAAACATAAAAGCAATAGAAGAAACAACGAACATAAACATAATGAATTGAACGAAGAAAATAAGAAACATGAACTAGGGTTTTTAAAAGAAAATAAATCTGAGAACTGAAATTTAATTAACTCAAACGAAGTTTCAAAGTGTTTAAAGAAATCAAACTAACGAAAAGAAACTAATAAACGAAAAGAAACTAAGAATTCGTACGAAAAACCTCAACAAAATGTAAACGTAAACTTGCTTCTCTCCTTCCTCTCCAAAAACTAAGTCTAAAAGTTATTTCTAAAGTTCGGGGATTCTTCAAAACGTGTTTGGAAGAGATATATATAGGCAATGGGCCGATTCGTGAACTCGTGGGCCGAAAAACGTAAGTTGGAGAAAATGCTTTGGAAGCGCTCGAGCAGACCCGCTCAAGCGGGTCGCTCGAGCTATGGTGGTCGAACGGATCTGGTGCTCGAGCGGGGCGCTCGAGCTCTCTTGGTCGAGCGGTTCTGGTGCTCGAGCGGGGCGCTCGAGCTATCTCCCTCGAGCGGCCCAAACGTTCTGTATGTTTTTAGGCGCTCGAGTGACGATGCTCGAATGGGTCCTCCTTCCTTTGCAACTAACACTTTTCTTCACACGTACTAATACCTATCGTATTTCTTCGATATCTTCTCATCCGGGCATCCGTTTGAGTCGATTCAAAGTCCTACGAACTCCGTTTTTCATACCTCATCTGTCACAAGACATATCTCTTCGTCTGGTCCATAATTGGATGATGAACCAGAAGTGGATACCTCTTCTTCCTCATCTGCTAAGCTTCTTTTGGAGTAACTCCTAGTGTATCTTCTACTGCTTTTCTTCGAACCCATTTCTGCAAGAAATTGTTAGCACAACAAATATTTAGGTTTTAAAAAAAAAATGGATCTGCCCTAGTGACCACCGAGATAATTTCAAAACAGTGGTCTGTAGGACACACTGCTCTGATACCACTTGTTGGTCCCAAAAATGTTATCCAGCGGAAAGCGTTTTTAAGTTTATTTTTAATGAAAACCCTTTTTAAATTAAGTGCTAAAAGAAAAGTGCAAAAAACTTAAAAGCATAAAGTAAAGAACACCGGAATTTATAGTGGTTCGGACCAACTTGTCCTACGTCCACTCTCCCTTTTTCTAAAGGGGACTTACTCTCCAACCAACGTACTCACTAACCACTGGAATTGCAAAGTACCAGCTCCTTCGTACAACTTGCTTCAATCTTACGATCTAAGCCTTACACACATCTATCTATACAGATAAGGATTGTGTGAATGGTCCAACTATAACTCCTAAAGAGTGTATATAAACTTGAAAGGACAAAGTGAGTGAGTGGAAGAGTTCGTGTGTTCTTGGTGTGCTCTCGCGCGACTCTTGTCTCTTATGAACTAATCCAAGCACTCCTATATATAGTTGTAGGAATTAACTAGCCGTTGGAAGCTAGAAATTCAAACAACCATAATTGGAGGAAATATAATCAATCAAAGGTTGATTATATGATTGATTAGTTGACTTTCAATCAAGCAATCAATCAATCAGATCCTCCATCAGTTGACTCTCCAGATTGCCTTCTTCTCCATCATAGAACTCCTAAATTTCCTTGTCTCCAGATAACACGCAGCCTCAAAGTGGGTGAACTAATCTGTCTCCCTCATCTAGTCAGGACTCGTCTGGTCTGGTCTCATCTGGTCTGGTCTCATCTGGTCAGGTAACATTTCTGCTCTGAACCTCATCTGGGAGAGGTCTTCTGGTCAGACTCATCTGGCAGACTCCTCTGGCAGACTCCTCTGGCAGACTCCTCTGGTCAGACTCCTCTGGTCAGGCTCCTCTGGCAGAGCTCATCTGGTCCATACCTCATCTGATCAGACTCCTCTGGTCACCTCTCATCTGGTCACCTCCTCTGATCAGACTCCTCTGGTCACCTCTCATCTGGTCTGGACAAATTTCTTCCCCCTTAACCAAAGACCTATTCTAGACCAAGACTAATATGTAGCTGACTAACAGGTTCAACTAGTCCTATTACAAGTTCTTGTTTTAACATCTTCAAAACATCTAATCTATATCCTAACAAAAAGAGTCATAGCATTATACTTGGACTCCATTGTACTCTTGGTACTCACAAAAGAATATATCGGAATTTAGGTACCATGTTTTATTGGGATAAAAGATCTAAACAATATTGAGAATTACCGTCTTGCAAAAAGGTTGCCAATGGAATTTCAAGAATTAAGACCATGCTAACAACAAAACTTCTCACAAGAGATCTAAACAACGAAAATACTTAGTCCTTTTAAAAAAAGGGGCGCGAACGGAGACACCACAAACAACAATCATCCAGCAACACGTGGAATGGAAATCGTGAAATATTTATCATCAAAGCTAAGGTAAACCTCATCACCGTGCTGAATATTCATGAAGTAGACAACCTCGCACCAGTTCTTAGAAAAACGAAGCATTCTAGATCGTCTTTTTTTAACAACAATATCCCTGTACTCATAGCCAACATAGAAAACTCTACCCTCCAAATTCTCCCGAATTGCAAGTGTTGATGGGCGAGCAGAATCAGCAATTGGGCGACCAGGATTAGCACCAAGCACTAAAAGATTAAGACGAAATTAACTTAAGATCCATTTAACAAGATATTTGGCGAGCAAAACCTGCATGCTATACCAAGGCAGATGGGCGAACAAATCCATATCAAAAGCTACATGACGAGCTCAATCGGCATTCTGCCGACCAGATCCAGCCACAGTGCCAAAATAACAACCAAGCAAGACAAAAGACCATCAGAATCAGACTAAAGACTCCTCAAAGATAAGTCCGACAGGACGAGCAGCACTTGACTGCGAGCAAATCCGACAGATAAGGATAGAATATAGTCTAGATAAGGTCAACTTAGTCAAAGCCCAGGTGTCGTGCATGCAGGCCTGGTAGGCCAAAGGTCGTGCCACCTCCTGCTGGGCAAATGTCTATAAATACTTAGATTTTTTCAGCTACTAAAAACAAGCACAAATTATTATACACGTCCAAACTTCGATTACGAATCTAAAGCAGCTCGATTAACTTACAATCGAACTTAAACACGTAAGCTTTCATACGATTCTAACCCATCTAAACCTGAAAAATCGCATTCACTAATTACGTTAGTGATCAATCACACGTAATTGTTTGATGATCAATTAACCATCTAAAACAGCCATTAATCTTCAAGATTAGAACTGATCATCAACAAATTGGCGCTAGAAGGAGGATTCGAACCTTCGAATCATTGAAAACGCGAAGGTTAGCTCAAAATTGAAGAACAAGGTTGAGCTTTTGAAGGAAAAATTCAAGAACATTAAGAATAATATTTAAAATCTCCTGTGAACATGCCTCAATCACGAGAGACACAACGTTCACAACATATAACAAGGGATTCACACTCCCGGATGTCCCAGGCTGGTAGGCGAGCAGGGGCGAGCAGAAATGACCAAGAGATTCAAACCAATGTTGCTCGTCAGTTAATACCACCGGAGTTGGACGCCATTGCTCGTAACCCCGACGAATTGGCGCGCACAATTGCCATGCTCCAGGCTTTACAAAGACAACAAGCCCAACCTGGCCCTTCATATGTGCGAGCAAGGTGTAGCCCCATAAAGACTCGTGAACATGAAAAGGCTAGGGGGATCATTTAAATGAGGCAGACAGTGCCCAAGCTCGTAAGGCCAAAGGCAAAGAGAAACAACACGTCGAGGCCGCCAGTCAGGGAGGTTCGACTCAGAATCCGGCCATGGCAGGGAGTCAGGGCACACGCCAAAGTGCTCTTGAAAGATTGGGTCGTCGTGGCCGGGGAATCATGGAAGTCCATCCCACTGCAGGAGCCGCTCGCCCAGCTGTAGTACCTACTCGCCAATCAGTCCATGACAGGCTGACTAGGTCAGCTTTTGGTCGCCTTGGCCCAAACGCAGAGCCCAATCCTAGGAGGCCAATCCAGGGGGTTCCCGCTCCCAATGAGGGACTGGAGCGAACAGACGGTTGTGCGCCTCTGCTCGCCGGACAGCCTCAGAGTCAGGGGGGATCCTTGGAAGAGCTCGCCTCTATGAGAAAGGCCATAGAGAGCATGCAGGGCCAGCTAGATCAACAGAGAGGATATGGGAACACAACTCTTCCAGTCTCACCTCTATCTGTGGTGATTCTGAAGGCTCCAATTCAGCAAAAGATTCAGTTCCGGCAAGTATCCAATATGAGAGCACGGCGGACCCCCGGGTGCATCTGATGAAGTATACCAATTATATGGTATCAATGGGGGCAAGTGACGCAACACAATGTCGCAACTTTTCTTTAACTCTGGGGGATCGTGTCCATAAATGGTTTTCAGCTTTGCCACCAGCTTCAATTCATTCGTTTGCCCAGCTGGGCAAAGAGTTCTTGTCCCATTTCTCTACGGCCAGGTCTTATCTATCCCAAAGACATCGGTTATCCGACTTGAAACAAACTGACGATGAGTCGGACCAATCGTACCTGGAAAGATTCGACAAGGTCCTGTTAGAAGGGGAGTCTGTCAGTGAAGACACCAAGATTGTGGCCGTCCTGGCTGGGCTCAAGAAGGGCACTGAACTCTGGAAAGATGTACACCTAAGATGCCCGAAGACATATGCCGAATTTCAGGATCGGGCAGGCGTCTTTGTCTCCATGCATGAAGCCCTGCAAAAGGACATGGGAGACAAAGGAGAGCAGAAAGAGGGTGCGAAGAAGCCTGGAACTGGTTATCGAGCTCCCAAGAACATGAAAGCATTTACTGAAGGAACGGAGCTGAAGGACAAACTGAACCACATTCTTACCGTATCAATCGATACAGTTTACAATAGTGTCCGGGATAAAGAATTGCTCACATCTCCCCGTAAAATACGTAAAGATACAAGGAAGTTGAACCAGAATAAATATTGTGCCTACCACCAGAGCGTCGGACACTTTACAAGCGAATGTCGTGACTTGATGAAGCAATTGTGTCGTTTTTACGAAGAGGGAAAGCTATCCGAGTTCGTAAAAAGACAGCCCGATAAAAGAAACAGAGACGAAGATTCTGATGAAGAAGACCAGGAACAGGCACCTCATCGGAATCGAGCTGGGCGACCAGCTCAGGCGCCAGCCGGTGGACCAGTTCCAGACATCCAGATGATGGAACCTGCAGGGCCCATAGGTGGTTATTCTGATGGACGACCACCAATTTCTAATCGAAAAAGAAAGGCAGAATTACGAGCGATCGGTCATGTACAAGAAATGGGGGTTATTCCACCTACCATGCAAACATCAGAATTAACTTTTACCGACAGAGACTTGGAAGGAGTACTGACCCCTCACAACGATTCGCTTGTGATATGTGCCAAGATTATGGAAACTAGGGTGCATAGATTGCTGGTGGATACCGGAGCCTATACAAATGTCATTTTTAAAAAGATGCTTGACCAAATGGGAGATTATGCAGGCTACATCAGAGACACAAATCATCGTATTCTGGGGTTCAGAAATGCTGTGACAATCCCATTGGGAATAGTAACTTTCGCTATGCAACTTGTGACGGTCAAAGAGCCCGAGAAAAATATCGCAAGAATGGTGGATTTCTTGGTCGTTGATCAAGAGTCAACATACAACGGATTCCTGGGTCGACCTTTCTTAAACGAATTCAGGGCCGCGTGTTCAACTTACTATTATTGCATAAAATTCCCAACAGCAAGTGGAGTTGGCACGGTAAAAGGAGACCAGAGAAAAGCTCGAGAATGCCTCCTGCAAATTCAGTCAAGATAAGGACAAGTATCTATGATGGAAGCATCAACCAGTCAACTTGAGAATGAACCCTCAATTTTAGAAGACATTCTTGGGGCTCAGAGCGATAAAATGGACATTGACGATCAGTCCTCGCCCGTGGGCGAGCAGATACTGCAGGATGGCGAGCAAACCTTGCCTGAAGCAACATTACCCCCTGTAATTGACAATATGCGCCCGAGTAATAACCAGGAAAGCCCGACTATGGTGATCAAACTCAACCCAGAACCCACGGAAGATTTTGACCCCCAGTTGGGTACCGAACCCATGAACATCGAGGATGAGCTAAGTCCGGAAGGACCAATAGTTGACCCTCGATGGAAGGGGCAAAAGGAACGGGCAACTCCGGTTGAAGAATTGGAGGCCATCAAAATTGATTCCAAACAAGATGACCTTGAACTTTACATCGGGTCTGAACTCCCCGAGCCTTACAGAACTCGCATGACGGACTTTCTGAAGGCTAACTTAGACGTCTTCGCATGGTCCCATACTGACATGGTGGGAATCGATCCAAAGGATGCTTGTCACAGGTTGAATATCAACCCAGTCCGAAAACCTGTCCACCAGAAACGGCGAAAATATGGACCAGACAAGTATCAAACTTTAAACGAGGAGGTCAAAAAGTTACTGGACAACGACTTAATTAAACAAGCGTTATGTCCACAATGGGTTGCAAATCCTGTCTTGGTACGAAAGCCGAACGGAACCTGGAGGCTATGCATAGATTTTACAGATCTTAATGCAGCATGCCCGAAGGACAACTTTCCGCTCCCGCACATCGATCAACTGGTGGACAGTACTGCCGGTCACGAAATGTTCACGTTCATGGATGCCTTCGCAGGATACCACCAGATTCCAATGCACCCAGATGACCAAGAAAATACGGCCTTTTATACTAACAAAAATTTGTTGTGCTGGAAGAGGATGTCGTTTGGTCTGATCAATGTTGGAGCAACCTACCAGAGGCTGGTCAACAAGATGTTCGATGAACATATTGGGGAAACGGTGGAAGTGTATGTCGACGACATAGTCGTCAAAAGTACACAGAAAGAAGATCACCTCCATCATCTTTCCCAGGTGTTCGACATACTCCGAAGATACAATATGAAGTTAAATCCAAAGAAAAGTAGTTTTGGAGTACATTCCGGAAAATTCTTGGGCCATCTGGTCAGTAAGCGAGGAATCGAAGCCAATCCAGCAAAGGTGAAAACGATCGTTGATATGGAATCACCACGTTCTGTCAAGGAAGTGCAAAGGTTAACCGGTTGCTTAGCCGCTTTAAACAGGTTCATATCACGGTCCGGAGACAAGTGCCGTCCATTTTTTGAGGCCATCAAAAAGGGCAACTTTGCCTGGACGGAAAGCTGCCAGAAAGCCTTTGATCAATTGAAAGAATATCTTGGGGATGTAAAAATTCTGTCAAAACCTGTTCCCGGTGAAAAGTTATATTTATATCTGGCAGCGTCTGACACGGCCATAAGTTCGGTGTTAGTTCGGGCAGAAGGCAAGTTTCACCTGCCAATCTACTATGTCAGCCAAGCCTTACATGATGCTGAGGTGAAATACTCACCAACCAAAAAGCTGGCATATGCTCTTGTCATGAGTGTCAGGAAGTTAAGACCATACTTTTTCGATCATCAAGTCGAAGTATTGACAACTTTCCCACTCAAACAAATACTACACCGACCCGACACCGCTGGCCGTCTTTTGAAATGGTCCATAGAGATAAGCCAATTTGGCGTGACATATGCACCTCGAACAGCGATTAAGGGACAAGCATTGGCCGACTTTATAGTCGAACTAACCTTCCCACAAAATCCAACGAGAGGGCTGGATCACCCACGACATCTTTATGTGGACGGTTCGTCAACAAATCTGGCCTCGGGGGCAGGAATAGTGCTTATCAGTCCTGACCGCCAAGTATTCACTTCAGCGGTCAGATTCGAGTTCATGGCTACCAACAATGAAGTTGAATATGAGGCCCTCATTGCAGGTCTCCACTTATCATTAGCTGTCGGAGTAAGACGACTCCAGATTTTTGGAGACTCTCAACTCATTGTAAGCCAAGTACGAGGTGAATATGAGGCCAGAGACGAGCAAATAATCGAGTATCAACGAATAGTTGCTCACTTAGTATCTCTGCTAGACCAAGTATTTATCCAACAAATACCTCGAACGAGTAACACACAAGCTGATGCCCTAGCAAGACTAGCAACAAGCGATGGCCCAGCAGATCTGACAGACATCATCATCACCAGAAAAGTCCAACCATCAACAATGGATTACGAAGTGAACCAAGTAATTGAACAAAAAACGACGATGATTGGAGAACTCCTATAGCCAAATACTTGAAAAATGGGGAACTGCCAAGCAACTCGTTTGAAGCTGTAAGAATCACGAAATAAGCAGCTAGATATACTCTGGTAGACGAACAGCTTTACAAAAGAGGTTTTTCGCTCCCACTTCTCAAGTGTTTGTCTAGGGGGCAGGGAAGGACGGTTTTGGATGATGTACATTCTGGAGTTTGTGGAAGTCACACTAGGGGACAAGCTTTGGCCTACAAAACTCTAAGGCAAGGTTATTATTGGCCAACCTTACGAAAAGATGCAATTCAGTTAGCCAAGGCTTGCCACCAATGTCAGATTTTAGCTCCAAGTATTCATGTTCCGGCCCAGGAGCTCGTATCAGTTTATAGTCCATGGCCATTTGCAAGATGGGGAATAGACATTATTGGTCCTTTCCCGGCAGGAGTGGGAAATGTTCGATTTGCTGTAATAGCAGTCGATTATTACACAAAGTGGGCAGAAGCGAAGGCCATGGTAAAAATTACACAGCAGAACATGATCAACTTCATATGGCAGAACATTGTATGTCGCTTTGGAATTCCACAAACAATTGTGACAGATAATGGCCCGCAGTTTGACGGAAAGGAGTTAAGAGACTTATGTGCAAAATGGGGGATCAGGAAATACTATTCGACTCCCTATCATCCCCAGTCAAACGGGAAAGTTGAAGCTGTGAATAAGATTATCAAGCATACATTAAAAATACGCCTGGCAGAAAGCAAAAGTAGTTGGTCAGAAAAACTCCCGGAAGTCTTGTGGGCATATAGGGTTTCTCCCAGGTCAAGCATCGGAGAAACACCTTTTGCAATGGCTTTCGGAACAGAGGCAGTGATACCAATTGAATTAAAGACCAATACAGTCAGGACGACCAGCTTTGATGAACAAGCAAATCATTCTGCTTTGGCCACAGAAACAGATTTGCTCGAAGAAAGAAAATTACATGCCGAGCTAAAGAACGCCACGTACAAACAAAGAGCAGAGCGTTATTATAACTCCCAAGTCAAGATAAGAAAGTTTGAAGTTGGTGACCTTGTTCTAAGAAAGAAGCTTGCCCCACCTCCATGTTGGTGAACGAATCTAATCGGGAGGATTAGTGGCTGTTTTAATCCGTTTTTACGTCACCAATCAATAACGTGTGATTGATTACCACCGTAAATGGTAAAACGAGTCTTGGGTTAATGAATTCGGGTAAAATAAAGATCGAAATTTAAATTATTTCGTATATGTGTAAGTTTGGGTGTATTTGTGTGTATTTTTAGTCTGAAATTCGAAAATTATATAAGTAAGCTGGAGAACAACTATTTATAGAGTCTAGCAAGCATGAGGTGTTCAAGACTCTTGGTCTCCCTAGCCTGCATGCTTGACATGTGTCCTTTTGATCTTATCTAAGCTGAATCTTAGTTACAAAGTCTTCTTTGGTCTTATCTCGGACTCATTGTTGTTCGCCTGATCTTGTTGATTCTCCAACTGAAAGTTGTTAGCCTCTTGAGGTTATGCTTTGGAAGTTGCTCGCCTTATGGCTTTGTTCAGCTTGGCTTTGGGATCTTTGTCCTTTGTTCACTTGTACACACCTCCTTGGCTATTTGTTGTATCATAGTTTGACCAAGTTGTTCGTCATGGATGACTTCACTGTTGGCTCATTCTTGGTCCCGGGCCTTAATACCTGTTCGCCTGTCAGTTGTTCGTCGGGAGAGTTGTTCGTCACTTCATACACTTTCCAGATTGGTTAATGCACCCAAATCGTGATTTTCTTTGTTTTAGACTTCAATAATTGTTCGCTCCATACCTAGATGATGTTCGCCTATCAACAATTGCCCCCTATCCTGACTAGATGTTGCATTAGACGAGCAATTTTATGGCGAGTAACTGTAGTTAGGATATCGTCTTGGCCAAGATTTGGACGAACAACATATCTGTGACGAGCAATGTTAGAATAACCGTTTCGTCTTCCCATGATCTGGGGAGATCACGAGGATGACGCCAGTGCAATGATTGCGCGCCGCTCACGCGCGAGCAACCCCAAGGCCACGCGCCCCTATAATTGTTTATAGGTCCTTCATCTTCTAGTTTAGCTCGGAATTTACCCCGCCTTCTTTCAGTTGAGCCTCGGAACTTTCGGAAAATTATGCCCTGGACCCCGTTTTTGTTTGGGGTATAAATAGTGGGGGGAAACAAAATTTTCCCACTTTTTTCATCTCTTGCTACAGTTCTCCGGCGATTCTTCCTACTCCGGCGATTCCAAGCTTCTCCGGCATCTTTTCTTCCAGTGTTTGGCCTCCAATCCTCGAAACAAGGTAGTTATCCTCTTATTTCTTTCCTTTTCTTTACTTTTTCTCTCGAAAACGCCATCGCCGCCGTGTGGGTTCGAGCGCCATCGTCTTCTCCGGGATAGCGCCGCCGTCTGCAATTCTTTCTACCGCCGCCTGGATTTTTCTTCCTCTTCTATGTCTTCGCACTCGAGCAATAAGACTGAGGAGACCTTAGACCCACTCTTTCCAGTCGCGGTCCCCGTCGATCAACCTCCCTTCGAGATTTCCTCGGCGTCGGATCTTCACGTGGATTCAGTTGTCCGCTCTGTGGAGGACACCGGTGCGGGCCCATCTGGGAGAGAATTAATAGTTGCGGCGAACAACAATTTGGGCGTAAGCTCTTCGTCTTCAGCCGAATCTAAAGATCCAGGCCTTAACGAACTCAATCGCGAGTTCCTGGAGAGTATTAACTTTCCATCCCCAAGGATGCGAGAAAATGAGATCCCAGCTGGGGTTGCTCGATTATTTGAATGGCGAGCATACGTTGAAAGGTATGCGAACAGCTTTTCCCGCCCCCAGAGGGAAATAATGGATAAGGTGAAAACTGAGTACCAGGCGAGCAAGATAAAAAGCGTTGTTCGCGAAGATGAACTGGACTCCATCCGGAAGGACTATAAGATCCCATACGATATCCACATGTGGGCTCCTCAGAGAAAGGAAAGAGATGATCGCCCACCTCCAGGATGTACGGCGATCAACATTCACACTTTAATTGCCGTACTAAAGTTGCCTCTTCCACCCGTTGTTGGTCGATTCCTGGAGGCGACCAACTTGGCCATCACCCAAATTACTCCAATTGGGTGGATGAATCTCTTAGGTTCCATGTGCCTGTTCGCCTTAGAGGGGTATGTTGATCGGATCACTGAGGAAGAGATCAACTACTTGATGACAATTACAAGCTGCCCCTTGGGAGAAGAAGGCTATCACTATCTCAAGGCAAGAACTGGGTTGAAAATGGTGGAAGAGGTGCCGAACAAGGTTCGTGACTGGAAGCAACACTTCTTCTGGATTGGGGGTGATTGGCGAGCATCTTCCGGTCCACACGGCGGTCCTGGACGGATAAATTCTCCAGCAGCCTATGGAAAACTGAAACGTAAGTTTGTTTCTTGCTCGCCTTTGGGCTAAGTTTTTCTAATTTAACTTTTCTTGTTTGTTCGCAGGCCCTCGTCTACCCAAGTGGAATTCGAAAGAGGAGGAGTTGAGCTCCGAGTTCTTGTTTACTTCGTGCTTGGTCGGCCTCCGCAATAAAGCAGATAGAACTATAGACTATCTCTGCCGAACAAGGTGTCAAAAAGCTGCTCGCCTTTTGACTTACCCACACCATCTGGAGGCTCAAGCTGAGGTGCCCCCAGGTATGAAAATTTCTAACTCCTTGCTCAAGTCTTGTTCGTCGTTAACTTGCTTAACTTGCTTGTCTAATTTTAACTTCTTTTTTTTTTTTTTTTTAGCCGAACAAGTTACAGTTGCCATTCCTCCTTCATATACCCTCCTTGAGCAAAGGGTTCTTGTAATGGGGCCGCCAAAAGGGAAGAAAAGGAGAGGTGACCCTCCTCAAGCGGTGCTCGCCATGTCGAACAAGCCTGAGGGGGCTAAAGTTCCGAGACAGGCTGCCCCCCAGTCCAAATCCAGTCCCCTCTCGTTTCCCCTCCTCATGGGGGGAAACGTTTAAAGAAAGCTGACGGGACTCCCTTGTCCCACGATGTCCCTGGCAAGGGGAAGGAAAAGGTGGGTTCGAGCCATGCTCGCCCAGTAGGGGACGTTGTTTGCCGTCCATCTGTCGAGCTCACCGAGAGGTCCGGCAAGGCGAGCAAAGACATAGGTTCCCCTAGAGGCCCCGAGGACACCACATACTTAGGCCGGGATGAGCGAAAATTTTCTGAGTAAGTTTCTACTTTCTTGCCGAACAAGTTTTTTATTTGCCAAATCTTTCAAGTGTTGACCCTCCTTTTGTTCGCAGATACCGGCCCAACGATTATCCTGGGCGAGCAGATCTGATTCACCAGTTTGCCTGCTCTAGGACGCCGACGAGCTTCCGTGATATTACGGACGACCATGTTCGCCGAGCAACTGAAATTGTTGCTCGTGCCTGGTCACGGCCGTTGAACAAAACGGTCCTCGCCCAAGGCCCCATTGATAATTTTCACTTATCAATGGTCCAAGCTGCAAACTCCCTTGTTTCAGCTCAAAGGGGAATGGCTCAAGTAGCCGAGCTAGAGGAGACTGCTCGTCATCATGCCGCCTCTATTCGCCAGCTCTCAGAGGAAAAAGATAAAATGGCGAACAACTTTAATGGCCAGATTGCTCGCCTAAAGGATCAATTGAAGTTGGCTGATGATCTGGAGAAGAAGCGCATTGAGGACTATCAGCTTGTCTCCGGCGAGCTTAAAGATACAAAGGCCGAGCTGCTCTCCTCAAAGACTGCGCTGGATGAAGAGAGGAAGAGGAGAGAAGGAGCAGAAGAAGAAGTTGCTCGGCTAAAGAAGCAAATGTCTGAGATGCTCTCAAGGGAAGAAGCCGAGCAAGAATTTCAAGCTCGGAGTGGGCCCATGTCAAACTTGGGTTATATATGCGCCTATGCGGACAGCATTCGTACGGCGGATGCTTATGACTTCAAGGATTTAGTTGAAGAGATGTGTAAGGATCTGAATGAATTTCTAGAGAGCTATCCTCCGCCGAACAATATCGAGATTCAGCTGGCAGATTTGGCAGTACTTGGGGTCAAACTTGACAAACTCGACCCTAGTATTTCCATCACTCATCCTCCTCTTCCAGTTGATGAAGGCGAAGAAGAGGAAGGGGTGGCCGCGGCTAACGAGCAGAATGCAAAAGAGGCCGAGGATAAAGCTGCTGAAGATCTGGCCCGTGAAATGATTGTTGAACCCCCTGTTGAGCAGGCTCAAGATCCTCCACCCGCCGAGCAACAATAGGCCTTAGACTTAATTTTTTTTTTTTTTTTCTTTTAGTAATAGTTGTTCGCTCCCTTTTGTAGTACTTGTAATGGCTGCTTCCAGCTTGTACTATTTTTTAGGCTTAATGCCTTTGATTAATGGAACGTCTTTCTCATGTTCGCTCATTTTCTTATATATGTTAATTGCCTTTACATTTCTGTCAATGCTTTTACAATTATGACATAATAGTGTTGGGCTTTTGTTCGAATTGAACTTTGCCTATAGTGGAATCAGGGTTCAGCCTTAGGTTCTGTTCATTTTAAAAAACGAACAACCTTTAAGTGGCTTTGGTCCTTAGGTTCTGTTCATTTGTAAAACGAACAACCTTTGAATGGACTTGTACCTCGAGCTTTCAGACTTTTCCTTTTTTGTCGAACAACTACTATATTTACATTGCAAAATAATTACAAGTGTTGCAAGGCTGTCCATCACTATCATATACAATCTGACGAACAGCTTTAAACAAAAACTAAAACTTGCTCGCTTATAATATTTTTTGCCGAGCAATTCTAATTCTATCCATAAAATCAAAAGAACTAGCACCAGACTATACAATGTGCCGAGCAACTTTTGAATCTATACTTGAGAAAATTTAAAAAATTAGGCAAGTTTTTAGCCTTTTACAGCCTTCCTTTAGCTCATACGCATCCCTTGCCCCCCAAGACAATTGTTCGCCCAACTTTATTGATAATACTTCTTTAGATGTACAGCATTCCAGGAGTATTGGGCCAGCTTGCCTTCCATGTCCTCAATATCGTATACGCCATTGACGTATTTTTCTGTTATACGATACGGGCCCTCCCAAGTTGGTCCCAATACACCTGGAGGTTGGGCGAGCAACTTTCTTAGAACCAAATCCCCAACTCTGAATTCCCTAACTTTTACATGGGAATTATAGTAACGTTCTGCTCGCTGCTTGTATGTGGCATTTTTTAGCTCGGCATTCAACCTTTTTTCTTCGAACAAATCCAATTCAGCATTTAGAGCAGAGTTGTTCGCCTGTTCATCAAAGTTGGTCGTCCTAAATGTAGTGGCCTTTAACTCAATTGGTATTACAGCCTCTGTCCCGAAAGCCATTGCAAAGGGTATTTCTCCGGTGCTAGACCTGGGAGAAACTCTGTATGCCCATAAGACTTCAGGAAGTTCTGTAGACCAACTGCTTTTACTCTCCGCCAGCCGCACTTTTAATGTATGCTTTATGATTTTATTCACAGCTTCAACTTGTCCATTCGACTGGGGGTGATAAGGTGTGGAGTAATGTTTCTTGATCCCCCACTTCGTACAGAATTCTCTCAACTCTTGTCCATCAAATTGTGGACCATTGTCTGTCACAATTGCTTGTGGAACTCCAAAATGACAGACAATGTTCTTCCAAATAAAGTTGATCATCTTCTGCTGTGTGATATTCACCATGGCCTCTGCCTCCGCCCATTTTGTGTAATAATCGACTGCCACGACGGCGAATCGAACATTTCCAATTCCAGCCGGAAAAGGACCAATGATGTCCATCCCCCATCTTGCAAAAGGCCATGGGCTGTATACTGACACAAGTTCCTGAGCCGGGGTGTGGATGTCTGGGGCAAAAATCTGACATTGATGGCAAGTTTTGGCTTTTTTGATTGCATCTTGACGTAAGGTCGGCCAATAATAGCCTTGTCTGATTGTCTTGTATGCCAAAGCTTGCCCCCCAGTATGATTTCCACATGCTCCAGCATGTATCTCTTCAAGTACTGCTTGCCCTTGCCCCCTAGGCAAACACTTGAGAAGTGGGATTGATATTCCCCTTTTGAAGAGTTGCTCGCCCACCAGAGTATATCTGGCGGCTCGCTTTATTAGCTTGGCAGCTTCAAAAGGATTGTTTGGTTTTTCCCCATTTTTCAAGTATTTGACTATACTTGTTCTCCAGTCTTCTTCTTCACCGGTTTGATCGTCGAGTTGATTGACATTATAGCTTACTGTTGATGGATCTTTCATCTTTGTAACTATAATATCTGCCAACTCTACGGGGCCTTCACTTGTTGCTAGTCGGGCAAGCGCGTCTGCTTGAGTGTTGCTCGTCCTTGGAATTTGCTGTATGAAAACTTGCTGCAACATGGACATCAGGTGAGCAACAATCCGTTGATATTCGATCATGTGATCATCTTTTGCTTCGTATTCACCTCGGACTTGGTTCACGATCAATTGTGAGTTGCCAAATATTTGCAAACGTCTGACACCAACTGCGAGGGATAGGTGGAGACCAGCGATAAGAGCTTCATACTCAGCTTCGTTGTTGGTTGCCATGAAACCAAATCTGATTGCCGAGGTGAATACTTGTCTGTCTGGACTTATTAACACTACTCCTGCCCCCGAGGCTATGTTGGTTGATTATCCGTCCACATAGAGATGCCAAGGATGATCAAGTCCTCTCGTCGGATCTGGTGGGAAAGTTAATTCGACTATAAAGTCGGCTAATGCTTACCCTTTGATCGCTGTTCGAGGAGCGTAGGTCACCCAGAATTGGCTAATCTCTAGTGACCATCTTAAGAGACGACCTGCAGTGTCGGGGCGATGGAGAATTTGCCTGAGCGGGAAAGTTGTTAGAACTTCGACTTGATGGTCAAAGAAGTATGGTCGTAACTTTCTCACGCTCATTACCAAAGCATACGCCAGTTTTTCGGTTGGAGCATATTTGATCTCTGCTTCGTGTAAAGCTTGGCTGACATAATAGATTGGTTGATGGAATTTGCCGTCCTCCCGCACCAAAACAGAACTGATGGCAACTTCTGATGCGGCTAAGTATAGAAAGAGCTTTTCTCCTGGGATTGGTTTTGATAGGATTTTGACATCTCCCAGGTAGTCTTTAAGTTGATCGAAGGCCGCTTGACAGTTGTTAGTCCATGCAAACTTCCCTTTTTTGACGGCCTCGAAGAATGGACGGCACTTGTCCCCTGACCTGGATATGAACCGGTTTAATGCTGCTAGGCACCCGGTGAGTCTTTGCACTTCTTTTACCGAACGTGGTGGTTGCATATCCAGGATGTCTTTAACTTTTGAAGGGTTGGCCTCAATTCCCCGCTGGCTAACAAGATGACCCAAGAATTTCCCTGAGTGGACTCCAAAGCTGCTTTTCTTTGGATTCAACTTCATGTTATAGTGTCGAAGAATTTCGAACACTTGAGTCAGATGTTGAAGATGGTTTTCCTTCTTGGGACTTTTGACTACGATATCGTCTACATAGACTTCAACCGTGTCTCCAATTTGTTGATCAAACATCTTGTTCACCAGTCTTTGATATGTTGCTCCAGCATTTATGAGGCCAAATGGCATTCTCTTCCAGCACAGCAAGTTTTTGTTAGTATAAAAAGCTGTGCTTTCTTGATCGTCAGGATGCATTGGGATTTGGTGATACCCTGCAAATGCATCCATGAATGTTAGCATTTCGTGACCCGCAGTGCTGTCCACCAATTGATCGATGTGCGGGAGAGGAAAGTTGTCCTTCGGGCATGCTGCATTCAGATCTGTAAAGTCTATGCATAGCCTCCAGGTCCCGTTTGGTTTCCTCACGAGTACTGGGTTTGCTACCCATTGTGGACAGAGTGCTTGTCGAATGAGATCGTTGTCTAGCAACTTTTTAACTTCTTCATTCAAGGCTTGGTATTTGTCTGGGCCGTACTTCCTTCGTTTTTGATGGACGGGCTTTCTTGCTTGATTTATGTTCAGCTTATGACAAGCATGTTTCGGGTCTATCCCTACCATATCTGCGTGAGACCAAGCGAAGACATCTAGATTCTTGGTGAGGAACTCTTTCATTCGGGATCTGTAAGGCTCTGGGAGCTCAGATCCTATGAATAATTCAAGATCCTCGTTGTTGGGATTAACTTTGAACGCCTCCAGCTCTTCGACTGGAGTTGCTCGTCATTTTTGTCCCTTCCAACGGGGATCGAGTATGGGTTCCTCAGGGTTGAAATCATTTTCGACGTTCATGGGCTCTGCCCCCAGGCGGGATTCAAGATCATCAGTTGGCTCCGTCCCATTGTTGTTCGTTTGTACTTGGCCCTCCAAGTCCTCCAATGAAGGTTGTTCGTCATCACCCCCTTGTTGTTCGTCAGATGGATATTCCTCGCGGGTGGTAACGAGTTGTTCGTCCAACACCTGCTCGTCCAAGTGTTGTTCGTCCGCATCCATGTGGTCGTCTATGTCCATCATATTATTTAGTATTGATGGTTCGTCGATGGGATAACTTGTTGCTTCCATCATGGATATTTGTACAAATTTTGCTCGTAGCTGTTGAACGCATTCTCGTGCTCTCCGTTGGTCTCCTTTAATTGTGCCTGTTCCACTAGCTGTTGGAAATTTCAAACAATAGTGGTAAGTGGAACACGCAGCTTTAAATTCATTAAGAAAAGGTCGGCCAAGAAACCCGTTATAGGTCGACTCCTGGTCTACAACCAAGAAATCTACCATTCTTGTTATATTTCTTTCGGGTTCATTGGCCGTTACAAGTTGTACAGCTAATGTTACAATTCCCAACGGTGTTGTCACAGCATTCCCGAAGCCTATGATTCTATGTGTTGTATTCCGAACATAACCCGAATAATCTCCCAGATTATCGAGGGTCTTCTTGAATAAGATGTTTGTGTAAGCTCCGGTGTCCACCAACAGTCTATGTACTCTGGTCCCCATAATCTTTGCACAGATTACGAGCGAATCATTGTGCGGAGTTAAGACGCCTTCAAGGTCTTTTTCGGTGAAAGTTAATTCTGCCGTTTGCATGATAGACGGCTTAACTCCCATCTCTTGTACTTGGCCAATCGCTCGTAGCTCCGCTTTCCTCTTCCGATTAGATTCAGGTGGTTGTCCATCAAAACACCCTCCCGTGGGACCTGCGGGTTCCATCATGAACAGGTCTTCTAAAGGTTGAGCTGGCATACTGGGAACTGGTCGCCCGGGTTTGTTGTTTCTCTGAGGTTGACCATCCTCTTCGTCTTCTGAGTTGTTCTCCCGAGCTCTTTTCCCAGGTTGCCTTTTAACGAAATCGGAGAGTTTTCCCTCCTCATAAAATCGCCAGAGTTGCTTAAGCAAATCTCTACACTCACTCGTAAAATGCCTCACACTTTGATGGTAGGCACAATACTTGTTCGGGTTGAGTTTGCCAGTATTCTGACGGATTTTACGTGGTGGGGAAAGCAACTCTCTCTCCTTTACACTTTCATACACAGTATCAACTGATACTGTCAATACTTGGTTCAATTTTTCTTTCAAATCCGATCCTTCAGTGAATGCTTTCATGTTTTTCGGGACCCTGTAGCTTGTCCCGACGGGCTTTTTGTTATTCTCCTTAGGATCAGCTTTGTTCTCCCCTAAATTTGTTTGTAGGGCCTCGTGCATGGAAACGAAAATGCCAGCTTGGTTTCTGAACTCGGCATAAGTCTTTGGGCACTTCAGACGTACCTCCTTCCATAACTTCGACCCTTTTTTCAACCCGGCCATCACAGCGACGATCTTTGTATCTTCGCTCACCGGTTCTCCTTCTAGTAAAACTTTATCGAATCTTTCCATAAATGCCCGGTCAGTTTCATCATCATTTTGCCTCAAATCTGATAGCCGATGTTTTTGGGAAAGATACGACCCCGCCGTTGAAAAGTGAGAAAGAAATTCTCGACTTAATTGGACGAACGAGTGGATTGATGCCGGCGGCATTGATGAAAACCACTTGTGAACCCGATCGCCCAATGTTAACGGAAAATTCCGGCACTGGGTGGCATCGCTGGCCCCCACGGAGACCATGTAGTCCGTATACTTCGTTAAGTGGACCCGGGGGTCGGTGATGCCCTCATATTGAATGCTAGCCAGAAATTGAATTTTTTTCTGGATCGGGGCCTTCAAAATGTGAGCTGCCAAAGGTGAGGATGGCATGCTGGTCGTTCCCATCCCCCTCTGTTGGTCTAGTTGCCCCTGCATGTTCTCCACAGCCCTCCTTAGGCTTGATAATTCATCAAGAGGTGCCCCCTGACTTGGAGGCTGTTCGGCGAGCAAAGGCATTAACCTTTCTGCTCGTCGCAGTCCCTCGCTTGGAGTGGGCACTTTCTGGGCTTGCCTCCTAATGTTGTTCGCCGCATTTGGCCCTAGGTGCCTGAAGGCTGACTGGGAGAGTCTTTCATGGACTGATGGGCGAGGCTGTTCAAAAGTTGCTCGCCCGTCTTCTGCTCCCCGGCGAGCAGCTTCCCGTTGGGGTTGGCTAAGCCTGTCTTGGGCACTGGAACGTGTTGTCCCATGGCTAGACATAGTTGTTCGTCCGCGACCAGACTCAGCCTGTACTTCTTGTTGGTCGACCATCTTGGCCTTTCCCTTGTTCCGTCTGACTTGGGCACTATCAACCTCTCGTTGTTCGCCCCTAGTGGTCCTGGGTCTAACAACTTCTAGGGACTTGTCCCTTGGCCTTGCTTGTGTTGGCCTAACCTGCTCTTGTTGCCTCTGGAGGGCCTGGAGAGCAGCAATGGTTTTGGCCAACTCGTTGGGGTTGTTTGCCAAAGCCTCCATCTCAGGGGGGAGGTTATGTGTTATGGCCGTATGCTGTGACCTGTTCGCATGTCTCGGGTCACGGTCCTGGTGGTCGGCCGACGTGGCTCGGGTCTGAGATGCTTTTTTCGACAAACGTGATCCTTGGGTCTCTTTAGATTGAGGCATTTCAATTTAAATTACTTCTTAATTTATAAATTGAAGAACACCAAGAACACTTTTGTTTGTATCTTCAAATATTTCTTGAGATTTCCTTTGAATCTTCAAGTTTTCAACTTGAAGTTCTTGAGTAATCACACTAAACCGGAGGTTCGGGCACCCTTCTTCTAGCGCCAAATTGTTGGTGAACGAATCTAATCGGGAGGATTAGTGGTTGTTTTAATCCGTTTTTATGTCACCAATCAATAACGTGTGATTGATTACCACCGTAAATGGTAAAACGAGTCTTGGGTTAATGAATTCGGGTAAAATGAAGATCGAAATTTAAATTATTTCGTATATGTGTAAGTTTGGGTGTATTTGTGTGTATTTTTAGTCTGAAATTCGAAAATTATATAAGTAAGCTGGAGAACAACTATTTATAGAGTCTAGCAAGCATGAGGTGTTCAAGACTCTTGGTCTCCCTAGCCTGCATGCTTGACATGTGTCCTTTTGATCTTATCTAAGCTGAATCTTAGTTACAAAGTCTTCTTTGGTCTTATCTCAGACTCATTGTTGTTCGTCTGATCTTGTTGATTCTCCAACTGAAAGTTGTTCGCCTCTTGAGGTTATGCTTTGGAAGTTGCTCGCCTTATGGCTTTGTTCAGCTTGGCTTTGGGATCTTTGTCCTTTGTTCACTTGTACACACCTCCTTGGCTATTTGTTGTATCATAGTTTGACCAAGTTGTTCGTCATGGATGACTTCACTGTTGGCTCATTCTTGGTCCCGGGCCTTAATACCTGTTCGCCTGTCAGTTGTTCGTCGGGAGAGTTGTTCGTCACTTCATACACTTCCCAGATTGGTTAATGCACCCAAATCGTGATTTTCTTTATTTTAGACTTCAATAATTGTTCGCTCCATACCTAGATGATGTTCGCCTATCAACACTCCAGGCATATTTGGCCCGACTTGGGAGGGCCCATACAGGGTAACAGACAGGTTACCCAATGGAGCGTATGACATAGAAGACTTAGATGGAAACTCGGCCCAATATTCCTGGAATGCAGCTAACCTAAGAAAATACTTTCAGTAGGCGACCAGTTTTGCCTCATGAGAGAGTGAAGTTGAGTTGGGCGAGCTACTAAGTCCACTGGGTGAACTGGAATGGCAGAGATATAAGATGGATCCAAAAACTTGCCTAATTTTTTGAAATTTTCACCAAGTATAAATGGTCAAACTGGGGTAGATTAGGTCAAGTTTGGTCGTGGTCTAGAATGCCAGTATCTTGTATGGTTTTATTTCCTCTTAAGAGTCTAAAGATGCCTTGACAAAGTGTATAGTGGTCGAGCAGCTTTGACTCCTGGTGTAAATTATGTTTTTTAATGGTTGGAATCTTAACATTGTCTTTGTCGAGCAGATCCAACCTAGCTAGTGCAGGATTACATTTTTGGTCGCTTTCAACACTTGTAATTTTTTAAGATCGTTCCAATGTTAAGTTGTTCGTTCAAAACAGAAATGCGAGCTCAAGGCGCAAGTTGATTATACAACCAACCCATTAAAGGCTGTTCGTTTTTAAATGGACATAGCCTAAGGCCAAAAGCCCATCAAACTCTAAGGCCAAAAAGTTCTTAAGGGACAAGGGACAAGGCCCAACTACATTAAGATTGTTGAAGCATAAATAAGAATGCAAAGAACAATTAATGTAAGATAAATAAGACGAGCAGATATGCAAAATAGTTTCATTAATAATAAGGCTTAATCGCCCAAGGCATTACAACAAAAGCGAACAACAATAAAAAAAAAAGAGAAAAGAGTACATAGTCCCTAGCTAATCTTGTCCGCTACGTTCCTTGCCAAGCAGGTGGAGAGATATTATCATCTTTAGGATCTTCCAGAGGAGAGCCATCGAGAGCAGGGTCAACTGGGACCACTTGAGTTAGTTCGGCAATAAGCCCCTCGGCGTCAGCTCGCTCTTGAAGAGCTCTCTCACTTTTGTCGGCGGGCTGTATTTGCTCGCCCTCGGCAACATCGCCCTCTTCTTCTTCCTCGTCCTCAGGAGGACTTGTGATAATAATTTCAGGGCCGATGAATTCGATCTTGACTCCATAGTCAGGTAGGTCGCCAATCTGGAGAGTTGTACCCGGGGCTGGAGGGTTTGATTCGACGAAGTTACAGAGCTCCTTGCCGATCTCCTCAACGACAGCGGCAGCCTTAAATTCGTGAGCAATTCGAATGCTCTCAGCATAGCCTGTCACGTAACCCAGAATTGAGCTCACCTCCATCTTAGGAATAAGTTCCTCTTGGGTAATGGAGTTGGCGAGCTGAGATTCAAGGTCAGCAATTTTGGCCGTCGCATCGGTCGCGAATTTCTCTGCGACCTCCTTTTGCTGTTCAGCACGAGCAAGTTCTGCTCGCATCTGCTCGACCTCGACCATCTTGACCTTCAATTCCTCGGAGACTTTGACGTGCAGGTCCAGAGCACGAGCTGTTGGGAAAATAGGGGTGCCCGGAATCTATTCGGGATGAATTTTAAATACGAATTTAAATACATTTATTACTAGCATGAATTAATCCTAATTAATTCAAATAATAATTCCAACAACTAATTATCATCATGCATGTTGAATTAATTTCACATATTTAATTAAGCGGAATAAACAATTAAATATGCGATTAACGTACCTCTTGTAGAATTGGCCTTTGAATAAACGGGACAATCACGATCTCGCTTTATCAACCCAAAAACCTTCTCAAGTATTTCCCTTTCGCCTTACTTGATCACCGGTGGGAGATGCTTTCAAGTAATTTAATAAACTAAGGAAAAAGAAAAATATCTATGCTCTTGATTTTTCCAACACATGGAATTATGTACTTGGGGATGAAATAATCATCCCCTATTTATAAGAGTAGTGACCGAAATTCGTAGAGATTTTATGGGTATGGAGAAAATCTTTTCTTAATCTCTAAGAAATCTTGAATATATCTCATATATTCTTTTCTCCATAATAAAATATTCCACAAAAATCTCACTCTCCTAATAAATATGAAACTCTCGAAAATTACATAGAAGAAATCCAAGATTTGGATCTTCTTGAATATATGAGATATTCTTGTATTCCTATAATACATATCTTGCATAATATCTTTCCAAGAAAATCAACAAAATCTTTTTCCTCCTTATCATGCAATTTTCGAAAATAATACTTGAAAAATCAGCATAATTATTTTCTTTTTATTTTAATCACCTTATCATTATTGGGCTACTTAATGGGCTACTTGAGGGGCCTTAAGGAGAATTAAGATTGGACCTCCTAATGGACTTCTGAATTTCAATATTGAGCCCCAATATAATTCAGCCCATTAATATTAATTATTACCACTAATAAATTAATATTGCACTATCCATCTTAATCCATATTACGATAATATGGGCTCCCGGTTATTATTTCCCGCGTTTAAGATTATCAAGTCCATTAATTAATTAAGCTTCTGAATAGCTCTAAATTAATTAACATCTTTCACCTTGGAGTAAAGACAGCTCAACATTATTATTCGTACCGAAGAAACTAATTCTTCACTTGCAAGATTTGGTACAATAAAACTTCTGAGCCCACCAAGAGGACTAATCACACAAGCCGTACTCGCACGCGTTTCTCCGTATTAAATCTTAGCAACCGTCGTATGATTAATATTACTGCCCAAGACACAAAGTTTGAAGTCACAATGATTCTCACCCAACATGAATCAAAGCAGTAACTATTAAACACACACGGTCCTATTTAAGTGACGGAGATTAAGAAATTAACAACCACTGAGGTCTAATTCTTCACCTTTTAGAACAGAAGAATTTATCCTCGCTGTAGGACCTCTTCAACACATACTAAATGTACTAGTGCAATCTCTTAGTCAAGACAGACCAATCTGAGCCTTACACATCGACCTTTCACGGCGGATTGTTCAATTCCACCTGGGTCGTGAATTGTACGTTTAGTTACAAGTAAACTGTTAATGTTGTCTTCCGTGATCGGGTATCACCACATTAACTACAATGTAACATGTACTATATATTAAACGGTTTGCAATAGAAATTCAACATTCAATTATATCTAAAGCAAATGTGATAAAAGAATTATTCTCATAAATCGAGTGTTTGATACACGAGATATACAAAGTAAAAGCATACTTTCACGTATAACTCCAACAATCTCCCACTTATACTTAAAGTCTGCTTTTAGTATACATCACGCATGTCTTAGTGTAGTAGCTCTACGTGACATCTCATGTCAACCTACACTAACCTAATAATTCCTCCCACTTATACTTAAAGCAGATTGGCAATAGTCTTGACTCGCATTCCATCCACATGTCTCTCGAATGTATTCAGAGGCAGACCCTTTGTGAATGGATTTACTAGGTTGTCCCCGACGCATATCTTTGCCACCTCTTTTTCTCCTCTCTTAACGATTTCTCGTATAAGATGGTGTTTTCTTTCAATGTGTTTGCTGGCCTTGGGGGCTCTCGGTTCCCTTGAATTTGCAACTGCCCCGGCATTGTCACAAAAGACAGTTATCTTGTCGGGCAAATTCGGAACTACGTCCAAGTCCACTAAGAAGTACTTGAGCCAAATCGCTTCTTTCGCTACTTCACAAGAAACTACTTATTCGGCTTCCATGGTCGAATCTGCGATGCATTTCTGCAAATTGCTTCTCCATGTCATGGCTCCTTCTCCCATGCAAAACACACTACCCGAGGTAGGTATTTTGGAGTCTATGTCTGATTGGAAATTTGAGTCCGTGTATCCCATGGGAATTAGATTGTCTGATTGTTAAATCAGCATTCCATACTAAGTTCTTTTCAGAAACTAAAGAACGCATTTAATTGCAATCTAATGTGCTTTCCCGGGGTTACTTTGATATCTTGCCATCATGCCCACGGCAAAGCAGATATCCGGTCTCGTACACAACATTGCATACATAAGACTTCCTACGTCCGAAACGTACGGAACGTCTTTCATGTCATCTATCTCCACTTGCGTCTTAGGGCATATTTATTTAGATAGATGGATTTCGTGCCTAAAAGGTACAAAACCTTTCTTGGAATCTTGCATGCTGAAATGCTTCAAAACAGTGGCTTTGTATGAAAATTGCGATAAACCCAACATCCTCCTCTTGGATCTCGAGTGAACTTGATCCCAAGGATGTTACCGGCTTTCCCTAAGTCCTTCATGTCAAACTGATTTGACAGCCATACCCTTACGTCTGACAATACCTTTACATTGTTTCCAATGAGCAGAATATCGTCTACGTATAATACTAAGAATACCACCGCAGTTCCGTCACACCTTTTATACACACAACTTTCGAACTTGTTTTGATCACAAACCCATAAGACTTAATAACTTGATCAAAACACTGGTTCCAAGTACGCGACGCTTGCTTAAGTCCATAAAATGGATCTCTTAAGCTTGCATACGAGGTGCTCTTGGCCTTTTTCAACGAAACCTTTGGGTTGTTGCATATAGATCCCATCAAGACTTCCGTTAAGGAAAGCTGTCTTGACATCCATTTGCCAGATCTCGTAATCTAAGTGCGCAGCGATCGACAAGAGAATACGGATGGACTTAAGCATAGCTACAGGCCACAGGCCACAAGCCTTGCTTTGAAGGTCTCTACCCTTCCGTCCGGTCCTCTTTTCCTCTTGTACACCCACTTGCATCCAATGGGCTCTACCCCATTAGGTGGATCAACCAACTCCCACACTTGATTATAATCCATCGAACCCACCTCGGTTTTCATTGCGGTTTGCCACACTTCCGCATCTTTGTCTTGGATTGCCTCGTCGTACGTTCATAGGTCTGATTCATCGCCGGGAATCAAATCCGAAGATTCTCCAATTCCCATGAATCTCTCGGGTTGCCTTGCAATCCTCCCACTACGACGGGGTTCCGGTTGTGAAGGTATGACGTGTGGTATATCATCTTGTATACTTGGTATAGGAGTTTGCCCTCTTAACTCGTCTAAGGTAATCTCACTTCTGGGCTTTCTTTTGTTCATATAGTCTTCCTCCAAGAATTTAAAGTGCGAACTAATCACGGTCTTTTAATCCTTGAGACTATAGAACATACACCCTTTCGTTCCCATGAGATATCCTATAAACAACCTTAATTCCGAACATGGATCCAATTTACCGGCTTCCTTGTCTGGCACGTATGCCGGACAACCCCAAATCCGCAAGTGTCTTAGACTGGGCTTGTGCCCGATCCACAATTCCATTGGGGTTTTAGGAACCGATTTGGATGGCACCAAGTTTAGAATGTAAGTCGTTGTTTCCAAGGCGTTACCCCAAAACGACTTGGGTAAACCCGAATAACTCATCATGGGTCTGACTATTTCTAAAAGAGTCTGGCTCCTTCGTTCCGCCACACCGTTCTATTGAGGGGTTCCCGATGTGGTCAACAGGGATACAATCCCTTCTTCCGATAGGTAGTTCAAGAATTCATTGCTAAGGTATTCGCCTCCACGAACAAATCGTAGAGACTTGATACTTCTTTCCCTATGCATCATAAGGTAGATGTATCCATATCTCGAGTAATCATTGAAAAAGACAATTTACTCATACCCCTTCTTGCTATGATCGTCATTGAACCACACATATCGGTATGAACAAGTTCTAACACTTCCGTGGTTCTATTCCCCTTGGCTCCAAATGCCCTCTCGGTCATTTTACCCTCTAAACAGGATTCACAAGTTAGAAACGGTTCGACTTGGAATGATTCCAAGGATCCGTCTTTTACCAATCTCTCTATCCACTTTAGATTAATATGACCTAGTTTAAGATGCCATAGAAGTGTTTCGTTCATCTCCGAAGAACGCTTTCTTTTATTACTCGAAATAATCGATGTGTTATTAGATTCAATTTTGTAAGTGGTGTGCCCAAATAATGGTATAAAGATCATCCATTGAAGTTCTGGAACAGATAAACTCATCGTTTCAAGCAATAATAACATCCTTATTAAAAGAAACTGAGTATCTATTCAAAACAGTTTAGAAACTGAAGGTTGAGTTCTTTCTAAACTAGGAACATGAGGAACGTCTCTCAAGACCATAACTCTATCTTCACAAGATAGGCGCATTTCTCCCACTGCTTCAGCTGCCACTCTCGTAGCATTGCCCGATGTGATGGGGATCTCACTTCCGTTAAGTCGTCGGGTTAGCTTAAACCTATGAAACAAATGTGATCAGTAGCTCTCGTATCCACTATCCACGAATAGACAGCATACGCCACTTCACAAGTTTCGACGACTAAGGTGTGTGAATTACCTAACTTTCCTAGCCTCTTAGGCTTGGAACAGGCAGACCTCCATTGTCCTCTCTCACCGCAACTAAAACACTTCCCCTTCGATGCTTGCCTTTGCATTTGCCTTTCGCAACAATTGGATTTGCTTGGATCCGGCCTCTGGTTCTCTTCCTCTTTTTCCCTCCCTTGGGACCAAAAGAGGTAGACGAACCATTAGCCACCATAGCACTAGACTGGTGCTCCATTATCACCTCCACCGAAACTAAAGCTTGCAAGAGCTCGGGCAAACGACTTGTCCGTTCATTCATCTGACAGTTCAGATGAAACTACTCAAAGCTTCTCGGTAGGGAATGGTATATGAAATCAATCAAAATCCGCACCAAGTATTTCCAACTTGTTAAGGTATGCCATTATCTCGAGAACGTGCTCCCTCACGGGCGTTCCTTCCACCATTTCCAACTTGACCGAGTCATGTTTGGTGAACTGATTAGTCACGGGATTCTGATGTGAAAACATCTCTTCAAGGTGTTCCATGATTTCAACAGCGGATACAATGTCTTCATGAACGTGCCTCAAATCCTCAGACAGAAATGTCAAGATGATGCACTTCATTCATTGTCACGCTTCCGATCATGAACTGCCTCTTCCCATTGCTTGACTTATCATTAGGCTTGCCGGGTATATTAACATAAATAACCCAATTGTGTTTTCGTGCAGTAAGGACAAATTTTAAAAAAATATTTCCAATCGATATAATTCACTCCAAAAGGTTTATTAACTTTAAGTATATTAAACAGTGGATTAAAAGGTTGCGACATGATGAAATGAGAATAAAACATACATTCATATCAATATCTAGAAAAATACGAAATTATCACATAATTCGATCACATCAATTATATTGAAACCTTAAAACAATATAATCATGCATCAGCCAACATCTCGAAACAATTTAAATGCGCCACGAGGGGTGGTCTATACATTTAAATACATTCAAGCGGATCACAAACTTAAAAGTTACAAATCCTTAATTCAAAATTAATAGTTGGCTCCCACTTTGACCACTAGAAATTGACAGGGACTCCGAGGGGAGTAAGTTAATATCAATTTCCTATGCCTAAGTAATAACCATAATTAAATACAGGATTATTATTTCTCTTTGAGCAAGCCACTCGTGGTGAGGGTCAATACCGCCACTAGTAATAATCCACAATCATCCTTTCGGAATTTATTCATGTGAAATCCGTTCTTTTGGCCGATCCGAGGGGGAAATGTATTCCAAAAGAACTTCACAAATAAATAAATTATGGAGGCCAAAATAATCCAATTTTAATATCCGGAATAAAATTGCGATTATAAAAACATACTTAGTAATTTTCGAAAGTAAGGTTTTTCTTGGACAATTAAATTCATGCAAACACATATTAACAAATAATAAAAATTGCACGAAATAAAACATCCATCAAAACAAAATTAAACACATTGGAGCACTCAATTCCAATTGTCACGGTTTAATTTCTTTACGTCTTGATGCGAAAAATCGTCCTTGTTGCTTTCCGACGTTCGTCTCGACGTGCTCCCACTCGAACAGCAACACTCCTTCAAAAACAGCATCGTTTGGGATTCGGGACGACGTTTAAAAAACACACGGAAAAAAACACGAACCGAAAAAATTCCACGGCCTGAGATACAGCGCGCGTCGGCCCACGAAGTGGGCCCGCGCGCTTCCCGGCCCGAGAAGCGCTGAAAAACTGCCCGAGGCGCGCCGAAGCGCAGCCCCGAGGCGCGGCCGAGGCGCACTCGAGACGCTGCACGGAGGCGCGCCGAGGCGCACCCGAGGCGCCGCCCGGAGCGCCCCGAGGCGCTGCAGCCCGCGCCCGAGGCGCGCGCACGCCTGCGCGCTGCGCCGTGCGCCCGTTGCGCACGGCGTGGGCCGTGCACCCCCGTGCGCCGTTTTTTTCGCCGTTCGTCCTCGTTTTCTTCACCCCTTGCATGATTTTACCTCCATACACGCGCCACGCTTGTATGCGTCGTCCGGGTACGCCGTTTTTAATTCTTCGTTCTTCGTCACGATCTGGTTACAATTTATTTTTACAAAAAAAATAAATACTAGATCTAGACTAGTATATTACAATGATTGAATCAAAATAAAAATAACTAATCTACTCGTGGATTTTCTCACGAGAAAAACGAATTCGAACGAATCGAATTAAAAAACAATTAATTCACACGCATGAAATTAACAACATTAAAAACCATGACAATTGGATACCTGCAAAAAAGATCTAACAATTCTACTATCCAATTTCAATTTAATGTTTTAACAATTTAAATTCCAATTTAAAATTCAGAGCCCGAAACCGTGGCTCTGATACCAGTTGTTGGGAAAATAGGGGTGCCCGAAATCTATTCGGGATGAATTTTAAATACGAATTTAAATACAATTATTACTAGCATGAATTAATCCTAATTAATTCAAATAATAATTCCAACAACTAATTATCATCATGCATGTTGAATTAATTTCACATATTTAATTAAGCGGAATAAACAATTAAATATGCGATTAACGCACCTCTTGTAGAATTGGCCTTTGAATAAACGGGACAATCACGATCTCGCTTTATCAACCCAAAAACCTTCTCAAGTATTTCCCTTTCGCCTTACTTGATCACCGGTGGGAGATGCTTTCAAGTAATTTAATAAACTAAGGAAAAAGAAAAATATCTATGCTCTTGATTTTTCCAACACATGGAATTATGTACTTGGGGATGAAATAATCATCCCCTATTTATAAGAGTAGTGACCGAAATTCGTAGAGATTTTATGGGCATGGAGAAAATCTTTTCTTAATCTCTAAGAAATCTTGAATATATCTCATATATTCTTTTCTCCATAATAAAATATTCCACAAAAATCTCACTCTCCTAATAAATATGAAACTCTCGAAAATTACATAGAAGAAATCCAAGATTTGGATCTTCTTGAATATATGAGATATTCTTGTATTCCTAGAATACATATCTTGCATAATATCTTTCCAAGAAAATCAACAAAATCTTTTTCCTCCTTATCATGCAATTTTCGAAAATAATACTTGAAAAATCAGCATAATTATTTTCTTTTTATTTTAATCACCTTATCATTATTGGGCTACTTAATGGGCTACTTGAGGGGCCTTAAGGAGAATTAAGATTGGACCTCCTAATGGACTTCTGAATTTCAATATTGAGCCCCAATATAATTCAGCCCATTAATATTAATTATTACCACTAATAAATTAATATTGCACTATCCATCTTAATCCATATTACGATAATATGGGCTCCCGGTTATTATTTCCCGCGTTTAAGATTATCAAGTCCATTAATTAATTAAGCTTCTGAATAGCTCTAAATTAATTAACATCTTTCACCTTGGAGTAAAGACAGCTCCACATTATTATTCGTACCGAAGAAACTAATTCTTCACTTGCAAGATTTGGTACAATAAAACTTCTGAGCCCACCAAGGGGACTAATCACACGAGCCGTACTCGCACGCGTTTCTCCGTATTAAATCTTAGCAACCGTCGTATGATTAATATTACTGCCCAAGACACAAAGTTCGAAGTCACAATGATTCTCACCCAACATGAATCAAAGCAGTAACTATTAAACACACACGGTCCTATTTAAGTGACGGAGATTAAGAAATCAACAACCACTGAGGTCTAATTCTTCACCTTTCAGAACAGAAGAATTTATCCTCGCTGTAGGACCTCTTCAACACATACTAAATGTACTAGTGCAATCTCTTAGTCAAGACAGACCAATCTGAGCCTTACACATCGACCTTTCACGGCGGATTGTTCAATTCCACCTGGGTCGTGAATTGTACGTTTAGTTACAAGTAAACTGTTAATGTTGTCTTCCGTGATCGGGTATCACCACATTAACTACAATGTAACATGTACTATATATTGAACGGTTTGCAATAGAAATTCAACATTCAATTATATCTAAAGCAAATGTGATAAAATAATTATTCTCATAAATCGAGTGTTTGATACACGAGATATACAAAGTAAAAGCATACTTTCACGTATAACTCCAACACGAGCAAGTTCTGCTCGCTGCTGCCTTCAGACGGTCGGACGGCTACAGTCACTTTCTCTTGAGCAGCTTTTGCTCGCTTAGCCGCCTTCTCAGTATCGGAGACGGGAGTGCCGTCTCCACGAAGAAGCCTATTCGCCCTCGGAGCTAGAGTTTTGGGTGGGCTGGCCGCTGGTACAGGCGGTTTCGCCGAACTCGACCCCCCAGCTTGTTTGGGATCGTCTTTTCCACCTTGTGCCGGAAGGGCAATAATCTTTGAGAGGGGGTCAGACTTCTTGCGACCTCGTTTCTTCGGCATTTCCCAGACGCGATTATCGAGCTCGAGGAAGGAGAGGTGAAGAGCAACTGTGATGAGCTGATCTGTAAAGGAAATAAAAAAAACAAACAAGTTAAAAAACAAGTTAATGTCGGACAGATCTGTTCGCCCAGCTAGTAAAGATACTTACCCTCCGGAATGGGTCCCAAAGCCTCAAGATGGTGAGGATAAGTTGTGAGGTGGGCGACACGTAGTGTGTCCTCGGAAAAGAGATGGCCAATTCTGCGGTCTTCTCGGCGACGAAGGGCGATCAGACACGCGACAAACAAAAATTGATCGCTGACGCAATTCTTGACAGTTCGCCACCCCAAGTTTTTGGGACCTGAAACAAAAGAAAAAGAGAATTAAAATTAGTCTAACCACTTCAAAGTTATAGAAGAGGTAAGACTCACGCTTTAATTCCCTAAACTCCACCGGGGTCTCAATTCGCTCAGGACCCCCTGAGGAGCGAGCAGAAGCACGCCAGTCGCCTCCGACCCAGAACCAGTCGTGCTTCCAGTCTCGCACCTTCCCAGGGATGTCCTCAACCAGTTTCTAGCCTGGCCGCGCCTTCAGATAGTACCAACCCGCCTCTTCCCCAGTGCAGCCAGTGATCGTCATCAGGTAGCCAACTTCTTCGGCGGACAGCCTATTGGGGTATCCATCTAGGGCGAACATAACCATCAGAGCCATCAAATTTATCCACCCAACAGGAGTAAGTTGGGTGATAGCCAAGTTCACGTATTTTAAGAATTGACCGACCAGAGGATGCAGCGGTAGGGAAACTCCGGTATTCAAGGTAGCAAGGTTGATCGTCGTCAATCCGCGTGGTGGGCGATCAGCTCTGTCGTCCGCCAAGGGAGCATACATCGGGATGTCGAAGGGAATCTTGTAATCCCTCCGAATCCCGGGCAGGTCCTCCTCGGTAACGGTGGACACGATACAGCTCGCAGCGAACTCGGTTGCCTTAAGCTTTCGTACCCCGCGAACAGAAGTGGCAAATCGATTCGAGTGCTCCTTTTCATATTCATCCCAGTCTACACGGCGAGCAACCGCGACTGGAACTTGATGCTCGATCAATCTGGGCTCGGGAAAGTTGATGTCCCTAAGATATGCCCAGGTTAATTCGTCGAGATTCACCGGTTGAAGTACCTCGACCTCCTCATCCTCGCCCTCATGGAGGTCTGAGCTCGTTTCCTCCAAAAGTTGGCGAGCAGGGTTTGCTCGCTCCTCTCTTTCCCCGGAGGGACGAGCTCCAGAGTTAACGGAGCGTACGACCGAAGCCGCTTCGGGATCGGACTCCAGGTTTACAATGGGAGGATTCTCTTCGACGGGCCGTTTTTCGGGGTTTCGGGGAGGGAAAGATCCAGTCTCGGAATGCGACGACATCCAGTAAAGGGAAGTAAAAAAGTTTGAATATATGCAGATTCCGGCGAAGGAGAACTCGACGGTTTACAACTTCCCACGGCGGAGTAGGGGTTTTTATGGAATAAGAACGCACACAACGTAAGAAAAGAAGAAGGAAAAGAAGAGAGCAAAGAAGAAACTACCTCGAGGTCGTTTGAAGGTCGCCGGAAACTGGAAACGTACGCCGGAAGTTTGAAAGGGGAAGGAGGAGAGATTCGCGCTCAATAAACGGTGAAAATGGCAGAAAATCGCGAATTTTTTTCTTTTTATACTCTTTGGAAAAACGGGGTTCTGAGCGAGCAACTTGGAGAATTGAAGGACTAATGTGCAATTTCTGGGCGCGTGCAGCACCTGCCCAACAAAGCTGGAAGGCGTGTCGCCTCGAGATCATGTGCGTGTGGGCGGCAGCAATCATTCTGCCCACGTCACACATCGAACCGTACCCAGGCCTTGGGATCCCAACCGTCACCAGTCCAAGTCTGTTCGACCAATGTTGTCCGCCCATGAAAAGTTGCTCGCCCCCACGACATTCCTGCTCGCACCAATGACACTTAAAAGTTGCCAACCCAAAAAGTGCTCGTTCATCATCTTCACAACTTATTGATCGGCAAGGGGGCAATTGTTGATGGGCGAGCAGAATCAGCAATTGGGCGACCAGGATTAGCACCAAGCACTAAAAGATTAAGACGAAATTAACTTAAGATCCATTTAACAAGATATTTGGCGAGCAAAACCTGCATGTTACACCAAGGCAGATGGGCGAACAAATCCAGATCAAAAGCTACATGACGAGCTCAATAGGCATTCTGCCGACCAGATCCAGCCACAGTGCCAAAATAACAACCAAGCAAGACAAAAGACCATCAGAATCAGACTAAAGACTCCTCAAAGATAAGTCCGACAGGACGAGCAGCACTTGACTGCGAGCAAATCCAACAGATAAGGATAGAATATAGTCTAGATAAGGTCAACTTAGTCAAAGCCCAGGTGTCGTGCATGCAGGCCTGGTAGGCCAAAGGTCGTGCCACCTCCTGCTGGGCAAATGTCTATAAATACTTAGATTTTTTCAGCTACTAAAAACAAGCACAAATTATTATACACGTCCAAACTTCGATTACGAATCTAAAGCAGCTCGATTAACTTACAATCGAACTTAAACACGTAAGCTTTCATACGATTCTAACCCATCTAAACCCGAAAATTCGCATTCACTAATTACGTTAGTGATCAATCACACGTAATTGTTTGATGATCAATTAACCATCTAAAACAGTCATTAATTAATCTTCAAGATTAGAACTGATCGTCAACAGCAAGCATCCTACTCGTATCACCAAAAAGAACACGAGCTGACAACGGGAGTTTCTATAAAAAAATTAACAAAAAAAGTTACAAAAACAACATAATTTTTTTAAAAAAAATATGTAATAAAGAAGGAAATTATAAAAAAATTATTATATAAAACTCACAAGCCGAGTCATCCACTCCGTAGAATCACAGCATGTACGAACAGTATACCCATCCGGAATAGTGGCTAACTAATAGAGATAAAATTAACAACAACAACAATGGAGTGAACATAATGATGCAACCAAATAAACCCACACACAAAGATTATATAAGATAATAAATAGATCGAATGAATGGAGAGATACTACCTCGTACTTAGTTATGGAAGGTGGTGGGAATACAGAGCGAGTAGTAGCCAATGAATGACAATGATAAGGCCAACCATACTCATCTAGAAAAAAAAATAAAAAAATATACATTCACAGTAAAAAAAAGGCAACAAAAGGACTTATATCACACATAATAAATTAAAGTTAAATTTACCTTTATAACCACGCTCTGTAGAAAAAAAAAAAGCACCACAGCGATCGTTGTAATACGGAGTAATACAAAATGTATTAAAACCATCGTATAAAATAGTTACACACGATATATTCGCAATCCTAACACCACGAAAAAATTTCTTCCAGTCACATGTGATATGCCACGACCCATCATACACATAGCACTTAGAATTAATATATCGACCAGTAGAAGTCTTAACCAAGCAAGTTGACGGAAAAAATTCAGCAAATACCCATGCAAATTCACCAGGAATAACCTGATAGGAAAAAAAAATCACCACAAAGAAAAAATTAAAACACACAACAAATTGTGTAAACAAAAAAAAAAACGACCTAATTAAAAACACAAAAGAGAAAAAATAAGACTCACAATTGAATCAGCAAATGGAGCATAGAATTCGGGAACATGAGACACACTAATCATAAACTTAGAGGCTGCACAAAAAATTTGAACCGGGGTAAAAAACCAAAAATAAAGTTTTATACGATGGAAACCAAAAAAAAAATATATGTATATATTTATATATTAAAAAGGAAATGAATCAACAACTGCGATACCATGCACACTCTCTACAAAAGTATTGCCATCTATTTCCCCAACTTGATGAAGCATTCCCCCCAGTCTGAAAACTCTCATGAATAGAGAGTCCAACTCAGAGATCATAGAAAAAAAAAACAGAATCACCAATCTTCAAGTTATAGAAAGAGATTAATAGCTCCCACTGAGCACCAGAAAACACATGAAATCGTTCAACCTCTAGAACAAAATCAATGCGCCATTTACGAAAAGAACCATCAAACACATCAAATGAACAACCACCACCACCATACGCACGCCAATTCTCGATAAACTTGGCAGGAATTGACTGAAAAAAGTTAATAACAACAAAGTCAAAAAATAACAAAATACATTACATTTGGACAAATTAAGTCTATTTCATAATCTGCTATTTTACTCAATATGGCAATTGTTCTATGGACAAATATGAAAAATACAATATGCATTCGAACACCCAAATAAAAAATAACACGAATTAATATTTAATAGAATTTAATATAGAACACAAATTAGCCTCATACCATTCCATGAAAAAAATCACCATGACCGCGAGGAATGTAATCAATACAAAACGACACACCACCCATATCATAGAACCTCTTCTTCAATTTTGCAACAGCGGGGAAATCAACAGCCAGATTGGTATCTAAAATATCAAGTAAATAAAACACACAAAATTATACCAAAACAGGCAACGACTAAGAAATAAAAAAACCAATTGAATCCAAAATTACCTCTAACAAAGGACATCTTCAACAGATGGACTGAAACAGGAAAATGAAAAATTAAAGTCTAAAAATCAACGATCGGACGTGTGGATTACAACTACAAACTATTCGGCAGAAAACATGGACGAAATCAGAAATAGTACCGCAAGACGTACCTTATCAAAGGGAGCTACGAAAAAGATAGAAAATAGGACGACACACAATCGGCCAGTTTCGTTAGACAAAGGCAAATCGGCAAGATCAAGTATTGAACAATATATGGTGGACTGATTAAATAATATGAAAGATACGATTATTAAATAGGTCCATTACAATATAGATAGTTGTACGTATGTATTTGGAAACAATCAATTTCACATATATGTATATTAATAATTCGGTTGCAGACTAAACAAAAATCACCCATACTTACTAATATTTTCACAAAGGAAATTATAAAAACGGATCTTATTTTTATAGGAGGCAATCACGGAGATATTCAAGGAAAGAAATATGAATCAAACAAATTAGTTTAGATTCTCATTAGATGGAAACAATTTAATTATATTAATAAAAAAAATTATATTTGGGCACGACCGGTGTGGTAAATTGTAGGAATCTCCTATGCCTTGAATGGTTGGTAATAAAATTGTTTTTTCTGTCCAAAAAAAATAAAAATATTTAAGTCAATTGATAATTGAAAGTTCAAAACACATACAATAGTTCGCAAGATGGTCTGGACTTATGAATTAATAGAAGAGGAACAATTTTTATTATATTGATAATTAGTATTGAAGGAAACATCATAATGTAAATTTTTTATTATATTGATAATTAGAATCGAAGGCAATACAACTAATGGAAATACATTCCATTATTATTCGCAAGATGGTCCAAAAAAAATATAAAAAAAAAATATTTCAGTCAATTGATAATTGAAAGTTCAAAACACATACAATAGTTCGCAAGATGATCTGGACTTATGAATTAATAGAAGAGGAACAATTTTTATTATATTGATAATTAGTATTGAAGAAAACATCATAATGTAAATTTTTTATTATATTGATAATTAGAATCGAAGGCAATACAACTAATGGAAATACATTCCATTATTATTAGAAACCATATAACCCATTACAATAACAACTTCAATAAAAGTAGTAGTCCTCGATCCGTATCTGGTACAAGTCTCTCAAATACCTAATCGAACGAAATGCAGCAAGATTGCAAGATTCCTCGGAAGTCGAACATAAATCACCGCGCACAACATGAACATCACCAGCACCGTGAAGATAGCAAATAGTCTCGAATCCAGAAAAAAAATCAGTACCAGATTCATTGGTCTCATACGAAACCGATGAGAAACCAATTACCAACAACAAATCACTGAGAACAGCCCTATAATTAATTGTAAAAACAATGGGAGACATTGCAAGTAAAATGAAAAAGTAGAAGACCAAAAATTATAATACTTCATTGAAAAAATGAGACAAACTTAGAAATTTATAAAGACTTTATTTTATTTTTATTCGCAAAGAATTATTTTCTTATTTAATGAGGATAAATAACATCCAAAAATAAATTTTTCTATTACCAAACCTAAGAATTTCAAAAAAAAATTTGAATCCGGCCAGGCAAAAATAATTATTTCATTTGCAATATTGGATAAGTACAATTTCTTTTTTAAATTCTAGGCGTATGTTTAGCGGCCACAGTGTATATCTCATACTTAACTATATCTCGATTTATTGATATTAATTATAAGATGTACAATGATGTTAATTATTTATTAATATATTGACGACTTTAAATCCTAGGATGTAGGCATGAATATATTCTTTTTATCTAAATATTAGGCATATGTTTAGCGGCCACGGTGTATATCTCTTGCAGTTAATTTTTTACCAAGCAATCATTCTCATGGAAAACTATTATACCTAGTCGTGTTAAAAAAAGGACTAATTTAGGAATAGTGCTGATTTATAGATTAACACCAAAATACAATGGACAATCACTGTACAAATAATTAAGGGAATTTAGATTATCATTAATTAATTTAAACACAATGTCTTAATATTAAATAAGGAAATTAGATTGTGATTAACTAATTCCTATAATACCGGCAAGTGAATGATTATACCAAAAACTAATTCCTATAATACGGGTAGTCAATAAAATCACAATGGACAATCATTGAACACCTAATTAATGAAATCATATATGTTGGACCCGTTTTTCTTTCACAAACAAGGACACTATGGGAATTTAGAATTTTTTTTTTTTTTTAACACTGAAGTAAACTAATGTGAGGCAATAATGAACACAACAATGTAAAGTGGTTCAGAGGCTCAAGCTCCTACATCCACTGCCTGATTTAACAGGAAATCCACTACCCGGGATTCTTGTTTTTAACGTGCCAAGGTGCACTCACAACTGGACTCACACCCCTCCGCGGAGCTGCCTCTCGAACTGGCCTCACATCCCTCTTCACTCAGGGACTGCCTCTCCTCACCTCACTGCAACACCTAACACTATTCTGGAAAGGGTTTAGTTTGGTTTGGTTCTCTCCAACTAGGTGAGGTTTTCCCTTACATGGTTTTACCCTCTGAGCTAAGGTTGGAAAAATCTCTCTAAGCTTAGGATGTATATGATAGGCTCGAGTATACAAACTGGAACACTCAAATATGACTATGAAGAACTCAGGGTCAGTGTTCTTGATGGAGATGGTGCACCCTTATGACTCCCTTATATTTGCACCACTCTCGCACCACCAGCTCTCTCTCAAATGAAGCTTGAGTTTGTATTTATAGTTTGGATTTGAATGTTACCGTTGGAGAAAGTAACATTCAAATCCAGACTATCTCTGGAGTGAAATTCTTCTTTTCAGTGAAGTATGGCCTTGTCAGCTTTTGTCAGATTCGCTGCCTTGACTTGATTGGTCCACGTGGACTGAGTCCAACGGCTCTTTTCTTCAGGGTACTTGATCAGGGTAGTCCTGACTTCAGGCGACTTGTCTTCAGCTGACTTGTAATCCTCTCAGGATACCTTTCTTCAGTAGACTTGAAGTCCTCTTAGGAACCATCATTGGACTTTAAGTCTTCTCAGTGGACTTCCTTCAGTAGACTTGAAGTCCACTCAGGGGAGTTGACATAAGGCTATTTGTCAAGCTTCACAGCCTCAGTAGCCTGACTCCTTCAGGTCCTACTAGACACAGCACTGATCCTCTTGATCATGCTCTTCACTGAGTAGTCCACTGACCAGCTTAGAAAGTCAGGTTTATACTCAGTGGGACTTCCTTCAGGCTTCTCTTCAGGTTCAGGTCTTCTGACATGGCTTCAGTCTGTTCTCTTTTTTATGTTATTTTGACTTCCTCAGGCTGTGTCAGTGAGTTCCCCCTCACTGAGTTCCTCTCAGTAGAGTTTCCCCTCAGCTGAGTTCCTCTCAGTAGGGTTCCCCCTCAACTGAGTTCTTCCTCCACTGATAACCTGTTCTCCTGAGAAACAACCTAGCCTGACCTGAAACTAAAAGATACTATCCTGACTGCTTTCAAACCTATTACATGTTGTTTTGGAAAATCATCAAAACTAAAATATCCAAACAATATAACAATTATTTAGGGAATTTAGATTATAATTAATTATTTAGAAATGAAGGGGCCGAATATTAAATAAGGAAATTAGATCTTGATTAACTAATTCCTATAATACCGGCAAGTGAATGATTCTACCAAAAACTAATTCCCATAATATCGGATAATATCGGCAAGAAATCCTATAACAATTATTTAGGGAGATTAGATACTAATAATTATATTAATTATAAAAAGTCACTTAGATACTGATAATTATCTTAATTATACAAAGTCAGCACACTAAATAAGTTAGGATCGACATCATATTTAATAAGGTAAGATCATTTGAAATCGGCAAGTCAAAATAGGAATAAGTATAGATCATTTGAAACCGGCAAGTCAAATAAGGACTAAAATAGGAATTCTATAAAATTAGGAAAACCACACATCAACTTAAATTAGGACCGACATCACATTAAATAAGGTAAGATCATTTGAAACCGGCAAGTCAAAATAGGAATTCTATTAAATCGGCAAGTCAAAATAGGAATTCTTAATCAATAATTTCCCTTAAATAATTTATGGCTATATTAAGACTAAAGGACTTAATTCTGAAGCCATAAGGCACGCTTAAAATCTAAGAGGTGAAATTAAACTGGTTCAATACATTAAAGAAAATTTATCTGCACATGAAAGAATCAATGCGAAAAGGGATATAGAGTGAATCCAACGAATAACAAAAATCTATCAAAGTGTCACGAACAAAGAATCATTCACTTGCTCTAGGATTAGACAATATACAAACCAATTCTATTATTATCAATAAAAAAAGGACTACAATCGGGTGGATTGAGAACCTAGTACAATAGTGAAACGGAAAATTAATTAAAATACAAATCGGAGTCCAATCGCACTTGTTACAACAAAAATAAATCATGAATACTATAAAACACAACGACGGCGACGGAGCAAAAAAAATGGTAGCGGCGGGCACCAAGAACGAACTCGGAAACACGTAGACGGCGATGGAGAAAAAAATGGTAGCCACGCGACGACGGAGACGGAGCAAAAATGGTAGCGGCGGGCACCAAGAACGAACTCGGAAAAACGACGATGGCAATGGAGCAAAAAAAATGGTAGCCACGCGACGACGACGGAGCAAAAAAAAAATCGAGAGAAAATGAAATGGTGAATGACATGATGAGAGATTAACACTACATTTATAGATAAACTAAAGGAAAAAATGGAGGGTCAGGATCATGGATGAAAAAAAATGGAGGGGCAAGATCATTTTGGAATTAATGCTTCAATGAGAGGAGGGGATTCTTCACAAGCACAATTCCTAGCATTGCCACATAGGCATCCCCAGGTTTTGAATTAGTAGTGTTATAATTTATTTAGATGAAACCATCTCACCGGTTAGATTTGATTCATTCAATTCATTTGCGAAATTAAACTTAACACCACCACAAGCAAAGGAATATAAAAAAAAAAAAATCCTACCCCATCCGTTCCTGGTGGTAAAATAGTGACATATATATATATATATATATATATATATATGTATATATATATATAATTTTTTTAAGTATACACACAAATCAATATCATAAATATATAATAGCAAAATGAATTCCATAAATAGTTTTGGAGGGAGAGATTGTGAGCCCTTGATCTTTCATTCACTAACTCATCATAACCGTTCATTCTTATATCCTACAACATATGGAAATTTTGTCAATCAAGGATCCAATTAGCAATCAATTATTTGTTGGATCAATTGCCAAAATTTTAGGAACATTTATATTTTTGCTCCTATTTATACCCTTCATCATTTGTTGATTTTCAACATGTTTCTTTAGTTTCATTTTCTTTTTTATCCGATTAGAGATATATAGATCAGTGAATTCATGTGTAATATTTTTTAGTGGATATAAATTTGTGGTAAATATTTGAATCAGTATAGGGAATCATATTTGTTACCAATGTTGATCGGATTTTCAAATCATTGAATAATGTGTGTGAATACATATAGACTTCACTAAGTTACACATGATTTTGTATATAGTCAAATTAGTTTGATTGCGAGAGTTTAGAAATTGAGGGATGAAGGATATGAAGATGATGATGGACGAAAATGAAGATTGAGGCCACAACTATTTTGGACTTCAAGGCTAATTTTAATTCACATGTATTTTGATCCCTTCTTTTAAATTTAATTTAGAGTTTAATTTTTATTATTTCCACTCACCTAACTTGGTGAAAATAGTTTTCCGTAAGTCCATGGACTTGACATCAATTTTAGTTTTAGAATTCTACCACTTATAATATTTAAAAAATAATAATTGTTTATTTTTTAATAAAATACCCCTAATAAGTATATTTGTTTTATGTAGAAATTTAATATATATGGGTATAGTTTTTGATATTCTAATTAATGAGAAAACTGTTTTATATGAATATATATAATGAGATAGACAAAGAGAGTATTATTTAATTTCACATTTTTTTGTAATTTGGACAAAGGATTTTTTTTTTATTTCAATTAGCGATGTTGAAATATTAGTTTTAAGGATCAATTTAATAATTGTGTATATTAATTTACCTAATAAATGTCATTCATATGGATAAATTAATTATTTGTCTATATTTACCTAATAAATTTCCATCAATATTATTTTTACTAATCTATTTTCGGAAGGTTAAATTAATTAAGTCATATATTGTTTATATTTACTAATTAATTAATTTTTTATATCAAGGTAATATAAGAAGATTCGTATATATATTTTTTTATAATAAATAATTTTTTAACTTTATCTACTAATTAATTTTTTTTTATTTCCATTTAGGAATAACACTAAGTCACTAATTACGGATTTAAGGTTGATTGTATTACAAAATTTGAAAATTCTAAATCCAACATCATTTTTTTTGAAAGATTACATCATTAATGATTAATCCATCGTGCTTTTTTTTTTTTAAATTAAGGTATTATTACCCAATATTTCTATTTTTATGTCTAAAATTTTGTTCGTTGGTTATGATTTTTTATATTCATTGATTAATAATATCAGTTATTCTTTGAAAATAATTATAAGAGAAAATTAACAATGACAAGACTAAGTATTTCTATTGTTCTTATATATTGAAAATATATTCGTCAAATATTTTAAGACATCATATCTCATGTTTCCAGATTTTATTATTTTTTGTTGTTTACGGATTAATTGAATCAGTAATGTCACAATTGAGATTTGATATTAAATCCTAAAACCCCAAATCCCTATAATAGTCACTCATTTAATATAATATATATATATATATATATATATATATATAATTTTTTTAATAATTTTTAATTTGAAAAGATGGACAAGTCAATGTAGATCCATATATATGATGTTCACAACAAAATTTATATATCTATTATTTTTTATTATCTCCCAAAATATTAATTATATTTGAAATAATTTATAGTTTATCTACTAGAGGATATTTAATTAGATTGTAAATATATATGATCATATTCTAATATTATCTTCCAAAATCTTCATTTTTAAAAAAAATAAAAAAATTGAAGAACTATTTTTCTACAGCTTTCACTTAGTTAATTAATGTTTATTATCTTATATTTACAAGTTTTCCATTTAATATTATATTTTATTTATAACTCATTTTGAATTTTGAATTTTAGTATATTAATTTTATAAATTAGTCATGAAAACTCAGTTCATTAAACATATCAAATAATTGATTCAAAATGATGGAGAATCTAAATAATTTACTAAAAGTATAATTTTAGTAATTTTAATATATAATTATTAAATGTTATAGTTTATAGGTGCGTAAGTTTTGTTTATAATTTGTTGAATGCCAATTTATTGGAGCTAAGTTTAAGATTGAAACAAAAATTCATATTCCTTATGTCCCTTGCAACATTCAATTTGCTAAGGTTATTTTAATTTAATTTTACAAGTATTGTATTTTCTAATTGACTTATGTTTCTGACGTATAATCATTTATTTTCTCTTCTAATTTCATGAAATAAAAAATTAATTTATGAAGTAATTATATATGAGTTCTAAAATTTGTAATTATATATTCTAATGAAATACAATTTATATATTATCAGAGTTTTAGTTTTAGTCATAATTATATAATTGTTTGTGTATTTATGAGGTAAAATCAACCTTTCTTAAAATATTATTTATTGTGTAATAAGTTACATTAAATATAATTAAATTTTGTACTTAATGTGTCAGGTTATTTTTGTTTATAATACACTTTTTCAACTTTCCATAATTTATTCACATATTCTTCAATTTGATTCTAGGTCTAAGGCTAATTCAATGAGTTTGTCCATGTATATGTTGGTAGGAAATTTATTTTTAAGATTAAGATTGATGAATATAATTAGTAACTACTCAAGTTCACAATTGATTGTTGGTGTACATAGACAATGAATCAGTGACTAAATTATAATAAAAGTCTTGTGTGAGACTGTCTCATAGTATGATGAGACCAATACTATGACTCACTTTTAACTTAAAATGCATCACTTATTAATTAAAAAATAGTCACTTCTTTGAAATGGGTCTCATATTATGAGACGATCTCACATAAATATTTGTCATTATAACATAATACATATATATATATTATTAAATAATTATTATTCAATTTAATTACTTCTGGATTATTTTGCTATTTTATATAAATTTTCACATTACATGTTAATGATTACAAGTTTACAACATGTTAATGATTTTTACCAAATCTAATAATGTTAATATTAAAGAAAAATATAACTTAAATATCATCATTAAAGTTAATTCATAAAAGAAATTGTACCACACAAGTGTTATTCATTACACACAATTATTTTATAAGCAAATCTATTTATATTACCCATTTCATCTTCTAAAACATTGTCGTAGTAGTACTATATGAGATATAAATATTTATTATTTTTACCAAATTTTTATCTTAATATTCATGATTTTTTTTTTGACTCGGCATCTGGCTCAAGGTTCGACTAATTCAAGGGACCCACAATCCACCATCCACTTGCGGGAGGGCCCATTTAAAGTCAGGATATTTTTGCTTTTGTATGAATTACCCCCTCAAGAGATGATAGCAAGTTGAAGGTTTCAAATCTATGGAGGAGCACACTCCTGAGTGTCCGCCCTACACCACCGGTCAACTCTCTGGGGTTATTATATTCTTAATTTTAATTTATGACTATACGTATGTACTGAATAATTATCGAATTAATATAATCGTAAGTATTTTATCTTCTTTATAGATTATATTATAATGTATAATTGCTTGGTTCTTTCCACTATAACCAAAGATAAAAAAAATTCTAAAATATAAGAATTGAGACGAATCTTAAAACATGTATTATGTTTCGTTATTTGGATATGTTACACAATTGATGGTGACTTATATTGATGGTGTGAAAGCCTGAGGGGGTACTTGATTAGCAATTCTTCAATGATAATGAAAATTAGTTTAAAATCAGTGCAGTTGTGATGGTTTATTGAAACAAAATCATTATCTCCCCCTCTAAATAAGATAATTACTACTCATTGATTATCATATTTCACACCTACAAGCATCCTCATCAATCACTATTTTATTCCTCCACCAACAACCACCAACAAATATTTGTTGTCCACTTAATTGGGGCATGACACTAGCAATGCAACCACTATTGAAACAAGTTTTCCCCCAACATATCATTTTTATTATGGGGACATAAATGAAAAATAAATTTGCATTCCTATTACCATTGAAGTATTGTTAACCAAGCGCCCTCTCATAACTAAACCACCAAAAACCTTGCAAAGAGTCCAAAAATATTAAGGTATTTAATATAAGTTGTGATTAATTATATTCTTATATCATACACTATTTTTTCTTAAAAGAGTCTATTTTGTTTTCAAGGAAAATGATTATATATTTGTGTCGATAGAATGTGAATATGCTTGTGCTTTAGTGATAGGAGATAATATTTATAAACCACAAAAACCTTATTCAGTTGTATAGACATCCAAAATAACTCCCTACACAGTGTTAGTTACAAATAAAAGACTTCTTTTTATGTCTGTCGGTCTCTTGTGCAATATATCAACAAGTTCTCACTTCTTTTTTTGTAGGTATATTTTGTGCATATCTTTGTTCAAAGCACAATTCCTAAAATGACATTATCACAAGGGGAGTCTCAATCTTCATATAATAACTTATTACCTTCGTTCTTATTTCAAAGATATGAATTTTCACCAAAGGTACACTACAATAAATTTGTTTATCTAATTATTTCACAATTTTTTTGTGTTCAATATTGAACGACGGTGCATTGAATGTGACACTAAGATATACGAAATCCATCAATTTATTTCTTTTAAGTCTCTCAAAATTAATTTATCTATTAATTTTCATAGGTGGGGTGACACACTTTAAAAAAAAACTGTTTTATTACCTTTTTGGACCAATAAATGAAGAGTATTTTGAATAAAGTGAGTAGTGTGAGAGTGTTTATTTCCATTTTTTGATATGAAAGTTAGTGTAGGATGTCCAAAAAAAAAGTATGAAGTTTATTAGGGGACAAAGGGAGTATATGATAGCTATGAGTGTATATAAATATGTTTGCTACTTCATTCATGCCAACAGTAGTAAAATCTTTAAAATTTTGGTCAAAGGTGAAAAAGACGGAAATCGGTGATCGGACGTTTTCTAGCTGACTAGCGCTAGAGAATTTATTTATTTATTTATTTATAATTCTTTATTATATAATAGGGCCGTTTAGGCACACCTATGGTCGGACCGCCTACGGTCGACTACATCCACATAGGTGGGGCCTTGGCTAAAAAATGTCTAGAACCACTGATTTTGCAGAAATTGGATCATGGGAGGCCGTCTAGCCCCATTCTGCATCACTGATTTTAGTTGATGTAATCACCTTTGCAAAATTTTTATGTATACTTCAAATTGTAATTTTAATTGGATATTTCTTTTCAAGGACCCTAACTTAGTAGGAGTGGCAAAATAAGGATCATAACTTTTCAAGCAAACAAATTGAGGATAATAATTTCTTAAGTTGAAAATTTAAAGACCGTGGCTTCTAAAAGTGGCAAATTAAGCCCAAATCAGTTCGAATTAACCAAAATCGAGTCATATTCAGTTTGAACCCAAGTCAAATCGAGCAAAATTGCCATATTTTAGGTTTATTTTGCCTCAATTTGCCACCTTTTTAATTTATTGTCATTAATTTGTCAACCTGAAGAGTTATGTTCCTCATTTTACCCCTATAAGTTATTATCCTTAAATATAAACTTGAAGATCTACGTGTTGAGTATATATACTTTTCCATATCAATTTAATTCAATCCAGTTTCAATATTTTTACAATTAATTTCCTATTAATGTTGAAAAGATTGATAGATTTTGATGTCCCCCGGTATCTAAGTTTTATCTTTTTTAAATGTGTTTTTGTTTTTTATTTATACTTTAGTTATGAGTAGGATAAGTGTTAAATTGACTAAAAACATGGTCATTAAAAATATATATGTTCTAATACCTTATGTGGTTATCCAATATTATATGATAAATAATTTCAAATTGAACAAACTCAATAATACAGAGAGAATTATAAAATTAGTTTTAGCATCAACTATTTCTCTAAGTTCACCTACTTCAAAATTCACCCATCTTATTTCATAATATGTACTAAATATACCCATTATAAAATTATAATTTTATTCAACATACATGTACATCCCTGAAAATATCCAACTACTAATGTTATTCAATTTCAATAAAACTACATAAAATATCTATTCCCCCACCTCTTTAATCCATTGGTAAAAATCAAGATTAACATATTTACACAAGAGTGTCTATTAAACAGAATGATTGAAAGTTGAATGTGAAAGAAACCACCAAAATAAAGTAATTTATTGATCCGTATTATATTTTTTTAATGTCAATGCGATAATCTTTTTTTTTTTCTTTTTATTATATTCTTTTATTAGTTTCTGTTTGAATAATAAAAAATACTACCATGCATAGGAAATTAAGTTTTCCTCCAAATAAATTTACTGAAGGTCAAATTGATTATTTGAAAATTATGTTGAAGGAAAATTAGAGCCAATAAATGTTGGTAAAATTACTGGACTTTGTATGAAATGATATAATATTTAAAGTACTGGATATTGAATCGGATTTTATTATATTGAAGTACTAGATATTTTGCCCAATTTCTTATCAATACATGTTTATTGGTGGCACGAATCTATGCATGCTTCTGCTCACTAAATCTTGGTTTAAATTTGATAGAGTGTTGGAATTTGTAAAGATGATTAAATTATTTTTAACAAGTATAATGATATTGATATCAGAGTAAGAATGATTTTTTTTTTTTTTTTGTTTGTATACCAAGGTTGTCTGGTTGATATGATTTTTTTAAGGATTGTAACTTAAGGGTGGTGGCAAACCTAGGATGTTAAATCTCCGGACGGATAATTTAAGAGCAATAATTTTAAAAGTCATGAATTGAGGTCAAAAACTAAAATCAAGTGGGGCTAATTGGCTGAATTTGGCTTTGATTAGGGTTGGTTCGAACCAATTTGGCGTGAATTTGTTATTTTTAAAAGTTATTGTCCTTCAATTGCTACCTTGAAGAGTTATGATCTACATTTTGCAAGCTCGAACAGTTACAATTCTCATTTTGTCACCATAAAGTTATGGTTCTTAAAAAAATTACTTGCCCGCTTGATTGGATCTTTATAATTGAGTCCATTTGTTGAATATTTTTTTTATAAATTTCATCAACAGTATAATAATTTGTTATTTTATCGAATATTTATTATTTTATATGGATGTTAATGTTTAAATATATGTTAGAAAATTGATTTAGTACATAATGATATGAAATACTATACATATATTGTATTAAATCAATTACAAAAAACTTATCATTAATTATTAAAAAATTAATGTAAATTGTTTGAGTCTTTTGTATATTGCTATATTTTTTAAGAAATAGTGAAACATTTAACATAAGTAATATATTTGAGTGTTCTTTTATTACTGTAACTTTATTAGTAATTGATGTTATAACTTATAACTATTGATCATAGAAGATGCATATTCTAATGCCTTTCGTGGTTATTATATAATATTTTGTAAATAATTTTAAACTTTACAGGTTTAGGTTATTTACAATTTATATAAGACACATAATTTCACTAAAATGAGTTGGTAAGAATTATAAAATAATTTATTATTCTTTATAAATATATATTTTATAATAAAAATAAGAAAAAAAATGTGTGTGAGATGGTTTCACGGTGAGACAGTTCACAAACTAGCGCAAAATAACACACATCTCTTATAAAATGTTAATACGTCATGTCCAACTTATGATCCATCACATGCAAACCTACTTAAGAAAATAAATATTTTTTAATAATACACTTATGTATAATAAAAAAAAGTTGTATTAAAAAAATTGTTATAAATCATTGCCCTAAAATATTGTGACATTTATTAAACATAAATATATATAATGGATAATATTGAAATTTTAGTAATGAAAATGACTTCTGTATGAATTGCGGGTAGGGCTGTAGTTTAATAAAAAAGTAGTTAAAAAAAGTGGTTACCATTTTTTAATTATTCGTAGAGTGTCATCTCATTCTTTTAATCAATAAAATTAATTTTTACAAATATTCAATAAGTCATAAATTACTCTTATATGTTTGATCTTGACATTTAATTTATTTCTTTTTAAAAGAAAATGTATTTTTTTAAATTGTATTTTAGATTATTGTTTAAGTATTTAAACTATAGCTTAAAATTGTGTGAGATTGTCTCGTGGCATTAGATAATACAAATTTAAATACACGTACGTTGAAATATTAGTGTGTTAGGTCCAATTTATATTCTATCCCAGGAGTAGATTTTATATGAAAATGAATAATGATAAACTTATAATAAAACTGTTTTAAAGTATTAAATATTATAAATGGAATATGAATTTTTTTATGAGAAGTATATAATTTGAGTTCAGGAAAAAATTTAGGTATACTTTAAAAAAAAATTGTAGCTTTTTAGTTTTATAATTAAAATTTGGTAATTATTATAGTTTAAATAATAATTTAACAAATTTCGACCGTGCGAAGCACGGGATTTACGATCACTAGTTTTTATAAGGTGTGCAAATTCCTTTAAAACGAAAGAAGTGTATGTTAACACTGATGTGGCAATGCCAAGACTGAGACAAATATGATACGACTGTAAAAATGAATTTTCAAGAAAAAAAATTATAATTTACTAATAATATATTTATTTATATTTTATTATATATAACATCTAAAAATTTTAAAATTTCCTAAAACAAATTTATTCAATTTACATTTTTTCTTCTGCTCAAAACTTTAGAATATTCAACAATCTGATCTAATTAAATAACAAAAACGAAATTCAAATTTCACCCATCCAATACAAAAGCCATATGTAATAGTTAGTTCATTAATATAAAATGAGTGTCATTTTAAATTATAACACACAACAAAATTTAAATGAAACAATAGATTTAATACTCCCTCCCTCAAATCTATTTGTACACCCTTTTTCAAAACAGTCAATTTATTACTTCTCTTAAACCATTAATTGATTATATACTTCCTTTGTCTCTTTTTATATATTTCATTTTATCCAAAATGATGTCTTATTTTAATTGTCAATTAACTAATAGCGATACATTTTTTTTTTTACCTTTTTTTCAATAATGTTCTTAATAAATAGTAGAATTAATCATCATCTTATATTAATAGAAGTAATAAATAAGGGTGTAAGTGGTTTTTTATACCCGAATAAATAAATTAATTAATTAGTTTGTATAAATGGATAAAACAAATAATAAGGGACGGAAGGAATACATGGTTTTATATATGTAAACAATCACTTTATTCACAAGTGAACCCACAAAACTCTTACTTTATCTGATTTTTTTTAAATACACACTCATTTTAATGAGAATAAATTTGGGAGATAGGGGAGTACTTTAATAGCATGACCCTGAGTAATCACTAAACTAGATACACACACTGAAACTCATTATTTTAAGAATTTTAGAAAATTGTGATGCTACATTATGATATTTTAGAAGAATTCGTGCATAATAGATATTAATTCATAATGCTCTTATGAGGAGGAGACCCCAATGAGTGAAAAATTTATATAAAAGCATCTACAATGGTGGTGAGAAATCTCACGTGAAATGTTAAACCTCATCCAAATTGTAGGAATGAGTGACTGGTAGGGATATCAATGGGTTTGTGTGGGGCGAATACTTAGATACTCAGACCCGCCCTATTCCTTAATCAGGGTGGCCCGGCCCGCACGGGGCTAGCAGGGCAACCCATTTTGGATAGAATTTGTGTAATTTTAATAATAATAAACAATTAATTCAAAATATATAATTAAAAAATGTCTACCAGATTGAAATGGTGCGTTTACTTTGAGTGATAAGGTTGGATAATAATTAATCATCTAACCTTATTACTTATTTACTTTGAATGATGAAAATTTACTTTTAATCCCCGAGGATAACCCGGATATTTTTATAATTGTATGGATATAAAATCACACCAAAATAGATGTGATAATTAATTTGATTTGGGAATAAGATATGTAATTACTAAAATATCCTTTATACCACTTATTTTTTCTTATTTTCTTTCTATTGTATGAATAGTGTCCTAACTAGTCTCCACATAATTCTGGAAAACTTAAGAACACGTCTTCTTCAAAGAAGTTCCAATGGCGGTTTCAAATCAATGGTTGCTCAAAGTGCAGCTACTATTTCTGCATAAATTGAAGAGAGTATATATTGGATAATACATATTATGGCACTACCAATAATTACAAAGTGAATGACACAAATCATAGCAGTTTGTCCTTTTTTTTTTTTAATGGGAAATCATGGCACATTAAAGATTCAACGTGAAGTTGCACAGAGTTTCAAATAACAAAGTTGTAGCTTTAAGGCAAAATATATAAACAAGTTAAACTCTTTCCACCGCCTGTACCTCCACAATTCGCCATTTCCATTTCCTCCCCAAACCCACTTTCAGTTTTTATTGTTTCAAGAACAACCACGTTCTCCATACTCAGTCTTTTGTTCTAACTTGCGTTTCGGGGTAATTTTGTAAAATATTAATTTTCTTTCAATATATATAATATTAAATAAAATGAAATAATGAATTGAGTTGTATCAAATTTATTAAAGTAAACTAGTGATGAGATAAGAAAATTAATCTTAACCCCAAATTTCATCTCATCTAATCATATCTAATATTGTTGATAGGCGACCAGTCGAGCAACGTGATTAGGATATTTAAAAGTAAAATAAACAAAACAAAAAATGATTAAGGGAAAGGAAAAAAGGCGAACAGCTAAGCACGGTATGCATATCATAGAAAGACGAGCAGTTGGTCGTAATGTTGGAGTACTCTATCAGGTGAACAGCTGGTCAAAGTTCAAGAAGAATCAAGCGAGCAACTTAAGTAAAGGGTCAAAGTACTTATCTAGAAGATGAGCAGGCGAGCAATAAGGCATCTCAGAGAATGACTTAGAATCCTACTAATTAGGCATTACATTAGGAACAAACAAGTGTCTTAACACTTGTCATTGTGTAAAATATAATAGCTGAAGATTAAAACAAGTGTCTAAACACTTGTCAATGTATAAATTAGGGTAGTTAAGAAGATGACACCTTATGCTTGCTTGTACTCTATAAATACTCCCTCATGAGAAAGAGAAAAGAGAGTTCAATTTATTCAAAAAAAGTACAAACTTTTGCAAATTATTTTCTTAATCTTTACTTACATAAATTCAGTGCATAATCCTAGTTTAAACATCTTGTTTGATGATCTTCCAAGCTTAAACAACCACTTAGCCAAATCGGACCAAGGTCATCAACAAATATATATTAAAATTTAATATATAAAATAGAGAACAAATTTGGAGTGATATCAAGACCTGCCCCATTCCACTACGAGGCACAAGGTGGGACCACCCAAACAGCACGAGTTAGGGTAGGGCGGATTAATATTGTCATCCCTAGTGATTGTGGAGGGGATGATGTGGCATGAGAGCGACCTCCTCAACTTTAATACTCCCTCCGTTTTTTAATACATGTCATTTTACCTTTTCACACTATTTCTTTAATACATGTCATTTTGATTAGTTTTCTTCAAATATCTCAATTTGCACCTATTAATTTTACATAAATCTTTATATTCATCTTTCCCTTAATCTAGATATTTATTTTGATCTAATCAATTAAGGGCAATATTGACAAAAAAAATACTCTCTTAATTTGTTGTTTAACTCTAAAGTGACATGTAATAAAAAACGGAGAGTGTAATATTTTTTTAGTAAGATAACTTTTTGTTGAGATCCAAATGTCATGGATTATTCTTTTTGTAACCCCGAATGCATTTGCCGTCTCCCTTACTTTTTCATTGTGAACAACATTATTGTTGACAAGTAAGAAGTGAGTCACCATATTCTCATATTAATGGTAAGATTTGTTTTTTTTTTAATTATTTATGGGTGATGAGTTTACACTAAATGATTTTTTTTTTTTTTTATGTAGGTGAATACATTTAATAAATGAAGGGGGGTATATGCTTGAAGTTGGAGGGGAACTAAAAGAAAATAGGACTTTTGTGAGAAAATTTAGATCATTTCGTGTGATTAAAATAAATTAGTCAATGTACTTTTGGAGGAATTTCAGATTGGAGCAATGTTGTTTGAAAGAATTCCATCTCATCTAAAAGTCCGAACTTATAAAGAGGTGTAAAATTAATTTATTTAATTATTTCCTTTACATTGTCGTGGTTTAATTTTGATGCACACTTTGTAATTAAATTTTGTAAACTTCATGTTTTAAATTAGCAGATTAGTCAAATTTTAGTTTTAATGTCAAGAGTATAAATTGATTGTTTACTGAAGAAAAAATATATTAGTGTATCTTCATCAACAAGTAATAGATAGAGGACAATATAGTCATTTCACCATATTCTATGTACTCATCTAAAACCCTAGATTGTAACCTATATAAAGGGATCTCATACACAACAGATAGTGAATAATCTACTGGCTTGGTACGCCCCCAGACGTAGTCATTCTTGACGAACTGGGTCAACAAATATGTGTTCTTCTATTCTCCTCTTTATTTCTCTATACCTAAAACAATGGTCTATTTTTTTTAACTTTATGTATGGGGTCAATTTTATTGAAGGAGCTTGCCCTTTTAAAATTCCCTCCGAAATTTCGGGAAATGTGGTAACACTTAATTTTAAATAAAAAAAAAAAAGTTAATCCCACTTTTTCAACGAAATTAAAAAATTAAAAGTTCCATCAAACAATTTTTCTTAATATGTATTTCTTATATATGAAGAAAGTCTCGGGAAAAAAAGTGAGATGAAAAAAAAATAGTGGAACCCCAGTAAAAAAAATACTTTATATGATTGTTTGGTGACATGTAATATAATAATATGAATTTTAATAATTTGTTTGGTAAGTTATATAATTCACAAGAAAATATTAAAAATACTATTTTACTCTTCAACCATATATTTTATTCTTTAATTCTAATTAAATAAATCAATATGCAAAAAAATAAAAAATAAACAATAAAATACTCAACTTAATACGGAAAAAACTTTAATTTAAAAAAAAAAATTAAAAATAAAGACTTCATTTACCGAATCAATATTTATTTATAGAAATTTTGCCTAATCAATGTAAAAAAACGCATTCTCCACTAATTCATTTTCCACGAATCAATCAATATTAAAAGACACTTATCCACTAATTCATTCTGAAACAGAAATAGCTGTTCATTAAATTTGGGGATATTCAACTTCTCCACAACGCCAGTCTCTCCCATCCTTTACAAATCCGTGGCGGCCCTCTTCGTCTTCATGGGTACATATATGGAATTTTGATTTTTCTGTTGCATTTTTCAATTTCTTGTTTCTTGCTAAATTATGATTTCTTGCGAAATTAAAACCGGTGAATTTTAGCATTTTAAATTTGAGTTCCGGCGAGATTAAGAAGAAATGGTGGCGGATTTGCAGGAAGGAGGAGAGTTTTGAAGGATTAAGAAGTAATTTTTATCATTTTCTTGAGCACCATTAGAATCATGAAATGCTATCGGATGTGATTTGTTTTCTTCCCTACCAAATGGGGCAGGATTACTTCTGGATAGGAGGCGTTGAGAGGAATATTAATTTTCTTGGAAAAGTTTTAGAACTTGAATTTAGATTTTGAAATTTGAAATTTATTTTAATTTGGATTTGAAAGAATGGATTGGATTGGATTTTAAAATTATATTTGAAAGAATGGATTCGATTTACGTGAATAAGGATGAAATAAATCTCTACTATTTACAAAATATTTACAATCAATTAAGAGATACGATTTAGAAAACAAATCCACCATTCTGCATATTCGGAGAATTGCGCATGGATTTTATGAGAATAACATGTGTTTTTTAACGGTTTGGGATTTGAAAATTCACAATCATGTTAATAGTTTTATCCTCTTCAATTTGTTGATAGTCGTTAAAAAAACCATATTGGGTTGTTGAATAATAAACAATCAAAGTAAGGCAATTTTTTTTTTTAAATAATAGTATAAATTCACAAAATGTGTTTGACAAAATATCCAAATAAAAGAAGGAAAAAGAAGAGAAGAAAAAGGATAGATGATTTTTAGGATAATAGTTCCATTTTAATTGAAAATCATCCCATAAAATTACGCCGTGGTCACATTACTTGAATCTTTTTATCTTGAATTCACATTCAAAGTTCCAGGCTTAATTATGATACATCACATTATGTTAGATGCATGGGTGTATATTAAGGTGGCAAAATATAGAACGAAATTAATTCATAGGAGTATATAAATTACTTTAAATCGTATAAATTGTTTTATTAAAAATATTAATTATTTTTTGAGTTGTTTTTACTAAAAAAATATAAATTTTATAACACTAAAGATACAATTTTTTCTTTAACATGTAAATATATTGTTCAGTTAAAAAATATATTTATGCATAAATAAGTTTCGCAACGTGTTGGTAATACTAATATATATATTTATCACATCACTAACAAGGTAAACCTAAATTTTGAGATATGGATACAATCATTTTTAAAATAAAACAAACAAACAAAAGAAAAAAGTGGAGATTCATGTGGGTAGGATTTGAATAAAATTCCACGCTATTATCTCAAGTCAACTGACCAAGAGTCGGCTCATATATATTTTAATGATAAATACAACACAATCCTATCTTTTTTCTTTTTGAAAACTCGGTATCTATTTCCAAGGAAGAGCTAAATAAACCCAATCCGAATCCCAATCCCAGTAGTCCCGACATATATTCAATACAGCACAGCACAGCACAGGACTACCGTCTAAGTGGGACTCTTTCACAGGCGGCCCAACTCCTCCACAACTTGATGAGTGAGAAACACAACATGGAAGAGGGTCTATTGGTGAAGCAAGATTCATCACACAAATGGATAGAGATATGGGAGGAGATGAAGAAATTGGGTTATGTGGCAGGGCCAATGGTAGCTGTCACTCTATCATTCTATTTGCTTCAGGTTATTTCATTGATGATGGTTGGCCATTTGAGTGAGCTCTCTCTCTCCAGTACTGCCATAGCCATTTCTCTCTCTTCAGTCACTGGTTTCAGTTTGATGGTACGCCCCTTTCTAATTTGGTTATGTATTCAAGCTCTGTATTTACTATTTTTGTTGCTATTTTATGAATTTAAAACCAAAAAAAATATATATATATCTATATTCAGTAAAGAAAATTTATATTCCAATGGTATGGTATCCCTTTTAATCTGTCCATGCTTGATTTAGTTGTCTGCTTTATTTGTTTTCCATTTAAGTATGGTGATTCTTCATACTACATCAACAAAATTGGTCAATGTGACATTTTTATTGTTCAACTACTATTTAAATTTGCTACTCAATTTTAGCAATAAAAAATCTTAAGTCATACAGATGAGTATTATTGAATTAATTTTGTTTTGGGAAGATTCAAGGTTTTCAATTTCACCACCATCATTGGCCATGGGCCCCATTTCAATGATAATTTAGGCAGGGATAAGTGCCGTGTTAGATTAGGATTTTAGGAGGTTGGCATTCGTCCTACCTTATCATAAAGTGTGTGATTAAAGTTGTATTGTGTTTTGCCTAATCTTTTTATAAGTTTATGAAACAGTGATTTTATAAGTTAGGATAAAAAAAAATGGTTATTGTTTTCAGGATAATGTATGATTGGGGAAAATGAATAGTTAATTAAAATGATTTCGAGTCTCGTATTGTTAGTTCGATGAAGCAGATTCAGTATTAGTTGTATGTGTTGTGAAACAGTTAGGTATGGCCAGTGGTCTGGAGACTATTAGTGGACAAGCATTTGGCGCCAAACAATACGAAAAAGTCGGAACTCAAACATACACTGCTATCGTGTCCCTCGTCCTTGTGTGTATCCCTCTCTCCGTTTTATGGATATACATGGGAAACGTACTCAAGTTTATAGGCCAAGATCCCGAGATTTCACGTGAAGCTGGGAAATTCACAATGTGGCTCGTTCCAACGCTCTTTGGCTACGCAGTTCTTCAGCCACTCATTCGGTATTTTCAGATGCAAAGCATGATTCGTCCCCTGCTCGTTACTTCTTCCATTACTATATGTTTCCACATACCGGTGTGTTGGGTGCTCGTTTTCAAGTCCGGGTTGGAAAATCTGGGAGGGGCAGCTGCAATGGGTATTTCGATATGGCTGAACGTGGCTATATTAAGTTTGTACATGAAGTTCTCCGAGGCATGCAGGAAAACTCGTGCCCCGCTTTCAATGAAGATATTTGAAGGCATGAAGGGATTTTTCCGGTTTGCAGTTCCTTCTGCTGTGATGATTTGGTATTCACTTCTCTTATTTCGATTCTCTTAGGATATATGTGTGTATTGTCGTTCTAAATTTTTGTGAAATTTGGCGTTTGTAGCGTTGAATGGTGGTCGTATGAGCTGCTAATCTTGCTATCGGGGCTATTAACGAATCCGCAGCTTGAAACCTCGGTGCTCTCCGTGAGGTAAGTGCTTCCCGAGCTTTGACAGCTGGTATAAGTTACGGGCTTTTTACGTGCTGACGTTGAATGAATGTCTGTGTTAACAGCTTGAACACGGTTTCTACGCTCTATGCACTGCCGTTTGGATTGGCTTCAGCTGCAAGGTATACTTGTTACTCGAATATTCAATACCTTTTGGTGTACTATACGGAGTTTTGAATCCCATGAATGTTTATCTTGTTCAGCACTCGAATTTCAAATGAGCTGGGAGCGGGTAGACCACAAGGAGCTCGTCTATCCGTTACTGCTCTGATGCTTCTTGCTGGTGTAAATGCATTGCTTATAAGTGTGGCCCTCTTTGCTAGCCGGAATGTTTTTGGGTACGTTTTCAGCAACGAGAAGGAAGTTGTCGATTATGTAGCTGAAATGGCTCCTCTCGTTTGCTTAACCGTTATTACCGACAATATCCAAGGGTCCCTTGCAGGTAAGCGCTCCAATCTCTCTTACTTTGGTGCACTGCAACAGGTATTGTACAATAAAAATAACTAATATCGTTTAGTTGAACAACTGATACCAACGTATATCAACTCGTCCCCTTTTTTTCTTTGCAGGTGTTGCAAGGGGTTGTGGATGGCAGCATATTGGTGCTTATATCAATATTGCAGCGTTCTATCTAGTTGGAATCCCAGCTGGTGCTGCATTGGCATTCTGGTTCAATTTTAGAGGAAAAGGCCTATGGATCGGAATAATATGTGGTGCAACATTGCAGACGGTTCTGCTCGCCTTATTTACGTGTTTCACAAACTGGGAGAAGCAGGTAATTAATTGCTATTCTTCAATCGAGTATGTCACACATGGCTTTTCGAATGTGACTTACCGACTATATAAATGCATTTTAATTAATTCTTACTGTACAGGCTGATAAGGCAAGGGAGAGGTTATTTGAGGAAGAGTATTCACAGTATAATGGTGATACTCTCCTCCTTTCTTGAAGAGGCCACGGCTAAATGGCTACATAATTGTGAACTCTAATTTCTTCAACATACACTATATACACACCACATAAGAGGCTAATTTTGGACCTTCAATTTTGACTCTGAAAATTTACACATATATGACACCTATTTTATTGTGTTTACTGTCATTCAATTTGTATTGGACGCTCAAAATTGAGTTCTAATTTTATCCATATGTACTATCGGTTTGCATGTATTCAAAACTTGGAACACGAGTGCCTTTAATTCCCATTACAATTTTGTAATCCAATATGACTAAAGATTTAAAATTTTACACTTAAGGGGCGGAATTTTTTTAAATCGGTCTGGAAACCCCTCACATCCTAGTACTATACCTGAAATTAGAGGACGGGAGAAGGTTTTTTGTTTAAAATTGAAGGGATCTGGTTGATTTTTTTTTTTTAAATTAGCAATAAAAAATTGATATTACCAAATGGAGGATAAAAAGCAAAAATTACTACCGTGTTTGATCCCATGTATTACATTAATTGCATAAAAAACCCTCAATGTCTAATAAAAATGTCCATGAAACTCTCTTACTATCCACTTTCGCTAACAAAATACAAACAACGTAAAATCAAAGTGTATTCCAAACATGATATTTTTGTTGGTTAATAGATGCACCAACTATGAGTTAAAACATGATTGAGAAGAATTGTAAAATACAAAAAGATAAGAAAATTGCAAATAGTATTCTCTTTAATAAGTTTCGTACTGAAAATTCCACAAACTGAACCGCAAGTAAAGCAACACGAACCCGAACGAACAACAACTACGATCTAACAATAATCACGAGCAAGGTAATTGGTACAGTCAAGTCAAGGGAATCCCTTTTTCCGCAAAACAAATATGTACCCTGCTAGTGCATACGGTTCGACGTAATGTTTCGAGAGGTAAAACGACTTTCGTCTCTTACACTAGCTGCACCACAAAGTGTAAAAGCCCAGACGAGCAAAAGTAGGAACTACGAAACTGAACGTTTTCTATGAATGTACGTATGCAAGATATGTGATTGCATTGCATGCAGGAAAAATAAAAAACATTTCGACTCAAGTATTCGTATATTTCAAATAATTCGATATCAGTTTCAAATCAAATATAAATCACATTTACTATTTGAAAAATATTCGATTTAAATTCGATATTCGAAATAATTTTACGAATACGAATTCAAATATTGTGGTATTCGACTCGATTCGATTCGTTTACCTCTCGATTCCTGCTATTATAGGCAATTTAAATAATTTGATCATACTTCAATTATTCAAGAATGAATTGTTTGGCAACATTACTCCTACTCCCAAACATGTGCGTAAGCTTCAGAGATTAGCACTACAGAGAAACAATTTGGATGTTCTCATTTCACATGGTCAGTCGCAGATTTAAAAAAAATAAAATAATAATAATTAATGGTCGGGCCAGCCCGTGGCCCGTCGAGCCAAACCGACCAACAGGCCCGAGTCCATTTAGCCCGTCGGACCTATCGGGCCGGGCCAAAATGGCCCAATTTTTGGGCCGCCATATTTTTGGCCCAGCCCGGCCCATATCTCGGGCCAACCGGGCCGTCCCGTCGGGACGGGCCGATTTTGCCAACTCCAGTTATGATGATTATGATTATATACATATATAATATATTTTTTACATTTAATTACGAACATATTTTATTCAGGGTTATATATTAGAAATTTAATTTTTGTCTCTATTTTGTAAGATAATAAAAATGACATTTTTGGTTATTAACATAGTAAATTATACTTTCAAATATTTAAATTTAAAATAAATTTTGTAATTATTTGTTTATACACTTAAGCATTCTTTCCGCGAATTTCACGAGGATAATGCTAGTTTTTAATAAAGTAGAGTTACTTTATTAACTTTTATGAGAGCGCTATTTTCTTTTAAGAATGTGAAAGACTTCCAATTGTCTCGGCGCTCAAGAAAGGAACATCATCTCAAATGATTCAGATCTGAATTGTGTTTTTTGCAAAGAAAATGAGGAAACGGTGAGACATACTCTCTTTGAATGCTCCTTCTTCTATAATGTGTTGATGAAATGCTGTGAGTGGGTGGGGGTACGGACCGCCTTGACATCTAAACCTTCCACGAATCTCATTCATTTTAGTAGACTCATTATAGGTAGAAAAGAGAAAATAATTCTTAGTTGTATTTGGAAATGTTTGGTTTGGCTTATATGTAAAGCGAGAAATAAAGCTATCTTCCATAATAGTCAATCGTCAGTAGAGGAGGTCGTGGAGGAGCTTAAATCTCGTACTTGGAGTTGGTTACGGGCTGCAATGGCGAGACTAAACAGTGTTAATTTTAGCAATTGGGATAAGAGTTTAAATTGTATCTAGGAGTAGTCGAACTACTATTAAGGAAATGTCAGTAAGTTAAACTCTGAAGTTGTTGTAATGATGGTGTTAGAGAAATTGGGGTGCCTGAATCTATTCGGGATGAAATTTAAATATAAATTTAAATCTAACTATTTCTAGCATGAATTAATCCTAACTTAATTCAAATAATAATTATACCAACAAAAAATAACATGCATGTGAATATAAACACGTAAATTTCTACAGCGGAAAAACTAAGAATTTCACGTAAAACGTACCTCTTGAAGCGACGTCTGATCGAAATAAACGGGACAAGCATAACGATCCTATCAACGTAAAAACCTTCTCAAGTATTCCCTCTTCGCCTTATTCGTTCGCCGGTGGGAAGCGCTCACGAACAATTTAAAATAATAAGGAAGAAAAACAAATGATTGCTCTTGATTTTCCCAATTCATGGAATTGAGTTCTTGTAAACTGGAGATGAAATAATCATCCCTTATATATAGGAGAGGGTGGACGAAACTCCTAGTGGAAGTATGAAAGGAAAAAATATTTTCTTGATCTCCAAGAAATCTTGAATATATCTCATATATTATTTTCTCCATAATAAAATATTCCACAAAAATCTCACATTCTCAACTACATAGTGATTTTCGAAAATTATGATGATAGAACCAAGATTTGGATCTTCTTGAATTTATTTGATAATCTTGTATTCCAATAATACATATCTTCCATAATATCTTTCCAAGAAAATCAACAAAATCTTTTCTCTCTCCATATATGCTAATTTCAAAATTATCTAGAAAAAATCAGCAATTATATATTTTTTATTTTAATCACCTTATTATTATTGAGCTACTTATTAGACTACTTGAGGGGCCTTTAGGAGAATTAAGATTGGACCTCCAATGGGCTACTGAATTACAATATTGAGCCTCAATATTATTCAGCCCATTAATATTAATTAATATCACTAACAAATTAATATTGCACTATCCATCTTAATTCATATTACGATAATATGGACTCCCGATTATTATTTCTAATGTTTAAGATTATTTAGTCCATTAATTAATTGAGCTTCTGAATAGCTCTAAATTAATTAATACTGTATCTTTTACCTTGAAGTAAAAACAACTCAACATTATTATCCGTACAGAAGAAACAAATTCTTCACTTGCAAGATTTGGTATGATAAAACTTCTGAGCCCACCAAGGGGACAAATCACACAAGTCGTACTTGCACACGTTTCTCTGTATTAAACCTTAGCAACCGTCGTATGATTAATATTATTGTCCAAAACACAAGGTTCAAAGTCACGATAATTCTCACCAACATAAATCAAAGCAATAACTATTAACCACACACGGTCCTATTTAAGTGACGGGGATTAAGAAATCAATAACCACTAAAGTCTAATTCTTCAAATTTCATAACCTCGTTGTATGTCCTCTTCAACACATTCTAAATGTGCTAGTGCAGTCTCTTGGTCAAAACAAGTCAATCTGAGAATTACACATCGACCTTTCGCGGCGTATTGCTCAATTCCACCTGGGCCGTGAATTTGTATGTTTAGTTACAAGGAACTTGTTAATGTGATCTTTCGTGATCTGATATCACCACAATCACTACAATGTAACTCGTACTATAAATAGAACGAGTTGCAATAAACATTTAACATTCATTCATATTTAAAGCAAATGTGATAATTTATTATTCTCATAAAATAAAGTGTTTAATATATGAGTTATACGAAGTAAAAACATATTTTCACGTATAACTCCAACAGATGGGTATTCCTTACATCCTCTCTGTCTTTCTTTAAGGCAGTATAAATTTGTTTTGCTGCTAAAAAAATAAATAAACGGTGAGATGTTCAAATAAGACAAATGTGAGTAGTAAATAAGTAATTGGGAGCGGAAGGGAGTATAAACTATTAGTAAAATTTAATACTTCCGCCGTCCATCATACTTTCTCACTTTTCTTTTCTGTTGTCCACCAAACTTATTCATGTTCTCGTTTTCGGAAATAAACAACACATGCAAATAAATAAACGAGTCCCACAATGCCCTCCACAATATTATTACTTTTTCAATAAAATACTACTTTCTCCGTCCCATAAAATATTGTGAGATTTACTATTTATCTCATATAAAGTCCTATAAATTACATTCTATTACAATAATAATTATACACATAAAAATCTTTTTGTTTTTATTTTATTCTGTTAAAGTGAACCATACATATTGGTAATTTTATTTATTTATTTAAATATTCTATTTTAAAATCCCTAAAAATTCAATTCCACAAATTTTTTTGGAACGAGGGGTAATTTTTATTAAATATTATGACAAACAGTAAATAAATAAATAAATAAATTGTGAATGGATAAAGTATATAAAACGAGGCAGAATTTTAAGCACAATTTTAAAGTTGATACCTAAACTTACCCCAAATCCAATCCAAACAGACTTGTTGGAGCTGGCGGTAAGCCGGTAACCAATATTTAATTGTGTTTGCAATTGCAACGTATCATCTCAAATTGTTAATTTAAAAATCATTAAACCCATTAATTCATCACCCGCGCCGCTGCTCTCACCTTGTTATTCGTGTTGCTGAGAGAAGAGAGAGATAGAAAGAAGATAAAGAGGGAGAAGGAGAAGAACATGGAGGAGGGTCTGTTGGTGAAGGAAAATTCATCAAAATGGAGGGAGATAGGCGAGGAGATGAAGAGGGTGGGTTATTTAGCAGGTCCTATGGTGGCTGTCATTTTATCACAATTTTTGCTGCAAGTTATATCGCTCATGATGGTTGGTCGCTTAGGTGAACTTTCTCTCTCTAGCTCCGCCATAGCCATCTCTCTTGCTGGAGTCTCTGGCTACAGTCTTCTTGTATGCACACCTCTCTCTCTCTCTCGAACAATTTATTTTCTCTGTTTAACCATTAATTAGATTTTCATATTTCTTTTTGTTTTAACTTGAATAACCACCATAATCGGAGCTAATTTTCAGCTTGTGCCAAATTGAAATTCAGCACCACTGATAAAATTCTGTCAATTGTAAAAATTAATTCATCGATTCAAAGAATTTTCAACGGCCGTTATAACTAATTGAAGTTGATTAATTGTATAAATTTTTATCATGAGGGTAAGTTGTTGATTTATAGAGCTAGCTTGATGAACAAATGTGCATACAATTTTCCGCTGTTTATTAAGGTGAATTAATTCATCCAAGATTGACAGAATAGGGCGTAAGGATCCTAGAATAGGGCTGGGAAAATAGTTGTTGCAGCAGAGGGGTTTATGAGTTAAAATTAAAGGTCCTGTAAGTTTGAGGTTAGGAGTTCCAATTTGGTTTGTCAATGTGCACTTTTGTATCTGCTATTGTAAGGTTGGAGTACCCCTTTGTACTCCCTTTGCAATATAAATTCCTTTACTTTTCAAAAAAAAAAAAAAAAAAAAAAAAAAAGAAATCATCCACAAGGCTAGCTAAAAATCAAAGTGAGGGTCCACTTAGTTAGAAGTAATGATTATAGGGTAATGAGAATTAAAGTGATTGAGAAGTCGTTCAGGTAGGGAGTAATGAATGAAGAGTAATTTAATAGTTAAATTAGTAACTAATTTTCAATTTTATTACAATGTATTGATAAAACCAGACACTACTAACGGAATCATTCTCATTACCCTAACCAAGCGGCCCCTGAATTGATTTTGGTTGTTACTGATTGTACAAGTAATTTCTGAGAAGTGTGCTATTCTTTTATATGTTGAAACAGTTGGGTATGGCCAGCGGCCTGGAGACGATAAGCGGACAGGCTTTTGGAGCTCAACAATACGAAAAAATCGGAACTCAAACTTACACTGCTATTGTTTCGTTAATAATTGTTTGTATTCCTCTGTCCGTTTTTTGGATATACATGGAGAATGTGCTCAAGTTTATAGGCCAAGATCCTCAGATTTCACACGAAGCTGGGAAATTCTCAATGTGGCTCATTCCAGCGCTCTTTGGATATGCAATTCTTCAACCACTTATTCGGTACTATCAGATGCAAAGCTTGATTCTTCCCATGCTCATAAGTTCATCTGTCACTGTATTTTTCCATGTATTGGTTTGTTGGGTTCTAGTTTTTAAGTCTGGATTAGGAAATCTGGGAGGTGCTGTTGCAATCGGGCTTTCAACGTGGCTGAACGTGGCTATTTTAAGTTTATACATGAAGTTCTCTGAAGCCTGCAGGAAAACTCGTGCTCCAGTCTCGATGAAGATATTTGAAGGCGTGAAGGAGTTTTTCCGGTTTGCAGTTCCTTCTGCTGTAATGATCTGGTAATCATTTTCTACAGATATGCATTTTATCATGTCTTGTAGGAGTTTGATTTTCTGAAATTAGATGATCGTAGCTTGGAATGGTGGTCGTTTGAGCTGCTGATCTTACTATCGGGGCTGTTACCAAATCCACAGCTTGAAACCTCGGTGTTATCTGTGTGGTATGCTCTTCCACTATTGTAGATGAATGTCACATAATTTAATTGGCTATATTCAACTAGTTGGTTTGTCTTATATGTCATTCATGATTTCATCAACATTCTACAATGCCCTCTAACCTCTTACATGATATATCTGTGTGTGCATCTTAACAGCTTTAACGTGGGTGCTACGCTTTATGCAATACCTAATGGGTTGGGTGCTGCAGCAAGGTATACCTGTCTATTTGCGGTTATGAATTAACGTTCTTGATCCATAGCCAATCTTTATCTCCCGTAAATTTAAATTTCCAGCACTAGAATCTCGAATGAGTTAGGAGCTGGGAAACCACAGGGAGCTCGTTTATCTGTTATTGCTCTGATGCTTCTTGCAGCACTCAATGCAATAGTTGTAGGCTCGAGCCTCTTTGTTAGTCGGAATATTTTTGGCTACATTTTCAGCAACGAGAAGGAAGTAGTGGACTATGTAACTATCATGGCTCCTCTTGTTTGTTTATCTGTTATGATGGACAGTCTCCAAGGCGCCCTTGCCGGTAAAAGACTGACTCTCTCTCTTTCGTTCATGAAAAACTTAATTGTTATTGTTAATGTTATTTTCCAGGAGTTGCTAGAGGTTGTGGTTGGCAACATATTGGGGCTTATATAAATCTTGGAGCATTTTATCTCTTTGGAATTCCAACAGCACTTGCATTGGCTTTCTGGTTTGATTTTAGAGGAAAGGGTCTTTGGATCGGAATACTCTCTGGTGCAACACTGCAAACGCTTCTGCTTGCATTGATAACAATTTTCACAAATTGGGAGAAACAGGTCATCCTTCTTTTCTTTTATTTTCTAAGTTACACTGAGGTGCTACAATACATCAATATTATATTTTTTGATTCAAAGCCAAATCTCTAACTAATATAGAAACACAAAGATACCATCCCTGAAAATGGGTAAACACAGCTACAAAAAAAATTCCGTCAAAAAATTGTGGGGGCAGTATCATACATGAGACGTGGAATTAATCATATATAGTTCCTTAATATTTCATACAAGTTTTTATGTTTTTTTTTTCTCTTGCAAATTTGCACTCTGCAGGCAGCTAGGGCAAGGGGGAGGTTATCCCAGGAAGAGTCTTCGTTACGTGGTTGAAGATATGTGCCGACGGAATCAAATATTCAAATCACTTGTATTAATTTTTGTGTTCCACTAGTGTAATATTACAATTTACATTTATACGTCCAGAAGAGTTAAAGCTCCAAATATTTCTAAATCCATTCTATTTTAGAGAGTTTGGTATCGTGTGCGCCCCATTGCAAAATAAAATTGTTGCATATATAATCTTATTCTTTAAGCGTTTGGTTTGAGGGATTGTCTTTATAATCCTAGGTAATCTCGTGTTTAGTTTGAGTGATTGCACAGGTCATGACCCTGGATAGATTAGAACGACTATCTCGTATATAATTTGATTTAAATTATATGGTTCTAGTCTAAATTTTCTGATTTTAATTTATCCATTTTTCGATAGTCGTTCTAATTCAATTTTAGCTAATCCAATTTTATCCCGTAAACCAAACGGCTGTGTATATTGTTGCAGGAAATGGGTCGGGATCTGGTTGCGCCCAAGTTTCGTCATTCTGCCTGTTATTGTTAGCATCAATGAGGTAATTGTATGAGGTAGTCTCCTCTAGTAAGGTAATTGTACGAGACTGCAGTGTATAAGTTTTTTGTCATGAAATTTATATTTTGATGTTCTTTTCGGTCACTTTATGTTCTTATTAAACTTAATTAGTTTATCATTTAAAAATGGGTTAAGTGCAATAAAATTCACGAACTTTATAAGTCTCTGTCAATTATAACATGAACTTTTAAAGTTTACAATTCGATATACGAATTAATTTATTATTGCAATTCGATACATGGTATAAATTTCTGGAATACTCTATACATAGTGTAAATTTTCGGCGATACTAATACTAAGTGGAAGCTGAAGCTGCCACAAAAAATACGTCACACGCTACATCAAATATCAAATCTAGAAGAAGAAAAAAAAAACTCTTTTTTTTTTTTTTAAAATTTCAAGATATTTTTTTTATAAAACATTACTCAAACACGGTTTAATAATATTGAAAGATAATAAAAAAAAATTCTAGTATATGTACAAGTTTGTATGATGTAAAACATTTTTTCTAACTAAACTAGACAACACCAATATTTATGATTCATTATTAAACGTGTTTGAGCAATATTTTTTAAAATAATTTTTTGAAATATTTAAAAATAACATTTTGCAAATTTGACATTTGACGTAGTGTGTGATGCGTCTTTGGTATCGACTAAAACTACCATGTAAGCGTACATATCGTCGGAAATTTACACCATGTATCAGATTGCAACAATAAATTAGTTTGTACATCGAATTGCAAATTTTAAAAATTAATGTTGTAATTGATAAAGACTATAAAATTCATAATTTTTTTTGCAATTAACCCTTTAAAAGACATTTTTTTTCCCTCTATGTTATAGAAATGGCCTAAATAGGGAGGTCTTGTGCCAGACAATCTATCATACTTTCCATTAAATTATAAATGAGTCTATTTTCCAATGAGTCATATAATATAATAAATATGATTTATTTTATGTGTGAAACCGTGTCATGTATATTTCAATATAAAAAAATTATATCATCGTATAGCCTCACAAGAAACTTGATTATGTGTTGATATACAGTGTAGTTTTCGATGGTTTATTCTATTTCACTTGATATATCATATACAGTTATTATTAATTATATGAATATAATTTTATATGAGACGAATTTTATTTGCTATAGTTTTATGCTCCATGGGCTTATGGAGTCCAAAATCCCTATACAATCATGTGTTTAAATTAAAGTGAAAGTTTTGCGTGTGAGACTGTATCACGGTGAGATAAAATATAATTTAAAAATAATGTATTAATATTTTAAAAAAGATGATGTTAATTTGTGAGACCGTCTCACACAAGTTTTATCTTCATTAAAATTTTATAAAGTAAATGGAGATCAATTTCATATACAATACAACATTATTTCTCACAAGACTCGTTAATTAACTTTTAGGCTGTGTTTGGATAGAATCATTTAAAATTCAAGGGACGTTGAAAATGAATGATTTAAAAATTTATGGATTTCAAATAATATGCTTTTGCTAGGTATTTGAAATCTCTCTATTTTGAACTAGAACTAAAGTTGAGTATTATAAATCCATCAAATTGAATATTTTACCCAATCAAGTGGAGTGAACTAGGTGATTGGAGTGAATTAGGTTGTGGGTTTAAAATCTATAGCTCAAATCTCTCGATTCAAACACAAATCTTCTTTCACTACTAATTAACTTTCAGTTCAAATCATAAAGAGATTATGTTTAAATCTTGAATTTTATTTTATTAATCCAATTCCCACCGTTCCATTTTCCACTTTTGATTAGAAGTTTAATCTCTCTCTCTACACACACTTTTTATTTCAAATCCCACGTAATTGAAAACAAACATTACAATAAGTATCACGGTAACAAAAAAATATTTTATTCTTTGGTCAAAAGAAATAACATATTTTTCTCCACCTGCTTACTTATTAGCCAAGAAAATTGACCTCATATGTCTTTAACCTTATCATTTTCATTGGCCAAGTTTTTTTTTTTTTGGTTCATACATATATAATAAATTGAATTCTTTAAAATTTTCAAAATCCTTGGGCTTTTTGTAAAATTTTTTAACCATAAATTTTAGTATGCACTCAAGCGCATAGCATGCATTTAGATTCTAAGTTGAATTTTAACTTTAATTTTAATTTTTTCAAAATACACATAAACACATCGAATTGTGCGTTTTTCTGTAATTGAGGTATTACTGATTATTTTTTAGGGTATTATTGATTGCTTCTTAAGGTATCACTGATTAATTTTTGGTGTATTGCTGATTTCTGCTTGAATTTTTTTTTTTCAAAATTCAAATGCATACCATGCACTTAAGTGCACACTAGAATTATTATTTTTTATTTGTAATAGCAGTGTTACTAAGGAATTTGTTTTGCAAATATATTTATCTTGAGATATTTAAGTGGATTTTCACTAAATCCGAGTTCGCATTGACTCTTTTTTTCGAGCGTCATATATAGTGCGACTGTTATGCATAAAAAATGTTAGTATTAAAAAAAAAAACTGATTTTTAAATAACAGTTCATGTACAGAAATATGGTGATACTTGAAGAAAATAATTTACATAAAGATTATACGGATCAGCATAAAGCGGTCAACTTTGGCTTATTCTAAACAAACTAGGAAAAACATCATGTGATTATGATTGGGTTCTAAATTAGGATTATTTGGGGGAAAGGAAATTGTGGTTTGCAGTTTGAATTGAAAATATGAATAACTAAAATAATAAAATAAAATAGTACTTACAATTCTATACTTGTAATGTTGAGAGAGGAGGAGAAAAAGATGGAGGAGGAGGAAGGTCTGTTACTCTTGGACTTGGTGAAGCAAAATCCGTCAAAATGGAGGGAGATGAAGAGACTGGGTTATTTAGCAGGGCCTATGGTGGCTGTCACTTTATCACAATTTCTGCTTCAAGTTATATCGTTGATGATGGTTGGCCGTTTAGGTGAACTTTCTCTCTCTAGCTCCGCCATAGCCCTCTCTCTTGCTGGAGTCACTGGCTTTAGTCTTCTTGTATGCACGCCTCTATCTCTCTCTCTCTACAACAATTTATTTTCTCTCTGTTTAACCATTAGTAATTAGATTTTCATATTTCTTTTGTTTTATTTAACTTATGACCATAATCGTTGCTATCTATCAGCTTCAGGAATTTCTGTTAACTGTGAAATTCATTCAATGACTGAAAGAATTTACAATGACCATTGTAACTAATTGAACAATGTGATTGATTTAATTGTATCAATTGGACATATGTGGGTAAGTTGTTGATTTATAGAGTTGGCTTCATGAATTCTGCAGAAGCTGTGTCTATTGAGGTGAATTCAAGCATCCACATTGTTAGCTAAAAATCGAAGTGAATTGATTGATTGATTGTTGTATAAGTAGTTTTTGAGAAGTATGTTATTCTTATGGGACAAACTCTTTATTGGATATTTTTTGAGATGGTTATATTAGTTTTTGTCCATCTCTTACTCATTCTTTTTTAGCCATTCCAATGGATCGTGCTTGATTCCTACTTGGATTTGCTCATTCCACTCATAAGAACGAAAAGGCCACTTTTTAAGTCAAGTGTATTTCAGTGTTTACTTGTAAAAATGGCTAAAATAGAATGAATGAGTAAAAGGTGGCTAAGAAACAATATGGTCATCTCCAAGTGACCTTTTTTGTCAATTGTCACTATTGGTTCTTATTCATGTTGATACAGTTGGGTTTGGCCAGCGGCTTGGAGACTATAAGTGGACGAGCATTTGGAGCTCAACAATATGAAAAAATAGGAACTCAGACGTATACTGCTATCGTTTCCTTAATCACTGTTTGTATCCCTCTGTCTGTTTTATGGATATATATGGGAAATGTACTCAAGTTTATAGGCCAAGATCCTCAGATTTCGCATGAAGCTGGGAAATTCACAATGTGGCTCGTTCCAGGGCTTTTTGGCTATGCAATTCTTCAACCACTTGTTCGGTACTTTCAGATGCAGAGCTTGATTCTTCCCATGCTCATTAGTTCATCTGTCACTCTATTTTTCCATGTACTGGCTTGTTGGGTGCTCGTTTTTAAATCTAAATTAGGAAATCTGGGAGGTGCTGTTGCAATCGGGCTTTCAACGTGGTTGAACGTGGCTATATTAAGTTTATACATGAAGTTCTCGGATGCCTGCAGGAAAACTCGTGCTCCGATTTCAATGAAGATATTTGAAGGCGTGAAGGAGTTTTTCCGTTTTGCAGTTCCTTCTGCTGTGATGATCTGGTAATCATTTCTCCATACATGCATATTGCCATCGTTGTAAGTATCTTTTAAGAGTTTGGTTTTCTGAAATTTCATGATTTTACGTAGTTTGGAATGGTGGTCGTTTGAGCTACTGGTATTACTATCGGGGCTGTTACCAAATCCACAACTTGAAACCTCGGTGTTATCTGTGTGGTATGCTCTTCTACTATTGTAGATGAATAACATTTATCTATCTTAATAGGCTACATTGAGATAGTTGGTTAGTCTTATGTGTCATTCATCAACATTCTACATTGGCCTCTTACAATATATATCTGAATGTGTATCTTGACAGCTTAAACATGGTTGCTACGGTCTATGCTATACCGAATGGATTGGGTGCTGCAGCAAGGTATACTTGTCTCTTTGCGCTTATGAATTAACCTTCTTGATCCATAGCCAATCTTTATCTCCGTACATTTTAATTTCCAGCACTAGAATTTCGAATGAGTTAGGAGCTGGGAAACCAGAGGGAGCTCGTTTATCCGTTACTGCTCTGATGCTTCTTGCAACACTCAATGCAATAGTTTTAGGCACGAGCCTCTTTGCTAGTCGGAATATTTTCGGCTACATTTTCAGCAACGAGGAAGAAGTAGTGGACTATGTGACGACCATGGCTCCTCTTGTTTGTTTATCTGTTGTGATGGACAGTCTCCAAGGCGCCCTTGCCGGTAAAAGTCTCTCTTTCTCTCTCTCCCCCCTTTCTCTGTGTCTTTCATTCATCAATAACTTGCTTAAATGTTGTTATTTCCCAGGTGTTGCTAGGGGTTGTGGTTGGCAACATATGGGGGCTTATATAAATCTTGGAGCATTTTATCTCTTTGGAATTCCAATAGCACTTGCATTAGCTTTCTGGTTTGATTTTAGAGGAAAGGGTCTTTGGATCGGAATACTCTCTGGTGCAACATTGCAAACAATTTTGCTTGCATTGATCACAGGTTTCACAAACTGGGAGAAGCAGGTCATCTTTCTTTTCTTTTCCTTAAGTTACACGGGTTTGAACTTGAGACCTTTCTCTAAGTTCTAATGAAGCTACATTTTCTTTGTTCGTTTGAATTTTGAGTCTGCAGGCAGCTAGGGCAGGGGGGAGGTCGTCTCAAGAAGAGTCCTTGTTCTGTGGTTGAAGAATATGAGACGCACCACTTTACAAGCTTATCGAATCACTTGTACTAATTTTTGTGTTCCACTTATGTTCTGATAGGATGGTCTTGTATGCTCCAATTATAAAGTAAAATTGGTGCATAATCTTATTCTTTAGAACTAAAAGGATCATGTATATTGTAGTTGCAGGGAAAACGGATAGGAATGAGTGGGTTGCACACAAGTTGTTATTTTATTGCCGATTATTGTTGGTCAGCATCATATTTGAATGAAATTCGCCTGTCAATTACTGTATTTAATCACAGTTCACAGTCTTAGAGATTCTGTGTGGATAGTGAAATAGATGTTTATGGAGAAAAAAGAATGGTGTTTCTGGGTAAAAGTTAATGCAATAGTAACAAGGCAAAGTATTATATGAAAATAGTTCATGATAAGCTTATCATGAAATAATTTTAAAGTATCATTAATTTCATCGGGACTATCATTAATTTCATCTGGGGTATCATTTGTCTGAGTTCAAGAAAATTAAAACAATTACAATATAATATCATTGACCCAAATTAGTGATATGACAGGTTTAATAATACTTATGATGAGATTAATGATACTCTAAAACTATTTCATGTTAAACTTATTATGAAGTGTTTTTATATAAAACCTACTCTAGTAAAAATTTATTAAGGCTATGTTTTGAGAATTTCCCGACTGGATATCCACATCACATAATCTGTTTTGTTCTGTTTTGTTATGTTGTACGGTCTATCTTGTCATTTCCAGTCATTTTATCGCTATGACGCACCATTTATGGGCAACAATGATTGGTTATATTCTCAATAAACTCTTTGTTCTGTGCTAAGGGTGTGTAAATAACAGTACTTCTTTGAAAGTGATTAAAATTGATTTTTTTTAAACTCAAATGTATTTATAAAAAGATAATTATTAGAGTATGTATAGAGTGAAATTGGTTTATATATGAATCACTGAAGGGTATTAGTTGTTTTCACTGAAGAGTATTAGTTATTTTTACTGAAGAGTATTACTGGTTTACACTGAAGAGTCTTAGTTCATTTTCACAGAACAACTAAGACTCTTTAGTATAAATCAGTAATACACTTCAGTAAATACAACTAATACTCTTCAATGAAAACAACTAATACCCTTTTGTGATTCATGTATAAACCAGTTTTACTCTATACTTTGTCTAATTATTATTATTATCACTGAAAGATCATCCTTAATTTTATTGAAAAATCACTTTTTGTCAATTAAAAATAGAAAATAGGGACAATTTTTAATAAGAACAAGAGTTATTTTTCAACAATAAGAACACTTCAATTGTACAATACACTTTATATATAGTAGTTCCGTGTGCATTTGAGTGCATGATATGCACTTGATTTTTTTTTAAAAATATGCAGAGTAAAAATCAGTAATACTCTAAGAATTAATCAGTAATATCTCAAAAAGTAATCAGTAATATCCAAATTTCAAAAAAAACAAACACACACACACACACAATTCAGCGTGTTAGTGTGTGTTTTGAAAAAAAAAACACAATTCGGCATGTTAGGATGTGTTTTGAAAAAAATCAAAATTGAGCTTAAAATCCAAGTGCGTGCTAGAATTTGTGTATTATATATTGATATGTAATTGAGTTTTCTAAAATTATACTCCCTCCGTCCCAAACTCAAGTTCCCGTTTACTGTTTGTATGGTTATTAAGAAAAGAATTGTTTATTAGTATTTAAAGTGATAAAGTGATAAAGTAGATGTTTTGGTTATTAGTTTATGGAGAATAAGAGTAGCAAATGAGTATGAGACGGACCTTTTTGGCAATGTAGCAAACGAGTTTGGGACGGAGTGAGTATTAACTTTGTATATAATTCAATTTGTGGATCTTAATACTCCATATATCCCCTCTTAATTTTCACACTTTCTTATTTTTGACGTTCCACAATAATTTTCACACGTCAAATAAGAAAATAAAACATTTTTACAATTATTACTTTATTTCAAAATATTTTTTATTCATTGATTTAAAAAGTCAATAAAATCTACTTTCTTAAAAAGTATGTTCACTCACCTCTAAAAATGAAGAGCAAGGGAGTAATAAAAAAACATTATGTTTTCATTTTGAATTTCATTTTATAATTCCCACCGTTCGCAACAACGAATGTTTCCACTTTTCACTAGAATTTTTACTCTCCCACTTAATTGAAAATAAATCTTAGTGAGTTAAAAAAAAAAAAAAAAAAACTTTATTCTGTGGTCAGACAAAGATCATATTTTTCTCCACCTGCTCCTTACTTGCCATTAAAGTTTGACCAAGCTTTCAATTTCATTGACCAAGTTTTTTGTAATTTTTACAATTCATATATTCATAATAATTTTTTCAATTCATATATATATATATACTCATACAAGACTTGTTCTTTATATAAATAAGGACTAATTTTAATGCAAATAAAATTGTAGATGAATATATATACTTAAAATTGTATGTAAAAGAAGTACAAGCTGCAATATTTGTTAAAATAAATGTAGGATCCAAAATAAAAGGGAATCAAATTCAAAAGTAGAATAACCCAAATATGTTGTTCTTTTTCAATTGGACTATATTTTTCTAATATTTCAACTTCAACTTGATACATATGAAGACCAGATCATTTCAAGAAAAGTTCGAGTCCTCAACTTGGAATGTTTATTCTAATATTTCATTGTATGTGGTCACCTTTTGTTGTATGCCAATAGAGTAATTTCAACTGGCTACATGGGGAATTTGCTTGAAATTCCTATTTATGCATATTAGCAGTGCCCGCACATTATGCGGTTATTTTTAATATTTTATACAAAATTATTTTAATTGAGGTGTGATAAAATGTCAAATATTTTAATTAAAATTAATTTTAAGATGTGTTCACTAAAATAATTGTTCAAACTTCAAAGCATATAATTTTTTTTTTTAAATTGGCGTGCTTAATGTCTATCATGAAGATTATTCGAGAGGTCCTAGGATCAAATAAATGTGGCACAAACTCAATCCAAGGAAACCCGGCCCAATCTTATCAGGAAAGCCTACCCGGCTCAGAAAGTCATGAAGCCCACGAACTAGGTTCCTAGCTCAAAAATACATAAGACTAAAAATATAAATAAATAAGAAAATGTGGTTCAACTAAACACAAGCATGCAACATTAAAAATGATTCATCTATATAATCGACCTGACATTGAGATTAAAGCTTAAATTTATAATGATTGTTGTTTTTGTGTGAGAGAGTGTATGTGATTGTCAAATTAGTCCACACTTTATAAACTATATTATTGGAGTAATTCACATTTAGGTAATTTAGTCGCACTTTAAACTTTACTTTAGAATCATAACCTAAAAAAACTTGTATACAACCAATCTTTCAATTGATGCAATTTTTTTAAAATATTAATTATAATAATAAATGTATTTATCTGTTAATATTAGTTGTTTCTAACGAGTCATAAAACATTTCCAAATTATATGAACCTTACACACACTCAATTTTCAAATTTCTTATTAACTAATCGCCATAGAGTTTTTTCCCCATGCTATAAATAAACCATACTTCCTAAGTTCGAATCGTAATTTACCTCCAATTTTAATTAAAATACATTTTTTTAGATTATTAAAACAAATTAGATTTGTTAGGTATTATTAAAATACAATAGATTTTTTTGAGGTATGTACGACAAAGTTTTATATTTCTTAAATTGATACAAAAATTTTAAAATAAAAAAATTGAATTTTTTTAGTTAAAATAACATTTAATTTGAAATAAAATTTAAAACAACAATTATTTTGAAAATAGAGAATTAAGCAAATTATCTGTGACAAGTGACAAGTTCCTCTTTGGAATTTGAACACAGGAGAATGTATTATGTTATGCATGACAATTGATTCCACATATAGAGTTTAGATTTATCTTTCATTGATGTACACATATATAGAAAAATATTCAATTCTAAATGCAAATAGAAAAGTCAAAATAAAAAAGAGGTACTCTCCTGGTACGTTTATGCATTCATTAATATTATTACATACATTATTTTATTTTATAAATCTAATGATATCGATAAATATATGTAATGATATTAGTAAATACTAGTAATAATATTAAATAAATTTTCTGGGAGAGTTTAAGAAATAAAAAAGTACTAAGAAGAACGAAGTAGTATAAATCAAATAGTTAGAGCCACACTATGATGCAGAGGTTATTGAGTTTAGGTCACAATTTTAATGATATAAAAAAAAAAAAAAAAAAACTGTAGTTTCAAAGAAAAAAGTCACCGAAAGAGTAGACTGTGTAAATGTATTTGGAAGAAAAAAGAAGTAAACCTGCTCCCATTACCTTACTTACCTTACCTACCCCAAACCAACCCAACCCAAGTCGACGCAGTATTAATTAAGTGAAGAAGCGATGATGCCATGAGAGAGAGAGAGAGAAGATGGAGGAGGGGTTGTTGCAGAAGGAAAGCTCTTCAGAAAAGAGAAGGAAATGGAGAGAGATATGGGAGGAGATGAAGAGGTTGGGTTATGTAGCAGGGCCTATGATGGGTGTGACTTTATCACACTATTTGATGCAAGTTATATCTTTGATGATGGTTGGTCATTTGAGTGAGCTTTCTCTCTCCAGCACTGCCATTGCCATCTCTCTTGCTGCTGTTACTGGCTTCAGTCTCCTTGTATGTATTTTTCCCCTCTATTTTTCTTGTAACTAGTGTTTTTCATATTATAAATTTTAAATGCGGAATTGCATAATGAATTATATGAAAATTTTAAATTAAATTTATTTAATTTATAAATCAATTAATATGTAAAAAATATATTATATATTATGTGAGTATTACAATTGTTTAATTAATCATACAATTATTAATTATGTATTAAATTCATAAAAAAATACTAAAATTAATAAAATGATTTTAATATTTAACAAAATTTATATAGTCTAAATAAAAATTATTTAAATTCAATTCATCATATAAAGTTAAAGTCAATAAAAAACACTTTGAAAACAATAAAATAAATATTTTAAATATGGTTTTTCTTTTTATATGTGCAGTATATATGTTAAATTAAAAATGTTCAAAAGATAATTTATTTGATATATAGTATGTTGAAAATAGATTTAAAATTAATAGCTTAAAGAATTTTAAAATTATTGGTGTAAAATAAAAAATAAAAAGAAATGGTAAAATTAATCCACTATCTTAAATGGAGAGTGAAACTCACCATTGCACTATAAAGTAAGTGGACTTCACTTGCTCCAATAATGACAATTTTTTCTCTCTCCTCACTTCTACCTTTATATACATATAGATATTTGGTACTTTAAAAAATTTCATGATAAATTTATTATGAACAATTTCCATATAAAATATAATCCGTAAAAAATTGTACTGTAAATATAACTTAAAATTTATCTTGTCCAATTGCACATTATATATTTATCAATTGTTTTATTAAAATTTTTTCTATAATATAAATATTATATATGAGAATATAATTAATTAAATACTTCCTATATCCCAATTTTATTTTCTCATTCCATTATTCACACTCCCCGTCCCCCCAACACTTCTAAATCACATTACATTCAACTAATAATTACATAAAAAAATCATTTTGTTTCATTCACTTAAATTAAATAATACACCATCATCAAAAAATTATTTTATTTATTAATATATTACAAATCAAATTTCACATTAATAGTCAAGAAAAGTCAAATGTAAAAAAAAAAAAAAAGGATAGAGTGAGTAACATTTGTTTAACCACTAACTCAAAAATGACATCTAATAGAACTTATAGAATAAAATAAATTCAATTATTTTGCAATATTGATTACAGTTATTTAAAGTATTAAAGAAAAATATAAAATCATCTCATTTAATTATTAATGTGATTGTTACTACTAATTAAATTCTTTCACCCATTTTTCATTTTTTTTTTCATGTATCAATAGATTTTACACTAAAATTTTATTATTAGTTTAAGATTGGTTACAACATATTCAATAACAAAACTTATAATTAGTTTAATATTGGGTACAACATATCAATAACAATAAACAATTCATCTATAATAATCATACATAAAAAACGAAAAATATGTATGGTATTTAGTATTAATAAAGAAAAGATAAAAGAAAAACATGGTCTGCTAACTTGAAGAAGTTGTCAACTGTTCTCCACATTCCTTGCCTCAAGTCACATACACGTGCAAATGGATCACCAGCGTGTCCGCCACTCTATCCCCAGATAATCATTACCTCCTCTATTTGTGAATCTCCTCTTTCCTACGTGGCATGTCCCATCATGAATTATTTCAAAATCTAGCTATTACTGGACTTCTCTCTTAACTTTCTATTCTATTTAACTTCTATATTAACTTCCTATTTTATTAAATCTATTAATTTCTATTCCAAAAATTCTAAAATTACTTAAATTAAATTAAAAATCTTGAATTAGTCCACTCCCACTTACTCCTATTTTTTTATATCTCCGAGAAACTCTACATTTATCTATAACTCAATCCTTTATTTTAAAATTCTACAATTCTATAACTTTATGATATTTTTGGATAATATTTATATATTCTATATTCATATTCATACCCTCTATTAACTTATTTTTACCATATAAACCACCTTTTTTAATTTGCATGAGTTAGTTGGAATAATTTATTATGATTTTTAATTACAAATTGATATTTTGATTGAATTAATATTTAAAATATTTAATTTAAACATTATATATATATATATATATATCAAACCCGCGTAATACGCGGGATCCTGTGCTAGTTCTATTTAATTTTCAGTGAAAAAAGCGCGTGAACATTATTGTTACTTTTCAGCGCATGTGAGCCATGAAATCATCACAAAGCTAGTACTATGCACGTTCAACTGAGGACACTCCTAACATTCAACTGAGACTGTTGTTTTTATATATGTATAGATATCAGTAGTTCTCTCGTACGATGCACAAATATAATATTATAAATTTAAATGTGAGATTGTATAATGAACTATTATTAAAAAAAAGCTTAAATTAAATTTATTTTATCCATTAATCAATTAATATGTAAATATTATATTGTATATATGTGAGTATTATAATTATTTAATTGTATACTAAATTCACAATAAATACTAATATTCATAAAATTATTTAATATTTAAAAAAATTATATAGTCTAAGTAAAAATTATATAAATTCAATCAATCATATAGTTAAAGTCAATAAAAAAACCCTTAATAATATATCAAATAAACGTTTTAAATATGATTTTTCTTTTTTATTTGAGCAATATATATGTTAAATTAAAAATGTTCAAAATACAATTTAATTTGATATATGGTGTGTTGAAAATAGATTTAAAATTAAAAAGTTAAAGAATTTTGAAATTATGGGTACAAAGTAAAAAAGAAAAGAAATTGGTAAAATGAATACACTCTCATGGAGAGTGAGATTCACTATTGCACCATAAAGCAAGTGCACTTCACTTGCTCCAATAGATACAACTTTTTCTCTCTCCTCACTTTTACTTTTATATATATATATGTAGATATAGATTATTCTATATTTTGGTTTACTATTTCAGAACATGTTATGAAAAGGTTCTTGAATATGCACTTCTGTTCTGTATGGTTTGACTCTGTTCTTGGCTAGATGGAGATAAGAAATGATTAATTGTTGAACGGAAATCTAAATACATAAGGTCAAACCCGAAAATAAAGCATATTTAAAATTCTTGAGGAATGCAAATTGAAGTGTGAAAAAGAATTTAGGAGTGGAGTGGTACGTCACCCTCGTAAATGAAACCCCCGCCCAATACTGAATAATTAGTGGTTGTTGGTCCAAGTCTAGACCAAACAATTGAGTATAGTATTAGTCTAGCTCTAGAGCATAACATAGTCCAATTCGGTTTAGCTCAACTCAAGCCCTAATGAATAAATCATTCTTTTGAACTCAAGCTCCACTCAGTATCTCGTAAAAGTATTTCAATGCCACCTGATCATCTTTTATTCTCGCCATTATTATCCCTTATTCATTATCTTTACTATTCTCATTGATTTTTTTTTTATTAAACGCCCTCTTAATTTGTTTTTGATCACTTATAGCTACACAATGTGGAAAGAATCTTTAAACCTTGCATGAGTGAATTTATCTAGTGTTCAAACTAGCTGTAACAAATTTGCTAAGGTGCAGACTTTGAGGCCTATTGATCAAACACATTTACTCAAGACATAAATTTTGAATTGAAATTAAAAAAAAAGTATCAACTTATAATTATAATAATTGTGATTTGTAATGAAACAGATCGGTATGGCTAGTGGAATGGAGACGATCAGCGGACAAGCATTTGGCGCCAAACAATACGAAAAAATGGCAACTCAAACTTACACTGCAATCCTTTCTCTAACCATCCTCTGCATCCCTCTGTCCGTACTATGGATATACATGGCAAAAGTACTCATTTTTATAGGCCAAGATCCGCAGATTTCCCAGGAAGCTGGAAAATTCACGACGTGGCTCGTTCCAGCCCTCTTCGGCTACGCATTTCTTCAACCGCTCGTAAGATACTATCAGATGCAGAGTATGATTTTTCCGATGCTCTTTAGCTCCTGCATTGCTATATGCTTCCACGTGCCCGTGTGCTGGGCGCTGGTTTTCAAGACGGGGTTGGACAATCTGGGGGGCGCCGTTGCAATGTGTCTTTCCACGTGGCTCAACGTCGCAATACTGGGGTTGTACATGAAGTACTCCGACTCCTGTAACAAAACTCGTGCTCCCATTTCAATGAAGGTGTTTGAAGGGATGAAGGAGTTTTTCAAGTTTGCAGTTCCTTCTGCTGTGATGATATGGTAATTATAACGTTGTTTGGAGTTAGGCATTGCTTTATTGTTCGAAATTGGAAATTAACTTTTTTTTTTTTTTTTTAAAAAAATTGGCGTTTGTAGCGTGGAATGGTGGTCGTACGAGCTGCTAATCTTGCTATCGGGGCTGTTGCCACATCCGCAGCTTGAAACCTCAGTGCTATCTTTGAGGTACGTGCGTGTATATAAGGGAATTAATATAAAGAATTCATTTTTCAATTCTTTATAAATTTAAACTTTTAAATGATACAATTTTTTTTTAAGTATCTTTGAGCCTTGCAAATTGTGCAATGTTCTAAGACTTTATTTGGTTAAAGATGGTGGTGGATGAGATGGAGATAAGATGAAAAAGAGAGAATGAGAGTAATTCAATATAAATTTGTGTTTCGTTAGGAATGAAAAAATAGGTTTGGGTGAAACTTTATGTCAAATTAAAATTGATGTAATATTTTATTACTGTTACTTAGTGAGATAATGATTGGGTAAAAGAAAAATAAGAGAGATGATAAGAAAAAGCAGGAGAACGAATATACGTGTAAGAAAAAGTTTGATAGTTAATAAATTGGTGGAAAAAAAGTAGGAAAGAAAATGAGTTTGTGAGAGAAAAGAAGTAAGGTGAAAATAGATGTGTAGGTGTATAAGAGTGTTGGATGAGGAATGAGACTTGTCCATCCAAAATCATATATAAAGTTTCTTACGTGCTTCATGGTATGTCGTCTTAACAGCTTAAACACTATGTCTATGCTTTACGCAATACCGTATGGATTGGCTTCTGCAGCAAGGTATTTGATGTTCTCTATTACGGTGTTGTTTGTGTTGTGTTTGCACATGTTGATTTTTGAATTCCTTTTACTCTCTATGTTCAGCACTAGAATTTCAAATGATTTAGGAGCTGGGAAACACGAGGGGGCTCGTTTGACAGTAACTGCTCTGATGCTACTTGCTGTCATAAATGCATTGGTTATAAGTGGGATACTATTTGCTAGCCGGAATATTTTTGGGTACATTTTCAGCAACGAAAAGGAAGTTGTCAACTATGTAGCCGATTTGGCTCCTCTTGTGTGTTTATCTATTATAACAGATAATCTCCAAGGCACCATTTCTGGTAAGCGTTTCTCTGTCATTATTTTTTTCATCTCTTGCTCTCTCATGTATTAAGAACCTGTTTGATTGTCTCGGTTCTTTTTTTATTTTTAGGTGTTGCAAGGGGCTGTGGGTGGCAACATATTGGTGCTTATGTAAATCTTGCATCATTTTATCTCTTCGGACTTCCAATTTCAGCTTCATTGGCTTTTTGGTTCGATTTTAGAGGAAAAGGTCTATGGGTCGGAGTACTTGCTGGTGCAACATTGCAAACAATACTACTTGCGATAATAACAAGTTGCACAAACTGGGAAAAACAGGTCTTCTTATTCCTCTTCCTCCTCTTCTTCTTCTTGAGTGTAGTTTCATTTACTCGTTAATTTTGACTCTTAACAAGCTAAATGAATTTTTCATTGTGTAGGCGGCTAAGGCAAGGGAGAGGTTATTTGAGGAAGAGTCTTCACTTAATGGTGATGTGATTTCTTGAAGAGATGATGAGGACATATTCTTCTTTGAACTGTAATTTCGATATAATGGTTACAACTTATAAGTCTATGTTCTTTTCAATGTGACACTTTCAATGTGTTTGTTTTGCTTTCAGTTTTGGATCATATACATTTTGTTTTAATCAACTAAAATACAAGAGCTCATTATATTGAATCAAAATACTAATTGTACATCAAGCTGGATAATGAACATCTTCCTCTATTTTTTAAACATAACATAAGGGTTCATTTCATATAAATTCATGACCTTTTAGTCTAATATCTATTTAATCACAACTTTTTAGATTTTTTGTAAAAAAAAAAAAACCAACCTTTATATTGTTACAATATGATACACATTTTTTTTCTTTCAAACGACGACAAATGACGTGGCTTGTCGGAGCTCGTGAACATTTGCACGTAGGATTGCACTTATTTTTTAAATATCACATCATATATTATACATTTCCTACATACATAAGTAACTACTTCTACAATTTGAATGACATTTTTTTAGTTTTCACGACGAACTTCTATTTATTTGAGAATGAGTTATATCAAAGTGAATTGTTTTATTTATTTATAGAAGTTGTTATTTCATTTGTAAATAGAAAAACATCATTCAAATGGTGGAAGTTGTTACTTATTTATATTGAAGTTGTATAATAATTTTTTATTAAAAAAAAGTGTAATCTTACATGGCAAGCGTTCACGCTCTCTGGCAAGCCACGCCATCTATCGCCGCTCGAAAGAAAAAAAGTGTAAATCGTGGTTAAAAAAAATCCAAGAAATCGTGATTAAATTGATATTAATTATAAACTAGTATATCACCCGTGCGTTCGCACGATATGTGAGTACAAATTAATTATAATGTTAGTTTTTGTTACAGTTATCTCAATTGGAAAAAAAAATTGTATGTTCATTATTTGTGTTAAATTAAGTAGAATAGTTAGTTTATCTATAATTCTATATATTTTTTCTTTATACACCCTATATGTTGTTGATTTTTCATTTTAGAAATTTTGGTATATATATCACAATTTTTTTCCTTTTGATGCAATGCTCAATGTTTGATTTTTTTTTTCGAATTAAGCACATACAAATATTTTGTTCTCAAAATGTAAAAAACGTTTACTTTGTCAAGTAAGTCAAACTTTAAAGATATTATGTTTGTCTACAAATTTTGAAATACTTACTTATAAATCTTATTGATTGTTTTTTTCTATTATTGTCATCTTCGTCAGATACTCGCATATCAAGATTTTCAAATCTTCTCGCTTGGTGGACACGTGTAGTTGCCCATGCCTGAAAATTATTTGTCTAATTTTCTAAGATATAGTTTTGTGTGGTTGATTTATTAGATCAGTTATGAGATTTATTAAAAGAAAACATGGTTTATCGACCCACACGCTTATCCATCTTTATTTTTTTTTCCTTTTAATTTGTGTATAAATTTTTTTTCAATCTCATGTAAAAAAACTTTTTAAGAGAGAAACATTTTGTTTCATCACATTAATTTTTAATTATTTCAGTCTATATATTATATAACACAAAAATAAACCTACTCATCATCTTTTATATATGTACCAATTATAACAAATATCATTAAACCCTAAAATTATACAGTAATTATTATAATGGTAATATTTACTTTAATATTAATTATGTATGTGTGTACATGTGTGTGTGTGTGTGTGTGTGTGTGTGTGTGTGTGTGTGTGTGTGTGTGTATATACCATGGACTTAAATAACTGAATGATTCATACAATTTTTAACATGTGTTTTAATATATATTTTTTAAAATATTTTAATAACGTAAATAGTTAAAATAGTAAAGGTTTTTTCAAATTTAAGTATTAGGTAAATTATTTTTTTTATATATATATTTATGTTTCCTATTTTAGCAACATATTTTTATATGAAAATTTTAGTTACTATTTTTCGTATATACACATGCTATACAAAGAATGTATTTAATTTGTTATAATTTTTTTAACATATTGTTATAATATATTGCTAAAAACCCTACATATAATCCATTGTGATTCGCTTTTAGTTATTATTTTTTGTATATACACATACCCTCACATGCGCGAGCGCACACACACACACACACATATATATAATTTATTATAATTTTTTAAAATATTGTTAAAATGTATATATTGAGACTTAGGAGTTTACTCCTCTCTAAATTTCAAGTTTGAAACTCACAAGGTGTGATCAGTTCTTGAGATGTACCAGTTAATATAGAGTTTTGCTCTGGCTTGAAGTGGGTCCCCTGCTAATGGACGACAGGTTATGGATTCGAGTTTTGTTCTGACTTGAAATGAGTTTCCCACTAATGGACGGTGAATTATGGGCCATTGGACCGATCGAATACCGAGTCATAAAAAAATTCTACATATATAAATATAAGTGAATTGATTTATATTTTAAATCACATCAAAATGTATTATATAACTCATTCAAATTATGCTTATTCAATTATCTTTTATATAAATTCCTACCAATTAAAACAAAAATATTTAGATTGTAAAATTATATATTATTATAATAAAAATATGATGCTCCAATTCAAATCATATTTTTTTAGCCATAATATTTTTTAATTAGAATGAAAAATTAAGAAAATGAAATATAGGTATATATCTATATACATGATATTTTTTAATTAATTAAAATAGTAAAAGAAGATTAAAAGTTTTATATCTCCAAATAAAAAGTTTTTATTAAAATATCACATTTATTTTGCTAATACATATGTTCATTCGTATTTATTATATTTATTAATGAGTAATTTATTAAATATTATAACAAATATAGTAATAGTCTTTTGATGTCCAAGTTTTGTTTCTATTAGTAGTATAAGTTTTTGTTATTATATATATATATGTATAGATGTCGTAAATCGGTCTCCCAGATTAAATATGGAATTAACCCTTAAAAAACAACAAACTACGTATTCCAATATTAATAGTGACGATTCATGATTTGTTCAAGACTTGGGATATTTCCGAATTTGTCTCCAGAATCGAGTGGATACCTTTTTGGCTTGACTTTTGATACTTCTCTTGGGTTAGTCAAGAACACTTTTTTTTACTCGGTATTCGACCCAAGGATCGACTAATTTAGAGGACCCATAACCCAACATCCACTAGGGCGGGGTCTCATTTCAAGTCAAAACTTTGCTCTGTATGGACTGGTCCATCTCAATAATTGATCGCACCTTGTGAGTTTCGAACCTGAAACTTATAAAACATCACACTCTATAATCAAGATCACTTATTCTATTTTGGTATTTCATTATCTTTAATAGATAATTGTCATGAGTGATGCTTTGTCATGATATTTATTATATCTATCATGTACTAAAAACAATGAAGCATGAGCTAAAACATTAACATGAAATAAGAGATCTGTGTTGCCTTTAGATTGTCCCCGTCCTAAAAATTTATGAGCATTTCCAAAATGACTTTTCAAACGTAAAAAGGTAATCTTTCAATATTAATAGTGATGATTCGCGATTTGTTCAATATTTGAGATAATTTTGAATCTAGGCTGTTGATAGGCGAACAAATATTAAGGACTAAGTAGGGATTATGGAGCAAAGCATTCACATTAGAGATGACAAGCAAGAGTAATCAGAGGGGGGTGCACAAATCAAACTAGGGAGTGTATCACATGATGAACAACAAATCTGACGAGCAATTCATAGGCGACCCGGGGAAAAATAACATTTTGTCAAGTCATTGGTGATGAACAACTATCAATAAAGGTGGTGCATTAACCAATTTAAGGAGTGCATAACACCTATCCATCTACAATGACGAATAGGTTCTTAACGAGCAACACCACACATAAAGACCCAATAGCTAACTTACGAAGAATAAACTGGCGAACAACTTATAGGCCATCCAACTCAAGAGCGAACAACAAATACAGAAGACATACAAATGCTGAACCGCCAAGCAAACAATGGCGAATAACTATGAATCTGTGATAAGGCCAAGTACAAGACTTTGTAATTAAGTTTCAACTTAGATAAGGTCAAATGTGGTCAAAAGGACACATATCAAGCATGCAAGCTTGGTAGTCCAAGATTCATGTACACCACCTACTTGGTGGTTAATATAAATAAGTTGCTCTTCTTCAATAAAAATAAGTTCAAATTCACAAATACTCCAATACACACACTCTTACACCTAAAAATACACACACACGAAATAAATACGAATTCAATACTCGTATTTACGATTTTACAACCTGTTCTATCGAATTTACCATTTACGGTGGTAATCAATCACACGATCTTGTTTAGTGATCCCAAAACCGGTTAAAAACAGCCACTAATCCACGCGATTAGAACCGATCACCAATAATTTGGCACTAGAAAGAGGGTCCGAACCTTCGGTTAAGTGTGATTAAGCAAGAACTTCAAGTTTAAAACTTGAAGATTTGAAGAAATCCTTGAAATACCCTTAAAGATTCAAACAAAGGTGTTCTTGGTGTTCTTCAATTTCAAATTTGAAGCCTCAAAGATTTAGAAGATAATTCAAATCAGGATGCCTCAATCCAAAGAAACTCAAGTCTCACATCCCTTGATGAGGGCTTCCCCAACTCGAGCCTCATATGCTGGTCATCGAGACCATGAGCCACGACATGCAAACAAGGCTCGACCTTCAGCAGTGACCCACATAATGCCTCCAAAATTAGAGGCATTGGCTAGCAACTCCAATGAGCTAGCCAAAACTATTGCTGCTCTCCAAGCCATCCAGAGGCGACAAGAACAACCCAGACCTTTACAAACAAGGTCTAGGTCTCGACCACTTGAAGTAGTAAGAGCCAGATCTGCTCGGGGCGAGCAACATGAGGTCAACAATGCCCAGAATCGAAAAGACAAGGGCAAAGCAAAGATGGTGGACCAAACGGAGGGCCAAGCTGAGTCTGTTCCCGGGCGAACAGCTTTCTCAAGCCATGGGACATCACGTCCCAGTGCACAAGACAGACTGAGTCGACCCCAGCTACAGGCCCAGTAGCAGGTGATGGGCGAGCAGCTTGTGAACAAGCTCGCCCATCGGTGCATGAGAGATTAACTAGGTCTGCCTTCGGGCGCCTAGGGCCAAATACGGCGAGCAACCCAAGGAGACAGCCACATGAGATTCTCCCACCGAGTGAGGGACTGCGACGAGCAGAGGGTCATACATCCTTACTCACCGAACAACCTCCAAGTCAGGGGTCATCTCTTGATGAGCTATCAAGCTTGAGGAAGGTCATAGAGAGTATGCAAGGGCAACTAGACCTGCAAAGGGGAATGGGGACGACCAGCATGCCAACTTCTCCATTATCTTCAATCATTTTGAAGGCCCCGATCCAGAAGAAAATACAATTTCCGGCGAGCATACAATACGAAGACATTGCCGACCCTCGTGTTCATCTAACTAAGTATTCAAATTACATGATCTCCGTGGGGGCTAGTGATACCACTCAATACCGGAACTTTTCACTAACGTTGGGGAACAGGGTGCATAAATGGTTCTCCGCCATGCCACCAGCTTCCATCCATTCCTTTGCTCAGTTGAGCCGGGAGTTCCTCTCACATTTCTCAATCGCTGGATCGTATCTTTCCCAAAAACACCGGCTGTCAGATTTAAAACAAAATGATGACAAATCAGACCGGGCTTTCATGGAGAGATTCGATAAGGTATTGCTTGAAGGGGAACCAGTCAGTGAGGATACTAAGATTATGGCCGTCATGGCTGGGTTGATGAAAGGTTCTGACTTGTGGAAAGAGGTACGTCTAAAGTGCCCAAAAAGTTATGCCGAATTTCGAAACCAGGCAGGTATATTTGTCTCCATTAGGGGTGAGCATCGGTCGGTTCGGTCACCGTACCGAACCGAATAGTAATAACCAAATTAATCGAAAATTTCATAATTGGTAATCGAAACCGACCGAAATAATATAAAACCGATATATAACCGAACCGAAAATTTCGGTTCGGTTACGGTTATTAACCAAAATATTATTACTTTTTTTCTTTTTTGCTTTTTAATCGTAAATATCTAACTTATCCAGCCTAAATAAATTAATAAAAAAAAATTAGCCCAATCTGCAATTGTATCGATTAATAATATACAATTCATTAAAAAATAATCAAGCTTTTATAACAATGTGAAATCTACCATGCATAAAAAAAATTTGAAACTTCTGTCCAAAAATTTATCAAATAAATTAAGAATAGTGATGTAAGAGATAAAAAAATATAAAAATATTTGAAGTAATTTTAAATATTTAATAATTTAGTATTATAATTTATATTATTTCGGTTTTCGGTTATTATTCGGTTATGACCGTAAAATAACCTAAATCGAATCGAAAATCGAGATTCCTAATATTGAAAACCATAACCAAACTGATAACCGAATAACCGAACTGAATTTTAAATTTCAGTTTGGTTCAGTCGGTTAATTCGGTTTTATCCGAATACTGCACACCCCTAGTCTCCATGCATGAAGCATTACAAGCAAACTTGGGGGACAACAAAATGGATCAAAAGGAGACCAACAAGAAACCTGGTGGAACAGGCTACCGAGTCCCGAAGAACATGAAAGCATTTAATGAAGGGACAGAGTTAAAGGAGAAATTGAATCAGGTGCTAACAGTATCAATTGATACTGTGTACAACAATGTGAAGGAGAAAGAGTTGTTCTCCCCTCCCCGGAAGATTCGTCAAGAGACTGGCAAACTCAACCCAAATAAGTATTGTACCTACCTTCAAAGTATGGGGCACTTTACTAGCGAGTGTCGAGATTTGCTAAAGCAGCTTTGGCGGTTCTACGAGGAGGGAAAACTATCTAATTTCGTCAAAAGACAACCTGGGAAAAGAGCCCGGGAGAACAAGCCAGATGATGAAATTGATGATCAACCTCAGAGGAACAATAGACCCGGGCGACCAGCCCCCACCGTAACTACTCGTCCGGTAGAAGATGTGTATATGATGGAGTCATCAGGACCTGCTGGAGGATGTTCTGATGGACGACCACCAATGTCAAATCGCAAAAGAAAGGTTGAATTACGGGCAATAGATCACGTACAAGAAATGGGAGTTAATCCATCCGTCCTACAAACATCAGAGTTGGCCTTTACAGAAAAGGACTTAGATGGAATTTTAACTCCTCATAATGATTCGCTCGTAATTTGTGCCAAAATTATTGGAACCAGGGTACACCGATTGTTGGTAGACACCGGAGCATATACCAACATTCTTTTCAAGAAGACGCTCGATCAACTGCGAGACTATTCGAGCTATATCCAAGATTCAAACCATCGAATCTTAGGTTTCGGTAATGTTGTAACAGTCCCTCTGGGAATAATTAGGTTGTCTGTACAACTTGTATCGACCGAAGAACCTGAGAAAAATATAACAAGAATGGTGGATTTATTGGTCGTAGATCAAGAGTCAACTTATAATGTGTTCCTTGGTCGACCATTTTTAAATGAATTCAAAGCTGCATGTTCAACCTATTACTATTGTATAAAGTTTCCAACAGCAAGTGGAGTTGGTTCGGTAAAGGGAGACCAAAGAAAAGCTCGTGAGTGTCTTCTACAATTGTAATCAAATGAAGGACGAGTCTCCATGATGGAAGCCACCACTAGTTATCCAATCGATGAACCATTAGTATTGAAGGACATGATGGAGACTGAGGAAGACCATATGGAGTTGGACGAATAACTCTTTCCCACTGATGAACAACAACTAGGCGAACATCCCATTGCCATCAAGGAAAGACCTTCACCTGACGAACAACACCCAAATGGTGATGAGCAACATTTAGTCAATGACTTGGAGGGCCGCAACCCGGCATACAACAGGGAACCTAGACAAGCAGATGATCTTGAACCCCGCTTGGAAGCATACCCAATGAACATCGAAAATGATATTGACCTTGAGGGACCTGTGGTTGATCCTCGTTGGAAGGGATAAAAATGACGAGCAACTCTAGTCGAAGAACTGGAAGCCTTTAAAATTAATCTTGAAAACGAGGATATGGAACTATTCATAGGATCTGAGCTCCCTGGGCCTTACAGGTCCCCGAATGGAAGAGTTCCTCAAGGCAAATCTAGATGTCTTTGCATGGTCTCATGCAGACATGGGGGGGATAGATCCGAAACATGCTTACCACCGACTCAATATTAATTAGACAAGAAAGTCGGTCCATCAAAAGAGACGAAAATACGGCCCAGACAAATACCAAGCTCTTAATGAAGAGGTAAAGAAGTTGCTAGACAATGATTTGATTCGGCAAGCACTTTGCCCTCGGTGGGTGGTGACTTGAAGCGAATTACACTAACTTCTACTAGTCGTTTCCCCGCAAGCGAACGGGTTCACTGTAGTAATAGTAAGTATAACAGCCAAGTATATCGAACCCACGAGATGGTGTGTATGCAAACATATCCCTGAAGATCTATGCGTCGTAGCTAATATGAGTGTAATGTTTTTGGGTTTTTGGAAAGATTAATTAAAACAACTAAAATAAACTAATTATACTAACGAACTAAAGAAGACGAATTAACTACGGGTTGTTTTCAAGTAAGAGATGGTGATGCTTAGGATAAGAATCCCTACGTATACTAACGGAGCAGGTACATAATCAAAATAACTGTGACGCGCCAGAAATAACCTAAGTAAAAGAACGCAAGGTGAAAGCTCAAGATTCTAAACCCTAATATTTTACCCTAACACTCGACTTCACTAATCCACTAACAAGTTAATAGATTGTGCTTAATTAATGAGACCCTGATTTAACTAAGGTGATGCGGTCGTCCTCCTTCGCTAAACTGGTAGATGAGTTAACCTTTCCTAAACCCTCTAGTTAAGTCTACTCGTTGTTAAAGAGTGATACGGTCGTCCTCTCTCTAACACCTTTCGAACGAAATTCAAAAGTAAAGTCTAGATTAATTTTAAGAATTCATTAACCAAGAGAATTAAAACCTAACATCACAAGTTACTCTAATTACGTACCCACAACCTACTTCTACGAGTTCATCCTACCCCAAGCATGCAAGGGTTTTAGCTAGACATAGGTTTAACGTAAACTAAAACAATTAAATAAGTAACGAACATGAACATGGTAATTATAACGAAGAAAAGTTCGAACATGAACTAGGGTTTTAAGATATAAAAGAATACTGAAATTAACTCAAGAAAATAAGTCTCAACGTGTTCAAGAACAGAAATCTAAAGAAACGAAACTAAAAACAAGATCGTAGTATGAATTCGTTATGAAAACCTCAAAAAAACGTAATCGTAAACTTGCTCGTCTCTTCTCCTCTTCCTCTCTCTCAAAAAACTCAGTCTCCCTACGTAGTATGGTATCAAGTGGTTCTAAAAAAACGTGTTTGGAAGGGGTATATATAAGCAATGGGTCGAATCGGGAGTTAATGGGCCAAAAACGCGACAGGTCGTGCACTTACTCGTGCACTAGTGCACGAGTAATGTGTGGTCGAGCACTCCGAAAGTAATAGAACCTCAAAAGTGCTCGAGTAGTCGAGCTCATGCACTAGTGCACGACTTGATTCAGCTCGAGCACTATGCACGACTGACTCGTGCACTCAGTGCACGACTCCTTCAATTCGAGCACTTTGCACGACCAACTCGAGCACAACGTGCTCGAGCTCTTCTAGCTTGTGCACTCCAATGATACTTTTGCTCCCTCTAACTAGTACTTTTCGTATTTCTTCGATATCTTCTCATCCGGGCGTCTGTTTGAGTTGATTCAAAGTCCTACGAACTCCTCTTTTCGCCATCTATCCGTCTATGAGCATCAAAGAGACAAATTCATTAGTTTATGAAAATGAAACTCAAATGACTCTAAATACTCACAAAATCAACCAAAACTAGGGCATTTCGAGGGACGAATCATGACAATTTCACGCCTAATCAACCCCCCCAAACTTACCATGTTGCTTGTCCTCAAGCAACGAAATAATAAGTCAAGTGAAATTGTTAGGAATGAGTCAAGGAATCCAATCATGCAAGTATATAAATTCGAGCTTCAAAGATGCATCACAAGTATACTCACTCACCTTCCTTCATCATACTCATGCAACAACAGCAAGAATCACCCAAAATCAAACATGGATGTGCACTCAACGATGTGTTTCACTCCCTCACAAGTGTATAACAATGATCAAGGGACTCACTCAAACAATCAATCACACAAATTGGCAGCCATAGGCTTGTAAGTGCTCTTAACTTCGACCGTACTCTAGATATCAATGCCGAATCAAAAAGGACTTTTCTCAAGGTTGTAATGTAGGCTCTTTGGACAGGTGGGATAACAATATGGGTAAGTGACTTAAGTGAATGGAGAATAGAAAATCAAACTTTGGCACTTCGAGATTAGGAACAGACTACTTCAAACATGTTCAATCAACAAACTTTCAATTCCAACTCTCTCAACACTTCAATTTTATTATTCTTTCTCGCTCTTTTTTTTTTCAATCACTTCACTTTTTTTTTCGCACAAACACATGAGCTCATTTTTTCTTTTGCTCATTCTCAATTTTTCTTCTTTTTCCCACATCTCATAACTTCATCACACCTTCTTTTCATATTCACTCAACAAACAACATTTTCCTTTTTCAACTCAATTCAATCCCTTCACATTCACACTTTTCCTATTCTCAACTCAAATTGGGACAAAAAGGCTTAGGAATTGGAATAGTGTTCATATGTGCTAGCAAATAAAATAGGCTTTAGGCTCAAAGGGGCTAACAAGGGATTCAATGTCATTGGAATGGAAAATTTTGGCTAAGTGACTCAACAAAATCAAAAATGGCCTAAGATCCTATTCGGCATATCAAACTAGACACAATCAAGAAGCAAGAGCACACACAAGTTCTAGCATCCTCTAAGGTGATGATTCACTCACAAACGAAGAGATTCATTCATATATTGAAATCTCATAAGGCTCAAATCTCACGGCTTTCACATCCATGCTAGTCCTAGTGAATTCTCACTCTCATCACACAAGTACTCAAAAGAAAAATTCACAAGCATACAAGTTCTATCTTAAATCCACTCTAGCTTAAACACTCACACAAAAGAGTCCCTAACTCCAATCCACAATTCTACTCTACTCATCACTTCATACTCAAGAATAACAACTAACAAGTAGAGAGGGTTAACAAGCATGAAATAAATCAGAAACTTCAATGAGTTCGACAACAATTACAACCCGAAATTTGAATAGCAAATCCATCACAATCCCCATAACCACATCACACCACTTAAACAATAAAGCTCACACTCACAAGCAAAATAAGAAAAGAAAAGGAAAGATAAAGATAAGAAAAAGGAGCAGAAACTGGGGGAAACCCCATGATCATCAAGCATCAGGAGGCGGTGGTGGGCGATAGCTAGGATGGTCCGATCCTAAATGGGAGACAAAGAGCGCCTCCATCCATCTCCTCAAGTCTGAAACCTCAGATCGAACCTCATGAAACTGCCCTTGCATAGCCGTGGCTTCTGTGTACCACTGATTTTGAGTGGTGCAAAGCTCCGTAACATCAGTCCTCAAGCTTTGAATATCGGTTCGCATTCCATCCCACTCTAGCTAGCTCGGGTACCACGGCTCGGGAGTAGACACCTCAGGTGTTCCAAACTCCATCTCTTGAGGTCCTTGACCTTCTTCACCCACGTTAGCCTCGGCCTCATCTGCAGTATTTCCTCCTTCTTCATATTCATCTTCCTCTTCCTCCATAAGGTCTTGGAGTCCACTCGTTCCTGCTCCGCTCATTCCGGCTCCGCTCCTAAACCTCTTCTTCAACCGCTGATCCCATAAGCCGCAACTCTCCAATCTCTCTCTGAATTTCTTCATTTCCTTGATGTGATGTGGGCCATCCATCTGAATATTTTCAGTCTTCAACCCTTTCAAGGTTACCAACTTCACATTCGGCATAGGGAACAACTCATCATCTCTGAGTCTCATGCACAACTTTCCGGCCCATTGCTCACACATCCATGTGTGATACATGTGCTCAAAGTCGATGTCTCTTCCATTGATAGGACCTGCACTCGGTCTAATTTCAAGGTTCACCAAAAGTGCACAAATAAGGCCTCCTCCACGTATCCTTGAAGTCTTCCTTCCGCACTTGTATGGTGCCTGAATCTGCATCTCTAGGAAATCTTTTCCAAAATCGTGCCCCCTTTTATTGAGCAAGCACCACAGTCCATACAGCTCCCTCGAGGTCACCGTCCCTGTCTCGGACCTCGCATAGATCGTGTTCCCTAAAATCCTTTCAAGGTATCGGATTACCGGATTTCTGATTGAAGAAGCTCTAGCCGTCCTTGAAGAGTACTTTCCAGCCAATCCTCCCGTGATGAGCTGCCAGAATTGATCAGCCTTGAACCTTCCTGATTTTGTGTTTCTTTCATTAGATTGGGGTAGGTGTAGAGTTGTGTTCACCATTCCGATCTCATAAGCTCGCCACTCGTTCCGAATCATGAACCGAAATGTTCCATCTCCTTGCATCTTTACTGAGGCCAGGAATTGCTCCACCAAATCCTCGTGTGTCTTCATCGAGACTAAGATTGCATAAAATTCCAGCATTTGGTTCTTTTAAAAAATCCTCTTGATCTCCTCCTCGATCCCCAATTGCTGCATAAATTCAACACAAGGTCGTCGGGTCTTCTCTACTTTCCCAGCAATCAAACTCCATCTGTAGGCATGAGCAAACCATCTTTCTCCATATGTCAGATTATCCCATCGAGACGGCATCAATTGTTTCCTTGTCAACTCAGCAGTCAATGCTTCTAACTCATCCCCCTCGACGAACATATCCTCAAACTTCTTAGGAGGGGCCATTTCCTGAGCGTCACAACAATTTACCGACCAAATTCACCAAAACAAAAAAACAATGATAAACTCACTCAATTCAAACACACACCTTTCAAGCTCAAAAACAAGTAAATCCAAATCAATTCACAATGGATAATACTTCTCAAGTTCAAAGCAATTCTCAAATGGTCCTAATTTACTTTCTTTAAGCCTCCCTATCCAAGTTCTCAAGCAACCAACACTTAAGCCATGCTTTTCATTCAAAGTACTCAAATACTCAACAATTAATTCCCCCATTCCAACCCAAAAATGCCTATAACCAAGTCTATCATGAAGTAACATTACACAAACTATGCAATTTACATGCTCAAGACTCAATTCATACTCAATCATGCTCAATACCTTCTCAATTCGTACCAATTTCCACTCAATATGCCAAACCCACTTCCTTTTCTCAAATTCCTACTTTCTCACTCTAGAATTTCACCTATTCTACTCATTCAATTCCAAAATTGAGAGTTAAATAAGCAAACCCATAGCAAATTATCAACATTCATTCAAAAGGAAACAAGAATCAACAAGTTTGGCACAAAAATCCCCAAAATTCGAATATGCTCATGAACCCTAATTTCTAAACTCAAATCATGCCAAATTCAACCCTAACTACGAATTGAATGAGATAATGGGAGAATTGTTTACCTTTTGGTTGAAAAACCCAGATGAAATTGGACGAAAATGAAAGATTGAAGGTGGAAGGAATGAATTCGTGTGTTTTTTCGCCCCCTCAAGTGTGTGAGTTGTGTGTGAATTTGTGAAAAGTGTGTTTATAGAGTGAAAAAATTAGTGAAGGCCTCTGGACTCGAAATCCGCGTCTGGTCGTGCACTACTCGAGCACTAGTGCACGAGTAGTGTGTGGTCGAGCACTCCGAAGTAACAGAACCCCAAAAGTGCTCGAGTAGTCGAGCTCGTGCACTAGTGCACGACTTGATTCAGCTCGAGCACTATGCACGACCGACTCGTGCACTCAGTGCACGACCCACTTCCGCTCGAGCACTATGCACGAGTAACTCGAGCACAACGTGCATGAGTAAGAGTGCTCGAGCAACTTCACTTCCCAAACTCGAATTTCACCCTTTTTGCACCGAAATGCTAGAATTTACGACCAACATGAGTACTAACCTGGATAACTCCTCGATTTAAGCCAGGTCGCTCATTCGATCGAGGAGTTGGGGTCTCTTCCAACGTGCAATTCACCAATCCAATTCAAGTCGAACTTAAGCAACCACACTCAATTCGATCAATCCTCACTCAAACATCGATATTTTCGAAAAATTTAACCAACTTTTCATTAGAATTTCGTGTACGAACCCGAAGTACGAATACACACCCCCCAAACTTTGTTCTTGCTACGCACGAACAAAGTTTGAAAAGAATGAGTACGTGCGAGTAAGTACACCAAATTCTTATGAACTCGACTCACTATCAATGCAAAGTAACAACGAAAAGAAACATCACCCCCCAATCTTCGACTTCACAAAGAGGTCGACGTTTGGGGTTCGGTTTACCTCAAATTCCAAAAATCGAATGCTTTTCTACTCGAAACGTGTTCAACTTCATGACTTTATTCACCTTAGGCTCACAAACTCGAAATACGCACCACGAACAAGCCTACACCAAATAACTCTAACACACGAGGTTAACACTTACGATTCACAAAAAACGACGAAATAAACTAAACACATAAAAACAAGTAAAAATGGGTTGCCTCCCATTAAGCGCTAGTTTTACGGTCATAATGCCGGACCGAGCTCGAAGGAGCTCACAGGACTTGAGAATCTAAAATACCTCCCTTATTCTCATAAGAAAAGTTAAAGAATTTCTTCACTCGATGCCCATTCACCATAAATCTCTGTCCATCATCCTTCTCGACTTCAAGGAATCCACTCTTGTGCACTCCCCTCACAATATACGGCCCGTTCCACTTGGACTTAAGCTTTCCACCAAATAGCTTCATCCTTGAATTGAAAACGAGGACTTGATCACCCACTTTGAACTCCTTTTTCCTCAATCGTGCATCATGCCACTTCTTAGTCTTCTCCTTGAAAATTCGGGCATTCTCGTAGGCACTGTCTCGAAACTCCTCCAACTCATGCAATTGGAGTAATCCCTTCTCACCAACCAAAGCACTATCAAAATTCAGCTTCTTTATCGCCCAATATGCCTTATGTTCCAACTCCACGGGCAAGTGACATGCCTTTCCAAAAACCAATTGATATGGTGATATACCAAGAGGAGTTTTGAAAGCTGTCCTATATGCCCAAAGTGCATCATCCAACTTCATTGCCCAATCTTTCCTACTTATGCTCACCGTCTTCTCAAAGATCTCCTTGATTTGACGGTTAGAAACTTCTGCAAGTCCGTTAGATTGAGGATGATAAGCAGTAGAGATTCGATGACTTACCTCGTATTTTGACAGCAGCTTTTCCATCCATTTGTTCACGAAATGACTTCCCCCATCACTTACCAAAGCTCTTGGAACTCCATATCTTGCAAAGATGTTCTTCCTCAAGAACTCGATGACCACTCGGGAATCATTCACTCGAGTCGGGACAGCTTCAATCCACTTCGAGACATAATCAACACATACGAGAATGTACAAGAATCCATTGCTAGGAGGAAATGGACCCATGAAATCAATCCCCCATACGTCGAATATCTCGACTTCCATGAACACGTGCATCGACATCTCATCCCTCTTAGTAATGGAGCCGAATCTTTGGCACTTCTCACACCTCTTAACCCATTCCATGCAATCTCTCAACAGAGTTGGCCAATAAAAACCAGATTGGAGGACTTTCCTTCCGGTCTTCTCTCCACCCAAATGTCCTCCACATGGCAAGGCGTGACAATGCCTTATGATCTCACTCCACTCCTCCTCTGGCACACACCTTCTCAACACATGATCAATCCCTCTTTTGAACAAGTAGGGATCGTCCCAAATAAACTCCCGAACTTTCTTCAAAAATGCCTTCCGATGCACCGAGTCTATCTCAGTGGGCAATTCTCCACTTGCTAAATAGTTAGCATAATCTGCAAACCAAGGCGTCTTCCCTTCAACTCGATACACAGGGATGTCTCCTAAGCCAAAGAGCTTCTCATCCGGAAATTCATTGTTCACCTCTCGATCTTCCACGGTGTTCTCCTTGGTGAGATCCAATCTCGAGAGGTGATCTGCTATCACATTCTCGCATCCTTTCTTGTCTCGAATCTCTACATCAAACTCCTGGAGTAGCAAAATCCATCGAATGAGACTGGGTTTCGCATCCTTCTTAGTCTTACTCATAAGATACCGAATCGCTGCGTGGTCCGTATATACAATTGTTTTCGTCCCTACTAGGTAGGGTCGAAATTTATCAAAGGCATACACGACCGCCAACAGCTCATTTTCGGTCGTAGTGTAATTCACTTGAGCAGAATTCAGCATCTTCGAGGCATAGTAAATAGCGTGAAAACGCTTCTTACGAATTTGCCCCAAAGCAACCCCCATCGCATAATCACTAGCATCACACATCAGTACGAACGGGTTAGACCAATCCGGTGTCACAAGTATTGGGGCATTCACCAACGCTTCTTTCAACCTATTAAAAGCCACTAAACACTCATTAGTAAACTCAAAATCGACTTCTTTTTCAAGAAGCCGCGAAAGTGGTTTAGCTATTTGTGAAAAGTCTTTGATGAAACGTCTATAAAAACCCACATGTCCTAAGAATGACCGAATTCCCTTCTCGGTCGAAGGTGGTGGAAGCTTCTCAATAGCAATCACTTTTGCCTTGTCAACTTGGATACCTTTCGAGGACACATGATGTCCAAGAACAATACCCTCTCTCACCATGAAGTGGCACTTCTCCCAATTAAGCACTAAGTCCGTCTCTTCACACCTGCTCAACACAACTTCAAGATTGATTAGACATTTATCAAACGACTCCCCCCAGACGGAGAAGTCGTCCATGAAAACCTCCATAATCCTCTCAATCAAACCATGAAAAATCGCCATTATACACCTTTGAAAGGTGGCGGGTGCATTACACAACCCAAACGGCATCCTCCTAAAAGCAAAAGTCTCATAGTAGCAGGTGAAGGTGGTTTTCTCTTGATCCTCGGGGGCTATCATGATCTGATTATACCCCGAGTATCCATCTAAGAAACAGTAATACTCAAAACCACCTAATCTATCAATCATTTGATCAAGGACCGGTAAAGGAAAGTGATCCTTACACGTTGCCTTGTTCAACTCCCTATAATCTACACAAACACGCCAACCCGTCACTAATCTAGTGGCTACCAATTTATTAGACTCCGTCTTAATCACAGTGGTACCCCCCTTCTTAGCAACTACGTGTAACGGACTCACCCATGGACTATCAAAAATCGCAAAGATCATGTTGCTATCTAACAACTTCAAAACTTCCTTATGAATCACCTCTTGAATTACCGGATTAACTCTACACTGATTTTGCACTATCGGTTTCCTACCCTCTTCTAATCTAATCCTATGCATGCAAATCGAGGGGCTAATCCCCTTAATATCCGCGATCGACCATCCTATAGCAGATTTGTGCTTACGAAGCACCACTAAAAGTCTCTCTAGCTGATCATCAGATAAAATGGCAGACACAATTACCGGATATTTGTCGGTCTCATCCAAGTAAGCGTACTTGAGGTGATCGGGAAGTGGCTTCAACTCCTTTTTCGCCTCCAATGGTGGTGCTTTATCGAACATCTTCTCGAAGGTTGACTCCTCGGCTTCCAAGTCGTCCTCTTCCTCTACTTTCGTCAACTCCAAGAACTTGACATCTTCATTGTCTTCCAAGCTGTCAAAATAATCAAGGTCATAAGAATCATAAGATAGATCATCAAGGATAGGATAATCAAACTGATGCACATAGAAAGAGCAAGGGTCTAAGAGTGTGTCTTCAACACAAGTGTCTGTGATGTCAATGAAGTGACAACTCTCATCTCCCATGGGGTGTTTCATAGCTTCGTAAATAGTTATCTTCACTTCTTGATCATCAACCTTGACCGTGATCTTTCCATTCGCTACGTCAAGCACCATCCCGGCAGTAGCTAAAAATGGCCTCCCTAAAATCAGCGGGACATGCTTATCCTCTTCCATCTCGAGTACTACGAAGTCGGCGGGAAAAACGTGATTCTCCACCGTCACTAGAACAACCTCCACTACTCCTTGAGGTCTCGTAATGGACCTATCAGCCAGCTGGAGCATCATCATCGTGGGTTGGAGTTCGCCCACCTCTAACTTCTTGAACAGCGAAAGAGGCATCAAATTGATGCTCGCCCCGAGATCACACAATGCTCCTTTCTTGATCCCGTTCTCGATATCACATAGAATGGTGAAGCTCCCGGGATCCTTCATCTTTGGAGGAAGCGCCTTGTGCACCATCGCACTCACCTCGTGGTTCAAGTGCACTAACTCAGGCCCGTCTACTCTCCGTCTCTTCGCTATCAAGTCCTTCAGGAACTTGGCGTGATTAGGCATCTGTTCCAAAGCATCATAAAAAGGAATGTTAATATGTAGCTTTTTAAAAACATCAAGGAATTTAGCAAACTTCTCATCAAGCTTCTTTTTCATGAAGCGTTGTGGATACGGGACGGGTATCACAGATTTGGGTACCCCCCATTCATCTTTCTCCGTCTCTTTTGCATTCTTTCTTGCTTCATTTACCTTCTTCCACTTTGGAATTCTCTCGATCTCCTCTATCTCCTCTTCAGGCTCTTTGATCTCATGGGATTCATCCACATCTTTCCTCTTCTCAATCCCTTCACTTTCAATCCCCTTCTCAACTCCTACCTTGGGCGTCTCAGAATCAGCAGGCATCTCAGGACCATCATACTTGGTCCCACTTCTCAACTCAATAGCCTTGCAATGTTCCTTTGGGTTATCCTCGGGCATTGAAGGATACTTCTCAGGCTCTCTCGGCTGAGACTTTGCAATTTGACTAATTTGGTACTCGATAGAATTGAACCTTCTGTTGTTCTCTTGCTGAGCTCGATTCCACTCGATGTCTCTCTTTTGGAGTTCTTGATCTCGATGATCGCCTTTCTTATGCAACTCCTTCACATCGTACTCCAAAAAGGACAATCGCTTGCTACCTTCCTCCACCTTCTGAAGGATCGCTCTCAACATCTCCTCGGTTGATGCACCGCCTTCTCCACCAGGAGGTTTAGACCCCGGATCAACACCTGCAGGAACAGTAATACCAACTTTTGGGTTAGCATATGAAAAATTCTCATTTTTCCTCCATGTGTTTTGAGGAGGCTGCTGGCCTCCTTGATACCCTTGTGTGTTCCTCCTTTGATTTTGAGGTGGCTGTGGGCCTAGAGGTACAAATGGTTGGCAATAAGGAGGCCTTCCATACTGATTTCCACCTTGTGGATACCCGCCTTGTGGATAGTTAGGCCTTCCCATATAGTTGGCCTCTTCTTGCTGACTCGTGGGTGGGTCCACTTTCTCACTCACCGCTACATTCCCTCCAACCAAATTCAGCCCCATCCATTGACTTGAAGCGAATTACACTAACTTCTACTAGTCGCTTCCCCGCAAGCGAACGGGTTCACTGTAGTATTAGTAAGTATAACAGCCAAGTATATCGAACCCACAAGATGGTGTGTATGCGAACAGATCCCTGAAGATCTACGCGTCGTAGCTAATATGAGTGTAATATTTTTGGGTTTTTGGAAAGATTAATTAAAACAACTAAAATAAACTAATTATACTAACGAACTAAAGAAGACGAATTAACTACGGGTTGTTTTCAAGTAAGAGATGGTGATGCTTAGGATAAGAATCCCTACGTATACTAACGGAGCAGGTACATAATCAAAATAACTGTGACGCGCCAGAAATAACCTAAGTAAAAGAACGCAAGGTGAAAGCTCAAGATTCTAAACCCTAATACTTTACCCTAACACTCGACTTCACTAATCCACTAACAAGTTAATAGATTGTGCTTAATTAATGAGACCCTGATTTAACTAAGGTGATGCGGTCGTCCTCCTTCGCTAAACTGGTAGATGAGTTAACCTTTCCTAAACCCTCTAGTTAAGTCTACTCGTTGTTAAAGAGTGATACGGTCGTCCTCTCTCTAACACCTTTCGAACGAAATTCAAAAGTAAAGTCTAGATTAATTTTAAGAATTCATTAACCAAGAGAATTAAAACCTAACGTCACAAGTTACTCTAATTACGTACCCACAGCCTACTTCTACGAGTTCATCCTACCCCAAGCATACAAGGGTTTTAGCTAGACATAGGTTTAATGTAAACTAAAGCAATTAAATAAGTAACGAACATGAACATGGTAATTATAACGAAGAAAAGTTCGAACATGAACTAGGGTTTTAAGATATAAAAGAATACTGAAATTAACTCAAGAAAATAAGTCTCAACGTGTTCAAGAACAGAAATCTAAAGAAACGAAACTAAAAACAAGATCGTAGTATGAATTCGTTATGAAAACCTCAAAAAAACGTAATCGTAAACTTGCTCGTCTCTTCTCCTCTTCCTCTCTCTCAAAAAACTCAGTCTCCCTACGTAGTATGGTATCAAGTGGTTCTAAAAAAACGTGTTTGGAAGGGGTATATATAAGCAATGGGTCGAATCGGGAGTTAATGGGCCAAAAACGCGACAGGTTGTGCACTTACTCGTGCACTAGTGCACGAGTAATGTGTGGTCGAGCACTCCGAAAGTAACAGAACCTCAAAAGTGCTCGAGTAGTCGAGCTCGTGTACTAGTGCACGACTTGATTCAGCTCGAGCACTATGCACGACTGACTCGTGCACTCAGTGCACTACTCACTTCAATTCGAGCACTTTGCACGACCAACTCGAGCACAACGTGCTCGAGCTCTTCTAGCTTGTGCACTCCAATGATACTTTTGCTCCCTCGAACTAGTATTTTTCGTATTTATTCGATATCTTCTCATCCGGGCGTCCGTTTGAGTCGATTCAAAGTCCTACGAACTCCTCTTTTCGCCCTCTATCCATCTATGAGCATCAAAGAGACAAATTCATTAGTTTATGAAAATGATACTCAAATGACTCTATATACTCACCAAATCAACCAAAACTAGGGCATTTCGAGAGACGAATCATGACAATTTCACGCCTAATCAGGTGGCGAACCCAGTTCTTGTGCGGAAACCAAATGGAACTTGGAGGCTATGCATAGACTTTACAGATCTGAATGCAGCATGTCGGAAGGATAATTTTCCTCTTCCGCACATCGATCAATTGGTGGACAACACTGCAGGCCACGAAATGCTAACATTCATGGACGCATTTGCTGGTTACCATCAGATTCTGATGCATCACGACGACCAAGAAAATACAGCTTTCTATACAAATAAAAATCTGTTATGCTGGAAAATGATGTCATTCGGCCTCATCAATGCAGGAGCAACTTACCAAAGGTTGGTGAACAAGATGTTCGATGAACAAATTGGGGACACGGTGGATGTCTACGTTGATGATATAGTGGTTAAAAGCCCCAGGAAGGAAGACCATCTTCAGCACTTAGCCCATGTGTTTGATATCCTCCGACATTACAACATGAAGTTGAATCCAAAGAAAAGCAGCTTTGGAGTACATCCGGGGAAATTCCTAGGCCATCTTGTTAGCCAACGAGGAATCGAAGTCAACCCAACAAAAGTAAAAGCTATTGTGGATATGCAACCTCCTCATTCAGTAAAAGAAGTTCAAAGACTAACAGGTTGCCTAGCAGCTCTGAACAAGTTCATATCAAGATCGGGAGATAAGTGCCGACCATTCTTTGAAGCCATCAAAAAGGGAAAGTTCACATGGATGAACAACTACCAGAAAGCATTCGAACAACTTAAAGACTGCCTGGGAGATGTAAAAATCCTATCCAAACCAGTCTCAGGTGAAAAACTATATTTATATCTGGCAACATTTGAAGTGGCGATCAGCTCTGTATTGGTGCGAGAGGATGGTAAATTCCATCAACCAATCTATTACTTCAGCCAAGCTTTGCATGAAGCGGAGATCAAGTACTCCCCAACCGAAAAACTGGCGTACACACTTATCATGAGTGTGAGAAAATTAAGACCGTACTTCTTCGATCATCAAGTCGAAGTGCTAACAACTTTCCCACTTAGACAAATTCTTTATTGTCCAGACACAGCTGGTTGTCTATTGAGATGGTCACTGGAGATCAGCCAATTTGGAGTGATTTATGCTCCTCGAACAACGATCAAGGGGAAAGCATTAGTCGATTTGATCGTCGAATTAACTTTTCCCCAAGATCCGACGGAGGACTTGATCCCCCATGACATCTCTACGTTGACGGATCATCCACCAACATGGCCTCGGGGGCAGAAATAGTACTCATTAGCCCCGACAGACAAGTTTTCACTTCGGCCATCAGATTTGGGTTCATGGCTACCAACAACGAAGCTGAATATGAAGCTTTAATTGCTGGTCTCCACCTATCCCTGGCAATAGGTATCAGACGTTTATAAATATTTGGCAACTTGCAATTGATCGTGAACCAAGTTCGAGGTGAATACGAAGCAAAGGATGACCATATGATCGAATACCAATGAATAGTTGTTCACCTGATGTCCTTGTTAGATCAAGTTTTTATTGAGCAAATTCCAAGGACAAGAAACACTCAAGCAGATGCGTTAGCTCGACTAGCAACAAGCGAAGGTCCAGCAGAGTTGGCGAATATTGTTATAACAAAGATGAACAGTCTGTCGACGATAAGCTACAATGTTAATCAGCTAGACGAGCAAACAATAGATGAAGATTGGAGAATAGAGATAGTCAAATACTTGAAGAGTGTGGGAGAACCAAACAACTCTTTTAAAGCTACCAAGCTAGTTAAGCGAGCCGCCAGATATACTCTGGTAGGCGAGCAACTTTACAAAAGGAGAATATTGATCCCACTCCTCAAATGTTTGCCTAGGGGGCAAGGACGAGCAATACTCAAAGAGATAATGCCAAAGTATGTGGAAATCACACTGGGGGGCAAGCTCTGGCATACAGAACTATAGGACAAGGGTATTATTGGTCGACCTTACATCAAGATGGCAAAAACCTGCCACCGGTGGCAAATTTTTGCTCCAAACATTCATACTTCTGCTCAGGAGCTCGTTTCTGTCTACAACCCTTAACCATTCACAAGATGGGGGACGGACATAATTGGTCCTTTCCCGATAGGAGTTGGAAATGTTTGATTTACCGTTGAGGCAGTCGATTATTATACAAAATGGGCAGAAGCAGAAGCTATGGTGAAGATTACACAACAAAAGATGATCAACTTCATATGGAAGAACATTGTCTGTCATTTTGGAATTCCACAAATGATTGTGACAAACAATGGTCCACAGTTTGATGAGAAAGAGTTGAGAGACTTTTGTACAAAGTGGGGGATTAGAAAATACTATTCTACTCCCTATCATCCCCAGTCCAATGGACAAGTTGAAGCCCTCAACAAGATTATCAAGCATACATTAAAAATACGATTGACGGAGAGCAAAGGTAGTTGGTCTGAAGAGCTCCCGGAAGTTTTATGGGCATACAGAGTTTCTCCCAGATCTAGCACCGGAGAAACACCTTTTGCAATAGCTTTCAGAACAGAGGTTGTTATCCCAATCGAACTAAAAGCCAATGCAATCAAGAAGACCAACTTGATTAACAAGCGAACAAATCTACTTTAGCTACTGAAATGGATCTACTAGAAGAAAAAAGATTAAATACCGAGTTAAAAAATGCTACCTATAAACAACGAGCAGAACGTTATTATAATTCCCACGTCAAAGTTAGGAAATTCAGAGTTGGAGATTTAGTTCTAAGGAAGTTGCTCGCCCAACCTCCAGGTGTATTGGGACCGACTTGGGAGGGCTCGTATCGTATAACGGACAAGTTCCTTAATGGTGTATACGATATTGAAGACATGGAAGGCAACACGGCCCAATACTCCTGGAATACCGTATATCTGAAGAAGTACTACTAATAGGGCGAACAAGTTCAACCTATGGGCAAGCAAGACTCTACATGGGCAAGTGAACCAAAAAACTTGCCTAACTTTTTGAAAATGTTGCTAAGTATAGGGTAAAAAGTTGTTCGGCACATTGTATAGTTGTTGTCTTTTTATTTTTAAGCTCATATAAAGTTGCTCGGCAAAAATATTATGAGCGAGCAACTATTTTGCACTAATGATTAGGATATTCAGAGTTATTCGTCAGTTTATATATGATTACGATGAACAATTTTTTAACACTTGTACATTTTCATGATGTAAATATAGTTGTTCGTTCAAAAGAGAAGTCTAAGCTCGAGGTACAAATCTAATTTTGAGGATCCATGCCATTAAAAGGTTGTTCGTTTTTAAGACGAACAGAATCTAAGGCTAAACCCTTATTCTATTCAAATGCAAAGTTCAAATCGAACAAAGCCCAATACCATATGTTATAATTGTAAAATCATTGAAAGAAATGTAAAGGCAATTAACATATGAAAGAAAGTGAGCAAACAAAAGACAATTATATTCATACTAAGGCTTTGAGCCTAAAAAAATAGTACAAAAAAGATTAATGCAAAGATGAACAACCGGTACAAAAGATCGACGAGCAACTACTACAAAGATAAAGGAAATTCTAGTTCTATTCCTGCCTTTGCTCGTCTTGTGACAGGACCTGGGTTTGATTGGCGGGAGGATCGACGATCATGTCACTAACAAGAATCTCGACAGCCTTCTTTTCCTTCTTGGCAGCTTCTTGTTCATCGTCTTTAGCCTGCTCGACGGCCTCAGCAACAACCGGGGGACGAGTAATGGTAATGCTGGGATCAATATTTTCCAACTTGATCCCATAGTCTATCATGTCCCCAAGTTGAAGCTCTATGCCGGGTGGTGGGGGGGTACGTTTCTATGAACTCCTTCAGGTCCTTCCCAATGTCCTCGATGATTTCGGGAACATTGTACAAGCTGGCCACATGAATACAATCAGCGTAAGCACAAATGTAGCCCAAGTTCGAGCTAGGACCGGTCCGGACTTGCAGCTCTCTTTCGAATCCCTCCTGGGTATACACCCCCACCATTTTCTCCTTGAGGCGAGCAAGTTCAGTTTCTGCCTCCTCCCTTTTCTTCCTCCCTTTTCTTCCTCTCTTCCTCCAACTCAGCCTGGGAGGAATTGAGCTCGGTTTTCTTCTCCTTAAGCTCGACCGACAATGTTTGATAGTCTTCGACATGTTTCTTTTCAATATCGTCGGCAAGCTTTAGTTGATTGTTAAGCCTAGCAATCTTGGTCTCATACTGGTTGACCAGGCCGTCTTTCTCTTTAATGAGTTGTCGATCAGTTGTTGCATAGCGGCGAGCAACATCCTTTAGCTCAGCCAACTGGGCCATCCCTCTCTGAGTAGTTACAAGGAAGTTGGCGGCTTTCATCATCGAAAAGTGGAAGTTGTCCGCCACTCCTTGTTGAAGCATGACCTTGTCCAAGGGCCTCGACCACGCACGGGTGACTTGAATGCAAAATACTAGCTATACTAGTAGTTACCCCACAAGAGTATGGGATCCCTGTAGTATGGGCAAGTATAGGGACCAAGTATATCGTACCCAAGGAAAGGTATGTATGTGAATAGAGCCCTGAAAATCTACGCGTCGTAGTTAATATGAGTGTGTGTTCAGTTTCAAGAATTATATTAATCTACTCTAAAGTCTACTTCTATCAATGAAAATAATAAAATCAAACAAATAACTAAGGGTTAAATCAAATATGGGATGGTGATGCTCAGGATAGGAATCCCTACGTATACTAACGGAGCTAGTACGATAACTAAAATAACTGTGATGTGCAAGTATTAATCCTAAGTGTACTAAAACTAGGCAATCAACTTCCCTAATCTAGCACCAGATTGCAAGACTAAAAGCTCAAGAATTAACCCTAATACTTTGTCATATCAACCTACTTCACAACCCACTAAACAAGTTATATGGATTATGCTTAATTAATTAGACCCTTATTTACCCAAGGTGATGCAGTCGTCCTCCCTAGATAAACCGGTAAATTATAAACCCCTTCTATAACCCTATCATTAAGTCTACTTATTATCAAGGAGTGATAAGATCGTCCTCTCTCTAAATATTTTCGTACTCAATTCCAAGATAATTCTAGGGTTTATTTTAAGCATTCAATTAATTAAGAGAACTAGCACTAAACATCACGAGCTATCCTAATTATGTACCAATATCCTACTCCTACGAGTTCATCCTCCCCCAAGCATGCAAGGATTTTAGCCTAACATGGTTATTGTATGAACGAAATTAATTAAACACACAACGAATATTGACATGATGAATTTAATTGAAAAAGAACTCAAGAACATAAACTAGGGTTTAAGGAAGAATCAAAGTCTAAAAATGAATACCAATTAAGAACGAAATCAAAGGTCTTAAGTAGCAAGTGTTGAGGAAAGAAAGAAAGAAAATTAAAATCAAACTCTAATCTATGAACTCGTAATGTCAAAACCTCGATAACACGTAAAGTATGCTTGCTCAACTCTCCCGGTATTCTTCTCCTCAAAATCTATCTCTAATTGTCAACTGGTTGTTTAAAACGTGCTTGGGATAGGGTATATATAGGAAATGAGTTGATTTGGAAGCTCATGGGCCGAATTGGACCGTGGAGGACTCGACCTCCCTTAGGTCGAGTGCATAGGACTCGACCTCCTCGAGGTCGAGTGCCTCTCTTCTTTCCAGCGCAAAATAGGGACTCGAGCTGTCGAGGTCGAGTGCATAGGACTCGACCACCCCTTGGTCAAGTGTCTCTCTTCTTTCCAGCGCAAAATAGGGACTCTGAGCTGTCGAGGTCGAGTGCATAGGACTCGACCACCCCTTGGTCGAGTGCCTCTCTCGTTGTTGTACACTTGTTCGTAAAATCTTCATAGTTTCTCAACCGGGAGTCCGTTTTGGTCGATTCAAAGTCTTACGAACTCCTTTTTTCACCCTCTATCCATCTATAAGCATAAAAAAGGCAAATTAGTTAGTTTATGGAAATAATGCTCAATTGACTCTATATACTCATCGAAATCACTCAAAACACGGGCATATCGAGCTATAAAACCTAACAATTTCACGCCTAATCAACGGGCGACCAGTTATGTGGCACGACGAACATGTTCCCCTGGGATTTCCCGTCTAGTGACCGGGGTTTTAGAGTAAGCATACTGATGAACAGCGTTTGCTCGGCCCGGATGATCTTCTGCCCGGTACCTGCGAACAAGAATACATGTTACACTTAGAAATTTTTTGAAAGAATGAATTGCAAAGGCCAGGATTTCAGATTATTAAATAAACTTACTCGGCGAATTTATGGGAGTCCCAGCCAAGGTGTGTGATATCTTCTGGGCCTCGGGGAGGAGTTTGCCTATCCTTGCTCGCTCGCTCCACTGGTTCAATAGAGGTGTGGCGAGCAGCATCGTCATGATGGGCGCGGGCGGAACTTCCTCCCACCTTACCTTTCCCCTTATCACCAGTAGGGGCGGCTTGTGATACATGAGTCCCATCTCCCCTTTTTAATCATTTTCCTCCATGAGGAGATGAAACTGGGGGAGATGGTGGTGAAACACTCGGGGGAGGGGCAGTTTGCCGTCCAACTTGGACCGCTGAGGGTTTGTTTGTCAGTGCCAGAACCTTGGAGGACGGATTCCCTTTGACTTTCCTTCCCTTCGGAGGCGGTATTTCGTGAACCCTCTGCTCTAAAAGATCAAAGCAGGAGGGAACTGCGACGGTGACTTGCTCGGCTAAAAAAAATGAAAGAAATAAGTAATGTATACTAGACGAGCAAGTATTGAAGAAATTTTTTTACGAACAAGTTTATCTTTGGGAGTTAGAAATTTTTCGTGTGCCTGGGGGCACCTCAACTTGAGCCTCAAGGTGATGAGGATAAGTGGAGAGGCGAGTAGCTTTTTTACACTTCTCCTCGTTCACATGCTGGATGGTCCTGTCCGCCTTGTTACGAAGGGCGACCAAATGGGAGGTAAAGAGGAACTCCGAGCCAATCTCTTCCTCCTCAGTATTCCACTTAAGCAATCGGAGACCTGCGAGTAAACATGAAGAGTTAAATTAGAACAATTTAACTCAAAGACGAGAAAAAACAAGCTTACGTTTAATTTTTCTATAAGATGCAGGGGAATTTATGCGCCCAACACCACCGTCTAGGTTGGAAGATGTTCGCCAGTCACCCCCTTTAAAAAAGAAGTGCTTCTTCCAATTTTTTTATCTTGTTTGGCACTCTCTCGACGATTTTAAGTCCGGTATGTGCCTTCAAATAACAGTATCCTTCTTCCCCCACAGGACACTTGATGATCGTCATCAAGTAGTTGACCTCTTCAGCTGTGATGCGGTCAACATACCCCTCTAGGACGAACAGACTCATGACGCCGAGCAGATTCATCCACCCAATTGGCGTAATTTGGGTAATGGCAAGGTTGATCGTCTCCAAAAAATGACCAACAATCGAAGGCAACGGCAGCTTCAGACCGGTGATCAGGGTATCAATGTTGATCGTCGTGCATCCTGGCGGAGGGCGATCAGCTATCTCTTTATTTTTTGGAGCCCATATGTGAATGTCATATGGGATTTTATACGTCTCTCAAATCAAGGTGAGCTCACTCTTGTGAATGACACTCTTGATTCTGCTCGCCTGGTACTCGGTCCTCTCCAAATCTAACACTTGTCGTCGAGGAGGAGGGAAGTTGTTTGCGTATTCGTCTGCATATGCTTGCCAATTAAATGGGCGAGCAACTCCAGAAGGGATGTCATTCTCGAGCATCCTAGGGTTTGGGAACTCAATCCCCTCAAAAAATTCTCGAGTTAATTCATCAAACTCGGGATCTACTTCCTCCTAGGACTCCGAACTTGAAGAAGAATCCTCGTCCGATTCTCTGTTCGCAACCACAATGATCTCCTCGCCAGACGGGCGAGCACCTGTGTTCTCTACTGATTGAACTATTGAATCGACGTCGGGATTTGTTCCCGACGAGATTTCAAAGGGCGGTTGATTTCCGTATGTAACAATTGGGAAGATATGGTCTAAATCATCCACAAAATTGTGATTACTTGAGTGAGAGGACATGGATTATGAAAAATTTGAGGATGATTTTGAAGGTTTTAAGTGGCGATGGCGGTTTCCGGTGGTGAGGTCTCAGAACGGCGGTGGCGATTTATCCCAGTAATGGCAGAATGAAATTTTAAAAAGGAAAAAGTACAGAAAGAGAATAGATGCAAAATGAATTTAAATACCTTGGAATGGGAAGAGTCACCGGGAAATTTGAAACGTACGAAGAAAAAACTCGAAAGTCGCCGGAAAAAATGGCAGTCTGGCCAGAAATTTTGAAAGGAATAGTGAAAAGTAGGAAAAAATTTTAACTTCAGGCTTATATATGTAAGAAGAAAAATAGGGTCCAACCCGTATTTTCCTAAAATTAACGGGGTCAAAATATGAAAAAACGGGGTCATTGGCGAACAACAACTAATCTGACGAGCAATTTATAGGTGAACGGGTCTTAGACCCGGGGGCAAATGACATTTTGTCAAGTCATTGGTGACGAACAACTACCAATAAAGGTAGTGTTGATAGGCGAACATCAATTATTGCTAGACGAACAAAGATTAAAACCTTAAAAAGGATTATGAAGAGTCAACACCAAGTCGAAGGTGATCAACAAAGAAAATCAAGTCGAGGTGCACGAACCAATCCAGGGAGTGTATAAACTGACGAACAACTCTATAGACGAGCAAGATACTGGCGAACAGGTTTTCAGCCCCGAGACCAGATATAAATATTCTGCCAAATCACTGATGACGAGCAACATTGTCAAAAGGTGGTGCATCTACCAATCTAAGTGGTGTATGCAGACGAACAAAGGACAAAGATCCCAAAGCCTAGCTCTACGAGGCAATAAGACGAACAACTACGAAAGCATGACCCCAAGAGGCGAGCAACTTTCAGTTGAAGAACAATCAAGATTAGTCAAACCGACTTAGGCGAACAACAATGAGTCCGAGATAAGACCAAAAGAAGACTTTGTAACTAAGATTCAGCTTAGATAAGGTCAAACTAAGGTTAAAGGACACTTGTCAAACATGCAAGCTAGGGAGACCAAGAGTCATAGACACCTCATGTTGGGAAAATAGGGGTGCCCGGAATCTATTCGGGATGAATTTTAAATACGAATTTAAATACAATTATTACTAGCATGAATTAATCCTAATTAATTCAAATAATAATTCCAACAACTAATTATCATCATGCATGTTGAATTAATTTCACATATTTAATTAAGCGGAATAAACAATTAAATATGCGATTAACGTACCTCTTGTAGAATTGGCCTTTGAATAAACGGGACAATCACGATCTCGCTTTATCAACCCAAAAATCTTCTCAAGTATTTCCCTTTCGCCTTACTTGATCACCGGTGGGAGATGCTTTCAAGTAATTTAATAAACTAAGGAAAAAGAAAAATATCTATGCTCTTGATTTTTCCAACACATGGAATTATGTACTTGGGGATGAAATAATCATCCCCTATTTATAAGAGTAGTGACCGAAATTCGTAGAGATTTTATGGGCATGGAGAAAATCTTTTCTTAATCTCTAAGAAATTTTGAATATATCTCATATATTCTTTTTTCCATAATAAAATATTCCACAAAAATCTCACCCTCCTAATAAATATGAAACTCTCGAAAATTACATAGAAGAAATCCAAGATTTGGATCTTCTTGAATATATGAGATATTCTTGTATTCCTAGAATACATATCTTGCATAATATATTTCCAAGAAAATCAACAAAATCTTTTTCCTCCTTATCATGCAATTTTCGAAAATAATACTTGAAAAATCAGCATAATTATTTTCTTTTTATTTTAATCACCTTATCATTATTGGGCTACTTGAGGGGCCTTAAGGAGAATTAAGATTGGACCTCCTAATGGACTTCTGAATTTCAATATTGAGCCCCAATATAATTCAGCCCATTAATATTAATTATTACCACTAATAAATTAATATTGCACTATCCATCTTAATCCATATTACGATAATATGGGCTCCCGGTTATTATTTCCCGCGTTTAAGATTATCAAGTCCATTAATTAATTAAGCTTCTGAATAGCTCTAAATTAATTAATATATTTCACCTTGGAGTAAAGACAGCTCAACATTATTATTCGTACCGAAGAAACTAATTCTTCACTTGCAAGATTTGGTACAATAAAACTTCTGAGCCCACCAAGGGGACTAATCACACGAGCCGTACTCGCACGCGTTTCTCCGTATTAAATCTTAGCAACCGTCGTATGATTAATATTACTGCCCAAGACACAAAGTTCGAAGTCACAATGATTCTCACCCAACATGAATCAAAGCAGTAACTATTAAACACACACGGTCCTATTTAAGTGACGGAGATTAAGAAATCAACAACCACTGAGGTCTAATTCTTCACCTTTCAGAACAGAAGAATTTATCCTCGCTGTAGGACCTCTTCAACACATACTAAATGTGCTAGTGCAATCTCTTAGTCAAGACAAACCAATCTGAGCCTTACACATCGACCTTTCACGGCGGATTGTTCAATTCCACCTGGGTCGTGAATTGTACGTTTAGTTACAAGTAAACTGTTAATGTTGTCTTCCGTGATCGGGTATCACCACATTAACTACAATGTAACATGTACTATATATTGAACGGTTTGCAATAGAAATTCAACATTCAATTATATCTAAAGCAAATGTGATAAAAGAATTATTCTCATAAATCGAGTGTTTGATACACGAGTTATACAAAGTAAAAGCATACTTTCACGTATAACTCCAACAATCTCCCACTTATACTTAAAGTCTGCTTTTAGTATACATCACGCATGTCTTAGTGTAGTAGCTCTACGTGACATCTCATGTCAACCTACACTAACCTAATAATTCCTCCCACTTATACTTAAAGCAGATTGGCAATAGTCTTGACTCCCATTCCATCCACATGTCTCTCGAATGTATTCAGAGGCAGACCCTTTGTGAATGGATTTACTAGGTTGTCCCCGACGCATATCTTTGCCACCTCTTTATCTCCTCTCTTAACGATTTCTCGTATAAGATGGTGTTTTCTTTCAATGTGTTTGCTGGCCTTGTGGGCTCTCGGTTCCCTTGAATTTGCAACTGCTCCGGCATTGTCACAAAAGACAGTTATCTTGTCAGGCAAATTCGGAACAACGTCCAAGTCCACTAAGAAGTACTTGAGCCAAACCGCTTCTTTCGCTACTTCACAAGCAACTACTTATTCGGTTTCCATGGTCGAATCTGCGATGCATTTCTGCAAATCGCTTCTCCATGTCATGGCTCCTTCTCCCATGCAAAACACACTACCCGAGGTAGGTATTTTGGAGTCTATGTCTGATTGGAAATTTGAGTCCGTGTATCCCATGGGAATTAGATTGTCTGATTGTTAAATCAGCATTCCATACTAAGTTCTTTTCAGAAACTAAAGAACGCATTTAATTGCAATCTAATGTGCTTTCCCGGGGTTACTTTGATATCTTGCCATCATGCCCACAGCAAAGCAGATATCCGGTCTCGTACACAACATTGCATACATAAGACTTCCTACGTCCGAAACGTACAGAAAGTCTTTCATGTCATCTATCTCCACTTGCGTCTTAGGGCATATTTCTTTAGATAGATGGATTCCGTGCCTAAAAGGTACAAAACCTTTCTTGGAATCTTGCATGCTGAAATGCTTCAAAACAGTGGCTTTGTATGAAACTTGCGATAAACCCAACATCCTCCTCTTGGATCTCGAGTGAACTTGATCCCAAGGATGTGACCGGCTTTCCCTAAGTCCTTCATATCAAACTGATTTGACAGCCATACCCTTACGTCTGACAATACCTTTACATTGTTTCCAATGAGCAGAATATCGTCTACGTATAATACTAAGAATACCACCGCAGTTCCGTCACACCTTTTATACACACAACTTTCGAACTTGTTTTGATCACAAACCCATAAGACTTAATAACTTGATCAAAACACTGGTTCCAAGTACGCGACGCTTGCTTAAGTCCATAAAATGGATCTCTTAAGCTTGCATACGAGGTGCTCTTGGCCTTTTTCAACGAAACCTTTGGGTTGTTGCATATAGATCCCATCAAGACTTCCGTTAAGGAAAGCTGTCTTGACATCCATTTGCCAGATCTCGTAATCTAAGTGCGCAGCGATCGACAAGAGAATACGGATGGACTTAAGCATAGCTACAGGCCACAGGCCACAAGCCTTGCTTTGAAGGTCTCTACCCTTCCGTCCGGTCCTCTTTTCCTCTTGTACACCCACTTGCATCCAATGGGCTCTACCCCATTAGGTGGATCAACCAACTCTCACACTTGATTATAATCCATCGAACCCACCTCGGTTTCCATTGCGGTTTGCCACACTTCCGCGTCTTTGTCTTGGATTGCCTCGTCGTACGTTCATGGGTCTGATTCATCGCCGGGAATCAAATCCGAAGATTCTCCAATTCCCATGAATCTCTCGGGTTGCCTTGCAATCCTCCCACTACGACGGGGTTCCGGTTGTGAAGGTATGACATGTGGTATATCATCTTGTATACTTGGTATAGGAGTTTGCCCTCTTAACTTGTCTAAGGTAATCTCACTTCTGGGCTTTCTTTTGTTCATATAGTCTTCCTCCAAGAATTTAAAGTGCGAACTAATCACGGTCTTTTAATCCTTGAGACTATAGAACATACACCCTTTCGTTCCCATGGGATATCCTATAAACAACCTTAATTCCGAACATGGATCCAATTTACCGGCTTCCTTGTCTAGCACGTATGCCGGACAACCCCAAATCTGCAAGTGTCTTAGAATGGGCTTGCGCCCCGGTCCACAATTCCATTGGGGTTTTAGGAACTGATTTGGATGGCACCAAGTTTAGAATATAAGTCATTGTTTCCAAGGCGTTACCCCAAAACGACTTGGGTAAATCCGAATAACTCATCATGGATCTGACTATTTCTAAAAGAGTCTGGCTCATTCGTTCCGCCACACCGTTCTATTGAGGGGATACAATCCCTTCTTCCGATAGGTAGTTCAAGAATTCATTGCTAAGGTATTCGCATCCACGAACAAATCGTAGAGACTTGATACTTCTTTCCCTATGCATCATAAGGTAGATGTATCGTATCTTGAGTAATCATCAAATTACTCATACCTCTTCTTGCTATGATCGTCATTGAACCACACATATCGGTATGAACGAGTTCTAACACTTCCGTAGTTCTATTCCCCTTGGCTCCAAATGCCCTCTTGGTCATTTTACCCTCTAAACAGGATTCACAAGTTGGAAACGGTTCGACTTGGAATGATTCCAAGGATCCGTCTTTCACCAATCTCTCTATCCACTTTAGATTAATATGACCTAGTCTAAGATGCCATAGAAGTGTTTCGTTCATCTCCGAAGAACGCTTTCTTTTATTACTCGAAATAATCGATGTGTTATTAGATTCAATTTTGTGAGTGGTGTGCCCAACTAATGGTATAAAGATCATCCATTAAAGTTCCGGAACGGATAAACTCATCGTTTCAAGCAATAATAACATCCTTATTAAAAGAAACTGAGTATCTATTCAAACAGTTTAGAAACTGAAGGTTGAGTTCTTTCTAAACTAGGAACATGAGGAACGTCTCTCAAGACCATAACTCTATCTTCACAAGATAGGCGCACTTCTCCCACTGCTTCAGCTGCCACTCTCGTAGCATTGCCCGATGTGATGGGGATCTCACTTCCGTTAAGTCGTCGGGTTAACTTAAACCCATGAAACAAATGTGATCAGTAGCTCTCGTATCCACTATCCACGAATAGACAGCATACGCCACTTCACAAGTTTCAACGACTAAGGTGTGTGAATTATCTAACTTTCCTAGCCTCTCAGGCTTGGAACAGGCAGACCTCCATTGTCCTCTCTCACCGCAACTAAAACACTTCCCCTTCGATGCTTGCCTTTGCATTTGCCTTTCGCAACAATTGGATTTGCTTGGATCCGGCCTTTGGTTCTCTTCCTTTTTTTCCCTCCCTTGGGACCAAAACAGGTAGACGAACCATTAGCCACCATAGCACTAGACTGGTGCTCCATTATCACCTCCACCGAAACTAAAGCTTGCAAGAGCTCGGGCAAACGACTTGTCCGTTCATTCATCTGACAGTTCAGATGAAACTACTCAAAGCTTCTCGGTAGGGAATGGTATATGAAATCAATCAAAATCCGCACCAAGTACTTCCAACTTGTTAAGGTATGCCATTATCTCGAGAACGTGCTCCCTCACGGGCGTTCCTTCCACCATTTCCAACTTGACCGAGTCATGTTTGGTGAACTGATTAGTCATGGGATTCTGATGTGAAAACATCTCTTCAAGGTGTTCCATGATTTCAACAGCGGATACAATGTCTTCATGAACGCGCCTCAAATCCTCAGACAGAAATGTCAAGATGATGCACTTCATTCATTGTCACACTTCCGATCATAAACTGCCTCTTCCCATTGCTTGACTTATCATTAGGCTTGCCGGGTATATTAACATAAATAACCCAATTGTGTTTTCGTGCAGTAAGGACAAAAATAAAAAAAAACATTTCCAATCGATATAATTCTCTCCAAAAAGTTTATTAACTTTAAGTATATTAAACAGTGGATTAAAAGGTTGCGACATGATGAAATGAGAATAAAACATACATTCATATCAATATCTAGAAAAATACGAAATTATCACATAATTCGATCACATCAATTATATTGAAACCTTAAAACAATATAATCATGCATCAGCCAACATCTCGAAACAATTTAAATGCGCCACGAGGGGTGGTCTATACATTTAAATACATTCAAGCGGATCACAAACTTAAAAGTTACAAATCCTTAATTCAAAATTAATAGTTGGCTCCCACTTTGACCACATAGAAATTGACAGGGACTCCGAGGGGAGTAAGTTAATATCAATTTCATATGCCTAAGTAATAACCATAATTAAATACAGGATTATTATTTCGCTTTGAGCAAGCCACTCGTGGTGAGGGTCAATACTGCCACTAGTAATAATCCACAATCATCCTTTCGGAATTTATTCATGTGAAATCCGTTCTTTTGGCCGATCCGAGGGGGAAATGTATTCCAAAAGAACTTCACAAATAAATAAATTATGGAGGCCAAAATAATCCAATTTTAATATCCGGAATAAAATTGCGATTATAAAAACATACTTAGTAATTTTCGAAAGTAAGGTTTTTCTTGGACAATTAAATTCATGCAAACACATATTAACAAATAATAAAAATTGCACGAAATAAAACATCCATCAAAACAAAATTAAACACATTGGAGCACTCAATTCCAATTGTCACGGTTTAATTTCTTCACGTCTTGATGCGAAAAATCGTCCTTGTTGCTTTCCGACGTTCGTCTCGACGTGCTCCCACTCGAACAGCAACACTTCTTCAAAAACAGCATCGTTTGGGGTTCGGGACGACGTTTAAAAACACATGGAAAAAAAACACGAACCGAAAAAATTCCACGGCCTGAGATACAGCGCGCGTCGGCCCACGAAGTGGGCCCACGCGCTTCCCGGCCCGAGAAGTGCTGAAAAACTGCCCGAGGCGCGCCGAAGCGCAGCCCCGAGGCGCGGCCGAGGCGCACCCGAGGCGCTGCACGGAGGCGCGCCGAGGCGCACCCGAGGCGCCGCCCGGAGCGCCCCGAGGCGCTGCAGCCCGCGCCCGAGGCGCGCGCACGCCTGCGCGCGGCGCCGTGCGCCCGTTGCGCACGGCGTGCGCCGTGCACCCCCGTGCGCCGTTTTTTTCGCCGTTCATCCTCGTTTTCTTCACCCCTTGCATGATTTTACCTCCATACATGCGCCACGCTTGTATGCGTCGTCTGGGTACGCCGTTTTTAATTCTTCGTTCTTCGTCACGATCCGGTTACAATTTATTTTTACAAAAAAAATAAATACTAGATCTAGACTAGTCTATTACAATGATCGAATCAAAATAAAAACAACTAATCTACTCGTGGATTTTCTCACGAGAAAAACGAATTCGAACGAATCGAATTAAAAAATAATTAATTCACACGCATGAAATTAACAACATTAAAAACCATGACAATTGGATACCTGCAAAAAAGATATAACAATTCTACTATCCAATTTCAATTTAATGTTTTAACAATTTAAATTCCAATTTAAAATTCAGAGCCCGAAACCGTGGCTCTGATACCAGTTGTTGGGAAAATAGGGGTGCCCGGAATCTATTCGAAATGAATTTTAAATACGAATTTAAATACAATTATTACTAGCATGAATTAATCCTAATTAATTCAAATAATAATTCCAACAACTAATTATCATCATGCATGTTGAATTAATTTCACATATTTAATTAAGCGGAATAAACAATTAAATATGCGATTAACGTACCTCTTGTAGAATTGGCCTTTGAATAAACGGGACAATCACGATCTCGCTTTATCAACCCAAAAACCTTCTCAAGTATTTCCCTTTCGCCTTACTTGATCACCGGTGGGAGATGCTTTCAAGTAATTTAATAAACTAAGGAAAAAGAAAAATATCTATGCTCTTGATTTTTCCAACACATGGAATTATGTACTTGGGGATGAAATAATCATCCCCTATTTATAAGAGTAGTGACCGAAATTCGTAGAGATTTTATGGGCATGGAGAAAATCTTTTCTTAATCTCTAAGAAATCTTGAATATATCTCATATATTCTTTTCTCCATAATAAAATATTCCACAAAAATCTCACCCTCCTAATAAATATGAAACTCTCGAAAATTACATAGAAGAAATCCAAGATTTGGATCTTTTTTAATATATGAGATATTCTTGTATTCCTAGAATACATATCTTGCATAATATCTTTCCAAGAAAATCAACAAAATCTTTTTCCTCCTTATCATGCAATTTTCGAAAATAATACTTGAAAAATCAGCATAATTATTTTCTTTTTATTTTAATCACCTTATCATTATTGGGCTACTTGAGGGGCCTTAAGGAGAATTAAGATTGGACCTCCTAATGGACTTCTGAATTTCAATATTGAGCCCCAATATAATTCAGCCCATTAATATTAATTATTACCACTAATAAATTAATATTGCACTATCCATCTTAATCCATATTACGATAATATGGGCTCCCGGTTATTATTTCCCGCGTTTAAGATTATCAAGTCCATTAATTAATTAAGCTTCTGAATAGCTCTAAATTAATTAATATATTTCACCTTGGAGTAAAGACAGCTCAACATTATTATTCGTACCGAAGAAACTAATTCTTCACTTGCAAGATTTGGTACAATAAAACTTCTGAGCCCACCAAGGGGACTAATCACACGAGCCGTACTCGCACGCGTTTCTCCGTATTAAATCTTAGCAACCGTCGTATGATTAATATTACTGCCCAAGACACAAAGTTCGAAGTCACAATGATTCTCACCCAACATGAATCAAAGCAGTAACTATTAAACATACACGGTCCTATTTAAGTGACGGAGATTAAGAAATCAACAACCACTGAGGTCTAATTCTTCACCTTTCAGAACAGAAGAATTTATCCTCGCTGTAGGACCTCTTCAACACATACTAAATGTGCTAGTGCAATCTCTTAGTCAAGACAAACCAATCTGAGCCTTACACATCGACCTTTCACGGCGGATTGTTCAATTCCACCTGGGTCGTGAATTGTACGTTTAGTTACAAGTAAACTGTTAATGTTGTCTTCCGTGATCGGGTATCACCACATTAACTACAATGTAACATGTACTATATATTGAACGGTTTGCAATAGAAATTCAACATTCAATTATATCTAAAGCAAATGTGATAAAAGAATTATTCTCATAAATCGAGTGTTTGATACACGAGTTATACAAAGTAAAAGCATACTTTCACGTATAACTCCAACACCTCATGCTTGCTAGTCTCTATAAATAGTTGTTCTCCAGCTTAAGAAATACAAGTTCAAATTCACAAATGCTCCAAAAACACACACTTAAACACCTACACGTGCACACATACGAAATTATTACGATTTTGACTTTCGTGTTTACAATTTCATAACCCGAACCCTCGATTTACCATTTACAGTGGTAACCAATCACACGTAATTGATTGATGATCTTTAAACTGAATTTAAACAGTCACTAATCCATCCGATAAAAATTGATCACCAACAATGTGGCGCTAGAAGAAGGGTTCGAACCTCCGGTTTAGTGTGATTACTCAAGAACTTCAAGTTGAAAACTTGAAGATTCAAAGAAAACCTCAAGAAATATTCGAAGATTCAAATAAAAGTGTTATTGGTGTTCTTGGTGTTCTTCATCACAAGAACAATGACAAATTATTTCGAAATGTCTCAATCAAAGGAAACCCAAGCATCACGTTTGTCAAGGAGGGCATCTCCCACCCGAGCTTCGTCGGCCGACCACCAGGATCGTAATCCTAGACATGTAAATAGATTGCAGCATACTGTCATAACACATAATCTACCGCCTGAAATGGAGGCCTTGGCGAACAACCCTAACGAATTGGCCAAAACCATTGCTGCTCTCCAGACTCTACAAAGACAGCAAGATCAGAATAGGCCTTCATAAGTGAGGCCTAAGGATAGAGCCGTAGAAGTTGTTAGGGCTAGGTCAACCAGAGGCGAACAACACGAAGTGGACAGTACCCAGATTAGGCGGGACAGAGGCAAAGCAAAGATGGTCGAATCAAGAGAGGGCCAAGCAGAGTCTGCTCGCGGGCGAACACCAATGTCGAGCTATGGAACAACTCGTTCAAGTGCCCAGGATAGACTTGGTCAACCCCAACAACAGGAGAAAGTTGCTCGCCAGGAAGTTGAGCGTGGGCGAGCAACATTTGAGCAACCGTGCCCATCAATTCATGAGAGACTCTCTCAATCTGCCTTCAGGCATCTAGGGCCAAATGCGGCGAGCAACCCTAGAAAATAGCTCCAGGACTTGCCTACTCCGAGTGAGGGACTGCGACGAGCAGAAAGGTTAGTACCTTTGCTCGCCGAACAGCCTCCAAGTGGGGGCATCTTTGGATGAGCTATCAAGTTTAAGAAGGGCAGTGGAGAACATGCAGGGACAGTTGTACCAACAAAGAGGAGTGGGGACGACCAGCTTGCCATCCTCACCACTATCACCTGCCATTCTGAAAGCGCCGATTCAGAAGAAAGTCTAATTCCCGGCGAGCATACAATATGACAGTGTTGCTGATCCCAGAGTTCATCTAACGAAGTATTCAGATTATATGGTCTCAGTGGGGGCCAGCGACGCCACTCAATGCCGAAACTTCCCTTTAACTTTAGGGGATCGGGTACACAAGTGGTTTTCGGCGATGCCACCAGCATCTATCCATTCATTCACTCAACTAAGTCGAGAGTTCCTTTCTCATTTCTCAACGGCGGGGTCGTACTTGTCTCAGAAATATCGATTGTCGGACCTAAAACAAAATGACGACGAGTCAGATCGAGCATTCATGGAAAGGTTCGACAAGGTGCTGTTGGAAGGTGAACCCGTCAGCAAGGACACGAAAATTGTTGTTGTTATGGCCGGGTTGAAGAAAGGATCAAAGCTATGGAAAGAGGTACGTCTGAAGTGCCCAAGAAGTTATGCCGAATTCAGAAATCAAGCCGGCATATTCGTTTCCATGCACGAGGCCTTGCAATCAAACTTGGGGGAGAACAAAGTTGATCCCAAGGAGAATAACAAGAAACCTGGCGCAACAAGCTATCGAGTCCTGAAAAACATGAAGGCATTTACTGAAGGGACGGAGCTCAAAGAAAAGTTGAATCAAGTGCTAACAGTGTCAGTCTATATTGTTTATGAAAATGTGAAGGATAAGGAGTTGCTCTCCCCTCCCCGGAAAATTCGCCAAGATACTGGCAAACTCAACCCTAACAAGTATTGTGTCTACCATCAAAGCGTGGGGCACTTTACGAGTGAATGTAGAGATTTGCTCAAACAGCTTTGGCGTTTCTACGAGGACGGAAAGCTCTCTGACTTTGTTAAAAGACAACCCGGGAAGAGAGTCCGGGAGAGCAACTCTGAGGACGAGGATGATCAACCTCAGAAGAATAATAAACCAGTGCGACCAGTTCCTACCATCCCTGCTCGTCCGTTGGAGGACTTATACATGATGGAACCTGCAGTCCCCGCAGAAGGGTGTTCTGATGGACGACCACCGATCTCCAACCGAAAGAGGAAGGCTGAGTTACGAGCAATCGATCAAGTCCAAGAAATGGGGGTTATACCATCAATTATGCAAACAGCAGAATTGACCTTCACCGAAAATGACTTGGAAGGAATATTAACTCCGCACAACGATTCGCTCGTAATCTGCGCAAAGATTATGGGAACACGAGTCCATAGATTGTTGGTGGACACCGGAGCCTACACCAACATCCTATTCAAAAAGACGCTCGATCATCTTGGAGATTATTCGGGCTATATCCAGGATATGACTCACAGAATAATAGGTTTCGGGAACGCTGTAACGGATTCATTGGAAATAGTTACTTTAGCAGTACAACTTGTAACGGCCAACGAACCCGAGAAAAATATTACAAGAATGGTTGACTTCTTGGTTGTAGACCAGGATTCAACTTATAACAGGTTTTTTGGTCGACCCTTTTTAAATGAATTCAAAGTTGCATGTTCCACTTATCACTATTGTTTGAAATTCCCAACAGCAAGTGGAGCAGGCACTATCAAAGGAGATCAAAGAAAGGCCAGGGAATGTCTCTTACAGTTGCAGGCCAAACATGTATTAGTATCCATGATGGAAGCCACAACTAGCTATCCTGCTGATGAACCATCAATACTAGAGAACATGATGGGCATGGAGGAAGACCATATGGATACTGACGAACAACATCTTGACGAGCAGGTGTTGGACGAACAACTCATTACCACCCAGGAGGAACATCATCCTGACGAACAACAAAGGGGTGGTGACGAGCAACATTCATCTGATGGCTTGGAGGGCCAGGTGTTGACTAACAACAACGGATCAGGGCCAACAGACGATCTAGATCCCCGTCTGGGGGCAGAGCCAATAAATATCGAAAATAATTTTAACTCTGAGGGACCAATACTTGATCCTCGGTGGAAAGGACAAAAACGACGAGCAACTCCAGTTGAAGAGCTGGAGGCGTTCAAAGTTAATCCTGAAAACTCGGATCTCGAATTATACATAGGATCTGAGCTCCCTGAGACTTACAGATCCCGAATGAAAGAGTTCCTCAGCAAAAATCTAGATGTTTTTGCTTGGTCTCATGCAGACATGGTGGGAATAGATCCAAAACATGCTTGTCACAAGCTCAACATCAATCAAGCAAAAAGGTCAATCCATCAAAAACGAAGAAAGTATGGCCCAGACAAATATCAGGCTTTGAATGAAGAAGTAAAGAAGTTGTTAGACAATGACTTGATCCGACAAGCACTCTGTCCACAATGGGTAGCAAACCCAGTCCTTGTGAGGAAGCCAAACGGGACCTGGAGGCTATGCATAGACTTTACATATCTGAATGCTGCATGCCCTAAGGACAACTTTCCACTCCCTCACATTGACCAATTGGTGGACAATACTGCAGGTCATGAAATGCTGACATTCATGGATGCCTTTGCCGGGTACCATCAAATTCCAATGCATCCAGACGATCAAGAGAACACAACATTTTATACGAACAAAAACTTGTTATTTTGGAAAAGAATGCCCTTCGGCCTCATCAACGCCGGAGCGACATACCAGAGATTGGTGAACAAGATGTTCGACGAACAAATCGGTGATACGGTAGAAGTCTATGTGGACGATATCGTAGTCAAAAGCCCCCGAAAAGAAGACCATCTTCAACATTTGACCCAGGTGTTCGAAATCCTTCGACACTACAACATGAAGCTAAATCCAAAGAAGAGCAGTTTCGGAGTTCATTCAGGAAAATTCCTGGGCCATCTTGTTAGTCAACGAGGGATTGAAGCCAATCCAACAAAAGTCAAAGCAATCGTGGATATGCAGCCACCACATTCAATAAGAGAAGTGCAAAGGCTCACAGGATGTCTAGCAGCACTGAATCGGTTCATATCCAGATCGGGGGACAAATGTCGTCCATTCTTTGAAGCTATCAAGAAAGGACAGTTCACATGGACTAACAACTGTCAAAAGACGTTCGACTAACTCAAAGACTACATGGGAGATGTAAAAATCCTATCAAAACCTGTACCGGGAGAGAGGCTATATTTATACCTAGCAGCGTCAGAAGTGGCTATCAGCTCTGTTCTGGTGCGAGAAGACGGCAAATTTCATCAACCTATTTACTACGTCAGTCAAGTCTTACACGATGCGGAGATCAAATACTCTCCAACTGAGAAACTGGCGTATGCACTTGTTATGAGTGTGAGGAAGTTACGACCATACTTCTTTGATCATCAAGTTGAAGTGCTAACAACTTTCCCACTCAGATAAATTCTCCATCGCCCCGACACAGCTGGTCGCCTATTAAAGTGGTCACTAGAGATTAGCCAATTTGGGGTAACCTATGCTCCTTGAACAGCGATCAAAGGGCAAGCGTTAGCTGACTTTATTGTCGAACTAACCTTCCCACCAGATCCGACGAGAGGACTTGATCACTCCTGGCATCTTTACGTTGACGGGTCTTCAACCAACATAGCCTCGGGGGCAGGAGTGGTTCTAATCAGTCCAGACAGACAAGTATTCACCTCGGCAATCAAATTTGGTTTCATGGCAACCAACAACGAAGCTGAGTACGAAGCTCTTATTGCTGGTCTCCACCTATCTCTTGCAGTAGGTGTTAGACGGTTACAAATATTTGGTGACTCACAATTGATTGTGAACTAAGTCTGAGGTGAATACGAGGCAGCAAAAGACGATCACATGATCGAGTATCAGCGAATTGTTGCTTACCTGATGTCCTTGTTAGAACAAGTCTTCATTGAACAAATTCCAAGGACAAGCAACACGCAAGCAGATGCGTTGGCCCGACTAGCAACAAGTGAGGGACCAGCAGAGTTGGCAGACATTATAATTACAAAGATGAATGATCCATCAACAAGAAGTTATAATGTCAACCAACTTGATGAACAAGCAAGTGAAGAAGAAGACTGGAGAACAAATATAGTCAAATATTTGAAAAGTGGAGAAAAACCAAACAACCCTTTTGAAGCTGCCAAGCTAACAAAGCAAGCCGCCAGATATACTCTGGTGGGCGAGCAGCTTTACAAAAGGGGAATATCAATCCCACTTCTCAAATATTTGCCTAGGGGGCAAGGACGAGCAATACTCGAAGAAATACATGCTGGAGTATGCGGAAATCACACTGGGGGGCAAGCTTTGGCATACAAAACTATTAGACAAGGCTATTATTGGCCAACTTTACGTCAAGATGCAATTAAGAAAGCAAAGACTTGCCATCAATGTCAAATTTTTGCCCCAAACATTCATACCCCGGCCCAACAGCTCGTATCAGTTTATAGCCCGTGGCCATTTGCAAGATGGGGGATGGACATTATTGGTCCCTTCCCAGCGGGAGTTGGAGGAGTTCAATTTGTCGTTGTGGCAGTCGACTATTATACAAAATGGGCAGAAGCAGAAGCCATGGTAAAAATCACCCAGCAGAAAATGATCAGCTTCATTTGGAAGAACATTGTCTGTCGCTTCGGGGTTCCGCAAACCATCGTAACAGACAATGGTCCGCAGTTTGATGGAAAAGAGTTGAGAGATTTCTGCATAAAGTGGGGAATCAGAAAATATTATTCTACGCCCTATCATGCCCAATCAAACGGACAAGTCGAGGCCGTAAACAAGATAATTAAGCATACATTGAAAGTACGGCTAGCGGAGAGCAAAAGTAGTTGGTCTGAAGAACTCCCGGAAGTCCTGTGGGCATACAGAGTTTCTCCCAGGTCAAGCACTGGAGAAACGCCTTTTGCAATGGCTTTCGGAATAGAAGCTGTAATACCAATCGAGCTAAAGACCAACACCTTTAGGACGACCAACTTTGATGAGCAGGCGAACAACTCTGCTCTAGCTACTGAGATGGATTTGCTCGAAGAAAAAAGACTGAATGCCGAGCTAAAAAATGCTACCTACAAGCAGCGAGCAGAACGCTATTATAATTCCCATGTTAAAATCAGGGAATTCAGAGTTGGGGATATGGTTCTAAGAAAGTTGCTCGCCCAACCTCCTGGTGTATTGGGACCAACTTGGGAGGGCCCGTATCGTATAACGGAAAAATTCGTTAATGGTGTATACGATATCGAAGATATGGAAGGCAAACCGACCCAATATTCCTGGAATGCTATACATCTGAAGAAGTACTATCAATGAGACGAACAAGTTCTTATATGGGCGAACAAATTTCTTGGGGGGCTAGTGAACCAAGTAAGGCAAACCAAAAAACTTGCCTAATTTTTTGAAAATTTTGCTAAGTATAGAATTTAAAGTTGTTCGGCACATTGTATAGTTTAGTGCTGTTTCATCTTTTAATTTAGACAGAGTTGCTCGGCAAAAATGTTATAAGCGAGCATGTTTTTAGTAAGTGTTCAAAGTTGTTCGTCAGATTATATATGTTAGTGACGAGCAGTCTTACAACACTTGTAAATTTCTCAGTGTAAATATAATAGTTGTTCGTCAAAAGGAAAAGTCCAAAAACTCGAGGTACAAGTCCATTTTGAGGACCAAAGCCACTTAAAGGTTGTTTGTTTTTTAAAAATGAACAGAACCTAAGGCTAAACCCTGATTCCATTAAAGGCAAAGTTCAATTCGAACAAAAGCCCAACACTATATGTTATAATTGCAAAGTCATTGACAAAAATGTAAAGACAATTAACATATAAAGAAAATGAGCGAACATAAAAAAGACATTTCATTAAACAAAAGGCATTGAGCCTAAAAAATAGTACAATGATTCTAGAAGTCAAGTACTACAAAAGGAGCGAACAACTATTACAAAGAAGAAGAAAAGAGAAAAACTAAGTCCTACATCTATTGTTGCTCGGCGGGAGGAGGGTCTGGGGTTTGATCGATGAGAGGTTCAACGATCATATCTCGGGCCAGGTCTTCAGCTGCTTTATCCTCCGCCTCTTTAGCAGCTTGCTCGTCTGCGGCAGCTGGTCCTACTTCTTGATCGCCCTCGTCAACCGGAGGTGGGGGATGAGTGATGACGATACTGGGATCAAGTTTGTCAAGTTTGACCCCAAGCTTAACCAAGTCTGCCAGCTGGATCTTGATGTTGTTCGGCGGCGGATAATGTTCAATAAACTCGGACAAGTCTTTACCCATTTCTTCTACCAGGTCCTTGAAATCATAAGCATCGGCCGTGCGGATGCTATCCGCGTAGGCACAAATATACCCAAGGTTAGAAATGGGGCCGGTTCGAGCCTGAACTTCAGCTTCAAGTTGCTCGCGTGTGAAGAGGTTGGCTTCCGTCTCTCGAAGACGAGCAATTTCTGCTTTGAGCTCGGCGATCTCTTGTTCAGCCGCGGACAACTTCTTCTCCCCCTCGCCGAGCATGACATCTTTGCCTCTCAATTCACTGGACAAACCTTGAATTTCTTCAAGATGTGTTTTCTCAGTGTCAATGTAGACATTGATTTGATTGTTGAGACGGGCAACTTTGGCCCCATACTAGCCGACCAGGCCATCTTTCTCCTCTGTAAGCTGTCGAGCAGTGCTGGCATAGCGGCGAACAACTTCTTCTTGCTCGGCAATCTGGGCTATTGCCCTTTGAGCTGTGACAAGGCCATTGGCATGAAGCATCATAGAAAGATGAACATTGTCCGTCAGCCCCTGTTGGAAGACAGCCTTGTCCAGAGGGCGTGTCCAGGCTCGGGCGACCAACTCCGTCGCTCTGCGAACATGGTCGCCGTGAATCTCCCTTATATTGACGGGAGTCTTCGAACAAGCGTACTGGTGGACAGCACTTGATCGCCCAGGATGATCGTCAGCGCGATATCTGCGAACAAGAAAGCAAATGACACTTAGAAAAAAAATAATAAAAAAATAGTGAATCTTGCTCGGCAAAGGCAGGGGTAGACTTACTCCTTGAATTTCCGATCATCCCAGCCCAGATGGGTGAGGTCCTCAGGGCTGCGGACAGGAGTGGAATCCCTGCCCGTTTTGCCTGTCTTCTCTGCAGGCTCGATGGAGGAGTGGCGAACAACATCCCCCTCAGGGCGAGCATGACTCTGGCCCACCTTTTTCTTTCCCTTACCGCCGCCAGGGACATCATGGGCCAATGGAGTCCCATCAGCTTTTTTCAAACGTTTCCCCCCGCGAGGAGGAGAAATTGGAGAAGATGGCTGAACAGGACCAGAGGGAGCAGCTTGTCGCGGAACTTTGGCTCCTTCAGCCTTGTTCGTCATCGCCAGAACCTTAGTAGGCGGGTCACCTCTCCTTTTCCGTCCCTTCGGAGGCGCCATCTCGAAGACCCTATGTTCCAAGAGGGCAAAGCAAGGTGGAACGGCAACGGTGACTTGCTCGGCTACAAAAAAAAAATATAAATATGAAGTTAAGGCGAGCAAGTTGGAAAAGTCAGTGACGAACAAAGTGTGCGCAAAGAGTTAGAAATTTTTCATACCTGAGGGCACCTCGGCCTGGGCCTCTAGGTGATGAGGGTAAGTAAGTAGGCGAGCAGCTCTCAAGCACTTTCCCTCACGCAAATACTCAGTGGTCCTTTCTGCTCTATTGCGAAGGCCGACCAGGCAGGAGGTGAATAGGAACTCTGAGCCGATCTCTTCTTCCTCCGAGTTCCACTTGGGTAAACGAGGGCCTGCGAACAAACAAGAAGAGTTAAATTAGAACAGTACAGTTCGAGGACGAGCAAGAAAATCTTACGTTTAAATTTCCCATAAGAGGCTGGGGAATTTATTCGTCCATCACCACCGTGTGGACCAGAAGATGCTCGCCAATCACCCCCGATGAAGAAGAAGTGTTGTTTCCAATCGCGGATTTTGTTCGGCACCCCCACTACCATCTTCAATCCAGTCCTGGCCTTGAGATAGAAGTAACCTTCCTCTCCAGGGGGACATCTCGTGATCGTCATGAGGTAGTTGATCTCTTCTGCAGTTATACGATCAACATACCCCTCTAGTGCGAACAGACACATTGTCCCCAACAAGTTCATCCACCCAATCGGAGTAATTTGAGTGATCGCAAGGTTGGTCGCCTCTAGGAAGCGGCCAACAATGGGTGGAAGAGGCAGTTTCAATCCAGCGATCAAGGTATGAATGTTGATCGCCGTACATCCTGGAGGGGGGCGATCAGCTCTCTCTTTCCTCCGAGGAGCCCACATATGAATATCGTAGGGGATCTTGTAGGTCTTTCGGAGCGAGTCCAATTCATCCTCGCGAACAACACTCTTGATTTTGCTCGCCTGTAACTCATTTTTCCCCGAATCCATTATATCTCTTTCGGGGCGGCGATAGCTGCTCGCATGTTCCTCAACATATGCTCGACATTCAAATGGCCGAGCAATTCCAATTGGAATTTCATTCTCCAGCATTTTGGGAGATGGAAAGTCAATACTCTCTAGGAACTCGCGAGTGAGTTCGTCAAAAAATGGATCCTCCGATTCAGCACTGGACGAAGAGCCTTCTCCCGAATCTCTGCTCGCAACGACCACCAACTTCCTCCCAGATGAGCGAGCACCGGTATCCTCCACCGAGCGCACAACCGAGTCAACGTGAGGGTTTGGCGCCGAGGATACCTCAAATGGAGGTTGATCATCGTGAACCGCAATGGGGAAGAGTGGATCTAAGGTTTCCTCAGATCTGTTGCTCGAATGAGAAGACATAAGAGGAAGAAGAAGGGGAAAATCCAGATGGCGGCGGAAGAAGTTGCAGACGGCGGCGTATGTCCCCCGAGAAGACGGTGGCGCACGGTCCCACACGGCGGCGGTGGGGTTTTTTGAAGAAAATAGAAACGAAAAAGATGAAATAAGAAAAGTGACTACCTGGGGAATGGAATTTGAAGCCAAATACTGGAAGAACGGACGCCGGAAAAGCTTGGAGTCGCCGGAGAAGGAGGAATCGTCAGAGCACTGTAGTAGAGATGGAGAAAGTAGGAAAAATTTCAGTTTCTCCCGTATTTATACCCCAAGCAAAGACGGGGTAAAATCCGTAATTACCCCAAAAATGGGGACCAAAACGCCAAAAAACGGGATAAAATTCGAGCAAGTGTGAAAATTGGAGGACCTATATGCAAACACAGGGGCGCGTAGCCTCGGGATTGATCGCGCGTGGACAGCGCGCAATCATGACGCTCACGTCATCCTCGTACGACCCCCAGGCCTTGGGGAAACGAAACGACGAACCATATGTTGCTCGCCAGGACCAATGATGTTCGTCCTAACCCTCGTCAGTTTAATATCCTAACTATTGTTGCTCGCTCAAAGATGCTCGTCAATAGCAACATCTAGCCAGGATAGGGGGCAATTGTTGATAGGCGAACATCAATTATTGCTAGACGAATAAAGATTAAAACCTTAAAAAGGATTATGAAGAGTCAACACCAAGTCGAAGGTGATCAACAAAGAAAATCAAGTCGAGGTGCACGAACCAATCCAGGGAGTGTATAAACTGACGAACAACTCTATAGACGAGCAAGATACTGGCGAACAGGTTTTCAGCCCCGAGACCAGATATAAATATTCTGCCAAATCACTGAAGACAAGCAACATTGTCAAAAGGTGGTGCATCTACCAATCTAAGTGGTGTATGCAGACGAACAAAGGACAAAGATCCCAAAGCCTAGCTCTACGAGGCAATAAGACGAACAACTACGAAAGCATGACCCCAAGAGGCGAGCAACTTTCAGTTGAAGAACAATCAAGATTAGTCAAACCGACTTAGGCGAACAACAATGAGTTCGAGATAAGACCAAAAGAAGACTTTGTAACTAAGATTCAGCTTAGATAAGGTCAAACTAAGGTCAAAGGACACTTGTCAAGCATGCAAGCTAGGGAGACCAAGAGTCATAGACACCTCATGCTTGCTAGTCTCTATAAATAGTTGTTCTCCAGCTTAAGAAATACAAGTTCAAATTCACAAATGCTCCAAAAACACACATTTAAACACCTAGACGTGCACACATACGAAATTATTACGATTTCGACTTTCGTGTTTACAATTTCATAACCTGAACCCTCGATTTACCATTTACGGTGGTAACCAATCACACGTAATTGATTGATGATCTTTAAACTGAATTTAAACAGTCACTAATCCATCCGATAAAAATTGATCACCAACAGGTAGTGCATTAACCAATTTAAGGAGTGCATAAAACCCATCCATCTACAATGACGAACAAGTTCTTGACGAGCAACACCCCACATAAAGACCCAATAGCTAACTTATGAAGAATGAACTGGCGAACAACTTATAGGCCATCCAAATCAAGAGCAAACAACAAATACAGAAGACATACAAATGATGAACCACCAAGCAAACAATGACGAACAACTATGAATCCGTGATAAGGCCAAATACAAGACTTTGTAATTAAGTTTCAACTTAGATAAGGTCAAATGTGGTCAAAATGACACATGTTAAGCATGCAAGCTTGGTAGTCCAAGAGTCATGTACACCACCTACTTGGTGGTTAGTATAAATAAGCTGCTCTCCTTCAATAAAAATAAGTTCAAATTCGCAAATACTCCAATACACACACTCTTACACCTAAAAATGCACACACACGAAATAAATATGAATTCAATACTCGTATTTACGATTTTACAACCCGATCTATAGAATTTACCATTTACGATCAATCACACGATCTTGTTTGGTGATCCCAAAATCGGTTAAAAACAACCACTAATCCACGCGATTAGAACCGATCACCAACAGAGTCCACTGGATCGAGTTGGATTCCTTTTCGACTCGGGCTTTAACTCTTTCCCTTGGGCAATCTTATTATACTATATTTTCAAACTTCTCCAAGAAGATGTGTTAGCACCACCTTATTCTTAGACTGAGGTGACACCTCTCAAATTATTTCATTTCAAAATTCCACATTCTCCTTAAAAGTTATTTTAGACATGTTTTAAATCATATTAAGATTTAATCTACACCATATATTTTACACTTTTAATCTTAACTGTACATTTCATTTTGTAATTTCTATAAATGACAAATCTCTCTTTAGTTTTCATTCTGATTTCCAACCCTAATCCTCATCTCTTCTTTTCATTCTCTCATTTGTTGTCTACTATGTGAAGAAATATGATTTCATTTTTTGTTCATTAGTTTGGATTATTTCTATAATTTTTTATATAGATCATATCCCTTTTTTTTAAGTAAACTAGTTTATTATGCATATGGAGATGATTAGACGCACATTGAGAGAAACTTATATGTGCATCAATCTGAGTTGAAGATCATTCGAGCTTATCCAGAAATTATTTGTAAGTTTCTAAAGTATATTCATATTCATAGTTTTACATTCGTATTTTATTAGAATCCACCATCAATAACTTTTTTCTCTTTCAATAACACTACAAAAAAAACACTGTTTTGCGACGGAATTAGCGACGGAAAATCCGTCGCAAACAGTGTTTTGCGACGGGATCTGCGACGGACACGTATCCGTACCTAAAACAGCCGTAGCAAATTTTTGCGACAGATTCAACCATCCGTCGCAAATTAACGACGGACAAATCCGTCGCAAAATCGGCGGGTCAGATCCGGCCGGGTCAAGAATTTGCGACGGACAGTAGTCCATCGCAAACTTTTCGGGTCAGACCCAATCGGGTCAACAACATTTGCGACGGCTAAATTCCGTCGCAAATGTTTTTATATATTTTTTATACTTTTTTGTGTTATAATTTGCGACGGGCTATTTTCCGTCGCAAAATTAAATATTTGCGACGGAATATGGCCGTCGCAAATTACCGAGCCTATACAAAAAAAAAAGTGGCTCGCGTGGTTCGAGCCCGGGCACCCGAGGCGGCCGGGGCGGGCGCGGACCACTGGGCCACTCGGCCCATTGCTTAATATATGCGGCCCACCTTCTATATTAGTCTTATTAGGCCTTGAACAATTAATCCATTTTTGCGTCCAAGGGGAATCGAACACGGGACCTCTTGTGCAAGAGGAGGGGGCGCGCGCCACTAGGGCACAAGCTACTTTCGTTTATTTTTATGCAATTAATTGTATATGTATTCAAATTAAGTCATTTTTTTTATAATTCACCAAATTAATTTCTTTTCGTATCTAAGTTGTTTATTAAAATATTTTGCCCAACTCTTTTTTTTATTTTGTAAAATTATTTATTTCGACTCCCGCTTAAATTTATAATTCGTTCATTTGTACGCAATTAATTGTATATGTATCCAATTGACTCATTTTTTTTCTACAATTCACCAAATTAATTCATTTTCGTTTCTAACTTGTTTTTATAAATATTGGGGCCATTTAATTTTTATTATTTCTGTAAAACTATTTATTTCGACTCCCGCTTAAATTTATAATTCGTTCATTTGTACGCAATTAATTGTATATGTATCCAAATTGACTCATTTTTTTTTTCTACAATTCACCAAATTAATTCATTTTCGTTTCTAACTTGTTTTTATAAATATTGGGGCCATTTAATTTTTATTATTTCTGTAAAACTATTTATTTTGACTCCCGCTTAAATTTATAATTCGTTCATTTGTACGCAATTAATTGTATATGTATCCAAATTGACTCATTTTTTTTCTACAATTCACCAAATTAATTCATTTTCGTTTCTAACTTGTTTTTATAAATATTGGGGCCATTTAATTTTTATTATTTCTGTAAAACTATTTATTTCGACTCCCGCTTAAATTTATAATTCGTTCATTTGTACGCAATTAATTGTATATGTATCCAAATTGACTCATTTTTTTTTCTACAATTCACCAAATTAATTCATTTTCGTTTCTAACTTGTTTTTATAAATATTGGGGCCATTTAATTTTTATTATTTCTGTAAAACTATTTATTTCGACTCCCGCTTAAATTTATAATTCGTTCATTTGTACGCAATTAATTGTATATGTATCCAAATTGACTCATTTTTTTTTTCTACAATTCACCAAATTAATTCATTTTCGTTTCTAACTTGTTTTTATAAATATTGGGGCCATTTAATTTTTATTATTTCTGTAAAACTATTTATTTCGACTCCCGCTTAAATTTATAATTCGTTCATTTGTACGCAATTAATTGTATATGTATCCAAATTGACTCATTTTTTTCTACAATTCACCAAATTAATTCATTTTCGTTTCTAACTTGTTTTTATAAATATTGGGGCCATTTAATTTTTATTATTTCTGTAAAACTATTTATTTCGACTCCCGCTTAAATTTATAATTCGTTCATTTGTACGCAATTAATTGTATATGTATCCAAATTGACTCATTTTTTTTCTACAATTCACCAAATTAATTCATTTTCGTTTCTAACTTGTTTTTATAAATATTGGGGCCATTTAATTTTTATTATTTCTGTAAAACTATTTATTTCGACTCCCGCTTAAATTTATAATTCGTTCATTTGCTTAAATTTTTTTTTCATAATTCACCAAATTAATTCATTTTCGTTTTTCACTTGTTTTTATAAATGTTGTGTCCATTAAATAAAAGTAAATTCAAACTAATAAATTCACAAAATTATAAATTAAAGTAACAATTCAAAAATTAAATTAAAGTAACAATTCAAACTAAAAAAAATTGTACTTCATAGTTATTAAAAATCAAAATTTTTTAACAATCGGAATTAAATCCGTCTTCCTCTTCATCCTGCCCCAGGTTAACAATCAGCGACATCGATGGCTGGGTCGGCGGGATCGGCGGCATCGATGGCTGGGTCGGCGGGATCGGCGGCATCGGTGGCGCAGGCATTTGCGCTCGTGGCATTGAATCAGAGGCGAATATTTGCCACCACGCCTGCATGGCGGCTGTATACTCCTGCACCTCGACCCGATACTGCTCCATCTCGGTTGTATACCGGTCGTGCGCCTCTCGCTGCTGCCTCTCATACTCTTCCTTCTCTCGCTGCTGCCTCTGCATGTTCTTCATCTGCTCCACCACCGTGGCAAGCTGCCTCTCGACCTCACTGGGATGAGAGTCGATGGAAGACTGAGAGGAGGATGAGCCTGAGCCACGAGGTCGGAAAAAGTTCTTTTCGAAGCTGCCCAATCCAGCGAACCGCCCCTTTTTAGCCTTGACGTTCTTGAAGTACAATTCATTTTGAACGTCAACAGAAGGCTGTGTGGGGGGCATCGACCCCGACCCCGACCCCTCTGCCGTTTCCTCAGGCTGAGGCTGAGAGGCAAGATTCTCGAGCATCTTTCTCTGCAAATTAATTATACAAAAAATTAAATAAATTGAACACAAAATATAAAAAATACTTTTAATATTAAAAATTTAAATAATACTATTAATATTGAAATAATACTTACGTGGATCTCGGTGGTACGGCCGTAGGTAGACTTCCCAGTCTCCTCGACGAATGGGTGGGCGAGCTGCAATCTCTCAAAATGAGAGGGCTAGCGTCCTTGCTCCGCCGCCTAATTAGAAAAAAAGATAGTAAAAATTAACAACACTCATAAAAATTAGGAAAAAAATAATAAATTCAAAAACTACAAAATTGAAGACGAAACTTACAAATCTCAACCCGTGCTCATAAATGGACCGAGAACCGGCCCGATGTCTTGCCATCCCTTCTCCATCAGGGTCACTACGCCGATTCGCCTTGTTTTTCGCCGACTTCTCTTGGAATTCAGGGGAATCCCAGTAGCGGAGGAATTGGTCCCAAATCGACCGTCTTTCACTGTCAAGCCCCAAGTCGGTGGCCTCTCCCTTCTTGTACCACTTCTCCCTCATTCTGTAAAGGAGGTCTCTGTACCTTTCCTTTCCATATTTATCGAAATTCCTCCACATCTGGTCATCGTGCTCCGGTGCCCATACACATTCTTTCTGCAATTACAATTTAAATGTAAATATATGTTTATATATTTGATATTAATAAACGGTGAATTAATAAATTAAATTAATACCTTAAACTCCTTGAAGTATGTCTTTTTTCTTGCATCGGACACTAACCTCCAACTGTAAGCGGTGGGCTCGAATCCACCGCGAAGGATGGTGTTGATGACCTTTTAGTAATCAAGATGATTAGTGGCTGTTTTCCCTAGTTAAGATCACCAAACAAGATCAAGAAATCATGAAATTTGGCTAAGTAATGCTCAAGGAATAATTTTGCAAGAGTTTAGCTATATTATTGAATTGTTCTCCTCTTTTTCATGTACATGAAGGGAGTATTTATAGACATACAAAGTGGCCATGTGTCACCATCTTGGTGGCTTAACCATTGGATCTTTGCCAAGTGTTAGGACACTTGTACAACATCTACACTATTGCTCATTGGATGGGTGCCAAGTGTTAGGACACTTGGACTATATCTAAGCTAGTGACTCTTGGAATTCCCCATGTTGTACTTGGTCTTTGGCATTATTGAGATGCTCTCGACAGTGACCGGCTGCTCGTTTGTACGTCTTCTTTGGATGTGATCCTTTGCGTTCTGAGTTGTTCGCTCCTCGCTTGGGCTTACTTTACAATGTTGCTCGCTTAAATACGAATCTGTTCGCCCAAATTGATCTTGGCTTGAGTTGCTTGCACATCTGTTCTTTGCAAGGCTGCTCGCTACAATCCTGCTTGCCGCATTAGTACTTTTTTACAAAACTGTTCGCTCAACGAAACTGCTAGCTCCTTTCATTTACTATCCTGTTACCAAGTCTAATAATCTCTTTTGTTTATTGATTACTTACTTGTTCGCCACCCAACAATTGCCCCCTAGCTTGGTCTCGCATTGGGCATGGATTGATCAATTGAGACCAAGCTATAATCTCTTTGAAAATTGGGCGAGCAAGAATGGAACATGGATGTTTATATGGGCGAGCATCTGAGCAGTTGGGCGAACAGACGAGCATGAGAGCTCACGCGCGCGACCAGTAGCGAACGCCCTTTCGTGTCACGACGGTTGAATTCCCGAGGCACGAAATACGAGGCATCGCGTCAGTCACGCGCGACCCCCAATTTGCCCATAGGGGCCTACAGAATTTTGGGGAAATTGCATTTTCGCCCCAGCCTCATCCTTATAAATAGGCGTCGACTTCTTCTTCTTTCTTCTTTCTGAATTTCTTAAATTTTCGCCATTGATAAACGCTTCGAAGCTTTCTTTCTTTGCAATTCTTGTACCTGATTCTCCTCTTGTGTCACTTTGATCTTCGTTTTCAAAGGTAATTCGTCTCGCATTTCCTTTTCTTCTTCTAATTTCGTGAACTTTTTCTTTTTTCTGTATTTTCTTTACTCATCACTGTTACTCCGGCCGTGAACCGCCATTGCGCCGCCGTCCCGTAGTAACGTCACCACCGTGATTCTGACATTGGTCCCATCGTACTTAAAACCTTTCCAAAATTAGCCAAAATTCTTCCTTGCTATTTCGAATGGAGTTTTCCCCCTCAAGTTCTTCTCAATCCGGACCCGGACGAAACCCGGAAAAAAGACCCGTAGATCAGTCTTCTCCGCGCAGATCTGTTTGCCAAGCGTTGGCGAACAATCCGCGCACGTTATTAGTGGATGAAGGCACGGACTCAGACGTGAGCTCCGTTGTTTGCTCGATAGAGATGTTCGCCGCTGACCGCTCTGGCGATCAAGAAGAGATTCACTCTCTTGCTCGTGAATCTGAAACATCTTCTGACCTTGGAGAAGATTCTACAGCAGTGGCCGCGGAGATAGAGGGTTCAATTGACCTTGAGGGCGATCAAGCTGACAATGCTGGCGAGCAGCGAGGTGGCGAGCAGGAAGGTCACACGCTCACTTGGGAGTTTTTAAGGGAAATCAATTTTCCTCTTTCTCAAACTACACCTGAATCTCGAATCCCGGAAGGAGTTGTTCGTGACAACGAGTGGGCGGACTACTCTGCTCGCTACTCGAAGACTTTTGTCCCCACATCGAGGGTAATTATGAAGGCTCAGGATGGGGACTATGCAGCGAGCAAGGTTGCCAGTGTTGTTATTGAGGATGATCTGGCGAGCATCCGTGAAACGTACAAAATCCCCTACGATATTTTCATGTATGTGCCGAAGAAAGGAGAGACTGTTGATCGCCCCCCTCCTGGCTGCACGGCGATCAACTTGGATGTGTTGAACACGGGTTTCCCACTCCCCGTTCATCCGCTCATTGGTCGGTTCTTGCTCGACATGAATCTGGCGATCACTCAAATCACCCCAAACGGTTGGAGTACTCTTCTAGCCTTCATGACACTTTTTGGTCTTGAGGGTTACAAAAATAAAATAACAACCGCGGAGCTTCTTTATGCTTTAACTATCTCCGAGGACGGTGCTGGTTGGTATTACGCTAAGGCGAAGACCGGATTGAAACTTGTTGAAGGTGTTCCCAATAAGATTAAGGGTTGGCATTGCCAATTCCTTTTTATTGGTGGAGATTGGCGAGCAACTGAGGGATTCGCTGGCGGGCAGGCGCGCATCATATCGCCTGAAGGCTTTGGAAACATCAAACGTAGGGCTAATTTTATCTTGCTAATTCATAAGTAGGACTAATTTTAATCCTTTCCGTTGTTTTGCAGGTCCGAGAAATTTGAAGTGGGAGCATCCCAATATCAGCGACGAATTTCTCTTCACCTTAGCCATTATCTCTCTTCGCGACGTTGCTAGTCGCGACATACACCATCTCTCGAAGGCTCATTGTCGCAAACTTGCTGGTTTGGTTACGAGTCCTCACCATCTTGAAGCTCAAGCCGCCGTCCCAGAAGGTAACTTTTTTATTCTTGCTCGCCAATCATTCTTGCTCGCTAATCATTCTTGCTCGCCTGACCCTTGTCTCTTTCTTGTTAGATCAACGAGTCACCGTTGCCATCCCGGCTGTGCCCGAGTCATATTACTTGCTCGCCAGACGAGTAAAGCAAATGGCCGACGCTTCAAGAAGGAAGATGGACCCTCCCCTTGCCATCATGCGCCTCCGGGCAGGGGAGAACCCCACTGGTCGCCCAGCCGCCGGAGCTGGTTGCCGCAAGCCTGCGGCCAAAACTACCTCCTCTCCACGGGATGTGAGAAAGGAGAAGGAAAGGGAAAGGGAGAGAAGGAAAGAACCGCGAGGTGACGATGCTCGTGGCAGTCGCGGTGATGATCGCGCCTTGAAGCGATCAAAGACTGCTGGAGAAGCGAGCAACATTGCTCCAAGATCCCCTACTTCGAAATCTACCTCGATGGAGGTAGTGGACGAACAGCAGGTGGTCGCCAGTTTGGTGGCGACCAAGACAGGGGACAATCCCATGGACACTTCTTACTTGGGTTGGGATTCGGTGAAAATCAAGGAGTAAGTTAATCGTCCCTGACTTTCTTATTGTTCGCCGCTTAGTTCCATGTTGCTCGCTCACTAACATTTGTTTTTGTTCGTCAGGTATAACCCAACACTCTACCCCGGCCGAGGGACAACACTCCACCACCTCTCTGTGGTTAAAAATGCCCCCTCCTCGCTCCGTGACATCCCGGATCTCCCTGTTCGCCGGGCTACTGAGATGGTCTCAAGGGCTTGGACGAAATCGGTGAACACCCTTGTTGGTGGCCAATCCGCCAGCGATAATGTTCGCCTGGTGGCGTACAATGCTAGCCACCAGTTGGTCCAGTCTCAGATGCTGCTCGACCAGGTCCTGGATCTTGAGCGAACAAACCGCGACTTGGGCCGTCGCGTGGAGAAGATGGATGAAGAGAGAGTCTCTGCCATCAAAGAGTGCAAGGCCGAGCATGCTAAGGAGCTGGCCTTGATGGAGAGTAAAATGGAGGCCTCCTTGGCCGGCGAGCAGAGTGCCTTGGACAAGGCTCAAAAGATGATGTTGGAGGTTCAAACTTCAGATCTGAGAGCCGAAAGGGCTAAAAAGGAGCGAGCAGACTTAGCTGCTCGCCTGCTAGTTGCCGAGGAGCACATCAAAAGATTGGAGGAAGAGCGTAAAAACATGATTGACTATGAAGTCCACGAGCAGGAGGTGTTGGATAAGACCAACTTTGGGTACATTTGTGCCTTTGCCGAATGTTTGAGGTCCGTCCACTTCGCCCACGATCATAATCAAGATATTCGTGGCGCGGTGAAGACGGATTTCATCGAGTACGTGAAGAACTACCCTCCTGCTCCTGGTTCAACTTTGTTCGTCTCTGACTTAGCCGACCTTGGCTTCCCTCTAGATGTATTTGGCGAGGAGGTTGACATCGCTGCCCCTACTTATGGCGGCCAGCCTGACCCTGCTCCAGCGACGACCAGCGCGGCGGCCACTGATGAGGTCTTTGAAGGGTTGGCGTCTCTTCCTCTAACTCCACTAGATGGGGCTGGCACAAGTGCCCTAGGCGAGCAGCCGGGTGCCCAGGCGACCAGAACTGCAGATGCTCCTCCTCCGCCTCCCTCTTGAAGACTTAGTTTTTTATTTACAATAGGATGTACACTCTTTCTGTATTTCTTATTCCTATTGTAAACATCTTTTGACTTGAAAGAAATGAAAATTTTTGCTCATCTACAAATTTGTGCCTCTTTGTTTGTCTTACTTAATTGCTCGCCTCTTTCTTTTGCTTATGACTTAGTTTCTAAGTGTTCCTTTTTTCTTAAGGTAAACACTTAGTCAAATTTTAAGTTGGTCACTTGGTTCTTATAGAACTTGACCTTTAGTTGTTTGGGCCATTTTGGTCGCTTGTGGACTTGGCCTTGCATTAATGTGGGCTATTGGTCCGTTATGGACAGCCTTGTTTTTGCTTTTAATAAGCTCTTATGTTCGTCTTATACCAGACTTGCATCTTGCGAATTTTTTGGGCGAGCAACTAAGTAGTTTGGACTTAAGGCTCAAAATCTAAAAGAAAGCAAGACAAAAGATAAATGCAATTCTGCTCGCTTAATAAGGTAAATGCAAATCTGCTCGCTTATAAACTTGCGCAAAAATTTCAAAAATTACAAAGGATCTATTTACAAACTTTCTAAGACTTACAGGACTTCATTGGTAGTACTTCTTGAGTAAAGTTGTATTCCAGGAGTATTGGGACGACTTGCCTTCCATGTCTTCAAGGTCGTATGTGCCGTTGTGCCACTTATTCGTCACCTTGTATGGGCCCTCCCAAGTCGGGCCGAATACTCCTGGTGGTATTAAAACTTTTCGGAGTACCAAGTCCCCAATTTCGAATTCTCTTGCTTTTACTTGAGAATTGTAGTACTTTGCTGCTCTTCTTTTGTAAATTGCATTTTTTAATTCTGTTGTTATTCTTTTTTCTTCAAGCAAGTCCAACTCTGCTGCCATTGCGGAGTTGTTTGTCTCTTCGTCGAACGCAGCTGTTCGTTTTGTTGGGACTTTTAGCTCAATCGGTATTACTGCTTCTGTCCCGAATGCCGTTGTGAACGGTGTTTCGCCTGTGCTTGTTCTGTGGGATACTCGGTATGCCCACAACACCTCTGGTAGATCTTCTGACCACTTCCCTTGCTTGTCAACCAAACGAATCTTCAGTATATGCTTGATTATTTTATTCACTGCTTCTACTTGACCGTTCGATTGGAGGTGGTACGGTGTCGAGAAATGTTTCCTTATTCCCCATTTTTCGCAAAAATCTCTGATCTCTTTTCCCTCAAACTGTCTCCCGTTGTCCGTCACTATCGCCTGAGGGACCCCGAAACGACAAACAATATTTTTCCATATAAAGTTGATCATTTTCTCCTGTGTGATCCGCCCGAGTGCTTCTGCTTCTGCCCATTTCGTGTAGTAGTCAACAGCCACCACCGCGAATCGAACATTTCCTTGTCCCGGTGGAAAAGGCCCAATGAGGTCAATTCCCCATTTCGCAAACGGCCATGGACTATTGACTGAAATCAGTTCGTGTGGGGGTTTGTGAATGTTTGGGGCAAACAGTTGACATCTATGACAAGTTCGGGCAATCTTGATCGCATCTTGGAGGAGGGTTGGCCAGTAATATCCTTACCTTATTGTTTTATATGCCAAGGCCCGTCCTCCGGCATGATTTCCGCATACACCCTCATGGATCTCTTTCAGCACTGCTTGTCCTTGCCCCCTAGCCAAGCATTTCAGAAGTGGGAGCAAAATTCCTCTCTTGTACAACTGTCCGTCCATCATGGTGTATCTTGCTGCTCTTTTAACCAACTTGTTAGCTTCAAACGGGTTGTCTGGCTTTTTATCGTTTTGCAAATACTCAACGATTGGTATTCTCCAGTCGTCTTCTTTGAAATCTTCGTCGATCTGATAGATTTTGTAATCTTCGGTTGACGGTTTGGACATTCTTGTTAGCGTCACTTCCGACAATTCTGCTGGTCCGGTACTGGTTGCTAGCCTGGCTAATGCATCTGCTTGAGCATTATTATCTCTCGGTATCTGTTCAATGTATATTTGTTCGAACAAGGAAGCCAAGTGAGCAACAATTTTTTGATACAAAGTCATGTCTTCATCTCTTGCTTCATATTCTCCTCGGACCTGGTTGACGATCAATTGCGAATCTCCAAAGATTTGCAACCTTCGTACTCCAACTGCTAATGCTAGGCGTAACCCAACGATCACAGCTTCGTACTCTGCTTCGTTGTTCGTCGCCATGAACTCGAATCGAACAGCTGAAGTAAAAACTTGCCTATCTGGGCTTATCAAGACTATACCTGCCCCCGATGTTGTATTAGTTGATGATCCGTCAACATACATGTGCCAGGGATGGCTATGTCCTCTCGTTGGATCTTGGGGGAAAGTCAGTTCGACTATAAAGTCTGCTAAGGCTTGCCCCTTGATCGCTGTTCGAGGAGCATATGAAATCCCGAACTGACTGATTTCCAAGTACCACTTTAGGAGCCGACCAGCCGCATTAGGTCTGTGCAGTATTTGCTTGAGCGGGAACGTTGTCAACACTTCCACCTGGTGGTCGAAAAAATATGGACGAAGTTTCATGACGCTCATCACCAGCGCATATGCTAGCTTTTCTGTTGGTGAATATTTGAGTTCTGCTTCGTGCAAGGCATGACTTACATAGTAAATGGGCAGGTGGAATTTTCCTTCTGCTCGAACGAGCACTGAACTGATTGCTACCTCTGAAGCCGCCAAGTACAAGTATAACTTTTCCCCTGGGATTGGCTTGGCAAGAATTTTTGTATCACTGAGGTACTCTTTCAGCTGCTCGAACGCTTGTTGACAGGCGTCTGTCCATTGAAATTTCCCTTCTTGATTGCTTCGAAGAATGGTCTGCACTTATCTCCGGATCTTGAAACGAACCTGTTCAGAGCTGCTAGGCATCCGGTTAGCCGTTGGACTTCTTTAACTGATCTGGGTGGTTGCATCTCCATGATCGCTTTCACTTTTACGGGATTTGCTTCAATTCCACGCTGACTAACCAGATGTCCCAAGAATTTCCCAGAATGGACTCCGAAACTGCTTTTCTTGGGATTCAGCTTCATATTGTAGGTCCGAAGTATCTCAAATGTTTGAGCCAGGTGCTGTAAGTGATCTTCCTTTTTTGAGCTCTTGACAACGATGTCATCCACATATACCTCCATCGTCTTCCCAATGTGATCATCAAACATCTTGTTAACCAGTCTCTGATATGTAGCTCCAGCGTTGATTAGCCCAAATGGCATTCTCTTCCAGCATAGCAAGTTTTTGTTGGTGTAGAACGCTGTGTGCTCTTGATCATCGGGATGCATCGCGATTTGATGGTATCCTGCGAATGCATCCATGAACGTTAGCAGCTCATGTCCAGCGGTGTTATCAACTAGCATGTCAATATGAGGCAACAGGAAGTTGTCTTTTGGGCAAGCGGCGTTAAGATCTGTGAAGTCGATGCAAAGTCTCCATGCTCCAGTCGCTTTTCTAACCAACACTGGATTCGCCACCCATTGCGTGCATAACGCTTGTTTGATTAGGTCGTTATCCAGCAGCTTTTTAACCTCCACGTCAAACGCCTCGTATTTATCGGGCCCAAATTTTCTCCTTTTCTGATGAACTGGCTTTTTCCTCGGGTCGATATTGAGTCTGTGGCAGGCATGTTCGGGGCTGATGCCCATCATGTCTGCGTGCGACCATGCGAACACATCGAGGTTTGCTTTAAGAAACTCAATCATGTTGGTCCTGTACGGCTCTGGTAGCTCGGACCCTATGAAGAGTTCTAAGCCCTCTTGGTTCGGGTCGACTCTTACAGTTTCCAACTCTTCAACCGGGGTAGCCCTTCGTTTCTGGCCTTTCCATCTGGGGTCAATAATGGGCCCTTCTGCCTTTGGCTCATCTTCGGTCTCCATCGGTTCTGCTCCCAGCCGTGGCTCGATATCCTCTTCATCAAAGTCCGCTGGGCGAGCAGCTTCTCTATCTCTTGTTTGGACAACCTGCTCGTCCTCGCATTTCTGCTCGTCTTCGCCCAACTATGCGCCTACACACAACTGCTCGTCAATGCGCGGTTGTTCGTTTGCGCACAATTGCTCGCCGATGCGCGGCTGTTCGTCTGTGCAAAGCTGTTCGTCGACTTCCATTATTTCAGTGTCGATAGAAGTCATGGCCTCGCTATCGTCTCCGTCCTTGTTTGAGCACCTGTCTGTCATGTTGACTTGATGATCCTGCAACTGTATCTGCAAAAGACACGCACGAGCCTTCTTCTGGTCTCCTTTGACTGTACCTGCACCCTTCTTTGTTGGGAATTTTAAACAATAATAGTACGTTGAAACAGCTGCTTTAAATTCATGTAAGAAAGGACGGTCGAGGAACCCGTTATAGGTGGACTGTTGGTCTACAACCAGGAAGTCTACCATTCTATTCATTTTCCTCTCCGGGTCCTCGACCGATACAAGCTCAACTGCCAACGTAACCATTCCTAGCGGGGTGGTCACAGCATTCCCGAATCCTACAATCTTGTGATCACAGTCTTTGATGTACTCAGCGCAATCTCCTAGCTGGTCCACCGTGCTCTTGAACAGGATGTTCGTATAGGAACCAGTATCGACAAGTAGAAGGTGCACTTTTGTCCCCATAATATTGGCACAAATGACCAACGAGTCATTGTGGGGAGTAAGTACTCCGTCTAAGTCTTTTTCTGAGAAAGTCAGGTCCCCCGTTCGTTTGGTCGATGGATTCGCGCCTACTTCCATCACTTGATCCACTGCTCTCAGTTCCGCCTTCCTTTTTCTTTTTGACATAGGTGGTCTCCCATCAGAACAACCATCTACTGGTCCAGTGGGTTCCAACATTAGGATTTTCGGAATATGCCTTGCTGGGGCTGCTGGGACCTTCCTTCCTCTCTTACCTGCTTTGCTTGGTTGGTCATCACTGTCCCCGTCATCCGAACAGGACGGTTCTGGTGCCCTTGGCCTTTTACCTGGTTCCCTCTTCACGAATTTGGACAGCTTTCCTTCCTCATAGAACCTCCACAACTGCTTCAACAGATCTCGGCACTCGCTCGTGAAGTGGCCAATGTTCTGATGATAGGCACAGTATTTGTTCGGGTTCAGTTTTCCTCTCTCTTGCCTTATCCTCCGTGGCTCAGACAACATTTCCCTGTCTTTAACGTTGTTGTACACAGCGTCCACGGACATAGTAAGGACTTGACTCAACTTTTCTTTCAACTCAGCTCCATCATTGAATGACTTCATGTTCTTCGGAGCTTTGTAATCGCTTCCTCCCGACTTCTTGCTAAACTTCTTTGGATCGGCTTTGTCTCCCATCTCTCGGTGTAGGGCCTCCTGCATTGAAACATGAATTCCCGCTTTGTGTCTGAACTCTGTGTATGTTTTCGGGCAAGTCAGATGCATTTCCTTCCACAAATCAGTTCCTTTCTTTAAACCAGCCATCACTGCCACAATCTTCGTGTCCTCACTCACCACCTCGCCCTCCAGTAAGACTTTATCAAATCTTTCCAGAAATTGCTTGTCAGACTCCTCGTCTCCCTGCCTAATATCTGCTAGACGGTGTCTGTGGGTCAAGTAAGACCCGGTAGTTGAGAAGTGGGACATAAACTCTTTGCTTAGTTGGGCAAAAGAGTTGATGGAGCCAGGAGCCAATGATGAAAACCATCTGTGCGGGCCATCTCCCAGGGTGAGTGGAAAATTTCGGCATTGTGTGGCGTCGGTTGCCCCCATCGAAATCATAAAATCCGAATATTTTATCGCATGAATGCGGGGGTCCGACGTTCCCTCGTACAAATTGATGGCTGGGAACTGTATCTTCTTCTGGATTGGTGCATTGAGGACAGATGGAGATAACGGTGAAGAAGGGAGAATAGTCGATCCAACACCTCTCTGAGATTCCAACTGTCTCTGTAATTCCTCGATCGCCTTTCTCATTTCCTGCAATTCATTTGGGGGAGTTCTCCCGATGGAAGACTGTTCATCGTGATTGGGTTCAGTGACCTCTTCACGATGCAGTCCCTTGCCAACGGGACGTTTCTCCTGAGTCGTCTTCCTAGCGGCATTGCTAGCTCCATTTGGCCCTAGCCGGCCAAAAGCTGACCTCCTGATTCGGTCATGCACTGATGGGCGAGCAGGATGGTGTGATCGCTCCTCGTTCCTTCGGGATGGTTCCCTCCTATTTGCGTTCCTTGTACCTAGTCCCTCCAAAGCACTTGGTCGGGAAGTACTTTTGCTTGACTCATCTGCTCGACTTGGTGATGATTCCCCTCGACTTCCTAGACGCTCGCTTAATGGAGCTTTTCCTTTATTTCTACGGACTTCCTCGCTGTCAGCCTCGTCTCGACGTGCATCTTCTCTCAGTTTACTTCTTTGTTCGCCCGTACGCTCCTGCTCGCCTGCTCGTTTGGTCGCCACAGGTGCTCTTGATGGTCCTGCTGCTTGTCGATTTTGCAAGGATTGAAGGACAGCAATGGTTTTTACTAGTTCTTCGGGGTTTTGAGCAAGAGCTTCAACTTCAGGTGGAATCGTGTCAATAGTGACTTGTATATTCCTCTGCGAAGTTGCTCTCACTGTCCGTGCATGTCCTTCAGTAGACGAAACCCTAGTCCTCGGTTTACGACTTGGAGATATACTCGAATGTCGTTCTTCTTGCGATCTAACCATTTTGACTATCGAAATGTGGGTAAATGAGCAAATGGATGAGGTAATCTTGTTCTTGCAAACACCTTTTCCAAGGGTTACTAGCCTTGTGTGTGATTATGAAGGTTTGAAAACCCCAGTTCATGCACACATGCATTAAAACCCTTAAAGTGTTGTAAATCTTTGTCCTAAGGATGTGCACTCTTGTCTTCCGGCAGCCTCTTCCCGGATTCCGGCGAGATTATGCAGATTCCGGTGGTAGTCTTCAAACTTTCTTCAAATTTTACAAATCGAAGGTTCGAACCCTTCTTCTAGCGCCAATTGTTGATGACCTTTTAGTAATCAAGATGATTAGTGGCTGTTTTCCCTAGTTAAGATCACCAAACAAGATCAAGAAATCATGAAATTTGGCTAAGTAATGCTCAAGGAATAATTTTGCAAGAGTTTAGCTATATTATTGAATTGTTCTCCTCTTTTTCATGTACATGAAGGGAGTATTTATAGACATACAAAGTGGCCATGTGTCACCATCTTGGTGGCTTAACCATTGGATCTTTGCCAAGTGTTAGGACACTTGTACAACATCTACACTATTGCTCATTGGATGGGTGCCAAGTGTTAGGACACTTGGACTATATCTAAGCTAGTGACTCTTGGAATTCCCCATGTTGTACTTGGTCTTTGGCATTATTGAGATGCTCTCGACAGTGACCGGCTGCTCGCTTGTACGTCTTCTTTGGATGTGATCCTTTGCGTTCTGAGTTGTTCGCTCCTCGCTTGGGCTTACTTTACAATGTTGCTCGCTTAAATACGAATCTGTTCGCCCAAATTGATCTTGGCTTGAGTTGCTTGCACAACTGTTCTTTGCAAGGCTGCTCGCCACAATCCTGCTTGCCGCATTAGTACTTTTTTACAAAACTGTTCGCTCAACGAAACTGCTAGCTCATTTCATTTACTATCCTGTTACCAAGTCTAATAATCTCTTTTGTTTATTGATTACTTACTTGTTCGCCACCCAACAGATGGAGTCGGAAACCTGATTAGCAGCCTCATGACCTGGAATCCAACTGTAAAATTAAAATTTCAAAGTTAGTAAAATAATTAGGTTTTAATTAATAAAAAAATTGAGTATAAAATATTATCCCTTACATATGACCACATGGCTTAACAGGCATCCGTCCTTCAACAACCGGATGCTGGCGGGAGGAGGATGAGCCCTCAGCAGTCTGCTGTGAGGAGGAGGAGGAGCCCGCACCAGGCTGTGAAGAGGTCTCTGATAGAGACCTCGGCCTGAAAATAGGTGGAACCACGGGTCTTAGTGAGGGCCGTCGTCTCCTCCCTCCTCGTCCTCCTCGACTCGCCTCCTCATCCCTCGGAGGCTGCTGACTGTTGTTGCCACTGCCTTGTCCGCTCATCTATAACAAATTTCACGAATTATTCATTCAACTAAATTAAAATCAATCAACTAATAATATTATTTTATAAATTATATATTAAACTAAAATCAAACAACTAATATTATTTAAATTCAAACAACTAATATTATTTAAAATCAATTAACAACCTACTCAACTAAATTCATTCAACTAAATTAAAATCAATCATCAACTAATATTATTTTGTAAAATTATTAAACTTAAATCAAGCAACTAAAATTATTTTGTAATATTATTTAAACATGCTTAACAATTAAAAATTAACAAATTACTAAAACAATTCAACTAAAATCAAACAACTCAGCTAAAATCAATTCTAAACTTAACAAATTCAACTATTTCTAAACATGCTTTAAAATTAAATTAAAATTCGATCAACTAATTAAATTATAATTCAACTAATTCAACTAAAATCAATTCATTTCTAATATAATTCAAACAATTCAACTAATTCAATTCTAAACTTAACAAAAATTAAACATACTTTAAATTAAAATTCGATCAACTAATTAAATTATAATTCAACTAATTCAACTAAAATCAATTTATTTTTAATATAATTCAAACAATTCAACTAATTCAATTCTAAACTTAAAAAAAATTAAACATGCTTTAAATTAAAATTCGATCAACTAAAATCAATTCATTACTAATATAATTCAAATAATTCAACTAAAATCAATTCTCTAAACATGCTTTAAAATTAAATTTTAAACGGTAAAAATGAAGAAAACTTACGGTTTATTTGTAGAAGATGACGAAACGAGAACTCGGTGGGGACGGATTGGCTCTACAGCGACGGCACCCGACTTCTCCTTCCTTTTCCTCTCTTTTTCCTCTTCTTCTTCTTCTTTTCTCTCTTTCTCCGTCTGCAACACGGCGGGCCTGTATAAATAAGTGGAAAAAATTTGCGACGGACGCCTGTCCATCGCAAATTTTGCCCGTCAAACGCAAAACGACGCCGTTTCTTACTGATTTGCGATGGAAAAGCCGTCGCAAATCAGTCAACGCATCGTTTCCCGATAAGACGCGTAAAACGGCTCGAATTTGCGACGGACATTCCGTCGCAAATCAGTCAATGGGCCGTTTCCCGAGAGGTCGCGAATATAAATGTAAGCATTGCGACGGCTTTCGTCCGTCGCAATTACAAAGTTTAAAATTGCGACGGCTTCTTCCGTCGCAAATCAGTCAAACGGGTCGCTTCCCGAACGGTCACCTTTAAACGGGTATGTTTTGCGATGGAATTGACCGTCGCAAACTCAAAATTGAAATTTGCGACGACCTTTCCGTCGCAAATGTAGCCGGTTCAAGACCAAGTCGGTGGGCCCTAGATTTTGCGACGGCTTATCCGTCGCAAATTACTATCATTTGCGACGGACTTCCTAAGTCGTCGCAAATTTTCATTTTTTGCGACGACTTACAAAAATCCGTCGCAAATGATAGTAATTTGCGACGGATATTCTTGCCGTCGCAAAATTCCCATCGCTAAACTCCATCTTTTTTGTAGTGTAAGAATATTCTCCCACTGCACTCCTATGATTTGGATCCAACTATTATTCTTTTTCAAATAAGGTCTGTGTTATTAGTAAAATCTGATTAAATTTTATATTTTTTCGGTTTGTATTGCTGGTAACTTAAAGGAGATGTAACGACCTTTTTTTCATGGTTGAAAGATTTATCTTATTAGATATTTTTTTAAGTTATTTTTGCAAAATGTTGATATATATGAAATTTTGTAGGAGGGAATTAAAATATTCTGGAAAAGATATTATCACCAAAATAGTGTATTATGTTGGGTTTTAGAGGCACGAACACCATGTTCGGCGCAGCGGAAAATAACTATTCACCAACAACGAATCTGCATATGGTTGTATAACACAAAACAGAAAGGATAAATAACACCATATAAATCCTTACAACGATTTGTACGTGGAATCCTCAACTATGGTATCCACGCAACAACTATTCACCAACCCGCACCGACTTGCCAACGTTGAATCTCGAGACGAACTTGCTAGGAAAATTCGAGCTATAGATTTTATGGAGAAATTATATATCTTGTGTGTCTTTAGAATTCCTATAGGACACATATTTATAGAAATTAACTTGGCTTAATTCCTAAGCAAGATATCGGGTCTAGCCTGTAAATATAATCTCTATGGATTATATTTCCCTAGATATGTTACCACGAATAATATATTTACCATATCTATTATTCTTGTATAATAATATTCTAAATATTATTATTGGGATTTCATATTTAATTAAATCCAATTTAATTAAATATTAATAATAATTAATTCCAAATATAATTATTATTATATTCTCCATAAATCAAATATTATATCTAATATAATACTTAATCAACCAACTATAACTGGTGAACTGTCATTGCTTGTTGTGTGACCCATAGACCCTCGTATATCGAACGATTAGTCAAACTAGCGGTCTTAATTGAACCCTAGACAATAAACCAGACATTCTCAATATATGAGGTACGTTGCGAGGAAATCTGCAACTACCTATAATATTGTAGGCTATTGTGATGTCTTCCTTTCATTCGCGAATACCCAATTAAGTCTTGAACATGATGAAGTGTCTATTAAAATAACTTAATCATATTATCTCAAATCACTAATTGATCAAGTATATCACACTTAGCCACAAAGTCTAAGTTGATGCGCATCGGCCGACGACTTAGATCCAATTATGATGAGAAGATGAGTATTCTCTCTAAATCCACATTGAGGAATGAATCCTATTTTTGGCTCAACTACCACGCACATGCATTTCGTAATAAACCCAATTCATGCCATATCTACCTGTGGAAGGGTGCAAGCGTCGGTCATGGTCAAAGTTCATCACTCCGCACATGTCGTGCGTATTGACCTCAAGTCAGAGGAGTATCACATCGCTCCCACTAACCGAGACACCCGTAGACACATTATGTGGAATTACATCAAACGTTGTCTTGGATGGGTATACAAATACCCTCTAAGGTATTTGTGCATCCATTATGAGATACCTAATATCTCGTAGTAAGTGAGATCTTACTACACTCTCCCATAGAGTATAATGCAGATCGCACAGCAATCTCAATTGCATCATCAGTATCTCATTCTTGATGATCCTTGATCGGGGCTATTTGAGAATCATACTTAAGTCATTTGAGTTCTCACTTACTCAATGACAGTAGTGATTCATGGGAACACAAATAAGAATATATGCAAACAATCAAACACTATATTCTGATAAGTGCAACACCATACATTTTATATTATACCAACAATAATATTGAACCAAATCTGAATATTATCTTAGTATTATGTCCTTACAATGGATTGTCTCTAGGACACTAACACTAACATATTGTACAAATAATTTTTTTCACCAAATATAAAATCTTGCCTTCAATAATAGATTGTAATACAAAAATTTATTTTTGGATAAAATTATGAGGCAAAATAGACTATTAAATTTCAAAATACAGATATTCTTTTCTAGACTAGGATTTCGATTTTTCTTTTATATTATTTTTAACATACAAATATTAAAAGAATGTTGTAGTTTTTAAATAAGTAAAAAGTTGTTATATCTTATATAATTAATGTATATATTTTTTCTTAAAATATGTGGAATAACTTTTTTATGGATAGAAAATTATAGTGTTGGCAAAAAAAAAGGACACTAAGTTTCTTTACTAATAATTTAAGTATTATAACTTTAAAAATTATAGTATTACTCTAAAATACAATAAATCAGAATATATTTTAATCAATGGGAAACAAAATATTTACATAAAATATTATTTTAAATATTATATTAATGCAAGTATATCTTTTTTCACTGTTGAAAATAGTATATGATACCAAAAAAATCTTGACACGAAATATAATATCTTGCCTTCAATAATAGAATATAATACAAAAGTTTATTTTTGGATAAAATTATGCCGCCAAAATAGACTATTAAACTGTAAAGTATATATATTATTTTATAGACTAGGATTTTGATTTTTCTTTTATAATATTTTAACATAAAAATATTAAAATTTGTAAATGATAAATAAGAAGGCTGTTATATGTTATATAATTAATATATATATATATATATATATATATATATATATTATTTTTTTAATATGTGGAATAAGTTTTTATGGATAAAAAATTACAGTGTTGGCCAAAAAGAAAAAGAAAAAAAGACATTAAGTTTCTTTACTAGCAACTTAAGTATTATAACTTTAAAAAGTATTTTACTCTAAAATACAATAAATCTGAATATATTTTAATGAATGAAAACATAATATTTATGTATAATATGGAATAATATTTTAAACATTAAATTAATGTACGATTTAAATATTAAATTAATGCAATCATATCTTTTTTCATCGATTGGACAATTTTTTTTTATATATTTTTGGAATTTATTTTTGCCAAATATTGATAGATGTGAAATTTGTAGCAAGGAAATGAAATATTTTTGAAAATATATTGTCACCAGAATAACATATGATTGCCAAAAAATATTACCACCAAATATAATATCTTACCATTAATAATAGATTGTAACACAATTTTTTTTTTGATAAAATTATACCTACAAAATAGAATTTGAAACTGTAAAATATAGATATTGTTTTGTAGAGTAGGATTTTGATTTTTTTTTTTTAAAATTAATTTTTTTTATTTTACAAAATATCCGTATATGTGAAATGTCTAGGAGAGAAATTGAATTTTAAAACAATTATGATTGACGCATAAAGGTCAATTCTTATTGTTGAATTGTGCATATAAATATCAACATATTAATCAATTGTTCTCACACAAATATCTACACAATATTTTATGTTAATTATGACATCTTTTTTGTTAAATGTTACCTTTGGATTTGAAATATGTGATTCTATCTTTAGGGTTAAACTTTTACGCTCGATTGTTATTGTATCTTCATACCATGGGGAAAATTGGGTGTGCAAGTAAATATTAAGTAATATTGTTGTTATATTAATTTGAGATTGAATGTGTGAATTAGTTAATATTTTTCAATTTATTTATTTATTTATGTTTAGTATTTTTTTATTGTTTATTGAATTATTTTTATAATTTGAAATAATAATAACAATTTTTTTTTTTTTTTGCAGTTCGCGAAATTCATGGGGGAATGCACTAGTCATTCAATAAAGATCATCTATTCCATTTTGGCGTTTCATTACTTTCAATAGATAAGTATCATTAATTTTTATTTTTATTTTATCAGAAAAAAGTTTTATTACTTTCTAAAAGATGACATCAGGAATGCCTACAATTTTAAAATAATGCATAATTGTGGGTTTCATCCCCCAATGACTAAATTGGGTGAAGTAAGCCAATCTTTAAGACAAGAGTTATAGTAAATCACATTTTTCTGTAAAAGCCAACTCCAAATCCTTCTTATAATCTCTTATATCATTTTCTCCATGTTAATTTCACCACCTTCGAAAATCAGTTTATTTTTCGCCTTCCAAATTATCCAAATCACACACTCCCATACCACCACACCAATCGCTTTCTCTTTCTTTTTATTTCATAATCCTGAGAATAATAAAAATTGATTCACTACTCTTCCCAATGACTCTGTAGGAATTTCGATCCATGCCAAACAACTCTTCCAAATGTTCATCCGGTGAAAATATGCTATGTTGTCTCCTCATCCCACATAAAGCGTAGTTTATATCATTTCCTCCTCCTCCAATGATTCTTTTTCTCGCTAAGTTGATTCTTTTTGGCAATCTATCGTGAAAAATTCTCCACACCATCGCCGCCACCTTCAAAGGAGCAATTTGCTCCAAACAAGCTTGAATTATTTCCTCCTAATAGTGGTATTAATTAATATTAGTGGACTGAAATATATTGTGGCTCAATATTGAAATTCAGAAGCCCATTGGAGGTCCAATCTTAATTCTCCTAAAAGCCCCTCAAGTAGCCCAATAATAATAAGGTGATTAAAAAAAATTGTTGCCTAATTTTTTGAAAATAATAAATTAGGGGAGATAGATTTTCCTTGAATTTTGTTATGGAATGAAGATAAGTATTCTTGGAATACAAGATTATCTCATTAAATTCAAGAAATCTCCTACTTGAATATTTATTATGTAAATTTCAAAAAAATTGATAATTAGGAGGGATAAAAGATTTTGTTGATTTTCTTGAAAAAATATTATGGAAGATATGTATTATTGGAATACAATATTATCCCATAAATTCAAGAAGATCCAAATCTTGAATTATACTCTCCAGAATTTCGAAAATCATCCACAAAATAAGGAAGTTGGATTTTGTGGAATATTTTATTATGGAGAAAAGAATATATGAGATATATTCAAGATTTCTTGGAGATCAACAAAAGATTTTTTACATCTATTCCAAAGCCCATATTTTCGCCATGAATTTTTCATCCCCAGTACAGTTCCATGTGATGGGAAAAATTAGAAATTCACAAAGGTGGTGCAACATATTTTTTTCCAGTTTATTTAATTTATTCGTAAGCACTCCCCACCGGTGAACGAGTAAAGAGCTAAGGGAATATTTGAGAAGACTTTTGGGTTGATCGTTATACTGTCTCGTCTCTACTCAAAGGTTGTCACTCCGAGAGGTACGTAATCAAGAAACTCCTAAATATTCTGGTATAGGACTTTTATGTGAATCTAATTTATATGCATGAAATTATATGTTGTTGGTAAATTATTATTTGAATTAATTAGAGTTAATTCATGTTAGTAATAATTATATTTAAATTTATATTTAAATTTCATTCCAAATAGATCCGCGCAAAGATTTCCCCAAGGATTTCCCCAACACCTCATTCTACAATCTGGATTTTCTAGCAAGGATTTAACACTAAGCATATTATATCCAGATCTTGCTGCCCAACTATCACTTTCATTCTCTATTGACTTGCAATGATTCAATTTTTGTAAAAACTCATTAAAAATAGGTATTTCGCGATCAAATAAACCTCGTCACCAATTACACTTCCACCTCCACCCCTCCCCCTCCCAACTCCCCATCTCTCCATCTCCTTTATATTTTGGTCCTTATCTCTACTCAAGAAGAACAATCTCGAAAATTGACTCCTATGAGAAGACCCTCCCACCCAGATATCCACTATCTCTGAAGTTTTTTTTTAAGATCTTCAAGAAACCAATTTCCCTCATTACCTACATAAGTATTATTATTGATTATTTGTAATATCTTTTATTATACTTTTCAAAGATGAAACACTACTGTGAAACAAGAGATCCATGCTCCCTATAGTTTGCTATCATCCTTGAAATTTCTCTGCCTGCCAAGAATGACTTGCCTTGGCCCAGCAGTTATATTTCTAAAGTTTAGAAATATTAAATCTCATAAAACCTATCTTGTTCTCAATGAGTTAAAAAATTGTTCACATACCAACCTATTTTCCTGATAGTGATGAAAAGATATTTTATCAAAATTTTAATTTATTCTATGATAATGATGCTACAAAATAATTCTTTTAAGAATATTTAGTAATTAAAACAATAACTATTTCTATTAGGGGCCGTTTGGTTCACGGGATAGGATTGATTAGATATTGAATTAGATGGCATTGGATTAGATAAGATTATTTGAGGAGGAATGTGTGTTTGGATTGAATGATTAAGTGGGTTTAAATTGCAATATATCGTTTTTAAAGCATGAGACTATGGAGTCCCACCATTCCTAAGAGATTATTTAGTCCCTCATTTGATGGATTAAGTAGGTTTATGACTCGGGCCCCAATTTTATCCTGGGCCGTAAACCTGCGAACCAAACACAATATTGCATGGGATTGGGTGGGACTATAGGACTAAAACTTTAGTCCCACCTAATCCACCAAACCAAACAACCCCTTACAAAACAAAGTACAGATGTTGCAAACAACATTTACTCCTTCCAATCCAAAATATGTGATGTTTTAAATTTTGAGTGATTCTTGTGTGCACTCGAATGCATAACATGCACTTGAATTCTGAATTTAGTTTCAAATTAATTTTGACTTTTCAAAGCTCAATTTACCTAATAGACTTTTGAAAAGTCAAAATTGATTTAAAACTGGACTCAAAATATAAGTGTGTGCTATGCATTTGAATGTATAAAAGACTTTGTATTAATTTTTTTGTGAAATTAAGAATGAGTGTTTAATTATAAATACTAGCTACTAAACACGTGCGATGCACGACCATAATTGTACAATTAATTTATGGATACTCAATTTATATTATAATTTATTTAGGTTTAAGAGTGTTTATTAGTAATTATATTAAAATATTGGGTTAATTGCAAATAAAATCACAACTTTTTCGTAAATTACAATTTAAACTAAACTTTTGAATCTTTGCAAACAAAACTCCAACTTAACATTTTGTTGCAATTCTAACCAAAATGCAAATTTCAATCAACCCGAAAATGATGATAAATTACGCGTTGTCTAGAGCTGGCAAAACGGGCGGGCCGGGCTGGCCCGGCCCAGCCCGTCGAGCCAAACACTATTTGTGGGCCGGCCCATTTGCACATCGGGCCTGTAAAATCCCAGTCCAGTCCGGCCCAACCATAGCCCGCGGGCTAACGGGCTGGCCCGGCCCATTTCAACTTTTTTTTAATTTTTTTTTCTAATCTCAAAATAATGTTTGGTAGAGTTTTTTTTATTCCACGGTACTGAAAATTGAGGGCTTCATTTATAAAATTCATTATTATGGCATCAACTATTAAGTCAAATATATTAAAAAAAAAACTAAATATACAACACTAAATATCATTTAAATATCACTAAATATCATTTAAAAACTAAATATACAACACTATACCTTATTATGGCAGTATCAAGTCAAGTATATCCATATATTTGTAATTACAACACTGAATATCATTTAAAGAAATAACATTAATTATAATTTTTTAAAATAAAATAGATAAAAAAATAAATCAACCGGCCAAACGGGCCGGCCGGTGGCCCGTCGGGCTATCCCATTTGGCCCACCGGGCCAGTCGTGTCGGGCCAAAAATTGCCCGGTTTTTTTGGGCCTATATTTTTTGGGCCCAGTCCAGCCCATATGCCCGTCGGGCCCAAATTGCCGGCTCTAGCATTGTCACCGGAACCAATCTAAGCATATTAATACAATTAATTATTCATTGTCGGGTAAGTGAAACATCATTTCTGGACAATAAAAAATTTCTTTGTTGGTTCGAACTACAAACAACTGTTAAGTTGGGGTTTTGTTTGCCAAGATTCAAAAGTTTAGATTAGATTACAATTTGCAAAAAGGTTGTGATTTTATTTGCAATTAACCCTAAAATATTTTTCATTTCAAATAGATAATATTATTATTCATTCATTTGAAGGATTTTTTTTAGAGAAGGTAATGATTATGTCAAGAAACTTTTGTGAAGGCAAAGTATAATAAATATTACTATATTTTATTTATAAGATACAATTTTAATACTATTTGTAGTTGATCATATTATTTTTTTATGATTTACGCAGTAAAATTTTTGTTAAAACCTACGAATCCATATTAAACAAGATGTTAAAAAAAATCGAAAGGACTATATATTTCAAAATATTTCTCTTAGAATCACATTTTTTTCAATTTCTGATGAATATTCATCGTCAGTCACCACACATCAAAATATTCAAATTATTGCAAATGGTGATTCTCAAAACATCCACATATGACTAGTTATGACTGAAAATTGATTCCTTAAGAGTATGCCAATAGTAGCGAGCGATTGTCATTAACTCTTATTGATATTTCCTATGAGACAACTAATGTGAATTGTCTCTTCTGAAACTTGAACGGAAGTCTCGGGTCGAATGGAGCCAGTGAAAGTATAGGGCTCAACACCATCTCACCCAAATACTTCTGATTATGTTTGTACCTGCCAAAACACTGTCACCTAGTCTTATTAGAGTCAATCTAGTTCTGTTGCACAATCCTCTTGAATGATCTATATTTCTGAGTTACATAATTGAAGTCTCAACTTGCAAATTCAAATCATGATTTGACACACCATAACACTTTAAATTATTTTAGTGTAGGTGCAGGTATGTCTCTATCCTTCAAATAATTCAGGCCGTCCACAATATTCTTTAAATGTAATTTTGAACGAAACATTTGTAAAATTATCAATGGATTCTTTTCACTTATTTTTTTTCAATTAAAAAATAATAATTTATAAAGTCTTTTATTTCATATGTTACTCGTACATATTAATTTTTTAAGATTTATTTTTACAATATTGAGATAAATGCATGCATAAAAATAATTATGCAATTTAAGAATGTATACATTTCACATATATTTTTATAAATAAATAACTAACATTATTCTATATTCTCCAAATTTAATCTAGGCTTGAGGTTCGAAACCCTCAATTTCTATCAATTCCTGTGTTGGTCTGTCCATACAGTGTTTTGTTGTCTTCAATTGGAATGTAATGCTCATAATTATTCCGAATATAGAGGTAAATATATTGAAGAATATAGTGTTCATAGGGGATCTTACCATTTCCTTGTTTTGTAGACGACAAAGTGCATTAACTTATGCAGTTTTTTTGTATGTTAATTAATTAACTCAAATGTATCTCCCAAACTTATTCCAATATGATAGATATGCTCATATGTATTTGGTAATTTACTTAATAGAATATATTTATAATTTAATATATTAATTGTTGCAAAAACTTGTGTGAGATCTTCTCATGGCATGAAACATCCCAAATTAACACTCACCCATGTCAAAGTATTATGCATCAATGCCCAATTTATACATCATCCCAACGTCTTATGGTATGAGACATTCTCACACAAGACCTACTTTTAATTGTTATATGTCTACTATAACCTTTCTTCGAAGTAATTAATTTAGGACAAAGTATAGAGTGAAACTGGTTTATACATGAATCACTAAAGGGTATTAGTTATTTTCATTGAAGAGTATTAGTTGTATTTACTGAATAGTATTACTGATTTACACTAAATAGTCTTAGTTGTTCAGTGAAAATGAACTAAGACTCTTCAGTGTAAACCAATAATACTCTTCAGTAAAAATAACTAATACTCTTCAGTGAAAACAAATAATACCCTTCAGTGATTCATATATAAACCAATTTCACTCTATACATACTCTTAATCTAGATAATTTCTCTCTTCCACAAAAAATAAAGAGTATGTATAGAGCGAAATTGGTTTATACATAAACCACTTTGCAAAACTTTTTTGTATATCCATTAATACCATTCAATTGTTTAATGCTTATATATATTTGGTGGTTTGCCTGATATAATATATTGATATTAATTGTTATATGTCGTCTACTATAATCTACATTTAAAGTATTAGTTTAGATGATCTCTCTTCTACAATAAATTAAGAGTATGTATAGAGTGAAATTGGTTTATACATACACTACATTGCAATACTTTTTTTAGTATAACCACTAATACCATTTAGTTAAACATAATACTCTTCACACCCTTCAACTAATACCCTTCGGTGAAGATAAAAAAATACCTTCCTGAACTAATATTCTTCAGTGAAACAACTAATACTCTTCAGTGAAAACAGCTAATACCATTTAGTGAAAACAACTAATACACTTCAAATTGTTCATTTATGGACTATTTTCACTCTATATTTTGTCATCTAGATAAACTCTCTTCTACACAAAATTAAGAGATTTTTAGAGTGAAATTGGTTCATTCATAAACCACTTTGCAATACTTTTTAATATAACCACTAATACCCTTTAGTTAAACAAACAATACTCTGTGTACCCTTCAACTAATACCCTTCAATGATAACAACTAATACCCGCCAAAAGTAATACTTTTCAGTCGAAAACAACTATTACCTTTTAGTGAAAATAATTAATACGCTTCAAATGGTTCATGTATGAACCATTTTCATTCTATACTTTGCAAAAACTTAAAGAGTTGTCTTAATCTTTGTTTTTTCTTTTCACATTAACAAATATTTATTTTAATAACTTCTACAATTTTTTTTTTTTTACAAACTATATATCATATTATTATATACATTGATCATTCACAAAAATATTTAATACTATTATTTAAAATAATTGAAATATCTTTATACCACAAAATAAAGAGATTTATTATAATATATATTTTAAAGATATATTCAACATATTTTTATATTATTTCTCAATATTTGTTATAAGTTACATTTAAAAAATATATCCAATATATTTTTTAATTAATTATTTGTCAGTATATATAATAAAATATATTTCAAAGATATATACCAAATATTTAAAAAGATTTAAAACAAATATTACTCAATTTAACAATAATTTTAACAGAAAAATTCAATGGTTTCCGAATGTAGGCCATTAATACGCTTCAAATGGTTCATGTACGAACCATTTTCATTCTATACTTTGCAAAAACTTAAAGAGTTGTCTTAATCTTTTTTTTTCTTTTCACATTAACAAATATTTATTTTAATAACTTCTACAAAAAAGAAATTGTACAAACTATATATCAAATTATTTTTATACATTGATCATTCACAAAAATATTTAATACTATTATTTAAAATAATTGAAATATCTTTTATACCACAAAATAAAGAGATTTATCATAATATATATTTTAAAGATATATTCAACATATTTTTATATTATTTCTCAATATTTATTATAAATTTCATTCCAAAATTTATCCAATATATTTTGTAATTAATTATTTGTCAGTATATATAATAAAATATATTTCAAAGATATATACCAAATATTTAAAAAGATTTAAAACAAATATTACTCAATTTAGCAATAATTTTAACAGAAAAATTCAATGGTTTCCGAATGTAGGCCGATTAGTGTTATTATATATATAATAATAATATATATATAGTTGAAATATTTTTTATACTACAAAATACAGAGAGTTATGATAATATATTTCAAAGATATATACAATATATTTTTATATTATTTCTCAATTTAAAAAATATATCTAATATATTTTGTAAATAATTATTTGTCAATATTTGTAATAATAAAATATATTTTAAAGATATATATCAAATATTTAATACTCAATTTAGTAATAATATATATATACAATATATATATATATATATATATATATATATATATATATATATATATATATATCCTCATGACCTCATTAAAAAATGGAAGATGATTTACCATATGGAAAAAGGCAAGGTCATAATTATGAGAAATTTAGGGCTTGTTTGTTTTCAGCTTACAAAGTCCGGATGGGGGATGGGCCTCCCCCCGTCCCGGCCATTTTTCGGATTTGCACATCCCATCCCCCATCCAAATACACATCCATCCCTATTATACACCTACACCCCTATTTTCACATTACTCAATATATATCAAGTCAACTTTATCTTTTCACATTAAATATATATTTTATTAATCTCTATCTTCTACTTCATAATACACCATCAATTAAATTAGTATAATATTTATTTTAAATTATTTACAAAAAATTCAATGAAAACATATTAATATTAAATATCCATGAAATTAATTGCTATTTTCATTAATTATGCCTACCATATAAATAAATGCATCTTATAAAAAAAATTATTGAATATATATCCATTAAAATATTGGTTATTTATTTTATTTTATAATTCATTATTAGACACGAAAAATTAAAAATGAATAAAAATAATATTATGAATCTTAAAAAAAAAAGAGTAAAAATGATATTATGAATCTTTCTAAGACGGCAGACAAGTTAAAATGATTTTATAATTCATTATGAATCTTTTATTAATTCAATTGTTTTGTGTTTTAATTCAATTCAAATAATATAATAAATAATAATATTATTATTATTATATAATTATTATATATAATAATACATAATAATATTAATTATTTTATATTACAATTCAACACAATCATTCAATCATTACCTCTTTAATAAATAATAATATAATAATACATCATAATTATTGATTTGACATAAAGCCCCATCCACCCCTACTACATCCAACCCAAAACAAACAAAGAATTACTATTCACAGGATTTCGCCCATCCACTTTTTTTCTCCATCCGGATTTCCCCCATCCACCTCAAGACGAAAACAAACGTGACCTTAAGGATTGTGATAGGAGTAACGGGATTTTTTTTATAAAAATGGTCTAAAAACATCAAAATAATTTGAAATAAAAACATCACTCTAAAAATATTACTCCATCCGATTAAAAAAGAGTGATATTTTAACATCTGTTGTTGAAATTAAGAATTAGTGTTTGTTGATAAATATACCTCATAATTTAAAGAAAATTTTATCATATTCCTTAATTGTAGCTCCTAATAAATTTATTAAAGGTAAACTAAAATATGAGTAAGTTCTTCTTGGAGGATTGATTACGAGTATAATGAATAAATAAAATAAAAAAATAGTAAAACATTAAATATTTTAAAACAAGAAATCTACCTTTAAATGGCTAGGAGTATCAATCATATTGTAAATTTCTTTTTACATATCAATTACTTTCCCTTATAATTTGGCGTCAATGAAGGAAAACGATAAAACTTTATTTTTCCCTTATTATAATTATAAATATAAAATAATTTCCAATCTAATAAATTTTATATCGCTTTGGGAATTAACGTATTTAGACCATTTAAGTAAAATATATACTGAAAAAAACATTTGAAATGGAAAACTAACGGAGCAATAATTTATTTATTATATTTATTTATTTGTGCACGGAGTCAACAGTCCTACAAGGCCAGGTGTCAACTTTCCACCCATCCCCAATATTTAACCCATTTTTATCTCACAGAAAAAAAACTAACCCCCGACGCCTCGCATCTCAAGCGCGGACCCACACTCCAGAGGAAACAGTAAAAGTAAAAAAATTTCTTACTCTCCTCACTCTCTCTCTAGATTATAACCCCATCTCTCACAAACCCTAGCGCTACTCTTTTCCTCCTTTTAACCCATTTCTCCATCTCCCCAAATCCCAATCTTCATCTCTCTTCTGCCATGGCTTCCCGGAGGCTCATAGCCTCGTTTCTACGGTCCTCCGCCGCCCGCCGCCCCCGATCTCCATTCTGTTCATCTCCAAAGCCCAGTCCTCGCCCATCCCCGGCAGGCCATTTTCTCCACCGATTCGCAACTCACTACGCCACCGCTGCGCCCGCCGCATCGCCGCCGGCCTCCAAGCCGGCTCCTGGCGGTGGTGCCAGTGGCAAAATCACGGATGAGTTCACCGGTAAAGGCGCGATCGGTAAGGTGTGCCAGGTTATTGGTGCCGTCATCGACGTCAGGTTCGATGAGGGTTTGCCCCCGATCTTGACGGCCTTGGAGGTTTTGGATTTTCCGATCAGGCTTGTCCTGGAGGTGGCTTCTCACTTGGGTGAGAATGTAGTGAGATGTATCGCTATGGATGGGTCTGAGGGACTGGTTAGAGGCCAGCGCGTGCTCAACACCGGTTCACCTATTACTGTGAGTTTGAAGAATTGACCTATTTTTTTGCTATAAGTTTACTTAGATTTGGTAACGTTGACCTTTGTGTGATGACATTGGCTCTTGATTGGATTGTCTGGAAACTGGCTGAGCCTAGAATTTATGTAATTTGTGTTGGATCAATTTGTCCTGTTGTTTGATGCTCAGATCTGCTTATTTTTGTTCATTTCTCTATGCTTTGTACACGGATCCTGTTTATCTCGCCTCATGGAAGTTTTTATGTATCTGAGATTTAAGCTTGATCTTTTCAATGCAATAATATTTCTCGTAAATGTTCATTTTTTTTCTTTTTTAGCCTATTCGGTGTGATTAAGGTATTAGATGTTGTAGAACACTTGATTTTAGCTGAGGGTATGGTCTTAATTGTTCATATAGAGTTTGATTTGCTTCATAGATGTGCTTTTGTTTCCTTGGGACCTTTATTTTGGCTCTTGAAATGGACCATGTGTGCTCATTTTATTGAATTTGGAGGACGAGGTGGTTAGACCTGTGATATTCTGTTTGTCATTGCTTCTGATCACCTAAGATGTTCTATGTCAAATAGACTTGTTGATTATATAACAATAGAGTATTTGCATCTGACAGTAATTTATCATAGGTTCCCGTTGGTAGAGCCACTCTAGGCCGCATCATCAATGTCATTGGAGAGCCCATCGATGAGAAGGGCGAACTTAGTAAGTGACGCTGCCTTTCCATTAACAAACTATTATCTATAGTGACTTGAAAAAAAGATTGCAACTTTAATAACGTATGTGGTGATGCAGCGACCGAGCACTATTTACCCATTCACCGTGAAGCTCCTTCCTTTGTGGAGCAAGCTACAGAGCAAGAAATTCTGGTCACTGGTATCAAGGTATAGTGTAACTTGCCTTTTAGATGATCATGTTCACATGGATCAACTCTAGGATTATATGCTTACTTCCATGGAATTTCTTGTTAGATATTAATTTACTGTTTGTATTTTCCTTAAAAAAATAATAGGTTGTTGACCTTCTTGCACCTTACCAAAGGGGAGGAAAGATTGGACTCTTTGGTGGTGCTGGTGTTGGGAAGACTGTACTTATCATGGAACTGATCAACAATGTTGCAAAAGCTCATGGTCAGTTCTTGCTGTGATCTCGTATGTTTAGAGTTCCTTCTTGCTTAATGCAGAAAAATCATTGTTGTCTGTTATCTTTGCCAGGTGGTTTCTCTGTCTTTGCTGGTGTTGGAGAACGTACCCGTGAGGGTAATGACTTGTACAGAGAAATGATTGAAAGTGGTGTTATTAAGCTAGGTGACAAACAGGTCAGCATCTTGAATTTTGATAGTTGTTCTTATCCTGTTTGCTCTTACCCTTTGCCTTACTTTACTCTTTTCCCTTGTTCAGGCTGAGAGCAAATGCGCTCTAGTCTATGGTCAAATGAATGAGCCCCCGGGTGCTCGTGCCCGTGTTGGACTTACTGGATTGACTGTTGCTGAGCACTTCCGTGATGCAGAAGGACAGGATGTGCTTCTCTTCATTGATAACATTTTCCGTTTCACCCAAGTAGGTTTGCTTTTCACTACACTAAGCATTGGGTATTCTCTTCTTGTTTTACATGTTACTGATTTTACCTTTTGTTTGAAACTTTTGCAGGCCAACTCAGAGGTGTCTGCTTTGCTTGGACGTATTCCATCTGCCGTCGGATATCAGCCTACTTTGGCTACAGATCTTGGAGGTCTTCAAGAGCGTATTACTACAACCAAGAAGGGTTCTATTACATCTGTCCAGGCCATTTATGTGCCCGCTGATGACTTGACAGATCCCGCTCCTGCAACCACTTTTGCTCACTTGGATGCCACCACCGTGTTATCTCGATCGGTATGCATATTTTGGTTGAAGTTTCTGTATGATACATCACTGTTAACTGTGGTTTTGAGTTTGGTATTTGTTCTTACAGATTTCTGAGCTTGGAATTTATCCTGCTGTGGATCCTTTGGATTCAACATCTCGTATGCTTTCCCCTCACGTCTTGGGAGAGGACCATTACAGCACAGCCCGTGGTGTACAGAAAGTTCTTCAGAACTACAAGAATCTTCAAGATATTATTGCCATTTTGGGAATGGACGAGCTTAGTGAAGATGACAAATTGACTGTTGCACGTGCTCGTAAAATTCAAAGATTCTTCAGCCAGCCCTTCCATGTTGCAGAAGTTTTCACGGGAGCTCCTGGAAAGTATGTTGAGTTGAAGGAGAGTGTTACCAGTTTCCAGGTACAAATTATTACATATACGAATAGATTATCACAACATTAATTTTTTCTTTAAGTAAATTCTAGAATGTGACTCTGCTTCAGATGTTGCTCATCATAAAATGATTTGTGATTACCATTTTACGAGTTGAAACCCATGAGCTTACTTGAGACCTTCCAGATGAATCTTTGAAAAATTACACGTGCTCTCATATAAGCTGTAGATTTAGATTTATCAGTTAATGCACAGCCTATTTTCTTCTGCTCTTTTTTGCTGTCTGTTTCCATACCCTTGTGCATTCCTTGATGATTGTTTTGCAACAGGGAGTATTGGATGGAAAATACGATGACCTCTCAGAACAGTCATTTTACATGGTTGGAGGTATTGATGAAGTTATTGCCAAGGCTGAGAAGATTGCCAAAGAATCTGCTGCTTAGACGATGATTGCGCACAATTTTTTGGTGACTTCCTTTTTTTGTTTTACTCCGACAATCGCGAAAATAATTTAGTTCTTGAAAATGCTCAGGAGCATCAGAACTTTTATATATTTTGGAAACAGAATTTAGATCTCCCTTGTGTTTTGTATTTGCGGAAAAGTGAATTCATCTCTGGAGCTAAGAGGGCACTCCATGCCTACTGCCTAGCCCTCATCTGTCTCGTCGTTTGGCGTAATAACGAGGGTTAAGAAGGCAGGCTTGTATATTTTTGGTTGAATTTATTTGCTGAATATTGGATTCACTTGCTACCATGTTTTCCCATTTGAAAACTCGTAATTCCAGACAGAAGTGTGGTTTAATTTACCTCTTTTTGGCATGTTCTAATATTGTCTATGCTTTGAGAGATGTCGCGGACTAGTTTGTTTAACATCTCTTCATGCTTGCTTATGTGACTCTCTTTGCTAGTTATTCTCAAATAGATTGTTAGATCCTCTCATGGTGATGTGAAATATAATTTGGGAATGAACCATGGTTCATTTTAGATGTGGAATAATTACATCTAATATACTGTTGAATTGGTTACACTTGTGATTGAAGATGGACTGATTACATCTAAGCTATAGTTGTCACAATTGGTTACACTTATGATTAAATGAGTATGTTTTAAGGATTTAGTAAATGTGAATGTCCGTTTGTTTCGAATGTAAATGGTTCTAAAATGAACTTCCAATTATTATTTTTTCTTATAAAATGCTTGATCATATTGTTAGAGAAATTCTGAAGTGACAATTTGTAATAGGAGCTTTCCTTTGAAATTTGTACTCGATCTAATTTTACTAATTCTATTCTAATCCTATTATTTTTTGTCATATGAGAGAAAATATTATGAAATATTATTTATATTTTTTATATACCATTGTTTTATTTATAAATGAATCTTAGACGGAGGATTTTTTTTTTTTTTTTTAAGCAAATGCTACTGCATCACACAATGATAGATGTTTGGAGTTTTATAGAGACCAATAAAATATTTATCGTGAGTTTTCGATTTTACCTATAAGATTATAATTTTTTTGATATAACTTTATTTATTAAATTGAAAAATAAATCGGCTTAAATTGCAGTCATTATGATATTGTAAACCATTTACACACAAAAAATAAATCATAATTATTTTTGTGGGAAGAGGAAATAGATGATCTTTCCCCCAAATATAATGTTTTGAAAGGAACGGTCTTTTGCAACGCGAATTTTAGCGTCACTAATTTAATTCGTGTTACTTTCATAGTAAAAATAATCATACTACTACATTTATATATCATGAACTCATGAGTAGGGGTAATTACAAGCTTTTAAAAATCTCTTTGAACCGTCCGCACCAAACCATACAGCATCGCCATTTGTAAATTTTCTTTAAATAAACCGTAATTTTATTTATCTATGCAAACCACACCGCTCTAACAAAACAACATGAATTTTAGGTGTAAATTTGAGGTGTAATTTTATTTATCTATGCAAACACACAGCTAATTATTTATATTTGTATGTATTTTTTTATGTACTACCTCTATACACAAAAAATTGTCATATTAATTTGCATTGTTTTTAATGCGATTTATTGGAGGGTACTATTGACATTTTGAGGTCCATTCCATAAACAATCAATTTATTCATAAATGGATCTCATAATTTTTCATAATACCCTCCAACGTATCATATTAAAAACCATGCAAACTAATAGTAGTACAATAATTTTTTGCGGACTGATGGGGTAACATATAGTTATTATATACATTCATGCATGCGTTGAACTGAAATACAATTATGTATATATATGAGTCTCTTAATCATTAAATGATTGAATATTACTTTGCAGCCTATTGTTTATTAGTTTTATCTTATTTATTGTTGTATGTTACTCTATCCGTCCTGAAATTACTTTGACATAGTTTTTAAGAGAAAAAAGGAGTATGTGAATATAAAATTGAATTAAATAATAATACTTTTTTTTTTTTTAACTTTATTGACTTTTACAAGAAGTGTTTTTTTAAAGTGTAAAAATAATTATGGAATGTTTAAATAAGAAAAGTGTGAAAAGTAGTAGTGGAACGGAGGTAGTAAAATAGAAGAGAATGCCCAACAAACATACAAGTAATTTCTTAGTTTCTTATTAAGAATTCTAGTTTGTAATAATTAGTGAGTTGATTTATATGTAATATCATTAAAATTATACTACTATTTTGTTGATATTATTATTGTTGATATTAGTAATGAATAACTAATTCAAGTGTATATGATAAAGCAATTTAAATTTGGTAAAGATAGCCACAAAAATCGCACCTCCACCATCACCACTGCTCATGAAAATGGACAATGCGTATATTTTATTTTTGTGTTACGATTAGAGTAAATGTACAATTTGAATTATGAAATATTGCTATGGGTACAAATTGGATTCCAAACTATTTTTTTGTACAACTTAGACCCTAAAATAATGTCTTAGGTACAAATTGGACCCGAACTAGTGTATTGAGTACATATTGAATCCTAAACTATTTTTTTTAGTACAAATTGAACCCAGAACTAATGTTTCAGATACAGATTGGACTTCAAACTTTTTTTTTTTTTTTGTATAAACAAGTAATAACTTTTAAAATCAATTAAATAAACCCCAACTAATGAAAAAATAAAGCACTAGTATATGCATTTGACTAAAAACTTTATGAAAGACTATATAAATTTTTATCTCAATCCAACATTATTTATCAAAAGTGGTTATTTTTAACCCATATTATTAAATTGATTATTTTTTTTAAGCATTAATTTAAATACATGTCACTTATTAAATAGTATAGTTATGAAGCTGAAGAACATTGGCATAACTTTTCATTAAATATATTGCTTATAAAATTATTATATTAGTGGACAAATATATTATGATAAATTCTAAAAATGAGTTGAGAATAGTAATGCTTTTTTTCTTTCTAGATTTTAGCAATTGACTTAGAAAAATTTATTTATTTAGTATGCAATATGTATATTAATTAAAGCTTAAAAAGATACAAATTTAATAATATGTGTTGAAAATAATCACTCTTTAATAAAATATTATTTGACTGAGATATCAATTTATAGAATTTATCATAAATTTTTTATTCAAATGTTATATATAAATGCTTAATTTTTTTTATTAGTTGGAGTTTATTTATTTGATTTTAAAAGTTAGTGCTTATTTATACAAACAAAATAAAGTAGTTTGAGGTCCAATTTATACATGAAACATTAGTTCATGACCCAATTTGTATTAAAAAATAAATCAAGGTTCAATTTGTACACAATACTCTAGTTCAAGATCCAATTTGTACCTAGAATATTAGTTTAGGGTATAATTTGTTAAAAAAAAAAGTTTAAAGATTCAATTTGTATTCATGACACTAGTTTAGGATCCAAATTATATCTTTTCCATATTATTATGACATAATTAGAGTTGGTCAAATAAGAATGGTTGAATCAATTACAACCCCATCAAGACGCGCCACGTAGAGAGCCCACTGCAACTATAATGATCCACCGCACACCTAAACCCTCCACTACACCGTCTTCGGCGGCGCCTTCTTCTACCCTCTACCAATTTCCGTTCCAACTTCTCATGCTCCCCGACCCTACCCTTTCTCTCCTCCACGGTCCCATGATTCTCTCAAAATTCAAGGAACTGCGCCATCTTTCCCATCACCTTAGCCGCCGCCACTTCGCCGACTCGGCCGCCGCCGCCGTCAGCCGCGACCCCACAGTCTGGACTCCCACCCAGCTAGTTAAAGTTTCTCCGGCCGCGGAAACACTCTTCTTTATCACCGTCGACGTCTCAAAGTCCCCCGACCTCGCCGCATCTTACACTAAAGCCGGCCAATATTTACTAATTCGGCCCCGGGATCGGTGCGTCAGACCTACGGTTCTCTCCATCTCATCGCCTCCTTCGATCGCCTCTTCCAAAGGCGTATTCGAATTTTTGGTGAGATCCATCGCCGGTTCCACGGCGGAGGTCCTGTGCCAGCTGCAGAAAGGCGATGTTGTGGAATTGAGTTCGGCCATTGGCAATGGTTTTGATGTCGATCGAATCTCCCCGCCGGATAGATATCAGACTGTGCTCATTTTTGCTACCGGATCGGGTATCAGGTAAATGCCTTCCCACATCAGATTCATCTCGGAATTGTCATCTCACATTTTTTGCTAGGCTTCATCTTTTTTCTTTTCAACGTGCTGTTAGAAGAGCTAATGCTCTGCAAATCCATTGAATAATCCAGTTTTTGTCTCTGATCTTTTTTGGAGATCAGCCGCATTACGTAGATTAGGTGGGTTTGTTTCAAGCTCCTCGATAGGAATGAGAATGCAAATGAGAATGAGAATGAAAATATACTTTTTCTCCATTCTCCTGGATATGTTGGAGGTAGGAATGTTACATAGTAGTTACATTATTAGTGTTGCACTTCAATTTTAGAAAAATGAGACAATAGAAGGTTGTTGGTTGTGGTGGGGAAGTGATTGATAATCAACGATTGTAGGAGGATTTTTTTTAAAAATAAAAATGGGTAATCATTGATCATCTTATGTTCTCGTTAACTACTGTAATTGTCCTATATTCATTCTCATTACCTTTGAAAAAATTTCAATTAAGTACCCCCTTAGTTTTGAGAAATTGGGGTTTTCGTTGTGATGTCATAATTGTAAATTATAGACCTTACCATGTTATTCCTTAAATGAAGTTCTATTTTGCTCCCTCCCTCCCTCCGTCAAACAAAGATAGACTTGCAAGTTTTTTATACAAATTAAGAAATGAAAATTATTATAGTTAAAACGTTAGTTTGTTGCTTTGTTTTTCCATTTAGCCTCTGTCACTATACGTTAAATAAGGAAAAGAAGAAAATGCAAATTCAATGATATTTTAAATATAGTTAGTGACCTCTCTTTATGGGATGATGAAAATGGAAAGAAAGTCTATCTTTGTGCGATGGATAAAAATAGAAAGCAATATTTTTGTGGGATGGAGGAAGTATTAGATCATCTTGTTAACATAACACCATTTTTATCATGTGCAGTCCAATTCGATCTTTGATCGAGACAGGTTTTGATGCTGATAAGAGGACAGATGTTAGGCTCTATTATGGTGCGAGAAACCTTGAGAGAATGGCATATCAGGTATCCCTCTCTTGCTACCTATGACTTCTTTAGAGTTGAGCAAAGGGGTTAAAATAAGAAATGTTGCTTCAAATGTCGTTTCAGGTTTTCTGAGTTCTCTCTAAAATATTTGTAGGAAAGATTTAAAGATTGGCAATCTAGTGGAGTTAGTATTGTGCCAGTGCTTTCACAGCCAGATGGTAGTTGGGCAGGGGAGCGTGGTTTCGTGCAGGTTGTTAAAAGAGCTCGTTTTTCATGGAATGCATTTACGTCTCTTTTGTATTTTATAGTTAATGCTATTGCTTTTGCAGACTGCTTTTGCTAGAGGCAAAAGAATCTTATCCCCCAGTTCTACTGGTGCAGTGCTTTGTGGCCGAAGACAAATGGCTGAGGTTTGTAGTAGTTTTGCCATCAATTTTCATTAGAATGGCTGAGGTTTGTTGTAGGTCTGATCACACATGTCATACTAAATCATGAATGATCGAGTATCTAGTTAGGATAGATGTAGCAAATCAAATGAAAATTGATAAGTGCTCTGTGTAAGAGAAGCGGTGGAACTTTTAGTTAAGGTAGCCCAGAGAAATAGGGCGACCAAACTTGATGCTTAATGAGGTAATCTGGCAAAATCAGCTGGTGTATCATATCTAATGGTTGAAAACGTGTTGGTTTTATCATTAATGTTAGAGTAAGTATCTTGTAAACCAGTTGTTTACTCTACAACTCAATACAGCATTAGTTGTTTTCATTAAAAAGTACTTGTCGTCGAACTAATACCCAACTAATACTGTTAAAAATATACAACATAAAATGCAAACCAGTGTCACAGTGAAATTTGTTCACTGTATATGCTGCCTTAATGGTTTTAACCATGGGATATTGGAATTCAAACTGTGGATTTGTGTGGTCCTTGAGTAATTTTTTTTTTCTTTTTCTGTTTTTGTTAGCAGATCATTTGTATCAATTGTCCATGCAAAATAATGACGTTAGCTACTCTGTTTGCAGGAGATAACTTCTATTCTAGTATCTGATGGAGTAGCAAGTGAGAGGATTTTGAAGAACTTTTGACGGTTGTGAGTTTGGATGTCGTCATGTACTTAGGAATTAGGATTTACAAAGTCAATTCATTTTTCACATGATGGACATTAAACATGTGAAAACCACAGAATAAGACCAATTTTGAGGACTTCTTAGTTTCATTTTTCATTAGGGTTGATATGTGATGCAAATAAGCATCCTATTTTAGATACTAGAACTGGAATAGTAGACTTGATCAGTGCACTCAACATTGGTCCTGTATAATACCGAAATACTATACTAATTATTTAGTCACCTTATTCATGTATCAGAATGTAGAGGTGATTATCAAATTTTGTTTTCTACGTATTGTTCAATGCAACTTATACCATGTTTGCGACATTTTTCTCACCCACTTTTATTCTCTCTTAAGATTGTTTTGCTAATTATTAGAGTGCATAGAGCTTACCCAGTGGTATTCACTTAGCAATATCTTTAAAGTGTAATCTTGAGTAATTATAAGTTGCAATGGATGGTTACATTTCGTGTTCTTAACACGATTTTTTGGGTTATACCGGTGTGTACATACATAAAAGTCAACTTCAAATACCAAAATCTATTTACAAAACATGATAAAGAAGATACTATGTTTTTTGATTTAGAGTTTGTATTTGGATGAAGAGATTTGATAATAAATTTCAAATTTATAGATTTCAAAATTAATGGATTTAAAATTCATCCATTTCAAATCTTTTGTTTGAATTCAAAGTGAATTTATGAAAGAATTTGTTAAATCCATGGAGTTAGGGTAGCAAGGGACTGGGGGGACTGGGGAGTGAGAGCAGGGGTGGAGAGAGAATTTGGGGAGACGGTGAGAATTAATTGATCATGATTTGAGATGACTGATAAAAGAATTTGTAAATTCATTCAATTAGATGTAAAACTAGATGAGTAATTGTTCGTAAAATTAATTTAAAAATTTATATTTTATTAACACATCGCATTATTCAATATTATAACATTATATAATACAATCTACGAAATGAAAAAAAAAAAACCCATAGATAACCTTAAATTTTTCTTTGAAAATCTTCACCCGTCAATTTACAATATATAGAAAACAAAAATAATATTGTCAAGATAGAAGAAGAGAGAAAGAATGTAGAATAAATATGAAAAAATATATCTTTAAAAATAAAGTAATCGTCAAATATTAGAAATTAGACATTTATGTGTGGACAAATAATCGAGGAACAACTAAAATATTGTGAAAAGAAAAAGACAAAGAGGGAATAAGATAAAATATAGAGTTTAGAATAATAAAATTGCAAATAATTAAGAGTCTTTCAGAATATATATATATATATATATATTTAACTCAAGTAGTATAAAATAAATATTAAAATTTCACAACGATTCAATACTCATGAGGTCCTTGGTTCAAACCCAACTAAAACTAATTTTTTTTTAATTAGACTCCACATGAATAACGCACAATCATTCCACGTAAGACTTGACATATATGCAAAATGCACCAGAAATCGACACATAAACAAAACTCATCAGAAATCGACACATCAACAAAAATAACTCCCTATTAGTATATAGAGGGATTTAGGATTTGAATTCCATGGATTTAAAGAAGGATTTGTAAATCTGTGAATTTGATTTTTCATCCATACAAGAATGGATTTGTCAGTCCAAATCCCTCCATCAAATATGAATGGAGTCTAACAGAAATTCTGATTGTTCAAACTATAATAAAACAGCAATTTAGCCCAATTTGTCAAAAGCGCTGCAGTGAATACTAGAAACGATCATAAATAACAATTTTGAGGCAGATCATTAGAGTGCACAAAACACAGTTTCTAGCTGCTGAAAACAGCTGAAATCATGTTAAAGCCAAAATAACGTCTAATAAGTTGGATCATGTGGATTGCCATGGCCTTTCAGATTTCCTTGAGCAGAGCCATTTCCAATATGTTTGTCATCGGGATCCTCATTAACATGCTGGCGTCCATTCTTGTGGTGATCATTTAGATGTTCCTCAACAGATCTGCTCCTCCTTCGATGCTTATATCCATCAGAATCTGAAACGTCATGGCTATGAGAACGTCGATGATGTTTGTGGTGCCTACCATGACTCTTCTTTCTGTCTGCCTCATCATCACCCGATGATTCAGAAGAGCTCCCATCTGATCGTCTATGATGTTTGCGATGCTTTCCATGGTTTCTTCTTCTGACATAACCATCACTCTCATCACTCGAACTCTCTGAATCACTAGAATCATGCCTACGTCTTTTATGGCCATGCTTATTTTTCTTCTCCTCTCCCGACTCACTATCATACCCCTCATTTCGGAGTTTCTTATGGCCTCGTTTCTTTCTCTTCCCTTCAATTTCACTGTCGTATTCGTCGCTGCTATCATCAGAACCAGACGATCGTCTCTTTGGCTTCCTTCTGGATTTCTTATCCTTCCTCTTTTCATGGTCTGAGTCAGAATGGCTGTGCCTCCTTACCTTTCTCTTCTCTTCCATGTCACTTTCATATCCATCACTGCTATCATCATCAGAATCAGACGATCGTCTCTTTGGCTTCCTTTTGGATTTTTTATCCTTCCTCCTTTCATGATCCGTGTCAGAATTGCTGTGCTTCCTTGCCTTCTTGTGGGGCTTTTTGGTCCTTCTCCCCTCTTCGTGACTATCAACATCGCTATCACTAGCAGAGACTGATACAGACCTTCTCTTGTGCTTGGAAGCTTTTGGCTTCCTCTCCTTGGCTTCAGCATCAGGTTTTGCCTTTGCAGCAGCTTCGAGTTTCTGTTCCCATTTCAGGGGTGCCTCTTTCCTCCCCAAAACTCTTCTCTTCTTCTCCTCGATGAGCTGCATAAATTTCTTGGCATCCATAAACACAATTCTCCCTGCATTTGGTATGATGATGACCCGAAGTGCATCTCAAAGAGAGAAGGAAACAATGTTAGTTCCTCCATTACTAAAATCACATCATTAAAACGAAAAATGATACAACACATGTAAGAAAAAGCAGAAGTATGGCAGCAGTGGCAACAGTACACATGAAGCCTGGCTTGTATTATCCAAAACCCCAAGACAACTCCACATTTAAACCAACTTATCATGTCACGGCTAATAAAAGTCAAGACCTTCCTTCCCCTCTCCCCCTCGTTTGCAAATACAATTGGTGAAATTGAAAGTATTAAAGCATTGAATTATTTGTCTTACTTAAAAATGGTACAAAGCTGAAACTCTTCCTAAATTTGATCGTAATAATTAAAAGAAATTCTACCAGATGAAAACATGGTTCAGCCAGTTGGATGATCTTAAATAACAATGAAATGAAAACTGGAACTGGGTTCCTTACCTTATATGACAAACAAGAAAATCCACAACAGCCCAAGAGATAACACACAGCTAAAATGCAATTCCTCTCACGGCTGTCAAACATAAACAATGAACAAAAAGTTATTACAACATACGTTAAAGCCAATCAAACACCAATATATTTAGGAGTTATCAAAGGGTAAGCGACCAAAACATATTTCAGAACTTATATATCCTTGTATATTTAGATATCACAAAAAAGTAATAAACTACTCAGCTAAGAACATATAAAAGTCTTATTCACAACAATATCTTTCCAAGAAAAACAAATGTTTCAAAACTCCAAGAAACAAGATGGCAATGCCTCTATTTCTGTCACAAAGGAGGTCCATGAAAGCCACACAGATTTCTTTCATTTATTTTTTATCAGTTTAGTCGTTTTCATTTCGATGGTAGCATTACCCTTAGAAGAGTTGCTCTCACATTTTATTAGATCTGATAGGTAGAGGATACAGCGTTGTTTAGGTATGAGATGCTATATAATAACTCGCTACAGTGTATCAAGCATGCTTTCAAAGATAAGTAAATCAGTTACAGATTCTTCTCTCCCAAATTCTCACTCTAATCTTTCTTCATTGGTCATTTTCTGTGATCATAACACTCTCTGTTTCTCTCTCATAAAAAACCTAATCAATATTTCCATAGGTGATGGACTACAGACTGAAGAACAATCAACTACTTAGAGAAACAGCTTAAAACATAGAGAAACCTAATTAACTAAGATTTCTTCCAAGGAAAACCCAGAAAATTCTATCATTCAAATATCAAGACAGACTGTTTCTCAAAGCCCTGATCAGTATTCCTATAGGCGACTTGACTAGAGATCGAAGAATGATCAACTAAGTTAAAAAAAAGCGCAAACTTTCATAAACCTAATCAACACCAATATCTTCCCAAGAAAAACCCTAGATGTTTCAATTTTTTGAGAATCAAGACGATCATACACTCTCATCAAAACTCTATTCAGTAATCTGATAGGTGACGGACAACAGACCGAAGAAACAGATACAAAAGCAGATCATTATCGGAGCAAACAAAAACCCATCTGAATTCTGGACGCTAATCACATGCCCAAGGACTTAACCTAACAAAATTAATACCAAATAAAAACACAATCATGAATAAACACACAGTTAGAAGGAAGAAAAATCATACCTGATGAACAGATCTTAGGGTTTAATCAGACAACTTTCTGCGCTACCCTTTCTTCTCTAGAGAGTTCGAAAGAATCAAAACGAGGGATTGAAGTGCTATTTATAGAAGGTTGAAATGTTAAAAAGACGCGTTTTCCTGAGTTTGAATTCAACGTTAGGATCGAAAGCGTTGTCTACACGGCAGCGACAAATTTTTTGAAAAAAATACAAATAAAAAATTGTTAAAATAAGACTTATATTTACATTAATTGCTATTCGGGACCAAACTTTTTCGATTTCAGCTTAACAAATACCCAACTTTCAAATTGTTCAGAAAAATTTAATCTTGTATAAATTTACGGGCAAAATAGGGAGTATTTTTGTTAATTTATATACTTTGTCCGTCTCTCAACTCATGGACTATTTCCTAAAATAAAATAAAAATAAAACAACATAATCATCTTTAACTAAATTTTTAAAAATTTCAATATTTACATCATAGTTCTATTTTGTCTACTTTGAAATGATAAAACCATCCTCGTCTAAAAAACACTCTTTCTTCTTTAATAATACTTCATTTGTCCATTAAAAGTGTGTCATTTCTTTATTTATTAATAATTATTTTAATTTTACACCCACAAATAATTATTTTATTTATATTTTATTTACTATATATATATTTTTAATTTATGTTCAAACTATGGAGCAGAATTTTAATGGACACAAGAAGTAATAAGTATATTTATATTAAAGCACAAAAAATAGTAAATGCTACACAATTAAAGTGAAGTACAGAGTACCAGATATTTTCCTACGAATTTGTCCAAGGTCATTTTTGTATAACAATTAAAAAAAATTCGACGACTGACCCAGTAAAAGTTGAAAGTTTGGTTCTGAAGGTGAATTCGTAGCGAAAATAAATCATGTTTTGTAATTTGTTGTCCAAAAAAATTATTATCTCAGAATCGCCCCAAAGAGTCAATCTAGACTTTTCAACTAACTGACTAAGCAAACCTCCAGTCCAGTCCAGTCCAGTCCAGACTCATGAACTCCTTCCTATTCCTAACATCAGTCTGATTTCTTTCTTATTTATTCGATTTCAGTTTTAACTTTAATTTGATCACCACCTTTTTTCCGATCAACCGCGAGCAGCCATGGCGGCCACCATGAATATTATGCTTGCGATTTTCGAGAAGAAGACCACCTCTATTGACCTCTGCCGACCACTGCGGAATTTCATAGTGATCAATTACTCTGAGCGCGAGGCGCAGAACTTGGACGACGATCTCCAGACACTGAAGGAACTGCGCTCCGACGTGGAGCGCGGCGGCGACTCGACAACAGCGCGCCGTGATCTTCTCCAGGACTACTATAGAGCCCTCTGCGCGGTGGAGTCTAGGTTTCCTATCTCCCCGTACAAGGATCATGTCAATACGGTGTCGTTTACGTGGTATGACGCTTTTAAAAATAAGCAGAAGGCTTCTCAGCAGAATATTCATCTAGGTTGGCATGAATTTGATTAGTTAAGAGAGCACAATTGCCACTATTATTATGATTGATGGAAGATGTCTAATTTACTTTTTGTAGAAAAAGCAGCAGTGCTGTTTAATTTGGGGGCAGTTTACAGCCAAATTGGGCTAAGCTCCGATCGATCTTCTGTAGAGGGAAGGAAGCAGGCTTCACATTCGTTCATGGCAGCAGCTGGGGCATTTGCATTTTTGAGGGATAATGTGGCAACGAAAGCATCAACGGGAAGCTCGACCACGCTGGATGTGTCGGTCGAGTGCGTGGGGATGTTGGAGAGGCTAATGTTGGCTCAGGCTCAGGAATGTGTTTACGAGAATACTATCGCTAAGGGGAGCAGTCCTGGAGTCTGTGCAAAGATTTCAAGACAGGTTTTCAAAAGTGGATACAATCCCATTTTATCTTGTAGTATTATATAATGACTCAAGGAATAGTTAGTCTGGTAGAGATATCAGGCTCAATCTTTTAAGTACTCTATTTTTCATTGAATTGCTTATATTATTTGAAAGGATGAGCCTTGTAGCATGCTTTTATGATGCTTCTGCATTTAATCGAAACATCAGAAGAATGTGTTTCAGCCAGTATGTTAGTGCAAACTAAACTGGACAAGGTTGTTCTCTGGTTAAGTTCAGTAGGTCTCCACAAGTTTATCACTCATATAGTTGGCTTTAGGAGTAACATTGTTCTCTATCTGTTTCAAGCCAAGTTCTTATAGGCTTTAGCTGTTTTCTTGTAGTTCTTTCTTCTATTGAACTGTTAGGACATGTTTTGTAAATTCAGTAATTACCCAATGTCTAATGCTTATGAACTGAACTCAAGTGCATGATTGTATGCACCATTGTAATCCTGTCTATTGGAAGTGAATAAATATCTCAACTGTAAAAATCAAGTCTATCTTAATCAGACTTGCCATTGTTTATTTTTTATGTTTGCGTGCTTTCATCTACTTTAACGTTCGAATCAAAGACATTAAACTTCATACGACTTGATTGCAGGTTGGGCAATTCTATGAGGAGGCTTTGGAAGCATCAACTGTTGCACCATTGCACCAGCTCTTTGACAAGGCTTGGATATCTCATGTGCAACTAAAGGCAACTGTGTTTTATGCAGAGGCCTGCTACAGGTATGGTTTAGAGCTGCATGGGAAGGACGAGATTGCTGAAGAAATTGCACGTCTAAGAAGTGGGGTTAATGCCTTATCTGAGGCTAAAAAGAAGCCCCCTAAAGGGGCCGCTCAGCAGCTTCTGGATGCAGTTAATAAGCTAGAAAAAAATTTAAAATCCAACCTGGAGAGGGCAGTGAAGGAAAATGACAGAGTGTACCTGATGAGGGTTCCTTCTGCCAGTTCATTAACACCGCTTCCAACTTTTTCCATGGTTAAACCTGTGGTAATGAATGAGGTATTGGATGCTAGCAAGGGGAAGATGTTCGCAAGTCTTGTTCCTGATAGTAGTGCAAAATCCCTGTCTAGGTACACTGAAATGGTTGATGCCATCATTCGAACACAGGCTGAGAAATTGCAACAGGGAAGTGAACTAGCTCGGGTGAGACTGAAGGAGATGGATTTGCCCGATTCGATTCTTGCATTGGAGGGGATCTCTGCTTTGCCAACGGCTTTAAAAGAAGATGTTGAGGCAGTACAGGTTTGTGGGGGCCCTGCCAGTTTAGAAGGTGAGCTCCGGCAACTTAAAGATTTAAGTAGGGTAAACCATGAGGTATTGGTTCAAACAGAGGAGCTGTTGCAGAAAGAAGTGACTGAGGATGCACAATTCAGAACCCAATTTGGAACTCGATGGACAAGGCCACAATCCAATACCTTAACAAAGAATTTACTGGACAGGTTAAATAGGTATGCTGCAAATTTGAAGCAAGCTACAGAGAGTGATGCTCGGATTGAGAGATCTGTTAGAGAACATGCCACACTTATGTCGATCCTTGACTCTCGTCCGGTAAACTTTTGAACTTCATTTGGTGAATTTCTTAAAAACACTGCATCTCTTTGTTTGTCGTGGCTCTTTATCAACCACCCTATAAAGTAGGGCAGTTGAGTAGGCAATATAGTTCATGGTTGACTTTTCAGGCTGTTTTGGGAGTTGAGTTCTTTCTTCATTTTATGTGACCTATACGGTTTCTATTTTTTCTGAAATGCTCATGGAAGTTGGTGAACTGTGGTATACAAATTGTTCTTTTGGCAAATTGATTTATGCTGGGTTTCTGCATAACAGCTCCATAGTTTTGCAATAACAAACATGAATCTAGTTTCCTGTTCAATTCGTACTCCTACTCTGTCACTCTATGCCCTGATTGAAGCCAACAAAAGTATAATGGTTCTATTTGTGCATTTTTTATTTTGATAGATTGAAACTGCCCTGCCAAGTCTTGCAAGGCCAATAATGTCTCTGAATGCCAATGAAGATGCTATCGTGGGAGTCCTGAAACAGAGTTTGGTAACTTCTTCTTTTTGGGCTGTAATATAAATGTTGACACTTTATCTTCATGATGACTTTCTATAGTTTATGTTTTTCTATTCCCCCCAAAAGCTTTTGATGGAACTGCCATGAAATGACAATGGAACTCTCCTAGAAAAATTGTATCGACTATACAATAAAAGTAATCCAGTTAGTAACGGTCGCAAGTTCAAGTTGTAGGCAAATGATCTCAGTTCAGTTTGTTTGTTCTTGAAGTTTGGTTGCATGAACAAGCTAAGAAATTCAGTTTATATTTGCAGAGACAATTAGAGACGCTTGGCGCACAGAGGGCAGGTCTTGAAGACATGCTGAAAGAAATGAAGAGAAAGGTAAGCTGGTTTTGACCCTTATCATTTATTCTGCTTGTTCACTCAATTAGTTCCTTCTTTTTATCGAATTTATATTTTGGTTCAACCTTTGGTTCTTATGGCATGTGATTCAGGATGACATACTACCCAAGCTGATGGCCTCAACTGGCTCCCATGAGGATCTTTTTAGAAAGGAAATACCAAAGTATGACCACATTTGCAAAGAAATTGCTAATAACCTTGAAGCTCAAGAGCAATTATTGATGCATATTCAGGTCTAAATTTAGTTCTTTATGCGTTTATCTCTCCCTTTTCTCATTATTTCCTGATCTTGGGATTCCACCAAGTTTGGTTGATTCTGCATTGGAATAAGAAGGCAATAGCCGATGCTTCTTTCTTAGTCCGAAATGTTCTGCTTCTTATTCTACACTGGTCTGGTTTTTAAATTAGAGTGCTTTTCCTCAGCTAAAGCTCAATTGCAGCAATTATTAACATGTTTGTATATTTTGGCAGGCGCAAAACCACGAGTTTGCTGCTATATTTAACCTCGAAGATTATAAAGGTATAGCTTGTCAGATGCAAATTGTGAAATCCTGTCCTGTCTGTCTTTAGCCATTTGTACTTGTCTTTAACTAGCTGATATATCAATATCCTCTCTGCTGATATTTCCTTTTGTTCAATCTTTCAGCATCTCGTGAGAAGAGCTATAAACAGATCGAAGCTGCCGTAGCTAAGTATCAAGAAATTAAGGAAAACATCAATGAAGGACTCAAGTTTTATGTTACCCTTCAGGTTTGTAATTCCTTCCATCATTTTAGTCCATGTTTATCTAGGGGCGCTTGGTTCAAATTAAATTGGTAATGAGAATCATGGAATAGTAAATTACAATGAGAGTGGTGGTTATATTGTTAGTGTGTTGTTCTAATTTTGAAATAAGTTGAGATCGGAAATGATTGTTGGTTAAAGATTAGTGAAATGGTGGAGAATTATTGATTACAAGGGAATGAGGTAATTAATCAAAATGGGATGATGATTAACTTGTATGTTTCAGACAAAAGTGATTGTTGGTTGAAGAATAGTGAAATGATTGAGGAGAAATAATTATAGGGGAGGATATAATTAATCGAGATAATGATCAACTTATTTTGAGTCTCATGAAGGTAAACTGATCATCTTTTATTCCCACTAACCACCTCAATTACTCTATATTCATTTCATTACCATATTCCCATGGAAGAATGATGAACCAAACCCCGTTATTTCACAAGATTATTGCCTCTTCCTTCAATTTTACCTCACTAATTCTGGATTTGTAAAACAGGATGCTATAACAAATGTAAAGCAACAGTGCAGCGATTTTGTAATGACTAGAAATATCCAATGTCGAGAAATGATTGAAGGTGTTCAGAGGCAAATAGCAGGCCTTAGTTTCGAGGACGGAAAAACCAGCAGTGACTACACTTATCATTCTGTCGAGCCGACTCCAAGATCAAAATCTCAACAATTCTTCGACCCACATAATCATCCCCAAACTCCCATCTACCACCCACCTCGCCGACCAATGATGCCTCCCCCCATTCAAAGTCCTCCCTATGGGGTCCCACAATACCCACCCCAGTATCAACAACCTTCAGTGAGCCATGAATATGGGATGCAGCCTGTATATGGTGGTTGGCAGGGGTCGTACTATAGTGCACCTCTTCAGCAAAATGGGTATATTCCTCGTCCTCCTTACACTATTCAATCACCGTATCCACATCCTCACCAGGGCGGATACTACGGACAATGATTGCTTCACTTTTTACTTGTCTCAGTAAGAGTAGCCATGTGCCTTATAATATATACTTAGATACAAGTTAGCTGTTGTCTTCAGAATATATGTGTATATATATACCTTGCGGCTTGTCCGGCAATAATATATAGAGTATTTTTGCAGTACCTTTTCCTTTTCTGCTTCAATGTAGCTGCTTTGAGGATTTTTGCACAAATATTATTACTAAGCAGTTTTAATCGATTTCAAATGGAGAAATTGTAAAAGTGTCAAAATTGACTAATAAGTTCGAAGTTTATTTCATTAAGTATTTAAAAAAAAAAAAGTATAAAAAATGATTAGCAAACTGAAATAAATTTTAAAATCTAAAATTTGAAAATTATCAAAGTAACATGGGTGTTTATTTAAGAATTCCAAAAATAAGAAAAAAAAATCTAACATTTATTAACTAATCTGCAAATTATAGAGTAAATTTCAAAATAATTTTTTTAATGAAACCAAAATATGATACTAGTACTAAATAAACCTATGAATTGAAAAAATCCGTGATTAAAAAAAGAGTTCCACTACTTAACCCCAAAATCCTCCAAACATATACCTCATCATACATATATAATAGAGTCAGGATTCCCATATATAGTTTTGGCTCCAAATTGTCTCGACCGTTGATCGTTTTCGTTTCATCCATTGTGTGTTGTTGGATTTGTAATTGTGTCTAATATGGTAGTGAATTAATTTCGTGTATTTATCTTTAGTATAATACTAAATCCTTGAATTTATGTTTATGTTGGTATTCCTTTTTTTTTGTTTAATTTTTCTACCTTAATTTCAGCTTCAATTTCTAACCACATAATGCTTATATATAACTCTCATTTTTCTTCTTTTGCAGCCATTCTTCCAGCTTATTTTCCATTAGTTTCACTTTGTACTTAGTTGTTAGTTTATTAGTTTTGTTTATTGTATTGATGAACGTTGTTTTAATCATTAATTACTTTTGGAATTGTTTTATGTATTCGCGTAGATAGGTTATTTTGTTTCGTCGAATTGTAATATTTCCTTTGTAATCTTCGAATGAGGTTGGTTGTGGAGTCTCTATGGATCTTCTTAGTGTATTCTAAATTTTATTGTTGATTTATATAAACAATGTTCTTCACGTTATTGTTCTTCGAGGTACGTATTTTATTTTATTTTTTTGCAAGCTTCTTCTTTCTATTTATGTATTGGTTTATTTGTGATGGTGTGAATAATATCAGTATGTATTTTAGTTTTCTAGATATTGATTTCATCTTCTGATAATCCGTTGCTAAGCGATCTTTTTTTTTTTTTTTCTTTTTTTGCATTTGGCTTTCATTTTAATCGTATGGTGGAACCCTAATCTTAACATGGGCGTTGTAGCAAATCTAATCGTGATAGTCATGGTGGGTTTGAATTGGTCAATTTGTACAACTATTGTATTTCTTAAATATTTAATTAGATTAAATCTATAGGTTATTTGAGATTTATCGTTTTTTATTGTAACTAATTTAACAAATTTCTATTTTCCTTTGATATGCATTTCAATCGTTTGAAAAAAAATAATTTGTCCTAACTTTTAGCTCTTCTGTTATATGTTTGTTAATCGTGGAATAATGATGTTTGTTTAATCAATTTGACTTGATCAAATTTATCGGAGTAACTAATTTTCTTACATTAACATTCTACAAAATACTAATTCTACGTCAATGTTAGATTTAACCGTATGTTTTGGTTTAGATTTTTTTTTTCGATTTTAAAATATGATTTATACATGATTAATTGTTCAAATTTGTTTTAAATCTTTCATGATAAAAAAATATCCTAACCATAACATATGCTATAGTAATTTTCAAGTATACAATGAGTTTTATGTCATACGAATTTATGTAAATCAAAATAATACACTGACCAAATCAAAGTATAGAAGATTCATTGTTAGTCTTTAATTTTATAATTAATTATTTCATAATGAATTTTGATGTCTTTTTTGATGAGGATCTTGTGCTTGTTGATGTCTTAACCTATAAGCAACTAGCCTTGCATGTAAGGATTTGGTGGTTTACACACCTTTATCTATACATGCATGCATTCAAGCTTGTAGGTCTTGTACAACACCACCAAAAACACTTAAACCTTCTTCCTAATTTCAGTTTCTGGCGACTTATTGCCGGATTTTTGCAGTTTCTGGTGAATTTTTCCAGAAATTCCTTCAATTCTTCGACCGACGGAGGTTCGAACCCTTTCTCTAGCGCCAATTGTTGATGACCTTGCTCCAAATTTATAATTAGTGGCTGTTTTACTCTAATAAGATCATCAAACAAGGATTTAACTCAAGATTAAAAATGGATTTTTATAAGGAGGAGTTGAGGAAGAAATTTGCAAGAGTTTTGCCTATTTTTGAATAAAGTGAACCCCCTTTCATGACCTCATGAAGAGGTATTTATAGAGGTACAAGCAAGTAGGAGGTGTAACCTCCTTAATCATCCTCATTTACATGGTGACAAGTGTTAAGACACTTGTTTATTCCTAAGCTATTACATCTTTACACAATGACAAGTGTTAAAACACTTGTTTGCTCCTAATGTAATGCCTAATTATTGGGACTTCTGATGATCTTCCGAGGTGCCCTCTTGTTCGACTGGTCGCCTCCTTTTAATTTCTTCTTTACCCTTCTTGTTCTAGCTGATCGCCTCCTTCTCGTGTCTCAAGTGACCAGCTGCTCGCCTCCTCTTACTTGGTCACCTGACCCAGCTGTTCGTCTCCTCTTAAATGTTTTATATGCCCTGTTGCTCGCCTCCTACGTCCCTATTCCCTGCTGCTCGTCCTTTTCATTTTTTATTCTTAATGACTTCTTAATCTCATTATTTTATTATTTTTATTTTTTTCTTATTTTCCTACTGGCCGCCTATCAACAACGGAGGTAGTATAACTTTTAATAATAAATGATTTTTCTATTAATAATCATTTCTTATGGATACATTTATAAAACTAATTAAATTAATAAACACTTATGTGATACATAATTAATTTTTTTTTTAATGTATTGTTATTTTTTTTTTTACACATAATTTTTTATTTTTATGTGGTATGATAATATTGTTGAAAAGTCTTAATTATACAAATTTTAAAGTAATTCTGAGACGGTACACGCAATATGTTTAAAACATTATATATTTATGTTTTATTTTACAATCTGTATACAACAACTTTTTTTTAACAATTAATATTTAATTAAATAATTATATAATAAATTTCCAGATTTTTAAATTTTTAACAGAATAGATTAATATGTGCATTATATTTGCCTTATTTGGCATATATAATATAAATTTTATTAAAATGACTATTATTTAAATCAAAATTTAATAAATTTCATTTTTTGTAATGATATTGTGTAAAAAAATGAAAGCAAGCATGTAACTATATCACTAATTTTATTTATGATAATAAATTAATGAATGATAATGATTCATTTAATTTTGTGTATATAAATAATTAATTTGTAACTATTAAATTAATTTATTTTTGTTGAAGAAAAAAAATTATTTAAAAATTATTATAATATAAATATATATATTTTAGAATTGAAAAATAAAAAAAAAAGACTTCCGTGCGAAGCACGGGTAGGACGATCACTAGTTATTTTAAAGACAATAATAGACACATATAAAAATGACAAAGTCATCCTTACATAAATATAGATAAATTATTCTAAGTTTTGTTGACTTTGACTTTATTTTTTTTTAAGTTATTTAATTTTTAAATTAGTACATTAAATTTAAATTGATCAATTTTTTTTTATTTTTCTTTAAATATTTGAAAAATCTAAAAAAAAAAAGAATTAAATCTGAAAATATTTTAGAAAATCAGATAAATATTAAATAAAAATATTATATCAGATTTAGAAATTGAATTAATAAAATTCTTTCAAATCTGATTTTTTTTAAAAAATAAATTAATTAATTATATCTTCCAAATAATTCAATAAAAAATAAAATTCGATTTACTTTTTTTTTTAGAAAACTAACTAAATAAAAAAAAACCTTTAAAACTAAAAAAAACTAATTAATTTTTAAGTTAACTATTTACAATGATTGAATTGATTTTCATAAAATATTTTTAACGATTTCATTTGGCTTTAACCTTTACCTTTTGAAGTTTTTTTTTATTAGATTTTTTGAAGATTAGTTTTATTTTATTAGTTATTTACAAATCTATCTAGTTTTTAATTTTTAGATTTATATTTTTAGTTAATTATTTTAATTTATTTTTTGAAATATTTTTTAAAGAATTTTATTTATTAATTTTATTTTTTAATTTATATTTTTTTTGAAAATTTGGTTCATTTTTTATAATATTTTTTAAAATATATTTATTTTTTTAAGATTTTTTGTTTAAAATTTCATCAAAAATTAAAGAATAAGAATGAATAAAAAAAAGTTTGAGAAGATGGACAATTATGAAAATATGAAATAGGGAAGTTTTTTTATTTTTATTTTGATAAGTTAAGGATATTATAGAAATAAAGTAGGATATGTTTAGTAATAAATGTTAATTATTAAATTTTATTGGGTATGTTTTGAGGGCAAATTTTTTTAAATAGGCCAAATGCCAAGAAATATAGTAAAAATAGGCCAACTGGGAAAATGTTTTCGAAAATAGGGTTGATCGCGATCGGGGGAGGCGATCAAGAAAGTAGATCGCGCTCCCCAGGCGCGATCAAGAAGAAGATGTGCCACGTCGTAACTCGCCTCTACCAGAGGCGATCTACGACATTATCTGACGCAACACGGATTCCCACGCCATGCCATGCAGTTGTTTCCCACGCCATGCTGCTGTCTTTCATGCAGCTGTCTCCCACGCCATGCTGCGGTCTTTCCCACTTTGTAAAGTTATTATTAACAGTACGAAGAATTGATTGATCAGTGAATTATAATGTTCCACCTCGTTTATAATTAATTCCACAAAGTTAGTACCATCAATATCAATCTTTAGGAAAGCAAAGACAATTTTCACTAAATCAATTACAGTGCTGGGATCCCCTATTAACTACGTCAATTCACGCTTCTTAATTCATGAAAAGAAATATCCACCTTCCATTCTAGTATGCATTTTTGAGGCATGATACAAATAAGTCCAAAAAAAAAAAAAAAAAAAAACATGACACAAACAAATCCATTAAAGAATAATAAATTTTTCTATAGTATAATGTACTTTCAAATATATTTGTATCATGTTTTAATTTTGGGTATCCGTGTTGCGTCAGATAATGTCGTAGATCGCCTCTGGTAGAGGCGAGTTACGACGTGGCACATCTTCTTCTTGATCGCGCCTGGGGAGCGCGATCTACTTTCTTGATCGCCTCCCCCGATCGCGATCAACCCTATTTTCGAAAACATTTTCCCAGTTGGCCTATTTTTACTATATTTCTTGGCATTTGGCCTATTTAAAAAAATTTGCCTGTTTTGAGCTGTAGGACTCTTAAAAAAAAAAAAAAACCCTAAAGGAGAATAATAAAATTAAAAGATTAACAACATTTTAAAAAAAAGAGATGTGATAAGATCTTTCAAACTCAAGAGGCTTTGCCGCACAACATTCCATTTCAAAATTTGGAGAATGTTTTTCTTAAAGAAGTGAAAGTATTGAATCTATAACATGTAGAGCTCATCTAGTTTTCCAGATCAAGCTCCATTAACTCTGTTTCATATCCAGATAGCCTTAACAACGTTGTCAATCCACTGAGAGCATGATATATCTCCTCTGTTTTCGAGTGACTCTCATCGAAAGCATAGAACTCGACAATCCCATCATCAGTCTCAATGGCGCTGTATCCCGGCACCTTCTTTGATCCGGTGTTCCTCATCGCGACTTTTAGCCTAGCTCGTTCGTCCCAATTCCGATTTTCCCCATATATATTTGATACCATTACATAGATTGCAGGGTTCTTAGGATCAAGCTTGATGAGCTTCTGAAGAGAAAGCTTAACAAACTCAGTTTTCTTATGAACCCTGGAAGCAGCAAGCAGAGAAGTCCATATCACACTGTCTGCCTTTATTGGCATGTTATGTACAAACTCCATAGCTTGCTCCAAAAGCCCATTTCGAGCCAAAAGGTCAACCACACAACCATAATGCTCGATTTGTGGCTCAATTGCGTAGTCGTTTATCATTGAGCAAAAACGAGCCACTCCATCCTCAACTAGCCCCATATGAGAACAAGCACTCAATATGCCTACGAAAGTGATCCCATCAGGTTTTTCTCCAGCCCTTTTCATTTCATCGAAAAGGCTCAATGCATCAGCCCCATGACCGTGTACTGCTAATGCATTAACTATAGTGTTCCATGATATCAAATCTTTATTAACCATGCTCTTAAACACATCCATTGCACACTCCACTAGTCCACATTTCGCATACATATCTATTATGCCATTACAAACGTAAATGTTCCCTTTATAGCCGTTATCACAAGCATACTTATGCACCCATTTACCATAATCAAGAGCTCCTAGTTTCGCACAAGCAGATGACACGTTAACCAGCGTGGCATCATTAGGCTGAACATTAGACTCTTTAAGCATCCTCTGAAAGGCATCAAGAACTTCGTTGAAACGCCCATTGTGAGCGTATCCTCCAATCAATCCATTCCAAGAGAAAATATTCCGCTCTTGCATAGATTCAAATAATTTCTCACAACCCTCGACGTCCCCATTATTCGCATACCCATTCAACAAAGTATTATAAGACATCAAATCTTTAGATGGCATCACATCAAAAAGACTTCTAGCTTCCACCATATCTCCGGACTCTATATGCGCGGTGATCATCCTATTCCACAACACGACATCCCTTTCTGGCGCCAAATCAAAAAGCTTTTGTGCTGAAACCAAATCATCATTGGCGACGTACGCGTTTATCATTGCAGTCCAAGAAACCACATTCCTGAGTACCATCTCAGTGAACACCCTATAAGCTAACCCCACATTGCCATCATTAGAATACAAATCTATCAAATTAGTACCCACATAAGTATTCGACTTGAAGCCATTTTTAACTGCTAAACAATGCACTTCTTCTCCTTCTCTCAAAGCCAGTGATTTGCAACACGATTTTAGCACCACAGGTAAGGTGTAACAATTGGGCTTCACATTCTCCCTCAACATATCACGAAACAACACCATTACTTCATCGTAAACATCGTTTTGGAGATACCCTTTTGACAATACATTCCAAAGAGAGGTGTACCTTCTGTCAGGCAATTGATCGAACACCTCTCGGGCATAATTTATTTGTTTGAGTTGGGAGCATTTGGAGAGGAACAGGGAGCTCACAAGGCGGTTTTGGTGATCTGCAGCGTTGACTATGATCTGGGATTGGATTTGTCGGAGATGTTTGGGAGTTTTACATGATTGAACGAGTGCAATAAGTTTCTGTTCTAGTATATCTGATGCCGAGTTTATAGCCACTCTAGCTATCATGGAACCAGATAGCTCTGAATGAGCTAAAAGCGGGATTGAAGTGTGTATTTATTCAAGTTTGAAACATTAAACGATTTAAAGATTATAAATTGAAATTCTCCTATGCACCTTTATATGGTTTGCTCATTTTTGCTTTTACGTTCACATTATGCGATAAAATTTTGTTCCGTTAACTTCAATTTCAACTTGAATTCCTTTAAGGGCCACCAATAGAATTTTAATTTAAAAAATGGGCCGGGCAAAATACCCCTCCAAACATTGGAGATGCAATCCGTCTCCATTCACCTACCTATTTTAATCAATGTTCTAAAAAATGTTCTAGACGGCTGACTAATCGCTAGTCGGTTCCAAACCGTTCCGATTTTAGTTAAAACGGTTAAACGGTCTTGTAATTAGTCGACAACTAATTAGATTAGTCGGGATTAGTTGGTGACTAATCTAATTAGTCGTCGTAAAATCTCTTTAATCCATCCCTTCATCTAAATAAGTAATAAATTAAATATGTAATTCACTTTTTTATTTTTTAATCTGACTATCAAACCTCTCCACCACAGACGCCGAATGTCGACGCACCTCCACTAATAAAAGTCGTACCCCATCCCTCCTCCACCGAACATTGCGCCACGTCTCTCCACCACCGAACATTGTGCTACGCCTCTCCACCACCGAACGGCCCCAGACTTTCCATGGAATTTGGATGATGTCTTTTGATTTATATTAATATGCATTTGTGCTACTTTATTGAGTTTTGAATTTTATGATATTACTTAGGGTCATGCCATATTACTTTAATTTTTATATTGAAGGGTGATAATGTTATTTTTTTTTATGTATTTAATGTGTTAATTTATTAAAAAATAATTATTTTATTTATTTAGGTGGTTTCGACTAGTCCCTGACTAGTCTCTATCTAGTCGCTCTAATAGCTAGACCCCAGTAGTCCGACCGACTAGCGACTTTTAGAATACTGGTTTTAGTTGACATTAATAGATATACGACCCATGTACTACCAATACTACTTTTATTGTATTAAATATTCTCTTTTCTTTTTAGATACTAATTTTAAAACAAACATGCATATACACTCCTGTCTCCCCCAAAAGTTTACCAGCTACTAAACCTTTGGCAACCAGAATGACGAAGCGACATTGCTCAGAGTTTTAGACGACGATGATCGGCAGCGACATAGAGGAGTTAATTTTATTTTTTATTTTGATAGTTTGTCTTAGGGTTTTATTTGATTTAATAATAGTTTGGTCGAGTTTGAATAAAATATGTATTACAAAAAAATAAAGTTCTAGCATTGTAGAAGATTGAAGTGTCGAACCTGGTTTTTCGAGATTGTACCAATATTTTGGACACTATCTTCCGAAATTTGTCCAAATTTTTTAAGAAGAAAATATTTAGGCAAACTTGTTCCCAAACTTTGACATGTTTTAGGAAGTTATGTTTTGAAATATTGCAATATTTTCAGCACATCAGGTCCGAAATTTCCCTGAAGAAAATTTTTAAAGAAAAAATTGCATGAATGACAATCATACGTTTTCAAACTTCATTATACGCCCAAAATACCAATATTTCGTACATAAAATCAACGATATAAACTACACATATAACATTAAAAATTAGGGTATGTAAACCGATGAAATAAGGAGCAAAGAAAAATATACATATATTTTAAGAAACCTCTCATATTTTCCAGATTTTCGTTGAAAAATATGAAATAATCATTATGCTGTCGTGTTTTTCACATACATGACCGTGTGAAGATGATGAAGAATGTAAAAATATGTACGTGAAAGAAAAGAGGGGTGTGTGTATGGAGTATTGATTGTTTTATTTTTTAATTATTAAGAATATATGTGTAATTTAACAATTCTAATTAAAATATAAAAAATTAATGAAGGTGTATTTAGCCAGGGCCTTAAAAAATATGCTGACTCGGCCCGAACCGGTTCGTCTCGACCAAAATGGCCGAGCCCCAAAAATAACCGGACCGGGCTGCAAGGTGAATTTAAAAAAATTGTATTCTAAAATTTGATTTATATATTCTTATATAAGTCAAATATCAAATCTTATTATCTATTAGTAGATTACCACCTCATTTTTAAAAATCTCTATTTTAAATTTATGGATTTAAATGAGTTTGAATTATATATAATATTCATTTAATTACAAACTGATTTTTTTAATTCTTTTCAATTTTATTGATTAATTGACTTTTAGGTAAGTTAAAATTAAATTTATAAATAATTAAATGATTTTATGTTTATATCATTTATTTTTAATTATAATTTTTTTAATTAACTTTGCTTAAGAAAGGATTTTGGTCGTCAATTTTTAATTTCTAATTACAAATTTAATTAAAATAATAATAAATTAAGAATCATAAATTTAAAATTTAATTAGGATAAAAAACTAATTAATTAAAAGGATAATAATTACATTAAAAAATGAATTAAATTATTCAAATTGAATTATTTAATAAATATGGATATAAATATAATTGAATATTATTAATTGACCAAAATAAATATCAAAATATTTAACATAAAATTAATAGTATATTTTTTCTTAAGTCATGTAATATGTGTGGTCTAAAAACTAGTTACAACAATACCCCAAGTTAATGACAACAATACCCAAGACTAAATAATCAATATACCAATAAATAATGAACAATACACCAATATTAAAAACATTAGAAAACAAAAATCATCAGACATGTCAAAAGGAATACTATTATAGCATATAATTAATACATATCAAACATTATCATTATACATTTCAAAATATATACATATTAAACTGTGCAATAAACCTCTACATTTTAAAATAAAAAGTATTAACCAACACTTTTTCTCTTTCCCCTCCCCAAATCATTACCCACTTATTTCAACGCTTTAGCTGCCCGGTTTCTCTTCTTCTCGACAACTTTCTCATCTTTTTGTTTCTTCTTCAAAGCAATATACTCTTGATTAAAGTGAGTTTTTTCATATAAAAAATCACAAATCCTTATAAATAACATCACCGCTAATTGAACTAAAGTTAGAAAGAATTAGGATTGCACATATTCTTGTCCTCATTGCTAGCCGAATATCATCCTATAAAAAATAATTCAACAGAAAATAAATAAATTAAAAGTCAATAAAAATAATATAAGAATTAAAGTAAACGATAAAAAATATGAAAGGAAAAAAATTACCCTAGTCAGGTTTGAATATGTGTACGAGGTGCCATTAAATTATTTGATGTGGTGTATCATATATATACTACAATCTTTATCAGGGTTGCCTGTTTACCATTTTAAAGACACATTTTCAAGTTCAAATCCCAATATATCACCCGCTATAGGATGTTTCTTCGGCTCAAGTAACTTAGACACCAGCTCGTACTAAACAAAGTAAAAAAATATATTTTAACTTCAAAAGTATAATTGAAAAAAATGAAATGTGTAGAAATTTTACCAATATTTCGGCAGACTTAGTGTAATCATTTTTTTCTTAATGATCCTTCAAATTATCCAATAATTACAATTTGGAATCAACAAAGTCTAATTGCAACGACAACATAGCTCATGGATACAAAAATGACAAAAATCTAGAAACAAAGAGTCGTTATTAATCATTAGTAAACACAAAATAATTAAAAATACTCAAAATATTAACCTTTGCAACTAGTCATTTTAACAGATATGAGATAACCTTCAAAACAAGAAATCCATTGTTCCCGAACAAAAAAAATCTTCAGCCAATTTTTGAACATCAACTCCTTTCATTATTACCTCGCCCAAGAAACACTATATACAAAAAAAATGATAAAACAATCAATAATAAATAGAAAAATAAAAGACAAAATCATCAATAATTAGTAATACCCCAAAACATGAATTAGTAATACTCCAAGCATGAAACAACAATGCCCAAAGAGTTACTCAACAATACTATTGATGATCATTTCTAATCGCTCGGATTAGTGGCTGTTTTAATTGCTAATTTGATCACCAAACAATTACGTGTGATTGATCACTACCGTAAATAGTGAATACGAGGAATCGGGGTTAAGAAAATATAAATACGAGAATTGATTTCGTATTTATTTCGTATGTGTGTGTGAATTTAGGTGTATGAGTGTGTGTAGGTAGAGTTTAGTTGTATTTATTATTTATGAATTTGTCCTCCTCCCTTATTATTGAAAATTCAAGGTTTTTATACAAGTCCTCCAAGTATGAGGTGGAATGACCTTTACTCTCCCATGTATGCATGCTTGACACATGTAGAGTTGACTATTTGACCTTATCTAAACTAATTTCTATCCTCTGAGCTGAATTAGCTTGTATTAGCAAGCTATTAGTCTCTTTTGGACTTGTCCTTGAGGAGTTCTTAACTTGATCTTGTTGGTCGATTAACTTTCTGCCTTGACTCCTTGGCTAAAGTAGCTTGCCATGATTTTATTTGTATTCGGAAGGCTCTTACTTTAATGTAGCTCAACTTGACGAAGTAGCTCGTCTGACTACTCCAGGGCAGCCAGACTTTATTTGTCTTACTTAATCTTGCTAATTGTGGGGTTAATTAGCTTGAACCTGTTCACCTTAATTGGGATGTAGCTCGCCTTATCAACAAATACCCCAAGTATTAAGCATTAATACCCCAAACACTAACCACCAATACCCCAAGAGCTACTCAACAATATCCTAAGAGTTACTCAACAATACCCCAAACACTAATCAATTTCCAAGAATAAATCAGTAATACCCCAAACATGAATCAATAATACCCCAAGCATTATCCAAGTATGAATCAACAATACCTCAATAGTTACTCAACAATACCCCAAACATTAATTAGTAATACTCCAAATATAAATAAAAAATACCCGAAGAATGAATCAATAATCAAGATCAGAAACAAGCAATAAACATAATGTAATAACTATGCAAACTTACATTATGATTAAGGTTGAATGCAAATATGTTATGTCTACCATTCACAAACACATCACCATTAACCTCCAAGCACCACACATATACAATTGAAATATCAATTTCAGAATTTCTTGATTAGGCATCAAATACAAATTTTAGGCTTGTACACACAAAGGAGATCCCCACGTTGATAAAATAATATCCCTAAAAAATACATAAAATAAGTAACAAAAGTGTGCATATATAGAAATAATAAAGTTTAAAAAATATCAATTATTTACAGATTAACAGATTCATCACCATCGTCGAAACAAAATTCAACAACTTCCAAGTTTGTTTGGCATACTCCGATAGTACTTATTAGAGTTCACCAACTTGGAAACATATCCAATATCATCATTAATGAGCAAAATATACACCCAACATCTATCCCAACTTTCTTCCTCTTTGAACCAATAGATTTTACCGCATCACTAACCTTATCAAATTTTATGGCATCTTTAACCTGCACTTCAACACTTTTATCCAAACAAGTGTTATCTGCCCAAAGATCAACAACAAATTCCTCCTTAAACCAATCTTCTTCATCCTTAGAGAAATTAAAATAGTGGGCTCGGAAGTGAGTAAATCAAATCTTGGAGTTTGGGAAGCCAACTCTTTCATCATCGTAACATACTTTATCAGCTTGTCAACATACCTATGAAGCTTAAGGTTCATAAAGAACTTATGAGTATTCAAGAGATCAGATTCAGGTGTGGATTCTAATTGTGTAGAACTAGGTAACTGAATACCATTCAAAAGTTTATACACCATAAGCATAAAAGCTACATAAAATTCTCTCGCTTCTGCGTGGATAGACATTAAAAGATTCTTGATCTCCTGCAAAAAAAAAAAAAAAACACATACAAAATAAAATGTATAAGTTAAAAAAATAATAAGAAATAATATGGAAAAAAATGAATGCATACCTGATATGCGTCATCATCACTTTCTTTACCAGATTTCTTATTTATTTATCAGAGGACGTCTTCAACACACTATTGATAGACAATGGGTATATATCATTAACTAACTCCCCAGAGCCATATTGTCCCGCACCAGCCTCCTGATAATACCTATGCTTCATCTTTTCATTAGTCCAATGCTGAATCAACAGGATTGAAATTAGCTCACACAAACCCCTCCACTTCAGCCTATGCAAGTATATTATTTGTAACAGAACAACACAACCATTAACATTCTTAACTCCATCATATGATATACTAAAACTGATTCAAACAACTTTCTTAAAATTGATTCAAACAACTTTCTTAAAACTATTATTCACCAATCCAACTTAGGTATATGTTCTATAACCTCAACAACCTTAAAATAACTTGAATTTACAGTCCGATTTGATGAAGGACAGAGAAAATAACATAACAATATAGCACGAAGACCTGTTTGAAAGTGTCACCCCCACCACTTAAAATTTCCAAGATTACACAGACAACTTCTAAATAGGAGTCTTAGCAGCTATACCATACTTCTTACCAAAAAATCTAATAATGAAGTGTCTTCAGAAAGTGGATAACAAGGTACATCATTGCCCCCATTCCAAGGAAGCATAAAAATGTCATAAACATCATCACAAGTAACAGGAAATTGACAAAACATATCTACACACAACATCTGATTACTGCCATTGAAGTGTTCAACCAACCAATTCACCATATCTTGACTGAAACACTTACTTAACTTCACATTTAAAACACCACCAAATTCAATGCTAGCAACATCTTCTTTTTGTTTAGGATTCAATGACTGAACTAGATCAAACAAGCCTTGAGGATGACACTGCGTCAAAAAATTGCTGCATATATATAACAACAAAAATAAGCACAAGAATAAACACAAAAATAAATTGATACTATAATAAATAAAACAAAAAATCATAAGCATGACCATAAGTAGTAAGTAATAAGCAATGCCCCGAGTTATAATCACCCCAAAAATTACTCACAAATATTCCAAGAATTACTCAACAATACCCTAATTATAATTATCAACACCCTAAGTTATAATCACCAATACCCCAAGAATTACTCAACAATACCCCAAATTATAATCACCAATACCCCAAGAATTACTCACCAATACCCCACAAATTATTCAATAATACCCCAAACATTGAACAATGATATCCCAAAGAATTATTCAGTAGTACCCCAAGATTTAATCAACAATACCCCAATCATTGAACAATAATACTCCAAGACTTAATCAACAATAACCCAAGAAATAAACCACAAATACTCCAACCAATCATCAATAATCACAGTAATAATTACCAATATATAACACAAGAAAACTAACAATATTAAGAATACCTATTAGGATTATCTTTCTTTCGACCAACTTTATTCTTCTTTAACACCAGGAGCATTCCAAGAATTTTTTTCCTTCTTCATTTTGAACACTACTTCAAAAGCTCTACCAACATCTTCTTTGCTAATAGCAGTTATCTCATCTTTCCTCTCACCAACTCCAACAACACTCTCATCATCCCTATCACACTTAACCTCCTAATTCACAACAGAATGCCTTCTCTTTGAAATATGGACATCAACAGGAACATCTGGTCCACTTCTCTTAGAACAGTCCTTCGGGGCAACATCACTACCATCACCATTGTTTCCGTCTTCCGTAATTCTAGAGGCTTTTTTATGGCTGCTTTTTCTGATGTGATTGGTTGGGGTTTTCCTCTTGAGGCGGAATTGACTGCTATTTTTTCTGCCATTGAATTTGCTTTTTTACGAGGTTGGAAAAAATTGTGGATTGAATCAGATTCTGTTCTTGCGATTAAGACCATGAATACGGAAATTTCTTTTGTCCCTTGGAGACTACGTAGTTTTTGGAGCCAAGCAAATCGTATGGCAGGCCAGATGGAGGTGAGGTTTTCGCACATCTTTCGAGAGGGGAATAGGGCTGCGGATACCATGGTTCGTCAACACTGGTATTGTTCTTAGTTTTGTTTCTCTTTGGTTGTACTCTTGGGTTTACTTTTCCGTTTCGGCCGTGTGTTTTGGCCTTATTTTTGTTAGCTGTTTTTGTGGTGTGAGGACTTCTTAGTCCTTTCTTTTCTCCCCCGGCCCGGGGTTGTGGGCCCACCTATTTTCTTTTATTTTAATAAAGTAACCTAATTTGCCATTGTCAACTTTAGCTGATGTCTTTGGGGATCCATGGACGAATTCTTTGGTACATCCATAGGAGATTTCTTAGTGGAATTTAGAAGTCTTCTATTAATTTTTGACCCTGTCCTGTTGGAGACAAGGTGCTTCTTCTTGGTTGGTCTACTGCCTTTAGCTAGTCCATTTTAATCCTCACCATTGAGAATTAAACCCCAAAACTGATACCTCAAGTATTAATTAGTAATACCCCAAAAATTACTCACTAGTACCCAACTTATAATCACCAACGCGCACTCTCATATGCACCAGGTGCACGATGTATTCACTCAACAATTGAGGTTATTTACACTTAAAAGTATAGACTGATTACATTGTAAAATGTGTTTAGATAACACTGAAAACTTGATTTTCAGTGCAATCTAACCACATTTTTCACTGTAATCAAATCATACTTTTCAGTGTAGATAGTCTCAACTGTTGGGAATGTGCGCTATGTTCCAAGTGCACAAAAGAGTTACTCAATCACCAATACCCCAAGAATAACTCAACAATACCCCAAGTTATAATCACCAGTACCCAAACTAAAACACTAAATTGAAGTAGAAAATATAAGTAGACTAAATTAAACCAGGAATACAGAGATGTCTAGGGATATCTCGTATAAGAGTGAAGAGCATGATTTAGAGCCCGTTTGGTTAAGTTTATTTGAAACATCTTATAAGCTCTAACATCTTATAAGCCCGTTTGTTTGACTAATACAACTTATAAGAATTTTGAGAATTTATAATAAATATTTTTATTGTTTTAATGTTGAGATAGAGGCGGATGAGGTGGGGGGAGGGGGGGGGGGGGGGGGGGGGGGGGGGGGGTTGAGGTAGTTCCAGGGTGGTTGGATGTTTGGGGATGGAAACTAAGCTTATTTTGCCAAATACACTAATAGTACTTATAAGCTCTTAAACAACTTATTAGCTGCTTTAAAGAGTTTATAAGCTCAGCTAAACACCCTTTTAGTCATTACGTTCACAAAATTAATCGGCTTTGCGCTTGAGCATAGCAAGAATCACAATGGTTTTATAGTTGGTAGGATCCTGAAAAATGGGCGAAGCTGCAAGTTTGTTCTTGTAGAGGTGGAACAATTCATCAATGATTTCACCTCCAAAGTGATTAGTTAGCAATCTTTCAAGACCAGCCCTTTGGAATGCTGCGTGGGCTTCGACGCTGGACAAGCTGTGCTTACCGGGGTTGTCAAGAATCTCCATTCTTTCAATGCTGAAACTCTGACTCCTCCGTAGTATGATCTTCAACTCTTGTGGTAAAGTAGTGTGGCATGTTGAAAGAGTCTATTTTTTCTTCACACAATTTTCCCTGCAACATTACAAAAATTGACATCATAACACTAAAAAAAAGTTCGGTTTAACTATGGATTTAACGACGGATAATCCGTCGCTAATCACGTTTAGCGACGGAATTTACGACGACCAAGGATACGTAGTCAAATCACTCATAGCTAAAATTTACGACGAGTTTTGGCAAGCCGTCGTAAATTTACGACGGACATAGCCGTCGTAAAAGCGACCCGTCAACGACTCGTAGAAACTATCCAATTTTTAGTTTTTTTATTCATACATAAAATATTTACGACAGACAGTAATCCGTCGTTAATATATAATTTACGATGGACACGTGTCCGTCGTAAATGTCAGACTTGGAACAAAAAAAATTGGCTCTTGTGGTTCGAACCCGGACCCCCCGCGCACCCGGGGCGGGTGCGAACCACTGGGCCATCGACATCCAAGCTACATATTCCGGCACAACTTTCATATTAGTCCTATTGGAACTGAAACAATTAATTCCAAATTCGCATCCAAGGGGAATCGAACCCATGACCTCTCATACATGTAGAAGGGGCATGAACCGTTAGGGCACTTGCTTCTATTGTTTGATTTCTTGCAAGTAATTGTATATGTATCCAAATTGAGTCATTCTTTTTTATTATTCATCAAAGTAATTCCTTTTCGTTTCTAACTTGTTTTAATAAATATTGTTACCAATTATATATATTTTCGTTTTATAAATTTATTTAATTCGAAAAACGCGTAATTAATATTATAATCCGTTCATTTTTACGTAATTAATTGCATTCGTATCAAAATTGAGCCATTTTTTTATTATTCATCAAATTAATTCCTTTTTGTTTCTAACTTACTTTAATAAATATTGTTACGAATTATACTTTTGTTGTTTTGCAAATTTATTTAATTCGAAAAACGCATAATTAATATTATAATCCGTTCATTTGTACGTAATTAATTGTATACATATCCACATTGAGCCATTCTTATTTTTATTATTCATCAAATTAATTCATTTTCGTTTCTAACTTGTTATATATACAACAGTCCAATAATTCTAATCGTCATCCTCTTCCTCTTCTCCATCATCTTCACCATCTTCATCTTCATCTTCAACTTCATCTTCATCCTCCTCTTCACGCTCTTGTCTGCCATCCTCATCGCTTTTCATTATTATTTCTGGATTTGCAACTAGTAAATCCACAAAAATATTTACATTTTCTTGATCGAGCTCTGTTTGAGCCTCTTGTACCTTTTTTAGACTGATGAGAAACTTCAACCAAGGATCTTGCCTTCAATTTGCAAACTGTCCTTATGTTGGGCTTACTCGATCCCGGGTATTTGCAGTAATATACTTGAGATGCTTGTGTTGCAAAAATATATGGATCGTATGCCGTAAAAAACTTATGTCGAGTGTTGATATCAACAATCTTATAGTTTTTATCGACTCTCATTCCATGTATTCCTGGATCATAGCATTCACAGAAGAACAAAACCATTTTCCTTGAGAGCAAACCTGGATATTCTATTTCAACTACTTCAAGCAAGCCTCCGTAGTAATCGATTAGTTCTTCGTTGCAAATTCTAGCATTAATGCAAACACCACTGTTTGTTGATGATTCTGTTTCAGCATACGCTTGTGTATGAAATTTGTATCAGTTTGCGTAATATCCTTGGAATGAAACAACACTACGTAATGGTCTAAGACTCAGAGATTGTAGATGTGGATTGTCAAGTAGACCACACTCTTCCTGTAAATATAAAATTATTAGCTAAGATAAAATTACATCCATCCTGCAAAAATAGAGATAAAATTAAGTGATACTCACGTAACATTGGAACCAATACATGAATTCACCATAGATGGACTGAAAAACTTATGCATCAGTGATGCCTGGTTCTTGTGCACGCTTATACTTACAGAACATCCTTATATATCAGAAAAATAAATTAATGATTTTTCAGTTATAAAGATAAAAATTATCAACTATAAAAAAATTACTTACTCTATGTACGGTTGGACTTCAGGGCAATTCATCAAAACATATGAATGTATCGTTTTCTCTTCATTATTGTTCTTGAAAGGTCGTGTGGTGCTCTTGCCCATTGGTCGACCCAAATGCAAAAATACAGATAACATACCTTCAACATCACGAAGGAAATGATCTACTCCAGGAACATACGCGAGACACATTTCTGATTCTGTTTTGAACTTGATCGCCGAAGTAGTAAGAACAAAATGCTCCAACCTCTTCAGTAAGATATGCGTTAACAATGGATGCTTCGATGTGGCCCGGATTTCCAATATTGAGCTTCAAGTTATGCAAATACCTAAAAGAATTTTTGTTCGTGAATATTCATCAATAATAATGTAAAAAGCTAAATCTTTAAAAAATAATATATAATTACCTCTCAAAAGTGTACATCCATCGATATTGTACTGGACCATCAATTAAGGCTTCATAAGCTAAGTGTACGGGTAAGTGCTCCATCGAGTCGAAAAATCTAGGTGGAAAAATCCGCTCAAGCTTGCATAGAATAACAGGGATCTCCTCATTCAAACGCCTCTTGTCCTCTACTGTAATTGTTGAGGCCGTTAAGTGTCTGAAAAATAGACTTAATTCTGTGATGACATTCCATACATTTTTCACAAGTGAGTACCGAAATACAATCGGTAATAAGCACTGCATGAACACGTAACAATCATGACTCTTCATCCCATACACCTTCCTGGTTTCCGTGTCAACCATGTCCCCCAAATTCGAAACATAATTGTCAGGGAACCTCAACTCTTTCATCCACTTACACAACTCCTTCCTCTTTGCTTTACTAATTGTGTAGGAGGCTTTTGGATACATCTTTGTCCGCTCATCATTGTGCAGTTGTTTACGAGAACAGAAGAGGTGCAACTCATCTCTGGACTTTGAAGTGTCTTTGGTCTTCCCTTCAGTACCCAAGACCGTATGAAACAAGTTATCAAAAATATTCTTTTCTATATGCATCACATCCAAATTATGTTGAATCAAAAACTTGTTCCAATAGGGTAAATCCCAAAAAATACTTCTCTTCTTCCAACAACCTTTTATTTTTTTATTGTTCTCCATTGCACCAAACTCAGTTGTCTTCATCAACCCTGTGACCGTAATCTCATACAACAATCTTTCACCTAAAATAATTTGTTTATGGTTTAGTTAGAACAAAACATTACAATGATTCAATAATTTAAAAAATATGGAATGTTAACTATACATACCCTTATGAATGTTCGGTCTTTGTGCACGTACTGCATCTTTATCCTTAAGAAAGTCTGTTTTGTTCCTCCGAAATGGATGATCAGAAAGAAGAAACTTCCGATGGCTGTTGAACCATGACACATTCTTACTCAATGAGAGATAGAATGCATCAGATCTTTCCATGCAGTACGGACATGCTTGTTTTCCTGTTGTCGATATCCCAGACAACATAGAAAACGCTGGAAAATCACTAATGGTCCACAAAAGAGCAGCCCGCATCGTGAAGTTCTTCTTCCAATGAACGTCGTAGATCTCCACTTCCGTATGCCACAAAGATATCAATTATTTAATCATTGGTTGAAGATATACATCAAGTTTATGCTTGGGGTTGTGTGGACCAGACACCAAGATAGTAAGAAATATATGTTGAGGCTTCATACATAACCAAGGAGGTAGATTGTATGGAGTCAATAGGACAGGCCACAATGAATACTTTTTTTTTCCGTGCATTCCGAATGGAGCAAATCCACCTGTGCACAAACCCAACCTCATATTTCTCATCTCTTGTAAAAAATTAGGAAACTCCCTATCAAGATGTTTCCATGCCTCAGAGTCTGCAAGATGCCGTATCTCCCCAAAATTCTCATCTGAAAAATCCTCAGCATGCCATGTCATGTCTTTAGCAGTGGCACTAGACTGATACAACCTCTCCAAACAAGGAGTGATGGGAAGATAATACATTGACTTCCAAGCCTTCAACTGAACTTTCTTCCTACTTTTGGTACGACCATATGGTTTGTAACGGGGGTGACCACACATTGCAATGAACCTCATCCTCACCCCAAAACAACATACAATTGTTTGTGCAATAATCAATATTTTCAAACGGTAGACCCATATCCTTCAAAAGCCTCTTGCTCTGATAGAAATTATCAGGCGTCGTGTTTTCTTTAGGTAGAGTATTTTTGAACAATTTAGCAAATTGATTGAACACTTTTTGACTCACCTTACCTCCAGTTTTGATGTTCAACATTTGAGCATTGAATGACAGCTGCGTCTCAGTATCACAAACAGGAAAGAGCTTTTGATCAATTGTTTTAAGCATATCAAAAAACTTCTTTGACCGATAATTTGGTTCCTCCTACATTGACATTTCATTAAATTAACCCCAACCACCCAAAACTGATTCTGCAATCATCATTCGGTATCTATCAGGTTCATCCTCCATATGTGGTTCGAATTGATTATACGGAACATGACTTGAACCACCAATATCATAACTTCCACCACCGCTCCAACCAGTATTATAATAGAATTCTATTGTACTGATGTCAATATTCCACCATTCATCACCGTGACATGTCCAATTGTAATAAAGGAGAATAAAACCGGACATCAGAAGATGAATCTTAACCTCATCAAAACTCAGGAATCTCATATTCCTGCATCTTTTTTCTTTACACGGACACCTAATATTACCCGTATGATCCATACAGTACGAATGTTGTTGTGCAAACTCAATAAACTCATCAATTTTATTGCAAAAGACAGGATTAATGCCTCCTCTTATCTTTCTAGGTATTGAGTACATCCAACCACGATCTGAAAATTGCATCTGTTACAATTTAAAAGTAAATATCACATGAGTTGTAAAAAATTGGGCAGAGTTTCGACTAAAAATAGAGATATACAAATTTTTCCTTCACATAAATCAATTCATATGTATCAAATAAATATATATATATATATATATATATATATATATATATATATATCACATTCATGATCTAATAAACATATATATCTCACTCATTATCTAATATTGTACCAAAAAATTGAAACTATAAAACAAGACATTTAAACGGTTAAAAGTGAGAAAACGTACAGTGAAGTTGAAGGCAATGAGTAACAGAGTTGTTCAATAGCTATGAACAATTCAACGCAATGTTCAACATCAATTATACACCAAGAATGGATGAAAAATGTGTATAGTGTAGTATTTTTCGTGAGAGTGGAAGAAGAAAGAAGAGAAAAAAGTTTATGTCATAAAACAACAAAATTAGCGACGGATACGAAAGACCGTCGCTAATTTTATCAGTTTGCGACGGAATGTCCGTCGTTAACACTAAAATGAGCACACAGGTCAATTATTGCTCACCAATCCGCCTGCAACAAAAAAAACGCGTGATTAACAACGACCTATCAGCCCGTCGTTAATTCAAATTCGGCTTTGCCGATGGACGACCGTCGTAAATAGTTGTAAAACGGCGGCGTTTACAGAGTCCGTCGTAAATTTACGACGGACTTTTCAAACCCATCACTAAATTTGTCAAAAAGTCATCCGAATGAATTTTTCCGTTGCATATATTGAAATTTTCGACGGATATAGTAGTCCGTCGTAAATTCTTGTCGTTAATGAGTCCGTTTTTTGTAGTGTAATTGGACTCTCGATTTTGATAATCAATGTGCAAAGATTTTGCAAATTTGGTCCCTTTTATTAATTCTTGAGACCAAAGCTACAATATTTTAGAACCAAAAACTGCAATTCATGTATTTTCTTGGGACCAAAATTATCAAAAGATTTTTTTTTGAATTTTTGGTCCATGTTTTCGGCCAGTCGATCCTGATGGGTTTAATGTTAGAGCTTGTTGCTATCTAGATAAATAATTTTTTTTTGTTTTGTTTTCGGTATTAGAAAAATATAGTGAAAAATCCTGGTTAGGCATCGCCCCCAAACGGATGAACAAATTTCGTGTCTTCTTTCTTTGATAATTGCGTGTGTGGGTTTTTTCCTAACACAAATTATCATTTTAGCCATGTCCATGAGGCAAGACCCCATAACATTATTAACATCGCTATGGATAGTGTACTAGATCTGTTTGAGGGTCCAAGAATTGAGGGACCCCCGGGATTAGAAGGGCCATAAGTCCTCTACACACCATTTCTACAGCCCTGCATTCCAAGAACGCCTCCATGTCCTTACTATATTGACCCAAATACGCATCACAAACTTCATTCACCTTTTCTGGACTGTAAAGAATTGCTCCTTTGTTCCATGCCGGAGAGGCGCTGTCGGCCACTGCCTTTGGGACCTGGGTCAGCCAGTGGAGAGACCAGGAAGAGTAAGCAAAGTGCAGAGACGATTCTGGAAGGAGGCGTCCGTGGAAGTCCCCGGGCACTCCAGATGCATGGTAAATCCTTTGGGGTGGAAGTGAAGTAAAAAGGGTGTTGAAATCATTGGAAGCGAGGTCGTTGAAGAAGACGTGAAATTCCGCGGATTCATGTATGCGGTTAATGGCTCGGGTGATAATGTGTATGGCCGGGAATGAGTTGTGGCCACTCGAGCACCCGAAATCCGCAATGAACACCTGGTTTGTCGCCAAGCGTTTGATATTGAATTTCGCCACTATTTCTTCTTCAATGATTGGAATAGCAGCATCCAACGACCCTCTCTGGGAAAACAAAGGTTTTTACCAAATTAGACACTATAGTTTTCTGAATTAGTGAGATCGAAAGATTTTTTTTAAAACAAGAAATTCGCGTTTTACCTACATATATATTTGTGAAGTGAGAGATTTCTCAAGTGTACCTGGCAGGTGGAATTTTGAACATAACTATGAGCTCCAGTCCCAGCATAAGCATTCATGGGGAAGAAGGCTACTTCACGTCCATTATTAATAATGGACGCCATTTTTCTTATTTAATAAGCCTGTGCCGGTGTAAAAATTGTAATATTTATACTTGCACGCCTACTCAAAGATCGGAGAGGTTCCCTTACTATACTTTAGGGTTTCATTCTGTGTTTTACTATTTTTAATACTTAACACGTGTAATAAATTAATGACATTAAAAATCATTATTAATGACACTCCATGTTTAAAAGACAAGGCCATGAAATATAATATGAAACACCAAATTAATATAGACGATTTTATTTACTCCGAGATGCGGACGGGATCTCCTGTTATACAATGGTGTTACATCTCTTATTACATTCGTCAGATTATTGACAAGTGTCTTATTAACTAATTCATGATTTTTATATGTAAGGAAAATTCCTTGATTCTATCTTTGAAATTTTATCAAATCTTATCATACTTTTAAAAATTTAAAGATAAATTATTAAGTTTTAAGGAAAAATTAAGTTTTTTGTCCTCTAAGTTAGGTCACTTTTGGTTTTGGTCCTACTAAGTTTTGACCTAACTTTTTTGTCCTTTAACTTTCAAAAAAATTACTTTTTCGTCCTATAACCGGCCATAGGTGGTAACCTAACCGGTCACGCTGACGTGGCACGAATTAAATTTTTTTTTTAAATTTCGGAACCGAGGGAAAATGACCATGTGCGCTTCACATGACATTAATAGGAGGGAAAGAGGCGGGTTAAAGGGGGTAAATCACCCAATTTCACCGCCATTTCACCTAAAACCTAATCCCCAAATCTTATCACCATCGATTCGAAGAATCATTCGGCGAAGTAGGCGATTCCGAAAGGCGATTGAAGATTGAAGAAGCCACGCTCGTTCTCTATTGCGAAAGAGATGAGACTTCGGGATCCTGAAAAATATGTAGATCCCCCTCCCTCACTACGGTAAGTAATTTTTTTACTCTTCAGTATTTTAATAGGGTTTAGGTCATGCAATAAATCGTGTAGGTGTAAAGTTGTATGCTTTAAATGATAGTGTAGTCCATATGCTCTGTTTTTTCAAATAAAGTATGTTTGAAGATTCTCTTGGTATGTGTTTTGTGCATATAGTATTGTGTAGTCAATGTATTGTGGTCCCATATGTGTTATTTAGTTCCTTTGTGTTGGACTGAAGTGGCTATACTGATGTGGCATTTTTTTTTTCCAGATGCAAATGGTAGTGTTTTAACACTCTATTTTTACACCGGGGGGGGGGGGGGGGGGAGGGATTATGTAATGGGGTAGAATATGTCGATGGGAATATATATATATATATATATATATATATATTTGATGAAGTTGATAGGAATCAGTTTAATATTGGGTCACTTAAGGAGTTTTGTTCTCATTTGAGTGGTGATGCAGCGAATCTATTATATGTAACAAGTAATAGTGGGAAACTAGTCCAACTTAATACTGAAACTGATTGGCAAACTTATTCATCAAATTCTATTAGGGTGGGTAGAGAGTTAGATATATTTGTGGTGAGTGAAGGGGGGGATGATGTTGAGCAGGATGGGTGGGAGGATGATGATGACTCTCATGATAGTGACTTTAAAATAGGCAATGAGAGTGGTAGTGATGATATTTATTTAGCTGATAGTGATAATGTGGATAATGAGGATAGAGAGGTTTGTGTAGGGGGTGAGAGTGAAGGGGTTGGGGACAATTGCAGTGAGTTAGAGAGTCAGAGTGAGGAAGAGGAGTTTGTTGATGATTCTGGGGAGGATAATGTGGCAGAGAGTGGGGAGGATTTTGATAGTTCTAGAGATTCTGATAAGGAGAATGAGGGTCATAAGTTACCTATTTACAATGCTAAAACACTTTATGACCCTGAATTTTCTGTAAACATGATCTTTAGCACTAAAAAAGAGCTAATTGATGATGTGCACTTTGGAGCAATTTTAAGTAGGAGGTCAATTATCATAAGAAAAAAATGACAAACTTAGGGTTCATGCTAAGTGTAGAGGTACAGATTGTGAGTGGAAAATTCATGCTTTATGCATTCCTGGTGAGGAAACTTTCCAAATCAGAACTTACAACCCTACACACACTTGTCCAGAATCTTACCATATCAAGAGCATTAAGTCTAGGTTGCTAAGTGGGAGATTTGGGTATCAGTTTAAAAATGATCTTGGCAAAAAGGTTACCCACTTTGTAAATGACATCTCATTTGAATTGGGTCTGGATATTACACCACACCAGGGTTATAGATGCAAGAAATTAACCCTTAAGACCACTTATGAGGATTTTGATGGGCAGTATTGTTGGATTTTAGAGGCACGAACACTATGTTCGGCGCAGCGGAAGATAACGATTCACCAACAACGAATCTTAAACATGGTTGTATAACATAAAAACAAAAGGATAAATAATAACATAATAAATCCTTACAACAATTTGTACACAGAATCCTCCACTATGGTATCCATGTAACAGCTTTCTACCAACTCGCATCGATATGTCAGCGTTGAATCTCGAGACGAATTTGCTAGGAAAATTTCGACTGGAGATTTTATGGAAAAATTATATTTTTTGTGTATTTTTGGAATTCCCATAAGACACATATTTATAAGGATTAACTTGGCTTAATTCCTAAGCAAGATATCGGGCCTAGCCCGTAATATAATCTCTACAGATTATATTTCCCTAGATTTGTTCCTACGAATAATATCTTTGCCATATCTATTATTCTTGTACAATAATATTCCAAATATTATTATTGGGATTTCATATTTAATTAAATATAATTTAATTAAATAATAATAATTAATTCTAAATATAATTATTATTATATTCTCCATAAATTAAATATTATATCAAGTACAATATTTAATCAACCAACTATAATTGGTAAATTGCCATTACTTGTTGTGTGACCCATAAGCCCTCATATATCAAGCGATTAGTCAAACTAACGGTCTTAATTGAACCCTGGACAATAAATCAGACATTCTTAATATACGAGGTACGTTGCGAGGAAATCTGCAACTACCTATAATACTGTAGGCTATTGTGATATCTTCCTTTCATTCACGAATACTCGATTAAGTCTTGAACATGATGAAGTGTCTATTCAAATAACTTAATCATATTATCTCCAATCACTAATTGATCAAGTATATCACTCTTAGCCACAAAGTCTAAGTTGATGTGCGTCGGCCGACGACTTAGATCCAATTATGATGAGAAGACGAGTATTCTCTCTAAATCCACATTGAGGAATGAATCCTATTCTTGGCTCAACTACCACACACATGTATTTCGTGATGAACCCAATCCATGCCATATATACCCATGGAAGGATGCAAGCGTCGGTCATGGTCAAAGTTCACCACTCCACACATGTCGTGCGTATTGACCTCAAGTCAGAGGAGTATCACATCGCTCCCACTAACCGAGACACCCGTAGATACATTATGTTGAATTACATCAAACGGTTTCTCGGATGGGTATACCAATACCCTCTAAGGTATCTGTGCATCCATCATGAGATACCCGGCATCTTGTAGTAAGTGAGATCTTACTACACTCTCTAAGAGTATGATGCAGATCGCACACCAATCTCAATTGCATCATCAATATCCCATTCTTGATGATCCTTGATCGGGGCTATTTGAGAATCATAAAGTCATCTAAGTTCTCACTCACTCAATGACAATAGTGATTCATGGGAACACAAATAAGAATATATGCAAACAATCAGACATCATATTCAAATAAGTGTGACACCATACATTTAATATTAAAACAATAATAATATTAAACCAAATATGAATATTATCTTAGTATTATGTCCTTTCGATGGATTGTCTCTAGGACACTAACACTAACAAGTATAAGCTGTTATGGGATTATGCTAATGAAGTGAGAAGAGCTAACCCTAGATCCACTATAATTATAGGACCTGATGATTCTACTGGTGAACATAGGGGACAAATCACACAAGCCATGCTTGCACATGTTTCTCCGTATTAAATCTTAGAAACTGTCGTATGATTAATATTATTACCCAAAACACAAGGTATCGAAGTCACGATGATTCTCACCCAACATGTATCAAAGCAATAAGTATTAACCACACATGGTCCTATTTAAGTGATGGGGATTAAGAAATCAACAACCACTGAGGTCTAATTCTTCTCCGTCCAGAATAGAAGAATTTATCCTCTCTGTAGGTCCACTTCAGCACATACAAAATGTGCTAGTGCAATCTCTTGGTCAAGACAGACCAATCTGAGAACTACACCTCAACCTTTCACGGTGGATTGTTCAATTCCACCTAAGTCGTGAATTTATACATTTGTTTACAAGGAACTGTTAATGTGATCTTCCGTGATCTGGTATCACCACATTAACTACAATGTAACACGTACTATATATTGAACGGTTTGCAATAAACATTTAATATTCATTCATATTTAAAGAAACAATGATAAACTATTTATTCTCATAAATAAGTGTTTAATACATAGGTTATACAAAGTAAAAGCATAGTTTCACGTATAACCCCAACACCATCTTCACCTTCCATAGTGAATTTCTCAAAATCCAACTTCGTAGAAGCCATAATCGAAGATACTCCTTCTCACTTCCCACAGACGATGCCACTTGTTATGAAATGCAATTAAATTAATAGCCTCGAATCAAACTCAGAAGCTTCAAGCTTATAACACCAAAGTAGAACAATGTACGTAATTAAGCTAAGAACGAATTGAAGACGAGATTTATGTGGTTCGGTCAAACTTGATCTACATCCACGGGAGAGGGCACTGACTTAAACGCAAAATACTAGCTTAACTAGTAGTTTCCCCACACACTACAAAAAAGATGGAGATTAGCGACGGGAATTTTACGACGGCAAGAATATCCGTCGCAAATTCCTGAATTTGCGACGGATTTTTGTAAGCCGTCGCAAAAAATGACAATTTGCGACGGCTTAGGAAGTCCGTCGCAAAATATAGTAATTTGCGACGGATAAGCCGTCGCAAAATCTAGGGCCCACCGACTTTATCTTGAACCGGCTACATTTGCGACGGAAAGGTCGTCGCAAATTTCAATTTTGAGTTTGCGACGGTCAATTCCGTCGCAAAACATACCCGTTTAAAGGTGACCGTTCGGGAAGCGACCCGTTTGACTGATTTGCGACGGAAGAGGCCGTCGCAATTTAAACTTTGTAATTGCGACGGACTAAAGCCGTCGCAAATGTGAGCGGTTGAAATTTGTTAGGCGGGTTGGTGGCCAATAATTGACCCGTGTCGTCGCAAATAATGCAATTTGCGACGGAAATTTAGGCCGTCGCAAATTTACGCAGTTTCATACCAGTCCCCTTCCTTTTCCTTCCCTTTCACTTTCACTCACGAAAAAAAATAAGAAATGATACGGTTTTAATATGTTCTTCACGTATAATTGGTGTATTTGTCATTGCCTTCAACCTCAGCGTACGTATTTGTCATTGCCTTCAACTTCACCGCACGTTTTCACATTTTTAACCGTTTAATTGTCATATTTTTATTGTTTCAATTTTTTAGTACACTATTAGGTAATGAGCATGATATATGTTTATTTGATGGGTTTTAGTATGATTGATGATATATGTTTATTTGATGGGTTTAGGTTAATTTTAGTTTGTGTGATATTTTATACCTATTTTTAGTCGAAACTCTGCTCAATTTTTCTGTACACTATTAGATAAATTGTGTGATGTTTGTTTATTTGATTGGTTTACTATGATTGATATATATGGTTGCGTTGGATTGATTTTTGTGAAGAAAAATTGTGTATATCCTTATTTTTAGGCAAACTCTGCCCAATTTTTTACAACTCATGTGATATTTACTTTTAATTTGTAACAGATGCAATTTCTAGATCGTGGTTGGATGTACTCAATACCTAGAATGATAGGAGGAGGCATTAACTCTGTCTTTTGCAATAAAATTGATGAGTTTATTGAGTTTGCACTACAACATCCATGCAATATGGATTGTATGGGTAATATTAGGTGTCCGTGTAAAGACAGAAGATGCAGAAATATGAGATTCTTGAGTGTTGATGAGGTTAGAACTCATCTTGTGATTTCCGGTTTTGTTCCCCGTTATTACAACTGGACCAGTCACGGTGAACAACGGTGGAATGTTGACATCGAAACCGTAGAATACTGGTATACTGGGTGGAGCGGTGGTGGAAGTTCTGATGTTGGTGGTTCAAGTTATGTTCCGTATACTCAATTTGAACCACAAATAGAGGATGAGCCTGATAGATATCGGATGATGATTGCAGAATCTGTTTTGGGTGGTCAACCACAATTCAATGAAACACCTATGGAGGAGGAACCAAATCATCGGTCAAAGAAGTTTTTTGATATGCTTAAAACCGTTGATCAAAAGTTGTTTCCTGGTTGTGAGACTGAGACGCAATTGTCATTCAATGCTCAAATGTTGAACATCAAAACTGAAGGCAAGGTCAGTCAAAAAGTGTTCAATCAATTTGCTAAATTGTTCAAACGAGCTCTACCTGAAGACAACACGGCGCCTGATAATTTCTATCAGAGCAAGAGGCTCTTGAAACATATGGGTCTACCCTTTGAGAAGATTGATTGTTGTACAAACGGTTGCATGTTGTTTTGGGATGAGGATGAGGATCAGGATCATTGCAAGATGTGTGGTCACCCACGGTACAAACCATCTGGTCGTACAAAAAGTAAGAAGAAAGTGCAGTTGAAGGCTTATAAGGCAATGTATTACCTTCCCATCACTCCTCGTCTAGAGAGGTTGTATCAGTCCAGTGCCACAGCTAAAGACATGACATGGCTGTTGGAAACGTATAACTCCAACAATGGCATGCTGAGGAGTGTTCTGGTGAGAATTCTGGAGAGATGCGGCATCCTGCAGACTCGGAGGCATGTAAACATCTTGATAGGGAGTTCCCAGATTTTGCAAGGGAGACGAGAAATGTGAGGTTAGGCTTGTGCACGGATGGTTTTGCCCCATTTGGAATGCACGGAAAAAAGTATTCATTATGGCCTGTGCTGTTGACCCCGTACAATCTACCTCCTTGGTTGTGCATGAAGCCTCAACATATATTTCTTAGTATCTTGGTGCCTGGACCACACAACCCCAAGCAAAAATTGGATGTATATCTCCAGCCATTGATTAAAGAGTTGAAATCTTTGTGGTCTACGGGGGTGGAGGCCTACGACGTTCATAGGAAGCAGAACTTCACGATGCGAGCTGCACTTTTGTGGACCATTAGTGACTTTCCAGCATTTTCTATGTTGCCTGGGTGGTCAACAGCAGGAAAACTAGCATGCCCGTATTGCATGGACGGTTCTGATGCATTCTATCTTCCGTTGAGTAGAAAAGTGTCATGGTTCGACAACCATCGCAAGTTTCTTCCTCCTGATCATCCCTTTCGGAGGAACAAAATAGACTTTCTAAAGGGTAAAAATGCAGTAGGCCGCCCAAGACCACGGATTCGATCAGGTATGTGTCTGGGTACTGAATCACTACTGATGTCTATGTGTCTCATATATATAAGTTAACCATATATAAATTAATTATTTCAGGTGATTCGTTGTTGTATGAGGTTACAGTCACTGATTTGATGAAGACAACTGAGACGGGTGCAATGGAGCACAATAAACGTATCCAGGGTGGTTGGAAGAAGAGAAGTATCTTTTGGGACTTACCTTATTGGAGCAAGTTGTTGATTCAACACAATTTGGATGTGATGCATATAGAGAAGAATGTTTTCGATAACTTGTTTCATACGGTCGTGGGTACTGAAGGGAAGACCAAAGACACTTCAAAATCCAGAGATGAGTTGAGGCTCTTCTGTTCTCGTGCTTCCCTACACAAGGATGAGCAGACAAGAACATATCCCCAGACCTCTTACACAATTAGTAAAGCAGAAAGGAAGAATTTGTGTAAGTGGGTGAAAGAGTTGAGCTTCCCTGACAATTATGTGTCGAATTTGGGAGACAGAGTTGACACGGAAACCGGAAATGTGTCTGTTATGAAGAGTCATGATTGTCACGTGTTCATGCAATGACTCTTACCTATTGCATTTCGGTACTCACTTCTCAAGAATGTATGGAGTGTCATCACGGAATTAAGTCTCTTTTTCAGAAACTTAACGGCATCAACGATTACAGTTGAGGACATGAGGCGTTTGGATGAGGAGATCCCTGTTATTCTATGCAAACTTGAGCGGATTTTTCCACCCAGCTTCTTCGACTCGATGGAGCACTTACCCGTACACTTAGCGTATGAAGCCTCAATTGCTGGTCCCGTACAGTATCGATGGATGTACCCTTTTGAGAGGTAATTCTATACTATTTTTTAAATCGACTTTTAAGATCAATACTGAATAAATTTTCTAACACAAGAATGTTTTAGGTATTTGCACAATTTAAAGCTCAATATTGGAAATGCGGCCCACATCGAAGCATCAATTGTTAATGCATACCTTACTGAAGAGGTTGGAGCATTTTGTTCTTACTACTTCGGCGATCAAGTTCAAACCAGAATCAGAAATGTGCCTCGCAACTACGATGGTCGTGGAGTAGACCATCCCCTTCGTGATGTTGAAGGTATGTTATCTGTATTTTTGCATCCGGGTCGACCAATGGGTAAGGGCACCAAACGACCGTTCAGGGGCAGTATTGAAGAGGAAACAATACATTCATATATTTTGATGAATTGTCCTGAAGTCCAACCGTATATAGAGTAAGTAATTTAATTTTATAGTTGAGTTTTTTACAATATGTATACTGTTGATATCTAAAAGTAATTAATTTCTTTTTTCTGATATATAAGCATGTTCTGTGAGTATAAGCGTCAAGTAGAACCAGACATCACAGATGCAACAATTTTTCAATCCATCCGCAATGATTTTATGTTTTGGTTCCAACGTTACGTGAGTACCACATAATTATATGATTTTTACCTTATAACAAATATGTTATTATTTTTATACATGATAATTTAATATTTACAGGGACAAAATGGCCTACTTAATAACAACCCACATCTTGAAGCTCTGAGCAAAAGACCACTACGTAGTGTGGTATCATACCACGGATATTACGCAAATGGATACAAATTTCATACTGAAGCGTATGCTTCAACAAAATCGACTACAAACAGTGGTGTTTGCGTTATCGGTGCAAACTACAACGAAGAACCCATCGATTACTATGGAGTGCTGCAAGAAGTAGTTGAAATAGAATATCCGGGTTGGCCGAGCAGGATGATAGTGTTGTTCTTGTGTGAATGGTATGATCCAGGGAACCAAGGAACAAGAGTCGATAAAAACTACAAGATTGTTGATATCAACACTGGAAAGAAGTTTCCGGCGGCATACGATCCTTATATTTTTGCAACGCAAGCATCTCAGGTATATTATTGCAAATACCCCGGATCAAGTAGGCCCAACTTGAGGACAGTTTGCAAAGTAAAGGCAAGATCATTGATTGAAGTTTCTAATCCGTCAAACAAAGACGGTGTAGAACCAACAGATCCATTTCAAACAGAGATACAAGAGGCTCAAACAGAGGTTGATCAAGCAGGTGTGAATATTTTTGTCGACTTACTTGCTGCAAATCCAGAAATGATAATGATTGAAAGTGATCATGAGGGTGATGGACAAGAGCGCGGTGGGGAGGAAGAAGAAGAGGAAGAGGAAGAGGAAGAGGAAGAGGAAGAGGAAGAGGAAGAGGAAGAGGAAGAGGAAGAGGAAGAGGAAGAGGAAGAGGAAGAGGAAGAGGAAGAGGAAGAGGAAGAGAAAGAGGATGAAGATGAGGAAGAGAATGAAGATGATGATGAGGATGACGAGGAAGAAGACGACGATTAGAATTACTAAATTATTGTATATATAACAAGTGAAAAACGAAAATGAATTAATTTGGTGAATTATGAAAAAAAAACGAGTCAATTTGGATACATACACAATTAATTGCGTATAAATGAACGAATTATAAATTTAAGCGGGAGTCGAAATAAATAAATTTACAGAAATAATAAAAATTAAATGGCCCCAATATTTATAAAAACAAGTTAGAAACGAAAATGAATTAATTTGGTGAATTGTAGAAAAAAAAATGAGTCAATTTAGATACATACACAATTAATTGCGTACAAATGAACGAATTATAAATTTAAGCGGGAGTCGAAATAAATAAATTTACAGAAATAATAAAAATTAAATGGCCCCAATATTTATAAAAACAAGTTAGAAACGAAAATGAATTAATTTGGTGAATTGTAGAAAAAAAATGAGTCAATTTAGATACATACACAATTAATTGCGTACAAATGAACGAATTATAAATTTAAGCGGGAGTCGAAATAAATAAATTTACAGAAATAATAAAAATTAAATGGCCCCAATATTTATAAAAACAAGTTAGAAACGAAAATGAATTAATTTGGTGAATTGTAGAAAAAAAATGAGTCAATTTAGATACATACACAATTAATTGCGTACAAATGAACGAATTATAAATTTAAGCGGGAGTCGAAATAAATAGTTTTACAGAAATAATAAAAATTAAATGGCCCCAATATTTATAAAAACAAGTTAGAAACGAAAATGAATTAATTTGGTGAATTGTAGAAAAAAAATGAGTCAATTTGGATACATATACAATTAATTGCGTACAAATGAACGAATTATAAATTTAAGCGAGAGTCGAAGTAAATAGTTTTACAGAAATAATAAAAAAATTAAATGGCCCCAATATTTATAAAAACAAGTTAGAAACGAAAATGAATTAATTTGGTGAATTGTAGAAAAAAAAAGAGTCAATTTGGATACATATACAATTAATTGCGTACAAATGAACGAATTATAAATTTAAGCGGGAGTCGAAATAAATAATTTTACAAAATAAAAAAAATAGTTGGGCAAAATATTTTAATAAACAACTTAGATACGAAAAGAAATTAATTTGGTGAATTATAAAAAAAATGACTTAATTTGAATACATATACAATTAATTGCAAAAAAATAAACGAAAGTAACTTGTGCCCTAGTGGCGCGCGCCCTCTCCTCTTGCACAAAAGGTCCCGTGTTCGATTCCCCTTGGACGCAAAAAATGGATTAATTGTTCCAGGCCTAATAAGACTAATATAGAAGGTGGGCTGCATATAATAAGGAATGGGCCGGTTGGCCCAGTGGTCCGCGCCCGCCCCGGCCGCCTCGGGTGCCCGGGCTCGAACCACGCGAGCCACTTTTTTTTTTGTATAGGCTCGGTAATTTGCGACGGCCATATTCCGTCGCAAATATTGAATTTTGTGACGGAAAACAGCCCGTCGCAAATTATAACACAAAAAAGTATAAAAAATATATAAAAACATTTGCGACGGAATTTAGCCGTCGCAAATGTTGTTGACCCGATCGGGTCTGACCCGAAAAGTTTGCGACGGACTACTGTCCGTCGCAAATTCTGTGTGACCCGGCCGGATCTGACCCGCCGATTTTGCGACGGATTTTTCCGTCGTTAATTTGCGACGGATGGCCGAATCCGTCGCAAAAATTTGCTACGGCTGTTTTAGGTATGGATACGTGTCCGTCGCAGATCCCGTCGCAAAACACTGTTTGCGACGGATTTTCCGTCGCTAATTCCATCGCAAAACAGTGTTTTTTTTGTAGTGACAGGAGTATGGGATCTCAGTAGTATGAGCGAGTATATGGACCAAGTTATATCTAAACCAAGGGAAAGTGTGTACGCGAGTAAATCCCTGGAAATCTACGTCTCGTAGCTAATATGAATGTAATGTTTTGATTTATAAACTGACTGTAAACTATATTATACTATCTATATGCTATCAATGAAATTAACTAAATAACTTTTGGTTTTAAAGCAAATATGAGATGATGATGATCGGGATAGAAATTCCTATGTATACTAACGGAGTTGGTACAATAACTAAAATAACAGTGATGTGCAAGTAATAATCCTAAGCATACTAAAATTAGGCAATCAACTTCCCTAATCTAGCACAAGATTGAAAGACTAAAAGCTCAAGAATTAACCCTAATACTTCGTACTATCAACCTACTTCAAAAATCTAATAATCGAATTATATGGTTGTGCTTAATTATCGAGACCCTAATTTAACTAAGGTGATGCGGTCGTCCTCCCTAGATAAACCGGTAGATGATAAACCCCTTCTAAAACTCTTTCCTTAAGTCTATTCGTTATTAAAGAGTGATATGACCGTCTTCTCTCTAATAATTTTCATACTTAATTCCTAGATTATTCGAGAGTTTATTAGAAGCATTCAATAATTAAGAGAATCAAAACTAAACATCACAAATTATTCTAATTACGTACCAACATCCTACTTCTACGAGTTCATCCTATCCTAAGCATGCAAGGGTTCTAGCCTAATATGGTTGTTTGAATAACGAAAATGATAGCGGTAACAATAAACATATGCGTAATTTAATTAACTAAATAAATCAAAATCATAAACACAAGAACAAATTCAAGTCTCAAAAATATTTTTATAGATCTGGAAAAACTAGGTTTAGAAGTCTCAAGTACTCAAGTAATCAAAATATGTTCAAAGCAATAATTAAACTAGTGAATTCGTAAGCTAAAACCTCAGTTACAAGATGTAAAAATGTTGCTAACCTCTTCAAACTTCCATCCCCAAGCTCTCTCCTTCATAAACTATCTAATGGTATCAAAGTGTATCTCAAAATATGCTTGGAATGAGTATTTATAGGCTTGGGCCAAAATAGGATGGATTTGGGCCTTAATTGGCCGAGACCGCTCGACTTGGGGTACCGCTCGAGCGCCTAGCTCTCGAGCCAAACTCACTCGAGTGCCCCAAACTTGCAGAACAAACACCGCGCTCAACCTCCTTTACTCGAGCGCCTGGCGCTCGACCTGATTCCACTCGAGCGCCTAGCGCTCGAGCTAAGCTTGCTGGAATGGCCTTGACTTCCAGAACCAACATGGCGCTTGACTTCTATTGCTCGAGCACCTAGTGCTCGACCTAGGCTCGCTCGAGCACCCAGTGCTCGACCTAGGCTCGATCGAGCACTTCCTCCTTTGAGCCAAGTGATACTTTTACACGCACAAACTAATACTTTTCGTATTTCTTCAATATCTTCTCATCCGGGGGTCCGTTTGAGTCGATTCAAAGTCCTACGAACTCTATTTTTCGCCCTCTTTCCTAATATGAGCATAAAAGAGACAAATTTGTAAGTTTATGAAAATGATACTCAAATAGCTTTAAATACTCATCAAATACACTCAAAACATGAGCAAATCGGGCTACAAAACATAAAAATTTCACGCCTAATCAAACCCCCGAACTTACCATATTGCTTGTCCTCAAGCAATGAACTAATAAGTCAAGTGAAATTGTTAGATGTGAATCAGAGTACCAAATCATGCAAGTAATAATGTTCAAGCTTCAAAGAACGATCACCCTCACACCAACTAATCCCCTTCATCCTACTCATGGATAATCAATAAGAACCACAAAAATTAAACATGGATGTGCTCTCGACGATGTGTTTCACTCCCTCACAAGTGTTTAATAATAATAAGGGACTATCTCAATCAATCAATCACACAAATCAGTAGCCATAGGCTTGTAAGTACTGTCCACGTCGACCATAAACTAGAATCCATGCCGAATCAAAAAGGATTTTTTCAAGGCTGTAATGTAGGCTCTTTGGACAGGTAGGGTAACTATATAGGATAACTGACTCAAGTGAATGGAGAATAAAAAATCAAACTTCGGTATTTCAATACACGGAACTGACTTCTTCAAACATCTTCATGCAAAGCACTTTCAATTCCATCTACTCACAACAACTCATTTTTTTTCTCAATCACGCACTTCCTTTTTCTTTTCTTTTCAACTATATATGAGCTCATATTTCTTTTGCTCACTCTCAAATTTCTTTGTTCTTCCCCACTTCTCAAAACTTCAATACACCTTTCCTCGTATTCACTCAACCATTAACAATTCACCTTCTCAACTCAACTCGATCCCTTTCCACTCATAACTTTTCCTATTCTCCACTCAAATTAGGACAAAAAGAGTTTTAGAATGTGGATAAGTTCAAATGTGCTAGCAAATAAATAAGCTAAGGCTCAAACGGGCTAATAAGGGATAAATGTCATTGGTAGGGAATATTTGGCTAAGTGACTTATCAATTAAAAAATGGCCTAAAATCATTTCCGGCATTTCATAATAGACGCAATTAAGAAGAGAGAGTACCCACAAGTTCTAGCACCTCTAAGGAGAAGATCCACTCACAAACGATGATATCAATTTACTAAATTTTAATCTCTTATAAGGCTAAAATCTCACGGCTTTTCACATCCATGCTAGACCTATTTAATTCTCACTTTTTACCACACAAGTATTCAAAAGTAAAATTCGTAAGTGTACGAGTTCCCTCTCAAATCCACTCTAATTACTACACTCACACAATCTAGTCCCTAACTAACTCCACAAATCACTAACTCATAGTCACATTCAAAGATAACAATCAATAAGCATAAGAGAGTTAATAAACATGAAAATAAGTAGTAGCACCAAATTAGTTCACAAAAATCAACCTAAGTTCAAATAACTATCAATGCACAATATATAACCAAACTCAACTCAACGAGAGGGCGTGCACCTGTGCAATGTCAATCAAACCTCTTAAGTGCGCCGGTGTATATGTATTACCATAAAACTTATAAACACTCCACCCCCCAAACTTCGACCTTGTGAAGCGGTCTAAGTTTGAGGTTGTGGTTTCCTCATACGCATGATTTCGGTTAACACATAGAAATATAGCACACTCCATTTTCTTGAGTTGCTTTCCTCATCACTCATTGGAAATTCGTGCATCCTCGAGACACGCCTATGATAAAAAATACTCAAGAACGAGGTTAAAACACACGAACACAAAAATACTCAAATATTAACAACACTCAAAAGCAAGTAAAAATGGGTTGCCTCCCATTCAACGCTATTTTTAAGGTCCTAATGTCGGACAAAGCTCAATGTTACCTCCCTTATTCTCATAAGAGTGGTTGTAGAATTTCTTTCCTCGATTCCCATTCACCATGAATTCATTTCCTTCCTTCTTCTCAACCTCAAGGAGTCCACTCTTGAACACCTTCTTCACCTCTAGTGGAGGTGTTGATTTCTTTTTAGCTCTCCAAGGAGGTGCCTTGTCTAGAAACTTTCCGATCTTTGTCTTCTTCAAATCTACTCCTCCTTTGTCTTCCACTTGAGCCACGTCTACACTCTTCAATTCTTCTTTGCTTTTATTCCTGTCAAAATAATCAAGATCATAACGCTCATAAGTTACATCATCAAGTGAAGGATTATCATAATCATGAATATAAGATGAACAAGGGTTAAGAGGTGTGTCCTCAACACAAGTGTCAATAGCATCAATGGAATGACAACTCTCATCTTCCTTCGGGTGTTTTATGGCCTCATATAAGGAAATCTTCACCTCTTGATTCACCACATCTAACACCTTCCCGGCCGTAGCTAAGAACAGTCTTCCCAAAATTAAAGGCACTCACTCATCTTCCTCCATGTCTAGGACTACAAAGTCAGCTGGAAACACATTATCACCCCACCTTCACGAGGACATCTTTAACAATGCCTTGAGGTCTTATGATAGACCTATCAGCGAGTTGAAGAGTCATCCTCGTCGATTGAAGATCTCCACCATCCAACTTCTTAAATAGTGACAATAGCATTAGATTGATGCTCGCTCCAAGATCGCACAATACTCCCTTCTTGACTCCATTCCCGATATCAAATAAGATCGTGAAGCTCCCGGGATCCTTCAACTTCGGGGGAAGTGCTTTGTGCACCATTGCACCCACCTTGTGATTAAATTGTATAAGCTCGGGCCCGTTAACTCTCCTCCTCTTAGCTATCAAGTCCTTCAGGAACTTGGCGTAATTCGGCATCTTCTCTAGTGCATCATAAAATGGAATGTTGATGTGCAACTTTTTGAAAACCTCCAGAAACTTAGCGAACTTCTCATCTAGTTTCTTCTTCATAAACCTCTGTGGATATGGTACATGAATCATTAATTTTGGCACCCCCCATTCATCTCGCTCGGTCTCCCTCACATTTCGCTTCGCCTCTTTAGCTTTCTTCCACTTCGGGACCCATTCTTCTTCCACATTCCCTTCTTCCTCATCACTACAAAAAAATTAGTTTTTCGTGATAAATTTTTTTATCACAAGAACGTAAATTTTCGTCACCAAAGACTTATGGTGACAATTTTTTTTGTCACAGGCGCCGTCACCAAAAGCCCGTCACGAAAGGTCTGCGGTGACGACAAAAGGATATTGTCACAACAACTAGTGACGAAACCTATTTGTCACAAGTAATAGTATTGTCGTGACGAATTTATCATCACTATAGCCCTATATTTTTGTCACCCAAAATTATTTTTCGTCACAACATCATAGCATTTTTATTGTTTTACGTGACAAAATCTATTTGTCACCATAAATAATATTTTTGTGACGAAATTATCGCCACTATAACCCTATATTTTTGTCACCCAAATTATTTTTCGTCACAACATCCTTTCATTTTTGTTGTTTCACGTGACAAATTTTAATTGTCATTATAATAAATGTTGTTGTGACAAAATTATTGTCACTATAACCCTATATTTTTGTTATTCAAATCATATTTCGTCACAACATCCTTATATTTTCGACATTTTCTCGTGATAAAAAACAATTGTCACCATAGATAATGTTTGTCTGACTAAATTATTGCCACCATAACCCTATTTTCGTCACAACATCGATACATCTTTAACGTGACAAAAATATATTTATCACTGAAGAAAGAATTTTTGTGACAAAAATATTATCATTATACTAGAATATTATAGTCACATAAACCTATAAATTCTTTGTTGTGACAATTATGTTCGTAATCTAAGAATCTATGACAATTATTGTCACAACTACATAGAGGTACCCTTGGTCACCCTAAGCTACAATATAAATCAACCAAAAATTGTAATTTGGTTATATTTGAAGATATACACTTAACGTCAAGATAAATCTTACATATATATATATAAACTCAAATGCATAAAAAGCATTAGTTTAAAATTAAACATCAATATGGTCATTAAAACAAATAATTGAAATTGAAATAGTGTATAACATTCTCACCTCCAAAAGTTAATAAATTACTAAAGTATTAGACTTACAGTCAAATTATCTTGAAATTACAATAATATTTGCACTAAAATAATAATTTGAGTACTTCTTGGTATATCTCCAACACTCCAAACACAATTGAGAAGTTATCTTCATTCCGTATGGATTTTGTATTGAAGCAAAGGTCTATTCTGCAGAACAAATAACATTGTAAACTATTAAATTTTAAAAAAACTGATCAAGGACAAATTATTGCAAAGATTAAAAAATATCACACAAAAAGAAAGATCATCAGTCCAACATACAATTAGAACTAACTACTCCATCCCACAACTACTTTCACACTTGTCTCACTTAAATGTCCCACAATTATTTTCACACTCATAAAATTAAATTTCTCTCTCTCTATCTCTTACAAAAGTCAATAGTGTAAATTTACTTTATTAAGAAATATTCAACCTCATATTCACATGGTAATTTTTCTTAGAAAATGTGTCATCTCTTATTATGCAAGTAGTTTCAGGGTGGAAGGAGTACTTATCTAGAATAAACAAAGCAATAATACAAATAGTTACACAAAACATCCATTAAGTACACCTTTTAAAGTCGAACAATATGATATTCCTGATTTTAGCACGCTGTAAATTATAGGGACTCCTTAATTAATCAAATTAAGTGCCATATCATCCAAAATCATGTGTATATGCACTACTGTAATATATGAACCAAAAACCAAACTTAAGTAGATTGGTATTACAAAGTGTATTAAATTAAATTAAAGGAATCCAAGCAAACTCAAACAATCAATTAATCCAAAGTAAATTAAAGGAATCCAAGCAAACTCAAACAATCAATTAATCCAAAGGCCACTATATCGCAAAAATAAGAATTGCAAGAAACTCTTCCATATTTCATATACTAATGATTAAAAGATATGTTATCTTTTACTTATCAGGTATATACTAAAATTCACTAAAATCTTTAATGTAACTTTCTACGGGTGGATTGGGAAGGAAAAATAAAATGTAGCCGAATTAGTAGAACTGGAAATTGAAATTTGTTCCCAAACCGCATAGTTAAAGGCAGGTGTACAAAAATAACAAACTAAATAATGCTAAGCTCTAAAATATTTCAAAACAATGACATACACATCCTAGGCTTAGATAGTGTAAACTTGCTGATTGTGAAAGAGGGGAATATGTTTTCCTGTCTCTGCATAGTTATAGGCATTACTATTTTTCCTCTCTGCGTATTTTAGGCATTACTATTTCAAGAAAAATATATAAGCTCGATAGCAAATAAATTATAAAATATGGCATAATAATACCTTAACGCCTTGGATCTTACATTTTCTACCAGAGATAACTCTAAAGCACCTAGGATCCTCAACAATCTCCAGCTCTTAGTTCCTCATTATACTTTCGTGATGTAATGTTCCTCATTTCTTCTCTTGCTCCAATGATCAAAATCAAAAGCATAATTCAAGAAAATTGAGTTGTTATATCATAAAAAATCTCATAAAGCTAAAAAAAATACCAAAAAGCTAATACTCTAAAATACCAAAACCAAGAAACAACCCCATTTTTTTTAGAAATGGCTAAAGAAGAAAGAACCTACTTGAAAGTAAAAGTAAGAAGACATAATTCATACGACTCACTATGTTACTTCACTCAAACTTCTTTATCTTTCTTCCAACAAATGTTTCAGTGTATAGGATGAAAAAGAAAACTAAACTAGCTTAAATATGATCAAATGCCACAAAAGGCAATAATTAAGTATAAACTACTAATATCATCCTCAATTAAATAAACTAAGCACCCTAATAATCAAGTTAAAGAAACCAACATACTTGAATTATTACATATATGATAATTGGTCGGAACATGTAAATCCCCACCTTATAGATTTAAATTAAAAAGCCCCAACACTTAATAAAATTGGACAACCACTATGCTAGAAGCTAGTTTGAGCAAATAAATCAATATTGTGTAGTTACTGCCTAAGATGTAGCCAAGATAATAAAAAATGGATAGGTCTTGTATGAGACTGTTTCATGGCATGAGATAATGGGAATGCGTATAACTAGGGCATTGTCTTATTAACACTTTTGTAGAGGTGAATGTTAATTTGTATTGTCTCATTCCATGAAATGATCTCATACAAATTTTTGCCATAAAAATATATTATAGCAAGCCTTGAGTTGAAATGAAAAGTATTTTTCTGCACAATTAAATATCACACAAACTACCATACGGAGAGAAGAAAAAATAAAATAAAAAATGTCAAAGACATCTCTATTTTAATTCATAGCTATAAAAAAAATGTGTCTAATCAACACCCTTCACACATAATAATAATACAAAAAACTGATACTGTAGCAAATTCTAATAGAGTTAACATAAGCCTAAAATAATAGAATCAATAGTCTTCAAAATCACGCACACAATAAAAAAGAATTCAAACACCTCTCCCACAACCATTTCAACCGTGTTTAGTTCCTCCAAATCCCCAGTTTCAGAGCCAGACGCGATTATACATCACCCACCTTGAAGATAATAACAACCAAGTATCTAATAAAATAATTCAACATAAATTTAGATGTAACAGAGGAAATGAGAAAATTAAAACTATACCTCAAGAAAAACATGTTTTGATTTGATGGTTTAGCTGATGGAAGACGACTTCGATCCATTCATGGTGTCAGACGATCCACAAGAGCATCGACTGAATAACTCCAATTGACGGCGGCAGTGCAGCGGTTGAGGTTGTGGTGATCGTGATTTTGGTGAAGGGCTGAGGGTGGAGGCGGCGTGAGGTGAGTAAATAGGGCTCCTGTCTCGCTCGCTCTTTCTCTCTGAGACTTCAATTTGTTTCTCATCATCAAGATTTTGAAGTAATTTCGGCAAGATTGAAAGAGTTGAGAAAATGGGTGAAGGGTTTTTAATTTAGGGCCTGAGAGAAAATTGAATTTATTTCTTTTTTATCTTACTTATTTAAATTAAATGAGGGATACGTCAAAATAAAAGAAGGCAAATATGGAGCCAAATTTCCACTTTTAAATTTTACAGCAAGTATATTTATAAACCAATTTAATGTACAATTTAAAAATGTGGTAGTTGTTTCATTATATAATATTATTATCATATTAATACATTTTAATGAAATAACTAATGCTATTAAAAAATTACACATAAATGCAAATAAATTTCACTATAAAATTGACTCAATAATATATTTAACCAAAATTTATACATATAATTAGAAGAATTTTGATAATAATATAGAAATAATACTTCATCCCGAATATAATACTTTTATTAAGCATCTCATAAAAGGTAAACTTTAATGACCGGTCTAAAATATCGTCATCATTGATCAATGTTCATTTAGTGACAGGTCATTGTCGAATGTGCAACCCAAACCCTTGTCATTCACCTACCAGTCGATTGCCATCAATGAGTCCCTTGTGTTACACCGTTGTAGTGTTGGTTAAGTCTTTTGGTGCTTAGTTGTTGATTGCAAGATGTTACAAGAAATTGTTCCATATTTTCTATTAGCTATATTTATTCAATTTTGAATTAGGTATATCAGTTTTGAAGGAGTTTTATAATCTTAACAAAAAGTGAAAATTGTTTCACATTCATATTTCTGATCAAAAAGTAGAATGAAAGCTGACGCTAACTCTTTTCATAAAAGACACAAGAAAAAATATATGATGAATTAGTAATAATTTTGTTAGGGCGTAATAAAATTGTGTTTTAAGACATTTGTAATTTAGTATATTCGACAAAGATGTTAGTCTAGGCCATAGAAAATAACTTGTTGCGACGATTTTAAAATCGTCACAATAGATGTCCATTCAACATGATGAAGTGAGAGATTGTCACTCCAAAATGTCTTTTACGTGACGAAGATGGTAATCGTCATAGAGACTTCTTGTGATAGCTTGCAATTCATCACAACAAATTTCTTTATTACGTGACGAAGAGGAAAGTTGTCACAAAAAATTGTGGCTTCTTGTGATGATTTTCAAATCGTCACAATTGATTTCCTGTTTAGCATGGCGAAGTGTGAGATTGTCACAAAAATATGTCTTATACGTGATGAAGATTGAAATTGACACCACAAAGAGAGACTTCTTGTGATGACTTGCAATTCATCACAGTAGATATTAGAGACGCCTTGTGACGACTTGCAATTCGTCACAAGAAAATAATTTTATGTGACGAAGATGGAAGACGTCACCACAAACAGAGGTTTCTTGTGACGAATTTTAAATCGCCACAATAGATCTAATTTTTACGTGACAAAGATTGAAGTCATCACCATAACTAAAAGATTCTTGTGACGAAATGCAGATTGTCGCAATTAGTCTCCTTATTAAGTGACGAAGTGAGTAATTGTCATTCCAACATGTCTTTTATGTGACGAAGAAGAAAGTTGTCACCATAAATATATATTTCTAGTGACAAATTAGTGTTTGTCACAGATAGTTTGTCACAATACAATGACTTCTGCTGGTGCGCAATGCCATTTGTGACAACTCGACAACTCGTCACAATATATATCGCCTTTATGTGATGAAATATGTGATCGTCACCACAATATTTATTTTAGGTGATAAATATAAATATTGTCACAAAAACATAGACTTTGGTGACGATTTTTGTATTCGTCACAATAATTTTGTCACTAGAAAATCTTTTTTTTGTAGTGCATGTTCTTCCCTTTTCAGAGCGTCTTCCACCTCAACCTTCTCGCTCTCCTTTTCCACCTCCTTAGGAACTTCCTTCACATCAGCAGGTAAAGGAGGTCCATCATACTTGGTTCCACTTCTCAACTGGATTGCCTTGCATTGCTCTTTCGAGTTCCCTTCTGGCATAGAAGGATATTTTCCCTTCTCTCTCCCAAGTGATTTCGCGATCTGACTAATTTGAAACTCCATAGAAGTGAACCGCCTGTTGTTCTCTTGCTGAACTTTATTCAACTCCATATCCCTTTTCTGAAGTTCTTGATCTCTCTGATCACTTTTCTTGTTCAACTCTTTCACATCATACTCCAGAGAGGACAACCTCTTACTTCCCTCCTCCACCTTTTGCAAAATAGCACGTAACATCTCATCGGTGGAGGCACTGCCTTCTCCTCCTGGGAGTTTTGAGCCAGGGTCGGTATTTGGATGTACAGTTATCCCAGCTCTCGGATTATTGTAGGACAAGTTATCATTCTTCCTCCATTGGTTCTGATTACCCTGCGGGCCTCCCTGATATCCCTGAGTATTCCTCCATTGATTCTGAGGAGGCTGTGGACCCGGTGGTACGAACGGTTGACCATAAGCAGGTCGCCCCTGATAATTTCCACCTTGATACCTATTCTGATTATAATTAGGCCCTCCCATATAGTTGGCCACCTCTTGCTGGCATCCTGGCTGATCCACTTTCTCACTCATCACATTATTCTGACTACTCAAACTCTGCCCAACCTCCAGATTACTAATCTTTTCCATCATCGCCATCAGCAGCTTTCTCATCCCCTCACTTTCTTCCATCTGATAAACCCTCTGATACTCTGGATCTTCGTTCCACTGCCCCGCGTTCTTCACTATGTCTTCGACTATATGCCTGCACTCAGCTGCACTACGGTTCATGAATGCTCCATTAGCATATGCATCGAGATGGTGCTGATCCTTCTCGTAAGCCCCGCAACAGAAATAGGCCATAATATCTCCATCATTGTACCCATGATGCGGGCACTCAATAAACATGTTGGAGAATCTCTTCCAAGCCTGACTCAATCCCTTGTTCGTTCTCTGCTTGAATGAGGAGATCTCCTTCCTCGCCTTCATCATTCTAGACGAAGGGTAGAAATGCTCAAGAAAAAGACGTTTTAGCTCAGCCCATGTATTCACACCACCCGTGGAAGTGCGTTATCATACCACTCCTTAGCTATTCCACTTAGAGAGAACTGGAACAATCTGAGCCTCTTTGCATGTTCCGACATCCCATTATAATTAAATGTTGAGGCTATCATCAGGAAATCCCTTAAGTGAGTGTGAGGATTATCTTTCCCTACTTCTTTCTTAAATTGATTCTCAACAAGCATCTTCAAGATCCCAGGGGATATAGAGAAGTTGTTCATCTCCACTAGTGGCATAGTGACTCCATCATAATATCGTTGAGGCTGAGCCTCAAACCTTTCTCGAATTGCCACACCAGGAGGATTAGCATTTTGGGGAACTTGTGGTTGGTAAACTGGTGGTAGATGTACTTGTGGAATATGTGGTGGGTTATAAGTAGGCTGTGGAGGGAAGTATGGTGGATAAGAATATGGTGGGTATGGGTATGGGTAAGGTGGGTTGTTGTGTGGGTAGACAGGGTTGTTAAAAGGGTTATTAGGGTTTTGGTTCTGATTTTGGTATAGTGCGGGGTTGTTTTGATTTTGTGGGATCGGGTTTTGGATTTGGCTTTTCCCTTTGGGTGCTTACTTTTGACCATTAACTCCATCAACACCCTCAACCCGTTCCACAATCTGATTGAACTTTTCTGCATCTCGATCCAACTCTCTGCCTAACTCCAAATTTATTTCGTCACCACCGACAGTATTCATCCTTTGTTGGAAGGCTCTATTCCTTTTGGCTATGGTCTCATGGTCTAGTTTCTTTCTATCTTTGCTCGTTTCTCCCTTTGAGCGTGTTTTCATATACCTGAGACACCAAAAGAAATATCAAAACACAACTTCCTAATGAATAATAAACAGGAAATAAAAGCACTCACTACTAGCTACTAAATTATTTCCAAGTCCTACTCAATGAGCATACATCGCCTTACCCGGCAATGGCGCCATTGACTTAAGCTAAAAATACTAGCTTAACTAGTAGTTACCACACAAGAGTATGAGATCACTGTAGTATGGGCGAGTATATGGACCAAGTATTATCGAACCCAAGGGAAAGTGTGTACGCAAGTAAATCCCTAGAACTCTACGTCTCGTAGCTAATATGAATGTAATGTTTTGGTTTATAAAATGACTCTAAACTATATTATACTATCTATATGCTATCAATGAAATTAACTAAATAACTTTTGGTTTTAAAGAAAATATGAGATGATGATGCTTGGGATAGGAATTCCAACGTATACTAACGGAGTTGGTATAATAACTAAAATAATTGTGATGTGCAAGTAATAATCCTAAGCGTACTAAAACTAGGCAATCAACTTCCCTAATCTAGCATAAGACTGAAGACTAAAAGCAAAAGAATTAACCCTAATACTTCATCCTATCAACCTACTTAAAAAATCCAATAATCGAATTATATGGTTGTGCTTATATATCGAGACCCTAATTTAACTAAGGTGATGTTGTCGTCCTCCCTAACCGGTAGATGATAAACCCCTTCTAAAACCCTTTCCTTAAGCCTATTCGTTATTAAAGAGTGATACGGCCGTCTTCTCTCTAACAATTTTCGTAGTTAATTCCAAGATTTCGAGAGTTTATTAGAATAATTCAATAATTAAGAGAATAAAAAATAAACATCACAAATTATTCTAATTACGTACCAACATCCTACTTCTACGAGTTCATTCTATCCTAAGCATACAATGGTTCTAGCCTAATATAGTTGTTTGAATAACGAAAACGATAACAATAACAATAAACATATGCGTAATTGAATTAACTAGAGAAATCAAAATCATAAACACAAGAACGAATTCAAGTCTCAAAAATATTTTTATAGATCTGGAAAAACTAGGTTTAGAAGTCTCAAGTACTCAAGTAATCAAAATATGTTCAAAGCAATAATTAAACTAGTGAATTCGTAAGCTAAAACCTCGGTTACAAGATGTAAAAATGTCACTAACCTCTTCAAACTTCCATCCTCAAGCTCTCTCCTTCATAAATTATCTAATGGTATCAAAGTGTATCTCAAAATATGCTTGGAAAGAGTATTTATACGCTTAGGCCGAAATAGGACGGATTTGGGCCTTAATTTGCCGAGACCGCTCGACCTGGGGTACCGCTCGAGCGCCTAGCGCTCGAGCCAAACTCACTCGAGCATCCCAAACTTACAGAACAAACACTACGCTCGACCTCCTTTACTCGAGCACCTGGCGCTCGACCTGATTCCACTCGAGCGCCTAGCACTCGAGCTAAGCTTGCTCGAGTGGCCTTGACCTCCAGAACCAACATGGTGCTCAACTTCTATCGCTCGAGCACCTAGTGCACGACCTAGGCTCGCTTGAGCACCTCCTCCTTTGAGCCAAGTGATAATTTTACACGCACGAACTAATACTTTTCGTATTTCTTCAATATCTTCTCATCTGGGAGTCCGTTTGAGTCGATTCAAAGTCCTACGAACTCCATTTTTCGCCCTATTTTCTAATATGAGCATAAAAGAGACAAATTTATAAGTTTAGGAAAATGATGCTCAAATAGCTCTAAATACTCATCAAATACACTCAAAACATGGGCAAATCGGGTTACAAAATATAACAATTTTACGCCTAATCAGGCACCACATTCACTATGAATTGAAGAAGGATTATAGTTATAAGCACTCAATTAAATCACTCAAAGCTAATATCACATTTGAAGTTATGAACCCTAACTTTGATCAATTGAATCTATATCCTGAACCAATCAAGGGGAAAATGTTACTGTTATAACCGTAATTGAAACTGGTCAATGCCCAATAAACTTGAGATCGAATTATATTGAAAAAAACTGCTCCAATATCATCACCATGATTCACATTCTTTTCTGCATAACAAACTAGTAGTTATCACTTAACTACAAGTCTAACTTGAAACCGATTCGGTTCTTTAACTCCGGTTTTCACATTAGTTGGACTGGTTCCATCACTCCTTCATCTCAAAGTATTAGAATAGACTTCTAATAGAATTAGTCGATCAACTCTCAATTGTCTTGAACCATAACAATATACATAATATGTTGGTTCACTACTACACATTTGGACTTGGAGAGCTATACTTAGACAACTATTACAAAAACCGCTCTCCAAAACTTAGCTTGGAGAGCGGTTTTACATAATTATATTTAAAAAAAAATTCTAAGACAGCGGTTAATAACCGCTGTCCAAGAATGAATCTAAGAGAGCGGTTATAAACCGCTGTGCAAGTGGAGAGGTACATGAGAGCAGTTCAAAACCGCTTTCTAAGTGAGGACTTGGAGAGCGGTTCCGAACCGCTGTCCAAGAGGCACTTGGATAGCGGTTAAGAACCGCTGTCTTATTCTTTAACTTGGATAGCGGTTAAGAACCGCTGTCCAAGGCTTTTGACCCCCAATTTACACACTTTGACCCAAATCTGCGAGCCCTATTCAGTTTTCAATCGCGAATTTCTCCTCCCCTACTCCCGTCGACGGCTTCGTCCCGCACCGCCACCGCGACGCCTTCCTCCCCCACCGCCACCGTAGCCTTCCTCCACTGCTGCCATTGACGCCGCCCAACCTCCCCTGTCGCTTAGTCCACCGCCCAGTCCTCCTCCGATGCGACGCCGCGTCTCCGCCGCCAGGTAACTCCAATTTAATTTAATGGAAATTAATGTATGAATATGTATATATATGTATATATATATGTATATGAATATGTATGAATAGAACTTCAAATTAATGAAATGTATGAATATGTATATATATATGTATGTTATTGGTGAAATATTGGTTAATTCTAGATGAAATTGTTGCATGTTAGGATTAATTTTAGATGAAATTGTTGAATGTTAGGATTAATATGTTAAAATTATTTTAGATGAAATTGTTAGAATGCATTTTAGTGTTAATATGTTAGAATTTTAGATGAAATTGTTAGAATTTGTTAGAATTTTAGATGGACATATTATCATTTTTAGAATTTTAGATGCATGTTAGTTAGTATTAAAATGTTAGAATTTATTTCAAGAGGTTTATAGATGAGAAATATTGAAGGCTTTAGGAATAATTTTAAATGGAATTGTTAGAATGTATATTGTGATTAATATGTTAGAATTTTAGATGAAATTGTTTTAGTGTGCATGTTAATTAGTATTAAAATGTTAGAATTTATTTCAGGAGGTTTATAGATGGGAAATATTGAAGGCTAGCTTTAGTAATAATTTTAGATGAAATTGTTAGAATGCATGTTAGGATTCATATGTTAGGATTTTAGATGAAATTGTTTTAGGGTGCATATGTTAATTAGTATTAAAATATTATAATTTATTTCAAGAGGTTTATATATGGGAAATATTGAAGGCTTGAGGAATAATTTTAGATGGAATTGTTAGAATGCATGTTAGGATTCATATGTTAGAATTTTAGATGAAATTATTTTAGGGTGCATGTTAGTTAGGATTAATATATTAGACCCAACACGTGTGCTTTTCGGTTAATCTATATAGGCATCTCTAGTTCTATATGGATCGAAAGTGGGTTCGAGCAGATAGATTATCAGAGAAGTATAGGAATAGGGTGGAAGAGTTTTGTAATCATGTAATTAGACACTGCACCGACCATCGATACATTCTATGTCCGTGTTGAAAATGTATGAATGGAAAAATTGTTAGTGGTCGAGAAAGTTTGTTTGACCACTTGATGTGTCACGGTATTGATAAAACATATACCGTTTGGATATTTCATGGTGAGAGAAGAGATGGATGTAGCTCAAGCAACATAAGAACTGACTTTAGGTTTGAAGATACAGTGGATGAGGATAGTTTCGGAGATGTACCGAATGTTGATACATCGAGTGGGGATGACACAAATCTGTGAGATCACCCTTATATATCAGAAAAATTAAGGGACGACGCTGGATTGCCCCTTTGGCCCGGGTGTGAGAAGGCAACAAAAGTGTCAGCTGTGTTGATATTGTTCAACCTAAAAGCAGCCATGAGTTATCCGATGTGTGCTTCTCAAGTATGCTGGAAGCAATTAGTGGTCTATTGACCGATGGAAATGTACTGCCTACAAAAGCATATGCGGCTAAGAAAATACTTAAGTCCATCAGGTTAACACATCAGAAAATTCATGCTTGCCCGGGTGATTGTATCTTATTTTGGAAGGAGTATGAAGACCTCGATGAATGTCCCAAGTGTGGGAAGAAGAGATATCTGAAAAATAAATCTCCAACGAAGGTGATGTGGTACTTCCCAATAATACCAAGATTCAGGAGAATGTATAGTAGCGATGTGGATGCTAGAAATTTAACTTGGCATCATGATGATAGGATCGATGATGGAATGCTAAGACACCCTGCTGATTCACCCCAGTGGAAGACATTCGATGCCAGACATCCAAAATTTGGGGACGAGCCATGACACTTGCGTCTTGCACTCTCAACTGACGGAATGAATCCGTTCGGTATCCAAAGTACCAACCACAGTACATGGCCAGTGATTCTGATGGTTTATAATCTTTCACCAGAGTTGTGCATGAAGCGCACTTACATGATGTTGTCTATATTGATATCAGGACCCAAACAACCTGGTAACGACATATATGTGTATCTGACTCCTTTGATAGAGGACTTGAAGCTCCTGTGGGATGAGGGCGTCGATGTGTATGATGCTTAATTAATTGTAGTGCATATTAAAATTGTTGTATGATTTATTTTTATGTATGAGCTTGTGAAATTACTAAATATAAATTGGTAAAACTTATATGTGTATGCAGGCTACATTCATCGGCCTTGATCACACAAAGAAGCATGAAATACTTAAACAAGCTGGGAATAAGGCCAACAATATTTGGACTTTTATGAGGAATAAGGCACGAGACCCGAAGACTGGTCTGTACTCGTCTAGGCCACCTAAAGACTATGAGGAATCCCCTATGGTGACTCCATATAGGCAGGAGTTTGTGCATAGATCTATGCTTGATGATTTCAAGGTAAAATTGATCAATGTTATTTCATCTATTTTTTTTTCCAGTATTTATCGTATATATATTACACTGTAGGAAAAAAGTAACAGAAATCGCATACAAGCTAAGAATATGGAGGCGCGATATCGTGGATCTTCCAGAGGTTATGCACGCATTAGGGAAGATTTGGTGAGATTTGCTAACTTTTAATTTTTTTATGATCATTCATTATTAATATATATTCACTTTTAATGATTTTTGACATGTTTATCATTATCGTAGAAAGAAGAAAAAAAGAAAGTTGGAGAGAGTGCACCTGTTGTTACTCGTTACGAGTTATTTCAGACTACAAGAAAGACTTGAGATGGGAATGTTCCCGATCCCAAAACACAGCGTATCATTGATGAAGCGGTAATTCATCCATTATTTTATCTTTATCTTTAACATTATAAACTATTATTTCATTTGAAATGATTTAATAATATTTTTTTGTTATTTAGGAGCGCATATCTCAGAGCATGACACCCGACAAGACCCGCATTGTGGGGACTGATGATCTGTTTGCACGAGCAATAAATTGCCAGGAGCATTCCGGACGCATACGGGGACTTGGATTTGGCGTCACGATGAAATTATTGAATATGACACCTGGTATTGCGGCTATGTCTATGGTGGAACAACTTTCTTTCCAGGTTGCCGACTTAGCTAAACAAATGGAGATCATGATAAACCACCAAATGAGAAACGGGATGTCGTCTAGTGGTGCTAGCTGTGAAAACAGTGCTCCTATGTTTTCCGCTGAGGCTAGAGAGAGTGCTGCTATAAACAGTGCTTCAGACGACTTTCATGATGCACTTCAAAACGTCTCCAAGGTATCAGATGTATCTCGTATTTTTTTTAATTAAATACTAGTATAAATTTTCTAACTGAATATCCTTTTCGAATAGACGACTCCTTATTACCTTTATTTAGATTATCCTCTTCGGTTGGTGGCCACTGGAATGTTGTTTGATAGCTCCAGTGGAGTGATTCATGGTTGCCCAATCACTCCTGGTTTTGTGAAAGTCACCCTCACTATACCTGAAATCGGACAAGAGACTTCACCGTTGCCAAAACTAGAAGATGTGGCCACCACAGTCGGAGACGCGGTCGGGCACTTCCTCGAATGGCCGCAAAACTTGGTTTCTCTCACAAAAAAGATAAAATATATGTTATTAAAGTAATTAATAAGTCGATTTATTTTAAATAATATTATAAATATTGATTGTAGATACTCCCGACTCCACAAAAGACTACACAGAGGGAGAGACCAAGGGAACCCACTGTTGGTGTGCGTAGACGGCGATTAGGCTATCCCCTGTCCGGAGACGTACCCCACGATGTCATTGTAATGAGTATGTGCACTACATGGTAACGTTCTCCAGCTTCAATCCAATCACAGTGCCCATTAATGCTTACTTTCACCATGTTGGATATGAGGAGTTCATCCAACGAGATTATGTCGAAGAAGTCTTGGATGACAAGTGGTTGAGTGCAACTAGCATGACTTTTTACCTCAGGTGTGTTTACTTAATTCTCAACATTTACTTCATTTATAGTTTAACTTTCTTATTAAATATTAATATCAGCGTATGTTGGTTAAAGGTATTTGGGTGAGGTATATTTAACCGTAGATGTCGTTGCAAGTGCAAAATATTCCTTCATCTGCCCCCAAGTGTGTTGCATGTTTGGTGATAGGACACAGTCAATGACCGACATTGTTCATCACATGTTGACATATAGAGGGAGAGACCATCTAATTTTTTGGCCAACAAATGTGGGGTGAGTATAATAAATATTTCATAAGAAATTTTATTTATACGAACAAGCGATTAGTTTTAATATTGTTAATATAATGTAGTGATCATTGGGTGATGTTGGCCATAAAAATGGAGGATCTTACTGTGTATTATATGGATCCAGCTAAGGATGAGGTGTATACACGTCGTCTCGATCTTATGGCATTTATGGAAGGGTACGTAAGTTAATTTTTAATATTCTCATATTATGATTCGTTTTACTTTTAAGATTATGAATATCTAATCTATATTTATTTTTTAAAATAATTATATAGTGTGATGGGAATGTATCGGAGTAGCCTTCCAGGTAAAAAATCAGATACCACCAATATTAGTAAAGTGCTGTGGAAAAACATTAAGGTAAGTTACTTTAGAAAATTATAAAATCAATAGAAAATAATCATAGTTATAGTACGTGACTGTAATTGTTAATCAATAGGTTCCGAGGCAGCAAGATGACAATCACTGTGGACATTTTGTGTGTTGCTACATTGAAGATATAATCTTGACTTCTCAGACGATCATTCCTGAAGAAGTAAGTCGATTATTGATTTATTTTAAATATTATTGATTGAATAAAAAATATTTATTATTTAATTAAATTTTCTATGTAATTTGCAGTTTGTGCATAGGTCTCGGATCCCTTTTTACAACAACGCTCGAATGGAGAAATAGAAGTTGGATTGGATTGGACATCTTTACAATCGATTCTTGTAAAACATTATTATAACTTTTGATAGCATGCAAATTATATATTAATTTGTGATTAAATATAATATTTCATGTTTTTGGTATATTTTATTATATTTATTTGATATTACGAATTTTTTAATTTTGTATATATTAGCAGGTTTATTAATATATATATATTGAAAAAAATCGGTCAAAAACTGCTCTCCAAATAATATTAAAAAGAAAGATGTTGGTAGAGGTTTGAAAACCTCTCTCCAACTGTGAAACTTGGATAGCGGTTAAAAACTGCTGTCTTTGTTAAAAGAAGGATAGCGGTTTCAGACCGCTGTCTTAGTGTTTTCTCTTGGATAGCGGTTTAAAACCGCTCTCTAAGTGGTTTGTCTTGGACAACAGTTCGAAACCGCTGTCTTAGTTCTTTTTTTGCACATCGGTTTTTAAACCGTTCTCTTAGCCTTAGATAGCTGTTTCTTGGAAAGCATTTATAACCGCTTGCTTAGTTTAAAATTAACCGCTCTCTTAGATCCTTTTTGTACTAGTGGTTGTTGGCTCCACTGGCCCTGCAGGCCTCACATACATTGCCGCAATGGATTACCTCCCCCACCCCCCTAAATTCCGTAAGTTCTCCGTTTTGGCCGGTTCAATTGGTGGCTGGTCTGACCCAGTTTTGTTGCTTTTGAATCCCCCATACGCTTTTAAAGATGAGCAGTTGGATTAATAAAAGCAGGCCGGAGAGGCGTCCAAGTATCAGTCAATTGGACCAGTCCGATCCCCTTTCTAATACATAGATTTTAATGTACTCATTTACCATTCAATAATAGAATTCTGCCTCATCTAAAAGTCTGAATTTATAAAGAGGTGTGAAATTAATGCATTTAATTATTTCTCTTGCATCCAAAAACGCCCTATCACTTCCTCTCTCTCTTTTATTCTTTCTATCGTGAAAAAATAGGAGTAACTAGCTTTTTATACATTTTTTAGTTGTTATTAGTCCAAGGTACTTTGAATTTTTTCAATTATCCTTTGCTTCAAATTGAGGGGTTGTTTTACTTGTTTGACCTTTTATATGATACTCCCTCCGTCCCAAACTCAACTTCCCATTTACTATTTGCACAGTTATTAAGAAAAGAGTTATTTATAATATTTAAAGTGATAAAGTGATGATAAAGTGATAAAGTGATAAAGTAGATGCTTTTGGTTATTAGTGTATGAAGAATATAATATTAAAAAGTATTGTTAGTTTTTTGCCAAAAGTAGATGTAGCAAATGAGTATGAGCCGAACTTTTTTGACAATGTAGCAAACGAGTTTGAGACGGAGGGAGTATATTTTATAACTGCTTGATATGGTATGCATTTTTAGTGGATTGATATTCAAACTTATTAAATTGATTTGAGTTAATGTAGTAAATTTATTTTTAGTTAGTAAAGAAGAAATTTTGCACGACCTTATTTTTTGTTAGTTGATATTCTTTCAGGTATATGAGTTTCTTTTTTGTAACTATGCTTAGAGTAATATGATCACTATTATTGTGGTTTTTAATTGGTTTTTGAATTTTTGATGCAAGACATATTTTTGATGAATATTATTTTTTATTTTTTTATTTTTTATAAATTACTGTTATAGACACTTGTGTTTTGTTCAGAATTTTTGGATGATTATATTTTGGTGGGATACTTTATTCAATAAGAGATTCAACTTCTACATTTTACTTATTTTGTTTATAATTATCATTATATAGTAGGTTGGTTTTTGTTTTGTATTTGTTGTGGATGTAATGTATAGTTTTGTATGCCTGTTTATCTATTTGTTTGAGGTCGCAATTGTGTAATTTTGTGGTTGTGAGATTTATATATTATATGAGCATCTTGTTAGCCCATGTGAATTGCTAATATTTTGGTTTTAACTGAACATGTGCATTGTTTTAATAAAGTTATATTGAACATATGCTAGAATTTTTTAAAATTGGATATAATTGTAATTCCGGGGTAAATACCATCAACATATGTATCATTTCTAAGTTAATGTTGTTGAACTAATTCCATGTTAGGTGCATTTTGTAATTGTGCACATATTTAATTTTTGATCATGTGCATTATCTTTTTAAGATTAACATGTACATGTGCAATATCTTTCTCAATAAATTTTCACATTACGATTTACACTTTTTAAAAAAAATTGACATGTGCATTATTCATAAGTCCTTCATTTGTCCAAACGTACATTGTGTTAGTGATGTATTTTGTACCAATTGGAAATTTTCTTCAAATGTGCAATTTTGTATTAACGAAGATTGCACATATAAGATTCTATATTTCCGATTACTAATATATTGTACATGTGCATTATTATACACGTTAAAAATGTACACGCGCGTTGTTATTGAAATTGCAGAATACCATTAAAAAAACCCTATATTCAAGCATATTCAATTTTGCATGTTATAAATGTATTACTTATGTAAATTGTGTTTAGTTGAAAGTTTGTAGTCTTAGTGCGATCTTTGAGACTAATAAGTGTTTCATATGTGAAATGTTCATTTCACTCTTGTACAATATTTATGTATTTAGGCTCAAACCTTAAGGGAAATTCAGCCATGGTCTACAGAAAAAAAATTGGAATATAGGTCCGACAAATTGAAGTAACATTCAATGCGGGGAAACTAATTACTGGCGAGTTTTGAGTATGTATCCAACACAATTTGATCCTAATTCTTTTAAAAACAATTTTGGTAGGGGTTTTGTGTGATTATCTATACTTGATTACAAATTGAATTCTTTGAAACATTTAACACAAAATCTGGAGATTTTTATACTCGCACAGTCGATTGAAAGCAGTATGTGTAATGGGTTGATGAATTTTACCTTGGTCTAGTGCAATGAACTTTTGTCCTCCACACAATTTTTCTTTTGTTTGATGTTGGGAATTTTCGAAGCGGTGATTTTGTTTGAACAATTTCTCGGATGAATTTTTGGTTGTTTGTTTCGTGAGATGAAGATGATTTGATGTGTGAGTTAAGGCAATGAATTATGCAAAATTGAATCTTCAGTTACTCAATTTTCCAATTTGAATGCGTCGTTCATGTCTTTTCTTTAAGGGTAGGTGTTGACTTTTTTGTTGAAAATTTAGAAATGGGCATTATGGTAAAATTGGTAGTTAATTTTTATTATATGCTAATTAAAAATTTTGGTGAGAATTTTTAGATATATTTACTTTTATATTGTTTCTTAAGGTGACCCCCTAAAAAATTATGACCTAATAATTTGATATTTGAAGTTCAGACTATCTAAATTTTATGGGCATTAATATTTTTTTATTGGTAATATTGTGACTCAAACTCATGACTTTTGGGTCATAGTGGGGCTCTAACCACTTGAGTTATATCATTTCGTCTTCACAACCAGTAATATAATGTCCTATAATTATTAAATCTCTAGACGAAGTGGTATATCTCAAGTGGTTAGAGCTCCACTACCTATAAGTGAAAGGTCATGAGTTCAACTCACAACTTTACCGATTTAATTACTAAATTCCTAAGTTACGAGTCTAAAGAAAAGGAAAAATTCTACACAATATTGTAATAACATTTGTTGTACATGCCTAGAAGAATGGCATGCAAATAAAGAAATTAAGAAAGAGGCTATCGATAGATGATAAGAAAAAACCCCTAAATTAGGAACCCAATTTTTTTTTCTTCACAATAGTATAATAACATTTGTTGTAAATGCTAGAGAAATGACATGAAAATAAAAAAAGAAGAAAGCTATTTATAGATGATAAGACCGGTTCACTACCGGTTCAAGCGACGTAATAGAAGATGTTACCTTTTTGCTAGGTCCATGAGGCAAGATCCAATTTTAGTATCATAAGAGATAGAGGGGCCATAAGCTCTCCACCCACTATTTCTACGAAATGGAACTCGATTTCTAGTGTACAGTATGAAGTGACAGTTCATAAACACAACCAAAGAAGTGCCATGTATGTGTAAATTTTCATTGTAAAAAATTGAAGGTCCAAGATTAGTCTCATATGTTTTTATATATGATGAAATTTCACTTCAAGGATGGCTTTCATCAATTTGTTGTGAAGCCTCTTCGTTAAATAACCTCTCTTTTGCCTTATCAGCCTGTAGGGTAAGAATGAATTAAAATGCATATACATATAGTCGATAAGTCACATTAGATAAGTTATCCACGATGAACTCAATTGATGAATAGTAGGCAGCATAGAAGTACACAAATAGGCAAAAAAAAAAAAATAGTAGACAAACATGGGACCGTCTTATTGGATGAGACAACACAACCCACCCTTATCAAAGTGTTAATGCATTATGTCCAACCTACTCAAAATATTATGACCACTCATGAACACGAACGAACAAGAGGAATTTAGTCACCTGCTTCTCCCAATTTGTGAGACATGTAAATAAGGTGAGCAGAATCGTCTGCAATGCTGCACCAGAGAGTATCCCGATCCATAGGCCTTTTCCTCTAAAATTGAACCTGAAAGCCAGTGCAGCTCCAATTGGGATTCCAACTAGATAAAATGCTGCAACATTGATATACGCACCGATATGCTGCCATCCACAACCCCTTGCAACACCTGCAATGAAAAGAAAAAAGGAAATACTTAAATGAATGTACACCTCTGTGCGAGTTCAAATTTCTAGATGAGATCATGAAATTCTTTCATGGCATCAGAGCCATATGGCTCACGCCCATATCCAAAGATCCTAGGTTCAATTCCCACCGAGAGCTGAGAGCAACACTAACCATATTCAATTGTCCATTCATTGGACCTCCCAAAAGAAAAGAAAGTTAAGAATCCGACCCATTTGTGAGAGGGAGTGTAAGGTAAATAATTAAATGAATTAATTTCACACTTTTCTACATGTTTGGACTTTTAGATAAGATGGAATTCTTTCAGAGCGAGCCTATATATATTGATTAGTGTGAAAATTGCTTGAAATTCGTTTATTCAATTTGCTTATTTTAGTGGATTTCGTGCGATTATTTACATTAAATTGACTATTTGTGCTTAATTGCCGGTAAAGGTAGTATTTTATTAGTTTTGCAGGAAATTGACTTTTTATAAGCAAAACACGCCTCAAATAATTTTTATAGTCAATTGAAGGATTAAGTCGAGAAAATCAAACTAGGCAAAGTGAGCTAAAAAGAAAGTCACTCGGCCGAACAACTTTGATACTTGGCCAAGTGAAGGCTACATTGTTTTTCACTCAGCCAAAGCTTGAGGTATGTCACTCTACCGAGTGAAGATATGTTTGGCCGAGTGAGTTCATGAAAATTTATCCCAAACTCTCATTTAACACTATAAATACTCCTTTTAGATTTTCAAGGATTCATCATCATTTTTTACACACATTTTTTCCCAATTCCAGATCTTAGTGAGAAATTAGCTAAGAGTTTTGTGATTCTACACTCACCTTCACCCACTAGGTGGGGTGTCTACTTGGGAAAGAGAGATGGAGTTTGGTATATAAGGATAAAGAGAGATTCAACCACAAGATGTCATCTAAGGTTCACTCTTTTCTTTATCTCTTGTATTTTTCATTAATTAGATTTTTTATGTTTATTTTTCAATTTATAATTGGCTTATAAAATCATGTGCTAAAATTTTAGTGCTCTTAGATGATGGGATGATTATGAATATTGAGCTTATGTTTTGATTCAGTTTCTTAATTGATGTTGATTAATTTGGTGGGTTTTGATATATCAATTGCATGAGTCTTCTTTAATTCATATTTTGATGCATGATTGTTGCAACGAGAGTTGGATAGTTGTGCCTAGATGTATGTATGTGGGTTGAATTTGTGTGATTTGAGTGAATATTGGTTTATCGCAACGAGAGCTAGGTAAATTAATTTGAACCCCATCAATTTACATTGATTATTTGAATGAGAATTTGAGTAATTAGTGAGGGGACCTAGAGGAGGGATGATAAGTCGGGTCTAGCGTGTAATTTATGTGCTTATTTTAAATATCTTATATATTTTATTTCGCTATTATGTTGTAATTACCCGACTTGTATTATTGGTCCTTTTTGCTTTGATTGTATATTTTCAATGAATTTCAGGTTGTTTTGCAACATTTTCATTAAACTTGAGACATACCAAATTCAAAGATATGAGTGAGTGCAAATGGATCGAGCCAAATACAAATATGTAGCACAACGTGGGGTCCAATGTAGAATTCTAGCACATGTTTCATATGCTATGAATATTGCATGCAATAAAGCCGTAGTTAGTTCTTATTTATCGAGACTTAAAAACTACCTACGATCAAGCCTTGAGAATTCTCACATGTTGATTTAATCATCAATCTGGCCCAAGGACTTAAATAGCATTTAAGTTTGCTCCACTATATAAAGTCATCATTGGACCTATGGAGGAGAGCAACTTTGGAGAGAAACAAACACACAATAATAACTATGTTTTGCTACATTTCTTTGTTATTTCACTTAGCCATGTTTAGTGGCTATGTTTGGTTTCTAGTTTCTTGGATTTCTGGAACCCTAAAATGTTTTAGTCACTTTTATCTAGTTATGATTTTTCTACTTTATCTTGATTTCTTCGCTATTTGGTATAATGCTATGCATGTTCAATTAATTAATTTATTTGGTTTGGCCACCCGAGTTTGTTATTTAATTGATTCTAGCTAAATTACACTTTATAATCCATAATTGTTATAAATGTGTAATTGGAGTAGCAAATAGGGCAGAACACCCTAAGGATAGCGAAGTCTAGATTGTATGATTTGGTCGTTCCGCTTTCATAGTCTAGTTTGTCCTATTATTTTGGTTCGTTAATGCATTCAATAAAGTGAACCTTGAATAAATTTTTTGGGGTTATTTATATGAATAGGTTAATTGGGGGTCGTACCTACTAATTAATGAACTTAAGAAATAATTCGAACTAGTTTGGTCGTACCATTGGTTTAGGGACAAGATTCGAGTAGAGATAGGAATTTCATATACTTTTGATTGAGTTGATTAAATCATTTAGGGCGAAACAATCCAAGAACTAGACTATTCTCTCATTTGATTCTCTCTTTTATTTTATTAGTTTATTTATGTGTTACTTTGTAAGTAATTCAACAAATCCAAACCCCCCTATCTTTATTATTTTCTTACACGAATTTATTCTTTTAAATAATACACTGTTCCTTATGGGTTCGACCCTTACTTATCCTACTACACTAGTGGATTAGTGGAGGTAATTAATACTACCTCCGTCCCACCATTATTTGCATAGGTGGGACGGCACACATTTTAAGAAAAATCAACTTTTTGAGTAAAGTAGTGGCATATGGGTAAATATGTACATGTTATTGTGAGTATGCACGTAAATCAATGTTTCCTTTTTTGGAGTGTGCAAATAATTTTGGGACGGACGAATAAGGAAAGTGTGCAAATAATGGTGGGACGGAGGGAGTATCAATTTGGGTGCCTATGACAACACATCAAGGGAATACCTTAGTATTTTGAGTGGAAACATACGCTATGTTTTACCTACTGTCTCGTGTGGTTACCCGAGTGGGAAATGGTAGGCTCATCCTAACAATTCGAGGTACTTAATTTGATACATCGATCCTAAACTTATCCAGTACGGATTGATATAATATTTTGTGGTTGCCTTTATCGCTCAATTAAGTAATGAACTAGAATAATTTTATTAATTCATTTGTTTTATGTTTGTAATTTGACTATCATCAAAGTTCACAATTATCTTCCTTTGACTTCACCTAGTTGATATCTTTTTTTATTATTTTTGTGCATTTTTCATTAGTAGTTGGTCCTTTTATTTCTTCTCGTAATCTCGGTTCACAATTATAATAACATGCCGACTCATAGCACTAGGGCTACACCGTACTCACTAATTCTTGTGGATCAATAATTTAACCAGACACTTACTTTTATTACACAATCCACTTACACTTGAGAGGTGAGTGTTGTAAAACACGTGTCATATATATATATATATATATATATATATATATATATATGTAGGGCAAATACTTTTATACATCAAGTGCACTGTGTTTTAATCATTATTAATTATTTTACTAATAGATACTAGTATTTCTCCCGTGCGATGCACGGATTGAATATTATACTTTTTAAATGCGAGATTGTATAATAAATTAATTATAAAAAAATATTTATATTAAATTTATTTTATCCATAAACCAATTAATAAGTAAAAATATATTGTATATATGTATTACAATTATTTAATTAATCATACAATTTTTAATTATGTACTAAATTCACAACAAATACTAAAATTCATAAAAATAATTTTAATATTTATCAAAACTTATATAGTCTAAATAAAAATTATTTAAATTCGATCAATCATATAGTTAAAGTCAATAAAAACACTTTAAAAATAATAAACAAATATTTTAAACATGATTTTACTTTTTATATGTGCAATATATATGTTAAATTAAAAGTGTTCAAAAGACAATTGATTTGATATATATAGAGTATTGAAAATAGATTTAAAATAAAAAAGCTTAAATGAATTTTAAGATTATTGATGTAAAGTAAAATTAAATAAAATGGTAAAATTAATCCACTCTCTTTGATGGAGAGTGAGCCTCACTATTGCACCATAAAGCAAGTGGACTTCACTTGCTCCAATAATAATAACTTTTTCTCTCTCCTCACTTCTATTTATATATATATATATAGGTTAGTTGACCAATATTAATTCACTGAATAATATTAATTGTGCACCACTTGCAGTGCACCAAAATGTTACTCCCATGGAAGATGGGGAAGGCTTACCTCCAAGTGTGCCTTGTATATTGTCGGTTATAACGGATAAACAAACAAGTGGAGCCAAATCAGCTACATAGTGGACAACTTCCTTCTCGTTGCTGAAAATGTACCCAAAAACATTCCTGCTAGCAAAAAGGCTCACACTTATAAGTAGAGCATTTACTCCAGCAAGTAGCATCAGAGCAGTAATGCATACACGAGCTCCTTGTGGTCTACCCGCTCCCAACTCATTTGAAATTCGAGTGCTGAAGAAGATAAAAATTCATGGGATTCGAAACTCCATAAATTATATGACATGAAATATTCGACTAACAAGTATACCTTGCTGCTGAAGCCAACCCAAACGGTATTGCATAGAGTGTCGAAACTGTGTTTAAGCTGTCAAAACAGAGACGTTCAACGTCAGCACGTAAGGAGCCCGTAATTTATATAATCTGGTAAAGCTCTTGAAAAACTTACCTCACGGAGAGCACCGAGGTTTCAAGCTGTGGATTTGGCAATAGCCCAGATAGCAAGATTAGCAGCTCGTACGACCACCATTCAACGCTACGATCGTCAAATTTCACAAAATTTAGAATGAAATATACGACAGAGTATACTGTGAACCAACTTCACTGTGAAATTTGTTGCATTTTGTGTGTATTTTTTTAACCTTTTTTTTTTAAAATTAAAAGATAGTTGAAGCATCCTTTTTATCTATTTTTGTCCGTCTGAATACAAGACTTTCATTTCCTTAATTGGTAAGTGTGGTCTCTACATCTTTCTCCATTTCCTAAGAGAATCGAGATCAGAGAAGTGAATACCAAATCATCACAGCAGAAGGAACTGCAAACCGGAAAAATCCCTTCATGCCTTCAAATATCTTCATCGAAAGAGGAGCACTAGTTTTTCTGCAGGCCTTGGAGAACTTCATGTACAAGCTTAAAATAGCCACGTTCAACCACATAGAAATGCCCATTGCAACTGCGGCCCCACGATCTTCCAACCCGGACTTGAAAATGAGCGCCCAACACACTGGTATGTGGGAACAGATTGTAATACAAGAAGTAGCGAGCAGGGGAAGAATCAAGCTCTGCATCTGAAAATACCGAATAAGTGGTTGAAAAACTGCGTAACCGAAGAGCGTTGGAATAAGCCACCTTGTGAATTTTCCAGCTTCATGTGAAATCTTGGGATCTTGGCCTATAAGCTTGAGTAACTTTCCCATGTATATCCACAAAACGGACAGAGGAATACAAATGAGGACGAGAGAAACAATAGCTGTGTAAGTTTGAGTTCTTATTTTTTCGTATTGTTTAGCTCCAAAAGCTTGTCCGCTAATTGTCTCAAGACCGCTGGCCATACCTAACTGTTTATCATAACATTACTACTTGTTATAACAGATGCAAGAAAGATATGTAAATTGACAAATAAAGACAAATTCGTATTATTATGATGAGAGCGGCTATTAGACTACAAAATGATAGTATGGCATTCCAACATTAATGATTGAGAGTAGTCCAAGGCCAATTATATATGATGCTGAAATAAAAAACCTTGATACAAATGAAATCAGTAATCAATGACAAAAATTCTTCCAGCTAAAATTGAGTAGCAAATTATATTTGTATTTGAATAAGGAAATTCGCTTCATAAATTTTGTTCATATATTAATTCAAGAAAAATTCCAAGAACTCCACAAAAGTTGTGCCAAAAAATGCAATATAGAAGTGAGAGAGAGGTACATACAAGCATACTGAAACCAGTGACTGAAGAGAGAGAAAAGGCTATGGCTGTACTAGAGAGAGAGAGCTCACTCAAATGGCCAACCATCATCAATGAAATAACTTGGAGCAAATAGAATGATAGAGTGACAGCTACCATTGGCCCTGCCACATAACCCAATTTCTTCATCTCCTCCCATATCTCTCTCCATTTTCTTCTTCTCTCTGATAAATCCTCCCTCGATGATGGATCCTCCTCCATTTTAATAGTTTCATATCTTGAATTCAATAGTAATAATACACATTTTAAGTCCTGGATTGGAAAACGTCCCAAGTAATAACTTATTTACTTTATTTTTCCTTTTCAGTATTTTTTATTTATTGAAATGGTCCAATATACACGTTAACTCCCAAAGTGATAAGAAGTTTCTCATGAGATTAGAAATTATAGGGGAATTATAAAGTTTGACTTTTTTTTCTTTTTTGACGCCAAATTATAAGGGAGAGTACATCATGATATGTTGAAAGTAGTTCTTGTTTATATTTTGTTGCATCATTATTAATAAAATAAATTCCTGACCAAAAATTAAATTATCAATATAATAAATTAGGATTTTATCCAAATTTTCTATCGCTATCAGTAAACAGATTAGGAGTTGAACAACTTTTCTGATCTTATTGAGAACAAGATAGTTTTTATGAGATGCAAATATTTCTAAATTTTGGAAATATCCCAGGTACCCAAGAGACTAGATAAAGTCGAGAATGAAAGGAACCAAGAGAGCACGGATTCCTTATTCCATAATGTTTTATACTCAAGCATGCAAACAATTATAATAGATGATGTAAATAATTTAGGTAAAAGTCTCATAAACGATACAATGTTCAATTAACAATTCCAACATAATTGAGTGCAATAAGTCACACTTTAATTAATTAAAAAATTATGCATAAACTCCTACTTATCAATCACATCATTGGAATGGTGAAGAGCATGATCTTTGGCATTACACTGAGAATGTTAATCGACTTTGCGCTTGAGCATAGCAAGAATCACAACGGATTTATCGCTGTTGGGATCCAGAAAAACAGGCGAATTAGCTACAAGTTTGTTCTTGTAGAGTTGGAACAATTCATCAATGATTTCACCTCCAAATTGATAAGTGAGCGACGCTTCAAATGCAGCCCTGAAGAATGCTGCGCGGGCATCCGCGCGGGAAAAGTTGTACTTTTGGGGGTTGTCCAGAATCTCAATTCTTTCGATGCTAAATCTGTTGCTCCTCTCCAGTATGGCCTTCAACTGGTGTGGGGCGGGCAAGTACACTGGGATGTTGAATGTGTCTATTTTTGCTTCACTCAATTTTCCCTGCCAATATATAAAAATTGTCTGATTTTCATACATTATGTTAATTGATTCAGCTGATAATCATGTTTGGAGTTACAATATATTTCATCCCATAGTTTCTCTATTGTCTGATTCTAGTCCCTAGATTTTCAATTATTTTCGATTTAGTTTCAATATTCAATTTTAGCTCAAAATATATAGCTGGAAAATTGAAAATAGTATCGTTTAATGTACCGCAAATATGTTCATCCCATAACCAATTATGGCCCCAAATAAAAATCCCCACGTGAAAAAGAAGACTTTATTTTCATTTTACAAAATCTTGAATAATGCATGGGACTAAATATAGTTAAATTTTTTATATGATCAATTGAATTGGAAGATGTTACCATTTTGGCCATGTCCATGAGGCAAGATCCCAAGAGTGTAAAACCACTGTGGATAGTGAACTCTGTTTGAGGGTCCCACACTTTAGGGACGCCAGGGAGTATAAGGGCCATAAGGCCTCCACCCACCATTTCAACAGCTCTGGATTCCAAGAAAGCCTCCACATCCGTACTAAATTGATCCAAATACGCGTCACAAACTTCCTTGTTGCTTCCACTATAAGTAATGGCTCCTTTGTTCCATGCCGGAGAACCAGTGTCAGTCACAGCCTCCGGAATCTGCGTCAGAAACTGGAGAGAATAGGAAGAGAAGGCAAAGTGAAGGGACGAATCCGGAAGAAGGCGGCGGTGGAAGTCCCCAGGCACCCCTGTTGCATGGTAATTCCTTTGAGGTGGAAGTGAAGTAAAAAGGGTGTTGAAATCATTGGTGGCCACGTCGTTAAACAAGACATGAAATTTGGCGGATTCGTATATGCGGTTAATGGCTTCAGTGATGATCTGAATCGCCGGGAATGAGTTGTGGCCACTCGAGCACCCAAAATCTGCAATGGACACCGCGTTCGTCGCCAAGCGTTTGATATTGAATTTCGTCATGATTTCTTCTTTGATGATTGGAATAGCAGCTTCCATTGCTCCTCTCTAGGAAAAAAAAGAAAAAGTAAAGAAAAGATATTTGCCAAATTTAATGAAACAATTTCATATCATTCAAATGTTCGAACTTGTATAGAAGTGTTGAATTTATTTATTTGTATAATTTTCTAGTCTTATCCCTTACCTGTGGGTTGGATTGTCCTTTGGGCCTTCAACTTTTTTTATGTAGAGGATTGAAAAGGCCCAACAAGTATATTATTTAATGAGGGTGAATTTTTGCTGTCAGCAGATTTAGGACATGGGCATGAGCCAGAGATCCTGATACCATTTTTTTTTTATCTCATTTAAAAGTTTGAAAATGCGAAATTAAGTTATTTATATAGTTCTCTATGTATTAAATACCACAGTTGTCAGGGGTGGGGGGATGGATATTAAAGTGTACCTGGTAGGAGGAATTTTGAGCATAACTATGAGCTCCACTCCCAGCATTCATGGGAAAGTGGGGTATTTCTCTTTCAATGTTATTCATGGAAGCCATCTTTCTTATTTGTTTTCCAATGTTCTTCATGGAAGCCATCTTTCTTAATATGTCGCGTGCGTGCGTACTCTAATGAGTGGTATGTAATTGTGATATGGATAAGGTATGGGGATATACAGTTATTTATACTCGCACGCAAACCTACAGAATTGAAATACCTTCAACTTGGAGACCTCTTCAACAACATTATTAAATTATTATATATGAGCAAGACACATATATCCTAATAATATTTTGACCGGAAACAAACTTTGAAATGGGTCCCATTTCCTCTCATTTGTGTTCATCTTTGGTTTCTTTCTTTTGTTTAGGCATATGAATTTATGTTTGTTACTATCGACTTTGAAATGGGTCCCATTTCCCCTCATTTGTGTTCATCTTTGGTTTCTTTTGCCTTGTAATTTTATAACTTTTTGGCTTTTGGTCCTATCGAATATTTTAATTTTCGTCCTATAATTTACACATTTTTACAAATTTTTGGTTTTAATTCATTCAAGTTTAATGATGAAAATCACAATTTAAAAGTAAGATGGACCAAATTAAGGAGGTGAAATAGGGTAAATTACATGACAGAAAATTAAAATTTAAAAGTCAGGAGAATAAAAACAAAAGAGTTGTAATGTTGCAAGCCGGAAAAGGTCTTTTTGCCAAGTAAATGAATATTAAAGAACTCTACAAACAATTTATATTTTATTCATCAACAAGAATTTTTAAATTAAAGATGGAAGCCGGATAAAATGAATCTGCAAATTGGGGTTCGAATACTAAATTCTGATTCCATTATCAACCAACATTAACTCTTCCCTATTCGTACTGGGTTTGAAACCGAATCTCTATTAAATCATGCTCTAAGTTATTGTCATTTATATATGTGAAAAATATAATAGGAGTAACAATCAGATAGAAGTTGCACATATATTTATTCATTTTGAATTAGTAATCGTGTAGTACTGGGTAGACTTCGAAGTTGAGACTTGAAAAGAAACACAATCTTTCTCTTTCAAATTTATCTCTCAGATTTTTTGCCTTCTATTTCTCTCTTTTTACCCCTCTTCTACTTTCTCCCAACTAATAGAGTTCAAATAGGGAGATCGACTTACACCAAATAAGAATGGATTGGTAGAATAGAGGACAAGAATCTTATGGTGGACTTCTTATGTTGCCGAAAATCAGCATATATATATAATTAAACAATTTCCATTGGTTTAATCGGCCGGTTCGGTCTGATTATGTAATATCTAAGTGATTGTGAATTTGTGTAGGGTTTGGTCACATGAGTTGAGTGAAATTTCATATCATCTAAGCTTTCGAAGTTGTGAAGAGGGGTGGAGTTAAATCATCTATATTCATGAACTAACACTCCACTCACCTGTGGACTGAAATTTCCGACTCTACCCTTTGGGGAGGAGGTCAATTGAGTGAACAATTAATAAGAATTGACTTTCTTTTTGGAATACGAAATTAGTATGTGGTTGTGAAACAAAGACTCTGTTACTATGAAAGAATTTTATTTCATTTAAATTTTTTAAGAAACATAAAATTAATTCATTTGTACTAATTCCATAATAATCAATACTTGACATTAATTTGGCGGGTAGATAGTGTCTTGGAGTCTCCGTCATTTGGGAGTAGATAATGTCTTGTAGTCTCCGTCCTTTGGTGAGTAGATAATGTTGGAGCCCTCGCTCGTTAGTTATTAATTGAGCCTTGCTAGGGAAGTAGTGCTAACCTAATTTATTAGAAACTTAGTTAATTAATTTGGACGTGGGAGGGCGCGCCGGCATAGTGGCCTTTTTTTCTTTACTTGTTTCTCTCTTTTATTAAACTTACTAGTTTTGTCTTGGTAGATTATCCGTATACATGTCGCGGGGGCATGGTGGCCCTTTTTTTTTTTAAATGTTTTTGTCTCTTTATATAAATAGGGTCTTTTTAAATTTTATTTAATACTCCTTATTTTTGTCTGGGTAGATTATCCATGTACGTGATAAATAGCGAATTAGGCCTAATCAGCCAAAATCACCCCACATCGGTCGCAAATTCAACTTGCTCTCAGTCCCAAATCGAGCCAATTAGCCCGGATTGATTCACGAACTGATCCCCATTCGTGATTTTAAAATATTTTGTTCTTAAATTGGCAATCCGAAGAATTATTATGTCTGTTGTGTAAAACTTTGATTTGGGCAGGGTATGTCTCATTCCCAAAATTAATGAAATCACTGATTAAAAAAGAAAAAGTCATTCCCTAAATATGAGTGTATATGCCTTTGGTTTTATAACATTGAGTCCATATGTACTTTGAATTCTTCACTTTGACTGCACTTTGAGTCCGCACAATGCAGTTTGGTGAGATCGATGCTCCAATCAATAGTTAACTGGCATTATTTATATTTTTTTCCCTAAATTTTCCGTTATTAATGGCATATTTATTTCTTTTTCCTTCTAAATTTAAATGGTACATTATAACTTTCATTGCATGATATTCTTTTATTCAAATTTTTATTTAGATTAAAAAAACTATTTTGATCATTAGACGACCGTATAAATGTCTTGATCTTAAAATAATTCTTAAAACATTATTAAATCTTGAGATAGGACCCTATAATTTTTTAAAATCAACAGTTGCAAAAATATAAACTGTCGAAAACATACATAGTGTACTACCAGCTGTGTATAAACATTTATAATTCCCACTTGTAAAAAACTGAATTAATTCTGTAAAGTCATATGTGAAGTATGTAGTCAGTCGAGTTAGAGTTTTAGTAGTCAGCGGAGTTGGAGTTAGCCGGAGTCAGTTAACTTAGTGGAAGTCAGCTGAAGTCCAGTTAGCTCAGTGGACCTGAAGACCCCTGATCATCTGAGGTGAAGTCCACTGACCTGTTGTTATTAGCGAGATTCTGAATCTAAGCTGAGGGAAAAGCAGTTCCATCCAAAGGTGGTTTATTGAGGCAGTGACAGGATGAACTACTTCTATATATATGGTTTCTTGTTCAAGAATCCACATGATAATCTTTCAGATTAGAGCTAAATTCTAGGGTTTTGTATTCAATATCTCTGTAACCATATTAGGGTTTTCATAGAGAAGGAATCCCTTGAGTGTTTGTGAGATTGAGTGATTGTATCATTCCCTGAGTTCACATAGTGAAAGATCGAACCTCTCCGATCCTGTGGATGTAGGAGTTTCTATCCGAACCACGTAAAATTATGGTGTTCTTTATTGTTCTGTTGATTTCAATACTCTTGCTTATTGTTCCATAATCGATTCCTTGATTACAAGTTTTTCTTGTGAATCACAAATTCTGATTAACAAGTGACGCCGTCTGTGGGAATCAATTATGGCTGTAACCAAGTTCAATATTTTGAAGTTCACGTGGAATAACAATTTCAGTTTATGGAAGATTAAGATGAAGACTCTCCTGGTACATAATGGTTTGTACGATGCCTTGTTGCCACCGGACCAAGTGTCTTCTGAAACTAATCCGACGAAGGTGGAGGAGAACAAGAGGAAGGTGCATAGTGCAATTATCTTGTGTCTTGGAGATAAACCGTTGAGGGAAGTATCGAAGGAGAAGACTTCACTTGAAGTCTGGAATAAACTGGATCAGTTATACCAGACCAAATCTGTTACTAACAAGTTATACGTGAAACAGAAGCTTCAAGTCTTCAAGATGAAAGAAGAGAAGAATCTTGGTGATCATTTGGATGAGTTCAATAGATTGGTGGACAATCTGGAGAGTTTGGATGTTACCATCGATGATGAGGATAAATCATTGATGTTATTGAATTCTCTACCTAAGCCTCTTGAGAATTTCAAGGATGCCCTAATATTTCGGAGACAAGATTAGGTTAAGTTTGATGATGTACAAGTAGCCCTCAAAACCAAGTTTCTACAGATTCAAGCTGAAGGCAAGAAACCTGCTGAAGGTTTGATTGTTCAATCCAAGAAGAAGAAAGGATTTCAAGCCAAGAAGAAGGATGGTGGAAAAGGGAATAAGGGTGATAAAAAATCTGGTTTTGTTGAACGAAGTAAGTATTTCACTTGTCACAAGGAAGGTCATCTGAGAAAGAATTGCCCTGAATTAGAAGGAAGAAAGGCAATCAAGATGATCAAGATGGAGATGCAGCTGTGGTGGAGGTTGAAGGATATGATAGTGCTGAAGTCTTGATGGTTAGTCATGAGAGACTAAGTCAAGAATGGGTCTTAGACTCTGGGTGTACTTTTCATATGTGTCCACATGAAGGCTGGTTTCTGGATCTTGAGAAGTTTGATGGAGGTCTTGTTCTTTTGGGTAATGATGAGAGTTTTAGAGAGGGGGGATCTAGTTCTATCAAAATCAATATGTTTGATGGAGTTGATAGAATCTTATCTGAGGTCAGATTTGTACCTGACCTGAAGAGGAATTTGATTTCTCTTGGTACATTGAATTCTAAGGGGTTTCAATTCAGAACAGACAAGGGTACCTTGTCTATTACTAAGTCTGGAAGGACTGTAATGAAGGGTAACATCAAGAATGGGTTGTATTCTTTGATTGACAGAACAATTACATGATCAGTTGATGTCACCATGAAGTCCATTGTTGCTAACTTGTAGCACAAAAGATTAGCACATGTTGGTGAGAAGGGTTTGGTGGAGTTATCCAGCTAGGGTGTCTACTCATGGTGGAGGCAGATATTTCCTTACCCTTATTGATGATTATTCCAGGAAAGTTTGGGTGTATATACTCAAACAAAAGAGTGATGTTATCTCTAAGTTCAAAGAATGGTTGTCTGAATTTGAAAATAAGAGAGGAATGAGCATCAAGCATCTTCAGAATGACAATGGACTTGAATTCCTCTCATAGGAGTTTCAACAGTTTTGTAGACTGAAGGGTATAACTAGGCACAAGACTGTTCCTGCCAATCCTCAACAGAATGGACTGGCTGAAAGAATGAATAGAACCATTCTGGAGAGAGTTAGGTGTATGTTGTCTGATGCAAGTTTACCAAAGAGCTTTTGGGGTGAAGCTGTTATAACACAGCTGTGTACTTGATTAATAAAGTGTCATCATCTGCTATTGACTTTAAGACCCCTGCTGAGATATGGTATGAAAAGATATCAGACTATTCTAAGTTGAAAGTGTTTGGATGCTTAACTTATGTTCATGTGAAGCAAGATAAGCTGGAGCCTAGAGCATTAAAGTGTGTGTTTATTGGCTATCCAAAAGGTGTCAAGGGGTATAAGTTGTGGTGTTTGGAACCTGAAAACCAGAAGTGTATTACCAATAAAGATGTTGTGTTTAATGAGTCTCAGATGGGATACAAGTCAGATGGAGGAGATTCTATATCAGAGGAGGTGGATGGTGTTATTTCAGAACCAAATACTCAAGTTGAGGTGGAACCAGTTCCTTCAGAAAAGGTTACCTCAACTTGTTCTGAGTTAGAGCAGGTGGCAGAAGAAGATGATGCATCAAGTGAAGGTAACATGTCAGAGGAGGAAGAAGTGCCTGCAGCTGATTTAAGAAATTATAGCTTGACAAGAGACAGAACCAGAAGACAAGTACATCCTCCACTGAGGTATGGTCAGGCTGATCTGGTCTCTTATACACTTATGACAACTGAAGCCATAGAGTACCATGAGCCTAGAAACTATAAAAAAGCCATTGACAGTGAGGATAGAGAGTCATGTATTACTGTAATGCCAGAAGAGATGGAATCTCTTAAGAAGAATCAAACTTGGATTCTTGTGAATAAGTCACCTGGGCAGAAACTAGTCAGTTGCAAGTGGTTGTTTAAAAGGAAGCTTGAATCTGGGATGAAAGATCATGTGAGGTTCAAAGCAAGGTTAGTGGCTAGAGGGTTTACTCAAAGGGAAGGGATAGATTACAATGAGGTGTTCTCACATGTTCTTAAGCACTATTCTATCAAGCTACTTCTCAGTAGAGTCGTCCAAGATAATTTGGAGCTATAACAACTTGATGTGAAGATAAATTTCTTACACGGTGATCTTATTGAAGATATTTACTTGCAACAGCCCGAAGGGTTTGTGGAACCAAGGTCAGAGGGGAAGATATGTCTACTGAAGAAGTCTTTGTATGGCATCAAGTAGAGTCCAATGCAATGGCATAGAAAATTCAATGAAGTTATGCTATCCATTGATTTTGAGAGAATCAAGTATGACACTTGTGTGTATCTGGAGAAACAAGGGAGTGGAGTGGTAACATATCTTCTGATCTATATTGATGACATGCTAATTGCTAGCAAGAGCTTGTTGAAGATTCAGAGTATTAAACAGAAGCAGAGTGCAAGGTTTGATATGAAGGATCTGAGAAATGCTAAGAGGATACTTGGGATGGATATACAGAGGGACATAACAGCTGGAAGATTGTTCCTATCTCAGGAGAGGTATATTGAAAGGGTCCTGAAGAGGTTCAACATGCATGAGAGTAGACCTGTGTCAACTTCTCTGGGACAACAATTCAAGTTATCTAAGGAGATTGAGCCCAAGGCTGAAGAAGAAAAGAAGTACATGATGAAAGTCCCTTATGCAAGTGGAGTTGGAAGTTTGATATATGTTTTGGTCTGCAGTAGACCTGGCTTGGCTTATTCATTGAGTATGGTGAGCAGATACATGTCCAATCCAGGCAGATTACGTTGGGATGCTTTGAAATGGATATTCAGATACCTTAAGGGATCATCTGAATTAGGGTTGATGTTTGAGAAGATGACTGATCAAAAGAGTCCACTGGTAGGCTATGTTGATTCTGATTTTGCTGCTAATCTGGATACCAGAAGGTTCTTGACAAGGTATATATTTACTCTTTACAACACTGCTGTGAGTTGGAGATCTGTTTTACAGAGTGGAGTTGCCTTATCCACCACTGAAGCAGAGTTTGTGGCAGTCTCTGAAGCAGTTAAGGAAGCTTTATGGTTGAAAGGCATCATTAGAGATTTTGAAATTCAACAAAAGGATGTGATCATTCATTGTGATATCCATAGTGCTGTTCATCTGGTTAAACATCAAGTGTTTCATGAGAAGTCAAAGCACATTGATGTAAGGTTGCATTTTGTGAGGAAAATCATAGACAAATGGGTAGTCCAGATCCAGAAGATATCAACTGATGATAATGTTGTTGATATGTGTACGAAGTCTTTACCTAGCCTGAAGTTCAAGTTCTGTGTTGAACTGGTAAAGATGGATATATGGCAGGTGCCTTAGCCTTAAAGGTGCCTGATGGAAAGGAAGGGAGGTTTGATACTTCAAATATGAAGTGGAGAATTGTGAAGTCATATGTGAAGCATGTAGTCAGTCGAGTTAGAGTTTCAGTAGATAGCGGAGTTGGAGTAGCTGGAGTCAGTTAACTTAGTGGAAGTCAGCTGAAGTTCAGTTAGCTCAGTAGATCTAAAGACCCCTGATCATCCGAGGTGAATTCCACTGACCTGTTGTTATTAGCGAGATTTCGAATCTAAGTTGAGGGAAAGACGGTTCCATCCAAAGGGGGTTTATTGAGGCAGTGACAGGCTGGACTACTTCTATATATATTATTTCTTGTTCAAGAATCCACATGACAATCTTTCAGATTAGAGCTAAATTCTAGGGTTTTGTATTCGATATCTCTGTAAATATATTAGGGTTTTCTTAGAGAAGGAATCCCTTGAGTGTTTGTGAGATTGAGTGATTGTATCATTCCCTGAGTTCACATAGTGAAAGATCGAACCTCTCCGATTCCGTGGATGTAGGAGTTTCTCTCCGAACCACGTAAAATTATGGTGTTCTTTATTGTTCCGTTGATTTTAATGCTCTTGTTTATTGTTCCATAATCGATTCCTTGATTACAAGTTTTTCTGGTGAATCACAAATTTTGATTAACAAATTCACTGACAATCTTCCTTGCCTATACTATGGAAATTAATTTACAGACCATAATTTCTCTTGGTGCTTAATTAGTATCATTTTTACGAACAAAAGAAAAATATATATAATAAATGGAGATTTGTGTATTTTAATTGGTTGTTTTATAACAACAATATTCTATTTAGCTTGTAATTTTTCAATTTATACTAGGTTGGTCCCCCTTTATTTGATTGTGTGTTTTACTATGAATTTTAGTTATTTTGGAACCTTTTAGAGTTGAGGAAAAACTGAGACTAATACTGATGACCAATTGAAGAAGAGGATTGAACAATATGAAGAATGTCGAAAGGAGGATTGCGAAAAAAAAAGAGTCGATCAAAATTCGGAAACTCAAATTATGGTCGACAAGATAAAATTGGTGCGCGGCTGCCAAATACTCTCATCTAAATAAATAGCAGCCCATTTTTAGGCTATTGTAAGTCCAGTTTCGGCCGCCCATCAACCATTAATTAAGGCCCAAATTGGCAGCCCGCTTAATGTCTTTCTTACTGGAGTAGGGATATTTTCACTCCCACCATTTGATTGTTCACCCCCAAATTTTTGTTCGAATTTTTTTTTTTTTAGAACATTTGTTATTTGTTCGAAAATACCATTAGAACATTTAGATATTTTTGTGGGGGTGAATAATTTCTAATCATTTTTTCGAACAAATGACAAATGTTCTAAAAAAAATTTAGAACACAAATTTGGGCGGTGAACAATCAAATTGTGGGGTGAAAATATCCCTACTCTTCTTACTGCCTTTTGTTGGCCCATTTGCTTAGATGGTGTAGAAACGTGAGAACTGTTGAGACTAGAAGCATATGCAAATAGCTGCAAATTGTGGAGCCCAGCGGAGTCTTCTTGTAGTCACCAATTCACCACCAAATCAGCGCGGAAATTAGTTATTAGCAGATTAGACTATCTTTATCGGTATATTTTCACAATCAATCATGACTAATGGACAAAATAATGTAAATAAAAAAAGAAAAGAAAAATTAAAATCATTTCTTGCAATCCGATCCGTCAGCCATTCCAGATTGCTCAGACTACTTATTCATCCTTCATGACATGTGTCAAAAATATATTGGTTAACAATAATTTTCTTAAGTAAATTTTAAAATTTTAAATTTTAATATATTATTAATAAAAAAATAATGATAATAATTATATTAAAAAAATTATTTTTTATTCTATACAAATAAAAACCCATATTGATATATTTTAAATCACAATTTCATATTCTATATTTTCTCTCCTAATTTTTATTGTCTCCCTTGATACCTTTCATTTTTCATACATATTTGTATTCCTAATAGAGTAGGTCTTGTATGAAACCATCTCATGACATGAGACAATGATAATTAGTATAATTAGGGCATTGACTCATTAACACTTTGGTTGGGGTAGATGTAAATTTGTGTTGTCTCATGCCATAAGACGGTCTCATACAAATTTTTGTCTTCTAAAATGGATAATGGTATTTTTATTATTATTAAAATTATGAATTTTGGATAACAAATAATATAATATATTTTGTACACCTTTAAACATGTAATTTTATTATTTTCAGTGTTGTATTTTACTCATCTATTTGTAACTTGACATATTTATTTACAGTTTTACATTTTAATTCTTGTAATTTAGATTTTATTATGAGATTTTTACATATTTTAAGTGTATATTAATTTTTTTTTACTATAGTTACGAATTTTGAATATCAAATATTTTAATATATCACCTTATAAATATAATAAAAATTAATTATAGAAAAATATATCAAGGAAATAATAAAAAAGGAAGATATTTTAGATTGTGTTGGATTGTTGATAAAGTATTAAAAAAATGAGATTAGATTGAGTTGTAGATTGTGTATGTAGAGGAGAGATAAATGAATTATTTATTAAGAGGTTGGATTGTAAGCTATTGTTGATAAATATAGCCTTAAAAGAGAAGGTTTCGATCAGATTTATTTTTCAGATAATTTCAAAGCCCAATCCATCGGGTTTTCAACATCTATGAATAGTCTCTTCTCTATAGATTTTCATTTTACTAACCCTTCTACCCTTGACACCTTAAAATAATTTTATTTTCAATATTCATATTATAGATCAAGAAAAGACGTTGTCCGAGGAGATGCTGAACCCTAAATAATTTGAATTTTTTTTAATTATTGACAATTTTTTAAAATTTATCTCGATTTCTTCGTTATTTGGTTTGTACTATGCCTGAGATATTTATTGATTTTGTGTTTATTCATAGCAAGGTTATATGATGTAGTCTATAATTGTTATATTCGTGTGATCATATAATATAGTAGCAAATAGAGCAAACCACCCTAGGAAAAACGAAGTCTAGGTTATATGATTCGAAATTTCACTTTTGTAGTTTAGTTGTGTTTTGTGGATTAAATCCTAAATACATGTTTTGGAGGGTTTTCATTGGATTATATTAATTAGGGGTTGTAATTTCTAATTAATTAAATATAAGAAATAATTTAGACTAGTTTGATCGTACCACTGCTCTAGGGACAAGGTTCGAGCAGAGTCAAGAATACCGTGGGTATTTATTTGAGGGTGTAGCAAAATGATTACTGTAACTTTTTGACCTGGTAAAATGAGGATTGCAACTTTTTTATTTTGGCAATTAAAGGACCACACAACTTCTAAAGTTGCAAAATGAGGCAAATTTCAGCCCAAATTCAGGCCAAATTAGCCCAATTAGGGCCCAAATCAGGCTAATTAGCCAATTTTCCGTTGTTTCGGACTGATTTGTCCTAAATTCGCCACATTTTAAAGTTATTATCCTCCATTTGACGTCAGTCCAAAAAGTTACGGTTCTCATTTTGTGACCTCCCTTAAGTTATAGTCCTGAAGAAATATTTTTCCCATCTTTATATATATGAGTGTGTTAGTGTTTATTTAATTTTAAACTCTAATATTTTATTTCATTTATTTTGCCTTTATTCACATTTACTTTAATTAATTAAGATTTGACTTTTTTTTTGTAGACCGTGTATTTTGTATTCTTAATAGGTGGAAGATTTGACCAAGTTTTATATCCCTAGTTGAAATTTTCAAGGGAGCATATTAAGAAGTGGGATTAGGAATATCCGAGTTACGTAAACCCAAGTTTATGATTTCTTAAGATGGAGAACATTTATGACTTGAAGATGGAGAATGTGTGTTAAACGTGGGAACTCGGAGTATCTATAAATATGATGAGAACGATGAAAATAAAGTATTAAGTAAGGGAGAGAGACCGATCACAGAAAATTCGCACTTTGTTGGTTCTGAGAATGTGACTGAGTATATGATCACATTTGAGAGAACATCTATTTTCTGAAATTATTATCAATTGATGGTTCTTTCTCTTATGCTTTTCTTAGTTTGTTTTAATATTTTTAAGCTTAGTTCCTATTTCTAAAGGACTCATTGTAATTCAAAATTTACACTACAAGAAAAATGATCTTTAATGACAGAAATTCTGTCACTGTTGCTTTTCAAGTTAAAAGTTTTTAGTGATAGGACTATAGTCTTTAGTGACAGGCACTGTCTTTAAATATCATTTTCCTGTCACTAAAAACTTTTAATTAGAGAAGTAATAGTGACAGAATTTTGTCATGAAAGGTCAATTTTCTTGTAGTGTTAATAGTGGATTGATTTTTCCCTGAGGCACTTACAAGTTATTTCATATAACTTGTGAATTTTTTTCTGTTGGCTGTTTAAATTTTCCACTGCGTTCTGGTTAGATGCATGTTAAATGTGGTGTGATCCTATTGCATCCAACATCCAGTGTTTGTGGTGGTTCATTTGTGTTCTCCATAGCATAGACACTTTCGGAGTGTATACACACTTTGCTTGTACTTCGAGTCTAATTTAATTACACTTATATTTTTCCTTTCCAATTGTTTTTTCAGTATATTTTTCTATTGAAATGGTCCAATATATACGTTACTTCCCAAAACGATAAGAATTTAGGTTCTCAGATTGGAAATTAATTTATAGTTATAGGGGATTTATAAAGTTTGACTATTTTCATTTTTTGTAACATCCATATTTTGTCTGAGTATCCCCTATATTATACTAATAGGCATATGTGTCGCTTTGTGGTTCATTTATCCGTCATCTATGTGGCTTAATATGATAAAGAGTCTAAATGAAAAAAAAAATGCATATGTGTCGCTTAATGGTTCATTTATCTGTCATCTATGTAGCTTAATATGATAAAGAGTCTAATTGAAAAAAAATGCATATATGTCGCTTTGTGGTTCATTTATCTGTCATCTGTAACGCCCCGAATCCAAAACACCTTATATATCTCAGATTCGAGGTGCCACTTGTGACTAAAAATACGAACTGTAAAATTTTTGATATAAAAAGGGATAAAATCAGAGATGGGTTTTATGCAGCGGAAGAAAAGAGTAGAATAATAGTTATAATATATTTTTCACACACATATATATAAAACTTAATATCAAAAGTATCATTTTATTTAAGTGGGGAACTCCGTGTCGTCTCTATTACTGTCCTTGCTCCACGACATCATAATCCGCAAGGGTTGTAAAAAAAGGGGCGTGAGATTTGAATTCTCACGTATGGGTGATTTGCAACGTCATGGGATTGGTAAATCCGAAGTATATTAAATTATACTCATTAATAAAGTATTTAATTTATTTAAGCAGTTGACATATAAATAACATATATCACAAAAGTAATAAGCTCACGTAATAATTAATTGGGCATAGCAGGTTTCACATCATATAATTGAAATATCACAAGTTGATTCACATTAAGGGGCAAAGCCCAAAACCATTTTCACGTATCGGCCCAATCTGCCAAAATCATTTTTGCACATATTGTAAATCTCCCCCAAACCATTTCTCACCAACAAATCCATCCATTCATACATTCATGTGACCATGAATCTGAATAATTATTATCACTCATGGCCACCACAAATAATATCAGCGACCATGAATCTGACCTATTATCACTCATGGCCGTACGTGTCAATCCACAAACAAAACAAATCAATGATTACTCGCTTTCCTCTTTCCCATAAAAACTGTCATTTCAAATTGTGGGGAGAATTCACATAATTCATACTTAAACAGATTCATGCTCACAAAATGCCCTTATATCATGCAATCGTCATCAGTTCATATAATCAATAAACATAAACCATCCATGTAAGGTATATATATATAATTATATCACATAATACAAGCAGTTATATAATAGGGTGTACATTTATGTTGGATTAATTGTTTTAGATTGATTTAGTCGAGTTCAGAGTATACCAGCACAGCGTATTATGAGCAGATCAATCAACCGATCATCACCCACCTGTTTGCTCCGGATCCCGAGAATGATGTATAAACAGAATGTCGGATCCCTCGTGCGTATTTCGATTAGCACAGAATCCTAGTACGAAATCATTTGATTAAAAGTTGACCTTTGAATTATTAGGAAAACTTGAGAGTTTGTGTTACGAGAAATCGAGAAAGTTGTGGTCTTATAAACTCAAAAGGACTTGCTTAAGGTTCACATCCTATTTTGGTAAATACACTACTTCTAAAAAGGTGAGTGTATTTACTAGTATACTTGTGGTATGACTATCTCGATTACTACAAAAACAATCTTTTGATAAGTACACCCCTTTTTAAGAGGAGGTGTATTAGGGGGGTGTATTTACTAAAAGCAGTAGTGTAACAGGGGGGTGTATTTACTGAAAGCAGTGGTGTAACAGGGGGAGTGTATTTACTGAAAGCAGTGGTGTAACAGGACGGTGTATTTACTGATTTCTGTGGTGTAACAGGGGGGTGTATTTACTGAATTTAGGGGTGTCCTTAATAAAGGCCCTTTAAGAAAGAAAAATATAAGAATTCATATTTTATAAAAACCTCTTATTAAAACTTATTAATAATTTGATTTTTCTAAGAAAATTTATATTATAACTAATTTTGTTTATAAAAAGTATTCTTATTTTCTAATATTAGTGATACTTTTAGGAAATAAAAGGATCATATTAATTTTCCCAAAAATACTCTTTTCATTTGTTATTAATTTTGGATATAACTCGACTTATCTTTTCGTTCCTAATTCTCTAACAGTCGCACAAGGGGAAGACGAGTTTCCCTTTGTCTCCAAAAACTCAACTAATACTAAAACAAACTAATTTCATCACCATTCAGCTAATTCAATAATACTAATCCAAAAATACTCTTCAACTAAAACAACAATACTAATTCATCCATTCAATAATACTAATTAACTAATCCAATAATACTCTTCAACTATTCCAATAACACTAATAAGAAAAATCATCAATCCAATAACACCAATCAATTAAACCAATAATACTAGACAACTAAAACAAATAACACCAAACAGTTATTTCAGTAATACTAAACACCTATTTCAACACAACTTAACAATATCAATCGAACCGACTCCATGGTACGAATTTAACATCAAAAGTCCATCTACAACTTCATGGCTCCAATTAAAAAACAACTAGTATTCTCTCTTCTTACAAAGCTCACAACAGTAGGGAAAATAAAACAATTCCGTTCCCTATTTCAATTAGTACGAAAAATAGGAAGGAGGCTAGTAATTCTTACGAGTCCGGTTCGCGGTGGTAAACGGACGGCCTAACGGCGTCGTAAAAGGGTTCGATTATTTGTTGGATAATTTCGGCAGCATAACGTCGTGATTCGGGAATTCGGAAAAGTTAATTGGACAGCCTAACGGCGTCGGTTGGAATTTCCAAAAATTCCGGCAACAACAACCGGTTCAAACGGCGTCAATTTCAATCGGAAATTAAACAGAAAGAAAAGGTTACGGGTGAAATTGAAATTAAGCTTCAAAGATTGAAATTGAAAGGGGCTTTTGCATAGACTTACTGGAAAAGGAAAAGAGGCGACGTTTGGCTCCGGGCTTCGACGGCACCGGAGCGGCGGCGCTTCGTTCGAGGAGGCGGAGGACAGCGGCGCGGCTGGGAGAGGCACGGCGGCGGCTTCGCTCGCCTGGAGGAAAAGGCGGCGGCGGTTGCTGGAGAAGGGAGGAGGAGCTCGGCGGTGTCGCGCCTGGGTCGCGATCGGCGCTGAGCACGGCGGTGGGAGGCGGGCTGCGGTCGCGGCGGAGCTTCGGCGAGGCGACGGCGGCGAGCTGACGTGAGGGGCGACGGCGGAGCTCGTTCGCCGGAGGAGAGAGGACGAAGGAGGACAGACGCGGCGCGGCTGGAGAGCTGGGCCGCGGTGGTCTTCCGCCGGAAAGAAAAGAGGAAGGAGGGCGTCGCTGGTGGGAGGAGGCGGCGCTTCGGCCGGGGACGACGGTGAACGGCGATGGCTTGGTGGGAGAGGCGCGGCGGAGCGACGGCGGTTGGCACGGCGGTGGTTGCCGTGAAGAAGAGAGGGAGCCGAGAGAGAGAGAGTATCAATTTGAGAAATTTTTGTTTTCTTCCTGCGTAAGCTTGAGAAGGAAGTATATATATAAAAAAATACTTTAATTAATTAATTAATTTAAAAGGAGGAAAAACATGTGGATGAGATTAATCCTTTCGTTTAAGATATTTTCGTTCCCATTTGATGCGGTTTAGGGATCGTTTGGTTCACGAGATAAATCCCGATTTGAAAATTAATACAGTTTTAAGACTCAATTAATGTTTTAATGTATTTTAATTATTCACAACAAATTAAACGGATCGAAAACATAATTTAAGACTTTGAATAATTAATTTCTCGTAATCCCTTATCCGTTTGAAATATTCGATTTCTTTCTTCGAACTTGGGAATTTGAAATAGAGTATATATTTAAATCACACAGTAGCACACAAAATAATAAAATTAAAAGAAACAAAGATAATAATATAAAATAAGGCTTTTCTAGAAAAATAAAAGGTATAAAACGGGACGAGGTATTACATCATCTATGTGGCTTAATATGATAAAGAGTCTAATTGAAAAAAAAATGCATATGTGTCGCTTTGTGGTTCATTTATCTGTCATCTATGTGGCTTAATATGATAAAGAGTCTAATTGGAAAAAAAAAAAATACACCTACAAGGATTTGAACCCTAAACCACAAGAACACAATTTATAATGTTTACCACTTGAGCCAAACTAAAAATCTATACAAAATTAGAATATCGATTGTATATAACTTGAGCCTATAAACACATTAGAAATTTATTGCAATTGTACCAATTTACATGTTATTTAACTATATTTGTGGATATTCTATATTTATGTCAATAATCCAAAACAAGTAACTTAAGTATATGTATTCTATGTATTATTATTGAATTAATTAATTGAACTTACAAATTATATTTATGTAAAACTTTAATGTTTAATTGACTTCTATCACTATATTAAGAATTTTTTATTTAGAAAATCTTAATTTGTTAAAAAAAAATGAAATTAAGTTTATTGAATATTTATGATTGTTCTATCGATTAAATGATTAATTGAATTTTAATATTTTTAATTATTTAAAAATTTAACATTTAATTGACGAATTCTTATTGTCAAGAAAACAATGCACCAAAATTTTAATTAATTATTTTTTAATATCAAATTAAATTTAATATATCATTTTCCTATTGATTCAACTGTGTTTATATGTATAATTTTATTATGTATATATAATATATTATGATGTATAATAAACTTTTACAGAAATTCTGGGACACTCATCTAGTGTCTTCTATATAAGACACTTCATGAATCTTATTTTATGGGAATAATGTCAATACAAGACTTAAAAGATGGTAAAACTATCAATTTAAGACCTAAAAGATTTTTCCTATCGATTCAGGGCCTGAAAGATTGAAAACTATCAATCCAAGACCTGAAAGATTGAATCTATCAATTTAAGACTTGAGAATATTAAGACTATGTTTGATATATTATAGTTTATATTTTTATTTTATTTATATACCTTATTATTTTTTCATTAATTCTTTTGTCTCTTATTTTTTCAATCACATGAAATTAATATATATTTATATTTTTTGAAATATGATTTATAAAAATATTATCAAATAATAAAAAACTATTAAAGACCAAACACGGTCTTAAAACGAGTAAGTCCTAAATTAATAGTTTTATCTTTTAGATCCTGAATTGATAGTTTTCAATCTTTCAGGCCCTGAATCGGGTAAATTGTTTTTTAAGGACCGTAACTTTGGGGGGGGGGGGGGTGGCAAAACAAGGACCGTAACTTTTCGGGCTGGCAAAACAAGGACCGTAACTTTTAAAAATGGCAATTTAAGGATCGTAACTTTAAAAAGTCGCAATTTAAGGACCACAACTTTTAAAAATAGCAATTTGAGGACAAATTAGCCCGGATTACTCTCTTTCGGGCTAATTAGATCGGATTTCGGGCTCTAATCGCCAACATGGATATTATTTTGAATTAAACTATTTAAAAAAATTCCACTTCATTTTTTTCTTTTATTTTTTGAAATAATTTCCAACTCATTCATTATACTCAAAATACTCTAAGAAAAAAAAATGAAATGAATATTTTTTGAAATAATGAAAGTATTTTATTTTTTTGAGTATAATGAAAGTATTTTATTTTTTAAAATAATTTCCAACTCATTCATTAAACGTATAGTAAGTATTAATTTACCTAGATTAAATATTTTTAACACTAAGTATTATTTTATTGCAATGTGTGTGATGTACTAAATGTATATTTAAAAAAAAAATCCACTGTATTTTTTTTAGCATAATGAAATGAGTTGGAAATTAAAAAAAATGGAAAGTAAAAATAGAGGTAGAATTTAAAAATCCGGGCTAATTTTGTCCTCAAATTGCTATTTTTAAAAGCTGCGGTCTTTAAATTGCCACATTTTAAAGTTATTGTCCTTATTTTGCCAGCCCAAAAAATTACGGTCCTTGTTTTGCCAGCCCGAAAAGTTACGGTCCTTGTTTTGCCACCCCCCTAAAGTTACAGTCCTTAAAAAAAAATTTACCCCCCTGAATCGATAGGAAAAAACTTTCAAGCCTTAAATTGATAATTTTACTACCTTTCAGATCCTGAATTGATAAAACTCCTATTTTATGTGATGAAACTCCATATAATCCCAAAATATACTACTGCGAGCCTTCTCTGCTTTTTGACTAGCATACTGAAGTTAAAGCACTCAATGATGATTGGGCCGGACTTCCCCTGAAATTATTTACGCTATTTATCAAACCTGGGCTTTAGGGACAATTATTATAGATCCTGTGTATTACACAGGAATTTTAATATACGTACGATTTAGATATGATAAAATATTATATGAATAAATTTCATCATAAAATTTATTTTGAAAGTATTAGTTATTTCATTATAGGTATATATTGACCATTTTTACTATAAAGTAGAAATAATTGCTTCCTAGTACACAAGTTCAATATTTTTTTCCTTCCACTTACATTCACAGTTTGAGTTTAATAGGGATACAATTCACTTTAATTTCACTACATATAATTTGTTCCTTTCCAAATATACCCTTATACTTTTTATTATTAAAAAATGGCGTCTTCTCTTTCCTTTCTCCCCCTGCCGCCGAAAATGGACAGCTTCAGTCAGCTCAACCTCCAGCTACTCTCATCCATCAAATCATGGCCGAATGGGGAGGCGGATTTTCGAATTTCAAATTTTAGGTTAATATTTTGAATTAGGGCTCACCTTTTTCATTTTAAAATTGCAGATTCATTTTCAAATTCTCATTTCACTTCTCACATTCTTTCATTTCTATGCAATGGAGGCTATCATTTCTGTACTATTCAACCTGGAGTGTCGTGTCTTCAAGCTTCGTGATGATTCACATTTCGACGATTTTTTTGTCTAAAATCAAAGGTATGTTTGTTGAATTGAGCAAAATTGAGTCGAATTTTAGTTATTCAGTTGGGTCAATTTCTAATTGCGTTCTAGAATTTGATAGCGATTTGAGAAATTTGATTTTGATTTGCAAATTGACCTCTGAGAAGATAGTGCATGTGCTTGTTTCCCCAGTTTTGCCCCCCTCCCATGTTGATTTGACCCTTAGTGTCTCCCCTATTTCTCCTAACCCAACTCTACTTGAGCACACACCTTTTGTGAAGGCTATTTCTTTGATTGGGGCTGCCCTAGACTATTCCAATAGTGATAGTTTACAAATTCCTACCAAGGTCATGAGGCAAAGTAAGTTACCATTTAGATGTGTTAAAAATAGAAGAGTTACTGGTGAACAAGAAGAGTTTTGTGGTGAGTCAAGCTTGCCCTCATACGATATAAATCTCATCGTAATTAAGAAAAACTTACTCTCCGATCAGTGGCAAAACATAATGGAACAAGGAATTGGTACTGTTTTCGTTGGAGGTGATGTTGGTTTCCTTAAACAGCTTATATTGCATGCTACAAGGGTTGGTTTTACCTTTAATTATGTTAGGAATGATTCTAATTACATTCACGTAGAATGTGGTTCATAGGTTTCCCTAGAATGCAGCTGGTTCATTAGGGCTCGATGTAACAAAGGTTCAATGTGTTTTGAAATTTACAAAGACATTTTTGTACACTCATGCTTGGGAAGGGTAACATGTGGCAGAAAAAATAGATTTGGACCCAAGGTCATAAGTCAACTTGTTGAGCATGATGTTAGGTCCAACCCGGACATAAAGGGGAAAATGTTGTTGATTTGGTAAGGAACAATTACAGTGTTACAATACTGTACCACAGTGCGTGGCGTACAACAGAGGCTGTAAGGGACACACTCTTTGGATCATACCAAGATTCATATGACAATCTGCGGTGGTATGGTGATGCTGTAAAACATACTAACCCTGGTAAGCTATAAAGTACTTTGAGTCATATGTTTTGAATTATATGAGTCTTGTTTACTTATGTACTTTGAGCAATCTGTTGAGTTCCTCTTGGTTGAGCAATCTGTTGTATTCATCTTATCAGTGAATAAGGCTTTCATTCTTGTCAGATTTGTCTACCAAGAACTGATTTTTTATCGCAAGTATGTGGTATTCCATGCATCTTGTTATGTTATGTATCTGAGCAATCTGTGGAGTATTTCTTTTGTTCAACTTTTGATATACCTAATCATTTTGTATGATATTAGATTAAGTTATTTTGTATTATATTAGATTAAACTTTTGATCTGTCCTACACAAGAGACTTTTTTGAGCTGTCCTATTCAAATTAATCTTTTGATAATTCCTATACAAGTGTGTTTTTAATCATTTCACGCATAGTTTTCCCCATTGCTTGTCCTCTCATTGTTATCAATTTGTGTATAGGGAACATATTTGACCTTGAAGTCAACAACATTAGCAACTGCTTTGAGTGTGTGTTTGTTGCATTCGATGCATGTTTAGAAGGTTTTCAAAGTTGCCGCCCTATATTGTTTCTCGATGGTACATTTTTGCACGGTCGTGCTAAGGGAATCTTACTCATAACCACTGCTAAGGATGGGAACAATGGTACAATCACTGCATTTTTCTACAACCAACTATTTTTACCACCAAATTTAAGTCTCCACGTTTAATGATTTGATTGGTGCAGGTCTGTTCCCTGTTGCATTTGGGATTGTATCTTCGGAGAACATAGTGAACTGGAAATGGTTCCTTGCCAAGCTTCATGACAGCTGTAAACACGATAAGAAAATCGTCTATATTTTAGACCGTAATTGCTGTCTTATGTCTGCCTTCCCTCTTATTTTTGACAAACATGTACACTTTTTCTGCCTTTTCCCCCTACTGTCAAACCTTAGAGGAAAATTTGGTGGTGGCAATAGAAAGGCCAAGCGTCACAGATTGGCTGATCTTTTCAAAGATTGTGCATACGCTCCCAACGAACGCATATTTGATCAAAAGCTAGCACTATTCAAGGAAGCTGGAGGTGAGAGTGCATATAGATGGTTGTCTATATTGCCCAAGGAGAAGTGGGCTGTTGCACACTCTCCCCATATCACAAGGTATGGTGAGATGACGTCCAACGCAGCCGAATCGCTGAATGCTTGGTTGAAAGAAGCTCGAGGTTACCCCATCACTCACATGATTGATCACATTAGATCAGGTTTGCACTCTGTTTAATTTGTCACTTGTCCATTCTTTTATTATATTTTTACTACTGATTGATCTGTCCAAACTCATCACACTAGTAAATATTTGATTTTGCAGAGGTTAGTAGGTGACACATGGAGAGGAAATATACAAGCGATGATTGGAACACCCTACTTTGCCCCATCAAAGACTCGTTGTGGGAATACGAGCAAGACTGCTCCCGATCATGGAAGGTTGTTCCGAGAAGCAACGACAAGTTTGAAGTGGATACATCCCCATCAGTGGTGGTTGATATAGCAAACAAGTCATGCTCTTGTTGTTAGTGGCAGATTACTGGGTTCCCCTGCTCCCATGCCACCCTTGTAATAACCAATTACAATCTTCCCATGTGTCAGCTTGTTGATGATTGCTTTTTCGTTGAGACCTACCGGAAGTGCTACATGCATGTGATACACCCAATCCCTGAAACTGAGAAATATGAATTTCCAACTGAAACAACCAACAAGATTCCCCCCCTGTGCTGAGGAATATGCCCGGACGACAAAAAAAACCGTATCCTATCGTATGGTGAACATGGAAAGATCCCCAAAAAGAGAAATCAGGGATTGTGATACTGGAATGGTTTAGTACTAGTTTGAATTTGAACTTTTCACTCTTATTTATATGTAACTATTTACTGTTGGCCACATCTTCATTCCCAGACTAAACATTTTACGTTTTGTGTTTATGGGCCTATGTTTTTTGTGGAATACTACCAGTGGTGTGGTAGTTTTATTCCATATTCTGCAGAAACCGAATGGAGAATTTTAAATTAACTTTTTGTGTGTATTTTCAATTTTTTGTAGTGATGGATTTTGTATACCTAATTGAAAATATTTTGATATTCATACATATAAGACATAATTCCTAAATTACATCAATAGATTATGATAATATCTGATCTCAAAAGAGCAGGATATCTACTAAAAGAACATATCCTTAATCACCCCGACAATGAAAAGGATTGCATAAACAGTTATGAAATTACCAACCAATAAAGTCTTCAGTCGTATTTCATATCGCACACTCTCCACGATGTTTGTGCATATGGCCTCGAAGCTGTCATGTTCTGACAAAACAACTCCTAGTAGATTGACATGAATACACCAATTAGAGAACCCGTGCACATCACAACGATAGTAGATACTTCCGGGATTATCTATAGTCCCACTAATACGTATATATGTGCCTCGACTACACTTCACACACGGCTCCTTGACGTACTTTAGATATGAATCTGTGTGGGTGGTGCGGCTGCTGCTTGACATTTGTTGTTAGTGAGAGATTAAAGTAAAGTGGATTTTTTCTTATTTTTACTTGTGAGGATTTCTTTTATGAGGGATGAAATGCTCTTTTGTGTGTGTATAATGCATGATATATATAGGAAAAAAATATAACGGCTATTTCCCTGTGTGAGTAATGGTAACATTAATAATAAAGAGAAATCAAACGGCTAGTATCCACGAACACAATAGTATATTTAAATGCATTTTAGTATAGTATAATACTTAGTAGTATAGAAATTTTAATAGTAGTATATTAATATATTAATTGGTATATTAATTTACACTGTTGTATATTTTTTTGTGATGTGGTATATATGTTGGCTTTTTAGTATGGAAAAAAGATATACCACTGGGACAAGAAATATACTACAGTTTGGATGCTTGCTATAACTTTTAGGCGGGAAATTATCTAAAAGACAGTTACTGTTTATCCAAGTCGTGGGTCCTACCATTCAATAGTTTTTGTTAAAAACTAAAATAACTAAAGAACAGCTAAAATAATTTTCATGACCTATCACGAATGGACACGTCGGCTAATTCTATTCCCTTCCAAAATTTCCCTCTTGTAAATGAAGAGTCGCGTCCATTTTCATCAAAACAGGGGGCTTAATATATAAACGGGAGAAACTCTATTAGGATCATCATCATCCAAATATCTTAAGCTTAAATTAACTCCAAAATCACTTCTCAAATATCTTTTCGAACAAATCCCAAAGAATGGAACCCTCGCCGGAGATGGGTGGTAAAAGATTTCCGGCTGAAATTATGGAAGATATACTATCCAGGATACCTCCAAAATCGCTCACTACTTTCAAAATGGTCAATAAAGCTTGGGATCGTTTGATATCAAGTAGGAGGTTTGGGGTTTTCAAACAATTCTCAATAATGAATGAGCAAAATCGGATTGGATTTATCCTTCAATCCCAGTTTGGATTCTATCCTATATGCTATGAACCTTCAATGCCACCCAATGCTCCTCAAAACCAGCGTATAATAGTCAACCCTAACCTAAATGTCTACTTTCTTGCTTGTTGCAAGGGATTAGTTCTACTTTGCAACATGGATGACTAGTTCTTTATTTGTAACCTAGTAAGTGGTGAAGCCCTACATCTCCCCCGGGCGAAAATCCCATTTCCTGAAGATTCGAGATTGGCCACCGCTTTATATGGTATGGGTTATGTCCCTGAATTTAATGAGTATAAAGTTGTTAGGGTTACTCTGTTTGACTCTGTTGATTTCAAGTCCGTTGTTCATTGCTTCTCAACTTACACCAAAAGATGGAAGTACATATCTGAGTTTCCTTATGAACGCCCTATAAACAACCCTGGTGTTTGGTGTGGTGGTTGCATTAAATGGCAGATAACTAGGAATCTGGTGGTAGATTGTTTTGCTTCATTCAATTGCAGAGATGAAACTTTCAACACTATACCGGTCCCTCTGGGAAGGCTTTGTGTACGTCACTATGGAGATTTTGGTGCAATTTCTGATGATAAATTGGTTGCTTTTTCTGGTATAGCTGAGTCCTTTGAAGAATATGACTTTTGGATTCTTTAGGATTACAACAATAAAGAATCCTGGACGCAATTCTTATTTGATTCTGATTATCCCGTTCTAGAAGATCGTTTTATTGTTGGGATTCAACCTTTAAGGATGTTGAGGGCTGATGGTAGCAGAATATTGTTTAGATTAGAACCATTTGGGAAGTTTGTCGAGTATTGTAGCCAAGAGAAACAATTCTATCGTGTTATTGGTCCGGAATGGGAGGAAGATTGCTGCTCTGTATTCCATTTTGTGCAGAGCATAATTCGTCCTTCAAGGTTATGATATACATATTCAAGTGTAAAATGGTGAAAATCTGGCTTTTTGTGTATTTTGTTAGGTGAAATTAGATTTCAAAAGCCAGGATATTTTTGTGTTATAGTTCCCCAGAATTGTATTTTGTACTATCTCTTGTTAAGAATTGTAATAGCTTCTGTTCTTTAGATATTTAGCAGTGGCTGGGGTGTTTTGATGATGTAAATTTATGTGCATAATTATTGATCAATTTCTATAGTACATTTTCCTTACTTATAGTACAATCTTAGTATGGATATGTGCACTAATATATGTACTATTTCTGATAGTATAATTACCTAAAAAATCAGTGGAATTCAAATTCCCAAAGAACTTCAGTAGAGGACCAAAAAATATATATAAATTAGAAAAAAAAAATTCCAAAAATATATAAGAGAATACTAAATATTCACATAAAAGGGCTGCAACAAGGTGTTTTTTGAAAAACACTTCCATGAAGCAAAACAACAAAATCAGACATAAATGTTAATTACATCAAATATGATTTCCACCATACCTAAACCAAATTCAAAAATTCACCAGACTTATCCAAATTACTTGTACAAAAATCATCAATTCAACTTTCTTTTCCAAATCTCAAAAAATTCATCATTTCACAACAACTGTTACATTTAAGACACTTCCGCATTGTCGGGATCCATAAACCACTCCACCATCCTCTTCCTGAAGTCACCAGCTGCACTGTGGCTCATCTCTTTCTTTGTGCATATTCTCCCCATCATTTCATTCTCAAGGTTGTAGCATACGATCACCCCATAGTCCAACGAGTCTGGCTATTGCTGAATACAGGGTACTGCAAAAGGAGCTAGGTCTGGTGTCTGCAGCAATAGGTGATTGGTGCCCTTTTCCTTGTACATTGATTTCAAAAAATGGACAACGTAGTTAACCTGTAAAAGAACAAAAAAATGTATAATAGGGCTAGGACCATTTCTGGTTTGCTGATTATTTATTTAGTTTCATAAGACTCACTACACAGCCACATCTATCCAAATGCTCATCCTTCACCCCTTCTCTTCTGGGTGAAATTGAATTAAAAAAAACTCCATTTGCAAGTGGAGAGATTCTTCTTCAGCAAAGTACAATGATCCACTACCTCTTGGGATTTTAAATCCCTTGTCATCATGGGGAATAACAGAATGTCTCTTTTCAACAAGGGCTTTCAGCCCCCGACTCGGTGGACCATTATTCACAGCTATAAAATCCTGGGGAGGAGGGAGGGAGGGTGAAGGAGTCAGAAAATAGAAAATAAACATGTCAATAACAAATCCATAAAATATTGGACTTAAATGACAATTTTAAATTTGCGTAGGTACCCAACATTTGGAAGAAAATATAACAATGCGGCTGGTGTCCATAATCTTGGAGTACTTTATGTGCAAAAGTTTGCCCCAAGAGTCAATAACCTAAAAGCAGAATGGTAGAACACATATATGAACCAAACAGTCAATTCATATACATTTATGTTCAATCATATATGTATCTCATATCGAAATAATTCAATAAACAATAATATTCAACTATATATTTTTACCCCAGTTGAGATAGACTGATGCTGCAGAACCATAAAAATATCCCTCAATAGCACAACCGCCATTGCATCTGGTGAATTCCAAGCGATAAATCTGCAAAAACATAAGCATCAATAATAAATAACTTAAATGGCTGTCATCGTTTGCTTTGCATAATTTACCGTATTTACCTATCTCCACCCTCCTTCCAACACTGATGTATAGTATTTCTTAACTCCTTTGAAGTTTTTCTATCTGCAATGCATTTGTTATTCAGCTTCATTTCCGTAGAGCCCCGACCAGCTTCATGTTTTGCAACAATTTGCTCCGTGTTAATCTGTGGAGATAAATCAATAGGCCACCTCTCTTCCCTCAGCGTTCTGGTCTTAACACCCCTTGTTATTATACTTGGCTGAAATGTGCGCTTGCTCTTTTTTTTAACAACAGAAGTCTTCTCTTAGACTTGATCATCTTCTTCCTTATAATTCTCAACAGCCTCAAGGATTTCAACTATTTTTGCCAGCTTTGCATTCTCCCTTTCAAGAACCTCTTTCTTCTCTGCAATGTGTTCTTTCTCCTTCCACTCCATAAGCAATTGAGCATGCATGTCTAGAACTTGAATTGTCCTAGAATCCGCCATCACATGTGTTACCGATGGGTTACACAGTGCATTGAGTTTTGCATTCGCATCATCCAATTCTTTCTTCAACTTCTCCATTTTCTCTTTATGATCAGCCACCATACCCAGACAACGTTATGAAAACTCTTCATTCAACCTTACCATTTTGTTCTGATTCTCTACCAATAATGAAACAAGTCTCTCATTCTTTTTTTTCAATTTTTTTTAACTCATTCTCTAATCTCTTTTCAGTGGTCCTATCCGGCTCATCTTTTTGAATAGATCTAACGATATTCATTATGCCATCATATCCAACATTATCCTTTTGATCATCGTTAGTTAATTCAATACTAAACGAAGGAGGATCAGATGCTGTCCCAACTCCCTTCATATTCTTTGTTGTGCATTCCACAGTTTTAGCACTACCAGGGTCGACATCATTCATCTCTCCAACATTCTTCACAGAAGATTCAAGCGATGATTTCTGTTGACGCTGTTCGTCCATCTTGGAACCTTCACGTGCAACTTCATCCTTTTTACCTCGCGTCCCAACGGGATAAGTGTTGCAAACGGAATCAGAATCTATACCTCTTTCTCTTTGCCCCTTATTTAATCCATCACTGGAACCACTCTGATCATTTTGTCTAGGATTACTGTCCACATCATCTTTAAACTAGGACTCTTTCAAACTTCTAAGGACACCCTTTTCGTGTGAAGTTGCTTTCAAAATTTCCTTTCCAATCTGGTGAACAAAATAAAAAATAATAATAAAATACAGGAAAGGATGCAATTAATGATAATTGATGGTATTGAATTGTATAATTCAAATCTTTCCCGTCTTTAACTTGTGTAGATTGACCCACTCAAGCTTCTCATTCAACAACAAAAGATCCCACTTCAATGTACGGGGAAATGCACCGGGGTTCGTTGCAGAAACCAACTTCGTGTGCTCACACAACCAGAACTGGAAGTTAAATCAAAAAGCAAAGTTATCAATCAAAGGATTGTTGTTTACAAATAACAATATTGAAAAAACACAAACATATCATTACCAGTAGAAGGGATACACAACCTCCAATCTTTATGTTCTTGCTTGTTTTAAGCTGGTCCACCAAAACCTTCACCACAACATCGCACCAATCGTATTTCCTGATCTCCTTAATATTTTCTAGATAGCCAAGGTAGTGCTAAGGTATTGAAGAATTTCTGTTGGGTGCAAGCAATCCCACCATCAAATATAAATGCACCAGACGAGCAACATCCCTCGATGTATGCTCACCGTTCATCCTCACTCTTGATTTCAATTTTTCTAAAGCTTTACTCTTAATTAGTACATCCCTACGCCCTGAACCCTTGATCTCCTTCTAAAAACAACGGTGAACCCATGGTGGGTCATGATAATCACTTGACCGCACATGTATTTTAATAGATCCCCAACTGACGCCCATTATAAGCTGAACATCCCTGCTACTCAGCTCAAATCGTTCACTACCCAACCAGAAAGTTGATGTACGTTCATCAAAAGTCATCATAACACTCTTGATATCCTCCTCATGATTTTGCTACATTCTTTTATATCTTTTGAACTTTACGTCAACCAGAGCTTTAAACAATAACCAGAAAGGTGTTCTTTTAATCCTAGATATATGTTCTCATCAAACGAAATACCCTGAAGCTCTTTAACAACGACAACAATATTGCATCTAAAATAAGCATTTTCCTCATCTGCCAACGAACAACCTACAAATTGAAGTAGATTTTTCTTAAGTATGTACATTGCATTACACACTCAATTTTTTAAGTGAAATATATGGAAACTAACCGAAATTATTCTTTGGACCGAACTCCTCATCACTTGAATCTGAACTAGAACATAAGATCTCATCTAACAACCCAAGTCCTGATTCACTTCTTCTTCCTGTTGTATTTGCCTTATCATGCTTATTCTTCTTAATAGCTTTCTTGTCCTTTGAATTATGATCTTGCAAAGCACAATGTATTCTGTGTTGCATTAAAATGTCAATACAAACATCAGATTTAATCAATGACTAAAATTTATCTACTTACCAGAATCAGATGATGAAGATTCATATTCTTTAACCATATTTCCTATACATCATACAACATCAAATAAAAAATTCAGCCAAAAGTTCAAATGCATTTTCTTTTTGGGAAAACTGAAATGAAACATGATTTTATATTTCTAACCTTTAGTCTTCTTTGCTCTATAATCATCAAAGTCCATTCATGTAGCATTACCTAAATGTTACAAATGATCAGCTTAGAAATCATAAACTACAATAGTATATTACACTAAGCAGGGTAAAAAACATTGTATGCTAAACAAAAGCTTAGTACAGAGAAAAGAACAAAAAAGAATGATTATAAGCCGTAGTATATACTTCAATATGGGTAGTATAGAGCCAAAACATAGGAATACAACTGAAGTATAGGAATGCTAACAAAAGTATAGAAATGTTAATAGAAGAATACATTTTGCAAGGTTGGTATATTCACCAATGAATTAATAGTATACTACCATTAATATAACAAATTTTTTTTTTAAAAAAAAAGTCATCTTCTATACCTGAATGTTGTTTTGATCTTTTTTTTTTTGTCTTCAACCTCTTACGGGGGGAAAATCTATCACCTTCAAAACCAGAATCATCTATACTCGAACTCCCCAACCTTATTTTTCCCATAATCTTTTTTCATATAATTTCATTATAAAATCAAAAAATCAATTAGTGTAATAGTAAAATTGCTTTAAAATTAGAGTATATTTCGTAAATTTAATTTCGGAAATTGTATGATATAAACAGCATACCTTTTGCACTATCTCAACCGTAAATGTACACAGACTACAATGTTCTAATTTTAAGGGCTTTAGAACACCTGAAAAAATCATGCATTTTTAAGAAAAGTCAGAAGGAAAAGGAAGATAGGAAAATCGCCGATGATAGTTGATAAACACTAACCTTGCCGTGCCGGAAATCGCATTGTCGGAATCGTATAACAAAACCGGCATCAATGATTTCGTGAAGCTTCTATCGCAATTTTGGGTGCCGGGGGGGGGGGGGGGGGGGTGGAGAGAGAAAATGCTGAGACCAAGAATGAGAGAAAGTGCAAAGAGAGAGTGTAATGGAGAAATGAAGAGCTTGTATCAGTTTTTTGAATTTTTGTGGAGAGAGAAATGTCACTGTTCATGTCATTCCCAACTGTCTTGTCGCCGCAGGTTGGTGTAAGAGCAGTTAGTGTTACAAGGTGCGAAAATTTGAAGGAGCTACAAAAAGGCAAAATGTAGTGCTTAAAAACTGAATTGTAATTACAAGTTCTAGAAAAATAAACTCTATAGAGTGTACCTCTATGTGAACCCCCCCCCCCCCCCCCCCAAGTATAATATTTGTTGTTTCATAAAGTGTATTAATTGAAGGATATTAATTATTTTATTATAAGATATTATAAAATTGTAAATCAGTTTTTACTATGAAGCTGATTCACACAATACCGACTCTTTAGGTTTTATTTTGTTGATCAGATAAATTATTATATTTGATGCTAAATGATATATATAGTTAACTAATTAAATTAGTATATATATATATATGTATATATATATATTTAAATTGGCAGCGAACTAAGTAAGATAGAGGCAAGACATGTTCTCATACCAAATGATATAACTAATTAAATAAACAATTAAGCGTAACTGAGACCGAATCAATGATTACTAATTATATTGATTTATTCCAGTTATTAAGGAGATCATCAGTACATATTACAAGTTTAAATAGTGAAGAACAAGATGTTGACATTACACTCTAGAATGTTAGTCGACTCTGCGCTTGAGCATAGCCAGAATCACAACAGATTTATCGTTGTTGGGATCCAGAAAAAGGGTCGAATTAGCTGCAAGGTTCTTCTTGTAGAGGTCGAACAATTCATCAATGATTTCACCTCCAAACTGAAAAGTGAGCGACCTTTCAAATGCCGCCCTGAAGAACGCTGTGCGGGCATCGATGTGGGAGAAATTGTACTTTTGAGGGTTATTGAGAATCTCCACTTTTTCTATGCTGAAACTGTGGCTTTTCTACAGTATGGCCTTTAACTGTTGTTGGGTGGGCAAGTACACTGGGATGTTAAATGAGTCTATTTTTGCTTCACTCAATCTTCCCTGCAAAATTAACATCAACAATATATATAAATTGTCAATTTTCATTGATTCATTAAAAAAAAAAAAATAAATAAATAAAAATAATAATCAATGTAGGTGATAAATATTTTTTTGTCCTATAACTTCTCTACTGTCTAAGAGTCCGTTTGGCTAAATTTTTATTTGAAACATCTTATAAGCTCTAACATCTTTTAAGTTGTTTTAATAGCTTATAAGATGTAATTCTTAAGTAGCTTATAAGTTGTTAAAGTATTTGACTAATACAACTTATAAGATCTTTGAAAATTTATAATACATACTTTTTAATTTTTTAATTTTCATATAGAATAATTTTTATTTTTTATTTTTATATTGAGGCAGGGGTGGGTGGGTGGTTGGGGGTGAAGGTGGTTAATAAAATAAGTTAGGAAATCTCAACTTATTTTTTTACAACTTATAAGCTGTTAGGAGCTTATTTTATAATCTTATAAGCTGTTAAACATCTTATTTTGCCATGCATACTGATAGTGCTTATAAACTCTTAAACAATTTATACTGTTTAAAGAGCTTATAAGCTCAGACAAACACCCCTCTAAGTTTAGCCTAAAAAATATCAACTATTTAGATTTAGTTCCTAAATTAAATAATTGTCAATTTTGGTCCAAAATAGGTGGACAAATTCTTGAATATTGGAAATAAACAGAAATAGTTAAAAATTGCAGAGTATATAAATTATGGGACAAAGACGTTTAAAATCTTCAATTGGAATATGTTAGTACCATTTTGGCAAGTTCCACAAGGCAAGATCCCAAAAGTGTTAAACCACTTTGGAGAGTGAAGTGTATTTGAGAATCCCAGAATTGTGGGACTCCAGGGAGAAGAAGAGCCATAAGGCCTCCACCCACCATTTCTACAGCCCTGCATTCCAAGAAAGCCTCCACGTCCTTACTAAACTGCATCACAAACTTCCTTGTTGCTTTCACTATAAGTAATGGCTCCTTTGTTCCATGCAGTGTCGGTCACAGCCTCCGGAATCTGCGTTAGAAACTGGAGTGAATAGGAAGAGAAGACAAAGTGAAGGGAAGATTCGGGAAGAAGGCGGCGGTGGAAGTCCCCTGGCACCCCAGCTGCATAGTAATTCCTTTGGGGTGGAAGTGAAGTAAAAAGGGTGTTGAAATCGTTGGAAGCGAGGTCGTTGAAGAAGACGTGAAATTCCGCGGATTCATGTATACGGTTAATGGCTTGAGTGATGATCTGTATTGCTGGTAATGAGTTGTAGCCGGTCGAGCACCCGAAATCTGCAATAAACACTCCATTTCTCGCCAAGTTTTTCATATTGAATTTCGACGCGATTTCTTCTTCAATGATTGAAATAGCAACATCCAATGCTCCTCTCTGGAAAAAATTGTTTTACCAATTTGAAAAGAATTCCGTCTCATCTAAAAGTTTAACTTATAGAGAAGTGTCAAATTAATTAATTAATTATTTCTCTATCTTTCCCTCTTTGAAGAAGGGGCCGGGTGAACAATTTAATGAGTGGAGTTACTTTCAACCGATAACTGATCTAACTTAGAACATATATCCTATCCCCAAATTGAAATTCCCCCAGATATATATGGTCAGTTCGACCAATTTTATACCCCCAAATTCTACTTCGGCCAAGTTGTATGGTCACTTCCAGTTCCCCTTGCTTCAGGGTAAAATTGCATTTTTTAGTTCCACAGGAGAACAACACTTTTGGTCCAACGTTCAAAATTAAGTGGTCCTTTATTTATGCAAAAATGGTTCCAACTGTCAAATCAAATGGCCATTTTGGACAAACATGCTAAGTTATAATTATTGGGACCAATTTTGCAAATGAAATGACTACTTTTGAAATATGTGACTAAAAGTATTTTTGGAACATTCCTAAGAACTTAAAAATACAATTCTCCGCATCCTTCTGTCATACTGAGTTTGAATCTTGTCTTTTGCACTTTCAACTTTTAAACTCCAAACAATTAGGTGATCTTATAACTTTAAATTAAGCCTCCAATTAGGCCCACAAAGAAGAGGCGGAATTAACGTTAATTGAAGAAAGGCTTAATAGTTTGTAAACTAGAGTTTGTATCATTCGTTGTGTATTCAATTAAGCCTTTCTTCGTCAACTAGAGTTTGTATCATTCATGCTTTTAAAAAATGAAAACTCAGACATATTAAATTGTATATTGTAATTTGATTTGAATATAAATAGATATTTTTTTATTTAGTTTTCATCAAGATATATGACTTTTTTTTTCTCCCTCCTTCCCCAATTAGATGCAACATTTACTGTTTGCAAAATGTGAAATTGTTTATTAATATTGTGTGAGATAAAGTTGTTTTAATAGGGCGGTAGAATGGGAGCTTGACATGGATTTTCACGTAAAAATTGAGTTAGCGTGAGAAAATTAATGACATATATGTAATTTTGAGAGAAAAATAGTTTTTTGGTCCCGTAACTTGTCTAGTGCCCAATTTTGATCCCAAAAAAAGTTAACTTTTTAATTTTGGTCCCATAGCATATTAAATCGTCCAATTTTGGTTCAAAATGGGACCAAAATTGGACAATTCAATAACTTATGGGACCAAAATTGAAAAGATAAAATTTTTGGAACCAAAATTGGACACTAAACAAGTTACGGGATAATTTTTTTTTCTCACCCTATATATATATATATAAACATCACATAATTAATCATATATGGTTATAAATATTCATTTTGACAAACTGATTATGGTTTTGATTTCTTTTTAACTAATCGTGAATGAAATAAATTATTAAATTAGATGTGGTCTATGACAGAATTAAAAAATACATTAATATTTTTTAAATAGTTGAATTCATATTAGCCATATGACTAACTCTTCTTTGTTTCTTTTCTTATTCATAGTTTTATTATAAAAATTACTTTATTGTAATATCTAAAATCTTTTTGTTTTAAGCGTTTTTCTTAATGTGAAAGAGACTACATATATGCAGTATATTTTGTATCTTCTTCGCAAACTACATAAACGTTGTTAAAAATATATACATGAGAATCCTGACCAATTTATTAATAAATTATGTGTTTTGAGAATACTAATATGAGATGAAAATAAAACCTCTCATTAAATACTGCTTTCTCTATCCGGCCTATTATTATTTGCACACTTGATTTATTGGGACGTCTCATTATTTCACTACAAGAATACTGATCTTTAATGACAGAGATTCTGTCACTATTACTTTTCAAGCTAAAAGTCTTTAATAACAAAATAACATTTTTTAGTTACAAGCCCTGTCATTAAAGATTATTTCCTGTCACTAAAATTTTTTAACTAGAGAAACAATAGTGACAACATTTTGTCATTAAAAATAAAAACATTGATTTGTGTAGACACTCACAAAAATATACACATATTTACCTATGTCATTATTTTACCTATAAAGGTTTTTTTGGTTCCTAATATATCTAGTGTTCAATTTTGGTCCCAAAAAATTTAACTTTTTAATTTTGGTACCATAACTTAATAAATCGTCCAATTTTGGTCCCAAAATTCAATAAGATATTGGACCAAAATTAAAAAGCTAAATTTTTTTGGACCAAAATTGGACACTAGATTAGTTACGGGACCAAAAAACTATTTTTCTCGTGATTTTAAGGTGTAGTTTAAAGAGATAAATTTGTTTTATTCCCTTCTAGGAAATTATACATCTAATTAGGGACAAACCTTTTGTGCAAATGATGCATCTATTTGGTGACGAACGAAGTAAATTTTTATTAGTTATCTTCTATACACCCAAATATAAAATCCAGGATTCGCCATGTAGTCAACAGGAATCGAACTCTGGATTTGGGTTCCAGTCAAATATTTTAATACCATGAAAAAATTTCATCACATTTAAAAGTTTCACCACAAAAATATGATAATTTGGAGAGGGTTTTGGAGAGGGAATTGAGTATAGAGAGGGTTTTGAAGAGGGAAATTTTCCCTCTCCAAAAGGCTCGTCGCCAACCTTTACACGAGGGAAAATACATTCCCTCGAAAAATAAAGAGGGTCTTGGAGAGGGAATTTTGTGTGGGAACGGACGAGAGAATTTTCCCTCGACAAAAAACCCTTGGCTATACCCTCGTAAAGGGCGAGGGAAATAACCCTCGGGAATGCTGCACGAGGGAACATTTCCCTCGGCTCCTCTGATGCGGCCTGCAGGTACTGGGTGAGGGATTAATCCCTCGGCTGACGTGATGAGGGAAAATCCCTCGTGAATGCCCTCGTGTAACCTGCATGCATAATAAAAAAAAAATTCGTGGGTTTCGAACCCACGACCTCAGGCCCGAGCCACACCCGCGAAACCACTAGGCCACCACCCACCACACCATTTTATACGCGAAATGTCATATTTACCCCCTACTTGAGGGTTGTAAATGGCGAATTTTCGCCCCCCAAGGGTTTCGAACACGCGACCTCCATGTATGCGGAGGCCTTGCGTGTTTCGCCGTGCCGCTCGGGCAAGGCTATTTACTTGTTATGTTTTCAAGTGTAATATATATGTTTAATATATTTTCTGTTATATATTTTAAATATAATACTACTTAATATTAATTGTTTTTTATATTTTATATGAAAATTATCATTACATATAAAATTAAACTATCACTTGTATATATTATTAAAAATCAATATAATTTTAAAATAAATATCTTTTAATTATTTTTCACTATTACACATATATTGATTGTTTTTGTTTTTAAAAATAAATATTTTTTAATTTATTTTTACTATTTACTAATGTGTGTACACATATACACATATATTGATCGTTAATTTTTTTAAAAATCAATAAAATAAAATAAAAGTACTTTTTAAATTCATTTTCACTATTTACTAATATATATGTGTACACATATACACATATAAAGTCTATTTTTTTATTAAATCAATAAAATTTTAAAATAAATATTTTTGAAATTGCTTTTCACTAAAATCAATAATAATAATAATAACAAACCAACATATATAGTTCCAATTATATCCAGACATAACAATTAAAATATCCACACATGCTCAAATATCCAGACAATTAAATCTAAATAAACAGTAAAATCTTAAACCAACATATATAGTTCAAAAACACGATCAAATATTCATGACATCTATCTCACATCATCATCATCATCATCATCACCACCTCTTTCATTTCCAGAATAATTACCCCTCGGAGGGTAACCAGAATATGCACCTCTTTCAAGTAGGTCTACAAATCCAGTTGGAGATATAGAATTACGACGAGACGGGGAAGGACCAGAAGCTGGAGGACGAGCAGGAGAGGCCTGAGGATAAGGAGCGGCGGGAAAACCACTAGGAGGAACGGGGGGAACACCACTAGAAGGACCGGTGGGAGGACAAGGGGCGTAACCAGGGGCGGGAGGATAAGAAGGATAAGCTGGGTAAGGAGGATATGAAGTAGCTGGTTGGGAAAACCCACTAGGTAGGTTTCCCTGATGTCCTTGCATCCACGCCATCATCTGGTTGTGCACTTCCTGACGCAAATTTTCGTTATACTGTCTCTGTTGTTCCGCCATCATTCTTTCATATCTCGCGCGCTCTTCAGCCAACAAGCGATCAACATCTCTTTGGTCATAGCTGCCAACGTGTGTGCCAGATGATGTCCCGCCTGGGCCAGATTGTATGTGCATCGTCTTCATTTGACCGAGACCCCTAACTTTTCCGTGTTTTGGCCTCACTGTCTCAGCATACGCTTGACTCAATCGGTTCAAGCGCTCATCTTCGTCCGCTGAAGGCGGTAATTGCGAGACTCGTTCCTCCACGGATCCCTAGACATACAAAATTATGTAAATGAAAAAGTATATAAACGTGTTATTTATATTGTTAATGTTAATGTAAAATACTTACAATTATTTCAGCAATTCCCCCATACGTGTACTCCCCTTCCCCACAGTTGTGGAAATGTTGCACAATTTCCCATTCAGTTGGGAGCCGGTTATATTTCTTCTCCTGTATTCCAAAAAATTCGGGTTATGTATAATAAAGTAATTAAAATCTCCCTATGTTGTAGTGCAGGATTAATTACTTACGTATTCCTCAGTCCATTGTGCAGCTCCTTTTGCCCCTCCTTTGTGTTTTGAGGGGCCTCTTCCTCCGACCGAAGATAAGCGGTTTGTCCTACACTGGTTGCTTTTGGCAATGACTTCGGGCAATTGCCAATACTCGAGTAGTGCAGTCCAAAATGTCGGCTCCCACGGTGGGTTTTTTCCTTCACGTCGATGGATCCTCTTCCAAAGACTGAGGAGATCCGAGAATCGTTCTCTACACCTCTGGATGAACAACTTTTTAATTACCACCGTATTTTCTGTCGTCGGATCCCAGTAGGTCTCCCTCTGAAGAAAATATATACAATCACGTTTATTTTAATTAAGTAAAAATGTAGACATACATATAATACTACATACTTAACAAAATTAACAATTACCTGGAATGTCTCCCACCACTCTTTCCTCCTTCCTTCTGACACCAGCTTATAAGTGAAACCGCCCATCTCCATTCGACGGGACATGATGTTCCGAATCAACCTCGAAACAGCATTTGAGGGCATCAATCTGTAGAAACTTTATTTCACACATTGATATATATATTTTAATAAAATTAAATAAAAAAAACAAAGTTATATTTAACATACACATTGTGATACGTATAGATGCGTAGCCGGTTCGGACGAGGTGCATGATTGGTGAGCTCTTCCACAGTTTCCGGAATGACGGGGTCATCCTCAACCATATCTGGTTCTTCATTCTGATTCTGCAAATCAGGAACCGGTACTCTTCCGGTTTGGGAGGAGGATCCCCAAAAGCTGCGTCGACCTGTATTTGTTTCCGATGTTTCCATCTGTATTTAACAATTACGTACAGTTATAACATGTGTACAAGATATTTTGGTTGGGACAACTAAAAAGAGTTGTACCGGTTCTCTCTCTTGGTCCGACTCTGGTGTACGAGAGGACGATCGCCGGCCACCGAACAAGTTACGGATACTTCTACCTCCAGTCATTTATATACATAGCAATTAATACATTAAGTAACATTATAATGTAAAATTAAAATATTTATGTACATAACAATTAAAACAAGCAAACACATCAATACATCAAACAAACACAACAAATACAGAATCCATTAATTAATTAAAACAAGCAAACACATCAAACAAACACAACAAATACAGAATTCATCAATCTTCTTCATCTTCTTCTTCATCTTCTTCATCATTTTCATCATCTTCTTCATCATTTTCAACATCTTCTTCACCTTCTTCCTCTTCTTCATTCTCTACCTCAATTAGTGCAGCGTCAAAATCAGCCAAAACGACAGGATCATCATCTATTTGTACATTCATCTGAGATATTATATCGTCCTCTTGAAATGGGGGAAGCTCTGGTTCATTCTTTCTATCGACTTCCACTAAGGATCGCGCCTTGGTGGTGCAAACTGTCCACCACTCTCGACCCGGTTGGACAGATGCACCGGGATACTTACAATAGTAAACCAGAGTAGCTTGACTTGCAAGCACGAATTGATCATAACGACCATACCGTCCTCTTGGATTAATGTCCACGAGTTTATACTGAGGATGTATTCTTGTTCCCCTCGGTACAGTAGGATCAAACCACTGACATTTGAACAGAACAACTTTTTTTTCAGTAAGTCCAGGGTATTCCAAAACCACTACTTCCTCGAGTATCCCATAGAAATCATTTTCATTGGAATCATAGTTTGTTCCTTTAATGCAAACTCCACTGTTCATGGTTGCTTTAGAGGCACCATAATCTCGTGTGTGAAATTTGAAACCATTCACGTAATACCCAGGGTACGTGGTGACAGTACTGCTAGGACCGCCCGCGAGAGCACGTATAAACTGATCCTGAATACGATTTCTCTCCACCTATATTTTAAAATTTTACGATATATTTCATTATATATAAAAATTAATAATAACAAGTTACTTATACATATATATCACTTACAAGTTGTTCAAACCACGACGCAAATTCCATTTGAAGCACATCGTCTTTTTCAGCACCTGATAGATTCGGTTGAACAAGCAGTAGTTGCTCGAAAAATATATATGATTTAGGCACAAATTAGAAGATCAAAAACAACTTAAGTTTCCACTAAGAGGTAGGTTAACTTACGCAATATACGGTTGCACCTCATTGCAATTTAGTAACACGTACGTGTGGGCAACTTGCTCCTAAAAGTCTACAATCCATCTTTTACCCTTCTTTCCAAGATGTGTACCAGAAGGCACAAATATCGAAAGATTACCTTCAACTGCTTCGGGTACTTCACGACCGCTGAAATTGCGAGGTACATTGTGTCGCCTCGTCAGCACATGGTCCTCAAAATAATGGGAACAAAACATTGATGCTTCTTTTGTTAAATAAGCATTTACAATTGAAGCTTCCACATGCGCCTTGTTACCCACACTTAACTTTAAATTGTGAAGATACCTAATTCAAGGTCCATGGATGAGCTACTGTAATTCCCGAACGAGATTATATTAAAAATAAACAGGTAAATTAATAGATTACCTCTCAAATGGGTACATCCATCTGTATTGTACTGGACCAGCGATCTTTGCCTCATATGCAAGATGGACAGGTAGATGCTCCATTGAATTAAAGAAGCTGGGTGGAAATATTCGTTCCAACTTGCATAAGATGTCTGGGATATCATGGTCCAACCTAGTCATGTTTTCCACTGTAATGGTCCTAGATGTTAACTCCTTAAAAAACAAACTAATTTCAGTGATAGCTTTCCAAATGTTGGCCGGCAGTAATTCACGGAAAGCAATTGGAAGCAGTCTCTGCATAAACACGTGACAATCATGACTCTTCATCCCAAACATCTTCAATTTGCTCCAGTCTACGCAACGAGACAGGTTGGACACATAATCATCAGGGAATTTCAATTCATCTACCCACTTGTAAACAATATCTCTCTGTCTCTTATCAAGTGAATAAGCAGCTTTGGGGTACTTTCCTGTATCTGGACATCTCTGCAACGAGGGTCGACGATAATATTCATTGAGCTCATCCCTAGATTTATTTGTGTCCTTCGTTTTCCCTTCCACATTCATCACCGTGTAGAAGAGATTATCAAACACATTTTTTTCGATGTGCATCACATCCAAATTGTGTCGGGTCAACAGCGTACTCCAGTACGGCAAATCCCAGAAAATGCTCTTCTTCTTCCAACCCCCATCTAGAACTTTGTTGTGAGCATCAGTACCCTCTTCCGTAACTTTCATAAATCCAATCCAATTAATTTCCTCAAGGATCGAAACACCTGTACGGATGGGCGGTGGATCATCATCAACTGTTTTGTTCTTTCTGAATGCAGTCTTGTTCCTTCGATACGGATGATATCTGGGTAAGAACTTACGATGGTTGTCAAACCAAAACTGCTTTCGACTGAGCCTCAAAGTGAAAGCATCCGTGTATTCTGCACAATATGGACAAGCAAACCTTCCAGATGTGCTCCATCCAGACAACATCGAGTAGGCTGGAAAGTCACTTATGGTCCAGATTAGTGCAGCCCGCATCAAAAAATTCTGCTTTGTAGCAATATCATACGTTACCACTCCATATTCCCATAAAATTATCAAATCACGGATTAATGGTTGTAAAAATACATCCAATTTATCCTTTGGATTTTTTGGACCAGGCACCAGAACCGTAAGAAACATGAATTGATCCTTCATGCACATCCATGGCGGTAGATTGTACGGCGTCAGTATCACGGGCCATGAGGAGTATTGTTTCCCCGACTGCCCAAACGACTGAAAACCGTCGGTGCTCAAGCCCAACCTCACGTTCCGAATTTCTGATGCAAATTCAGGATACGACTGGTCCAACTGTTTCCAAGCCTGCGAGTCTGCAGGGTGACGCATAACACCAGACTGATCATTATTAGAGCAACTTGCATGCCATGTCATATCCTTCGCAGTTGCATTGGACTGATACAATCTTTGCAGTCTAGGGATGATGGAAAAGTAGAACATCTCCTTGAAAGGGCTCTTCTTTTTCAGTTGACCATTCACATCGCGTCTAGCGGGTTTGAACCGTGGCCGACCGCAAAACTTACAATATTCAAGATCGCTGTCTGCACCCCAATATAACATACAATTCCCTGCACAACAGTCGATCCTCTCCACAGGAAGCCCCATCTCACCCATCAACTGTTTGCTATCGGAAAACTTTCTGGGTACCAAATTATCCGGAGGACATATCTCACGAACCAGGTCAACGATTTGATTATAACCCCTTTCAGATAGTCTGTTTTCAGTTTTAATGTTCAGCATGCGGGCATTGAATGACAGTTGCGAGTGTGATTCGCATCCAGGATACAAATCTCGATCCGTTGCACGAAGCATATCATAAAACTGTGCAGCATACTGATTAGGGGGTTCCTCAACAGGCGGCTCGCCATCCACATTTCCAAAGTGGGGACCGGAAGTTAAGTCCGTGATCATATCGTGGTACGAGCTAGATCCTGCTGTCTCATCAACCGGCCCGTAAGAAGCCGACGCCTGATCATTGTATTGATGTGGAATTTGACCCCAATTTTCCTCACCGTGAAAAACCCAATTGTAATAATTTGGCATAAAACCATTTCTATACAAATGAGCTTTCACGTCATCGGGGTACTGAAACGTCTTGTTCCTGCATCTAAATTTATTGCAGGGACACCTAATCTTTCCTCGATTCATCCAATTCGGGTTACTAGTGGCGAAGTCTATGAATGAATCGAGTCCACTAATAAATTCAGGAGCTATCATGCCATTAATCGATCTTGGACCATACATCCAACGTAAACGACTTGAATAATCCATATCAATCTGTTTCATATTAATGAATTAATACTCAAAACCCTACAATTAATCATTTGTATTCTCCTATTAATTAATTTATTATTAGATTATAATTAATTAATTAATTAATATTTTCTAAAAATTTCGGCAGCGTTTCTTTTTGTTTTTTCGTAATCCCCAGTTAATCAAAATTCCTACGTGCATCCATTTTCGACTTAATTATAATTAATCAAGTCGGAACGCACATATTCTACAACAAACAATATCAATAACCCCTCCTTCAACTTCAACATGTATATATATATATATATATATATATATATATATATATATATATATATATATATATATATAATTAGTTAATTAATAAATATATATATACATCATGAATAATAATACATACATGAATATTACACACATTAACAAATCAATTAGCACCTAAATTAACAACTAAATATATATATCAAATTAAATTCTACTAAATAATTATTTATATTAACTACACAAATATTTATATTATAATTACTAATCAACAAATTAAATATACCTATATATGCATGCATAATATATTAACAACTAATACTAAATAAATTAATTATATGACTAATTACCTATATACATATATATTTGAGTACATACACACACATATATATAAATGAAATATATATATATATATATATATATATATATATATATATATATATATATATATTATGCAATAATATTTATATATCAATTATAACCGTTTTAAAATTAAAAAAAAATACCGTATAAACGTTTTTGCAAGTGTGTAGCAACCGGAGACAAGTTTTTTACGTCGGTGGTGGTGGAAAACGGGCGACCGGAGCTCCTCTTCTTTCTTCTTCTCCTCTCTTCTGTTTAATTGTTTCTGTCGAAATGGGTAGTAATAATGCTGAAACAAATTTAACTTGGACGAGGGCTTTGAAGAGGGATTAACCCTCGCCTAATAAATTCAAACCTGCGTAAAGCCTGCATGCATATTCAGAAATCTCTGCAAAGTTCTCGAGGGAATTTAACCCTCGTGAAGGGTATCCTATGACGGGAAGAGGGTTATTTCCCTCGTGAAATTGCCGAGGGAACCCTGAACCCTCGTCTACCTGCATGCGTCTGAATTTGTCGAGGGAAGAATCCCTCGTGACACTGCAGAGGGCAGAACCCTCGTCCATTCCCTCGTCTGACGTTTGTGGGCCCCATTTTTGCTCGGCAATTCCCTCGTGAAAGATGAGGGAAAGGAAACCCTCGTCAAATCCCTTGTTGAGCCAAAGTCCTCGTTAAAACCCTCTTCAATGTTGAGGGTTTGATTTCCCTCGAGAAATTCCCTAGTCTAAGAAGGTGTTTTTTGTAGTGTTTGAATTTTTTCCAGAGATGTGAAATCATTTTATATTTATTTCCCTACTACAAAGCTTTCTAGGAGGGACGTTGTTTATTAATATTATGAACGTATATGTTAAATTATACCTGATAGGAGGAATTTTTGACATAACTATGACCTCCAATTCCAGCATTCATGGGGAAGAGGAATTCAGAATTATTAATGGAAGCCATGTTTCTTAATAAGTTTGTGTGCGAACTCAGTTACGCACTCTAAGATTGCTAGGTAATTGTGGTATGAATATGGTATGGGGATATACGGTTATTTATACTCACACATGTACCACCTAAAAAAACAAAACCTTCATCTTCAGGAGCTCTTCAACTACAATATTAAATATGAGCAAGACAGGTATTTTCATAAATAGTTTTTTCCCCCTTAACATTATCAAAATTTATATTCAGTCACCATCAATGTTTTGAAAACCAAACCGGACCGTCCGGTTTAACCGGGAACCGGTCACGGTACCGGTCCGGTTCCAATTATAAACCGGTTTTTATTTAAACCGTTGCAAACCGGCCAAAAACCGGGTTAAACCGTACGAACCGGTGACCACAAAAACCGGTTTTTCTAGATAACTAAAAAAAAAAAATTGCATAATCGAGAATAAAAATAAATGAGTTGAAAATTGTCGTGGATTATACGATTTTACCGGTGTTGTCTCCATTCATTTCTATGAGCAAATCTCATGTGCATCTATGAATTTATGTCTGTGAAGAATAATGGAAACTAGACAGAGGACATAACCGTGAGCGGCGCTGCTTTCATGGAAGATGAATAGTATGTGTGAGTGTGTGACAATGAATTAGGGTTAAAAGAAGGTTTACTGGGCTTCTTAGTAACTTTTTATTTGGGCCTTTCTATATACTCCCTCCGTCCCAATTTTGTTTGCCCATTTCATTATGTACCCCCTTCAAACACTTTCAAATTACACCTCATTTCACTAATAATTACGTAGAAAAACATCTTTATTTTATTTCATGCTCTTCAATTGAATAATATGCAATCATAAAAAAATCATTTTATCCATTTAAATACTACAAATTAAGTTTCACAAAAAAGTCAACAAAAGTCAAATGGGTAAACAAAATTGGGACGGAGGTAGTATTAATTATAAATTGGTAAATAAGTATATAAATATATAGTATTAATTTTAGTTATAGTTGTAATGTTATTAAATATATATATATATATATATATATATATAATGATGACTAATTAATTTTACTTTACTTAATTATTTAAAATTTTAAAACTTCAATTATTCTTAAATTTATTTTTACAATTATATATATATATTAATATCCGAGTCATCCGGGTTTTTTACAGCGGTTCAACCAGTCGAACCAGTGACCCAATTACATGTCCGGTTTGATGGTCGGTCCGGATTTAAAAACATTGATCACCATAACTTTAGGGTTTGTTTTAGTTCCTTAATTTTGTATTTTTTCTAAATTTTCGTCCATTCTCTGGCCGATGCATGTAATCCAACCGATAACTACTGATATAGCAATATTTTTTCCATTGATTTTTGTCCCTTAACCTTATATTTTTCAACTTTTCATCCCCTTGACCAGGTGTGTTACTTGCACTAATGGATAAAGGGACAATACAAATAAATTTTGAATAAAATTAATTAAACAGACAAAATAATGATTGATTCAAAAATGGGTAAAATTAAGGAAAACAAAATTAGTAATCCCAAAATATAATAACAATTAGGCAAAAATTACATATTTAATAATGGTGAATTGACAATCATGTAGTGGGTAGACGTTTGATGTTGAGACTTGAAAAAAGAACACTAAACCCATCAAACTATAACCGATTTTGTACATAAACCATTAACCTATGTTTATTGCACAAATATATAAAAATTATCAAATTTTGGCACATAAACTACTAAACTTAATTTTCGATCAATATTTTCTCCGATTTTAACATTTAAGGGGTATTTTCGTTTTTTTTTTTCATTTGGTGGCAAATGGCGGACATAAATGTCCTTAGAGGCGAATGTACGAGGCAACATACGACGACGCAGAGAGATCAACAACATAAGATCGTATTTCTCAATATCCAATTGAAATGAAAGCACGAGTTTGAACTGCTGAACAATTTTGTGTATTTCTCATTCCAATTAAAGCGAAATGATTAATAAAATTTTACAGAAATGTCATTTTCTAAGACACGTGTGTGAAATATGTTTTTTTCATGAAAAAAAATGTTAAAATAATAAAGAATAGTCATTCATGTCCCAAAATTTAATAACTTGTATACATTAATGCATAAATATATAGTTGGATGGTTTGAGTGCGAAATTAACAATATTTTGATGGATTTAATGCAATTAGGAAAAAAAAAAAAAATCAATTCTACATTTTTCAAATTCATCTCTCAAAATTTTTCCCATCTATTTCTCCTTTTTCCTACTTTTACTTTCTCTTAAGTAATAGAGTGAATGACTTACGCCAAATAAAAATAGATTAATAGAATATAATATAATTTTTGTCCACACAACCTATTTTTATAAAAAAAAGTATGTTTTTTTTTAATCCAATTACATAACAAAAAATTTCTACCTATCCTCCTCTTTTTGATCTTTATACCCTCCCCCAGACCCCACCTCTCCCAACCCCTTCCTCTTTTCACTTCTCAATTTTCTTCCCAAGACAATTTTTATATTATTCAATTAATATTAATTTATTTAAGATTCTAGAAATTCAACATTAATTAGTAAAATAATGAAAACAAATGAACACTAATTTAATAATTAATAAGTAAAACTAAATTCATAATTTAACTAATTTATATGCATTTATTAATAACAACAATATTATTAATTAACATATTAAAATTTACATATTGTATGTGTTTTTAAGTAAGAAAACCAAATAAAATTTGTATTAGAAAGAAAAAAGCAATAATCAGTGAATAATATCTACATAAAAAATGAACGAAATAACATAGGATATGTATTAAATGAAATAATCTATTAATTAAAGGGAAAATTGCGCTTTTGGTCTCAAAGTGCAAAACCCTCTTGATAACTATGTGCAAAGTGCTCCTTTTTTTTTTCCAATTTTGTTCCCATTCGTTAATTTTCAAGAAAAAATTGCAAATTTATCATATTTTCTCAGCTAAAACCGCAATTCTTACATTCTCTTGGGACCACTGCAATTTATCATACTAATGTGACCAAAAGTGTCAAAAAAAAAAGTTACGGGGCTATAAGTGCAAAAATAAGACCATTTTGAAATGGACCCATTATCTTGAATTTAAAAATGCAACTAACCCATTAATTAAATAATCTACTACTAGTAACAAAAGAATAAATTTGGGGTGTGAGTGGTAGTGGTAGCATTAGGGGTGTATGAGGAGGTGTGGGACATGTGGGTAGAAAAACATATTATGTAACAGAGGTAGTTTAGTAAATTTAATTTCAAATGGGTAATAAACATTTTTCTATTATATAGGTGGCGTAAGAAACATTTTTTTTTTATGAAATTGGGTATATCGATAAAGTTAAGGGACCAATTTTTTTTAAAAGAGAAATGGCGACAATTCAAAATTAGGGAAAATTAAGGTAAAAAAAGTGTAGTAATCCCAAAGTATAATAACAATCAATTAAAAATGACATATCTATAATCATGAATTGATGATCGTGTATATATTCGCCCTCTCCTACTTTCTCCGAGCTAATAGAGTTGGACTAGGTTGAGCAGAGAGTAACAGCGCCTCCCCCCCACCCCCCAACTTTCTCTAAATACACACGTCACATGCTTATTTATAAAGTTATTTAATATGTGCGGCGCACAATATTATATTGAAAATTTTGTTTGATTTCATCAATGCCTTAGCACCTTAGACTGGAAACTCATTGGTAAGTACGCCTTACATAGTGATAGAGAGAAATTCACACTTGGGTTCAATTAATGGTATAAATATGGCGGGAACAAGTTTTATTTTACAAAAGGTATTAATTAGTTAATTATAAAAAAAAATGGTGCTAATCCATTACTTATACTACAAGAAAATAAAGAATTGTCTACAAAAGTTTTCCAACAAATAAGTTTGTAACAAGAATTGCCTACGACAACATCTACATTTCTCAACCTAGAAACAACTTTGCCTACGAAATTAATTTGGTTACGAAATAAAATCTCTAGGTATAATTACCTACAAGTCATTTGCCTATAAAAATTTACCTACATTACAATTTGCCTACGGAATTTTCGTAGCCAATTTTTTTTGTAGGTGGGGAAGAAAAATGCCAATACAATTAGAAATTTTTTTTAGGCAATTTGTAGGTATTCTCCACTATAAATTTTTTTATTGAAAATTTCGTAGCCATATTGACAATTTCCATAGGCAATTTTATGTTTTCTTGTAGTGTTATGTGACAATACCACATCATCCTATATTATAGGTATTATAATATAAGATCTTTTAAACCTTATTTATCTCTCTCTTCCCTATTTTCTTATTTGACAAAGTATGAGAAAAATAGTTTTTTGGTCCCGTAACTTGTTTAGTGTCTAATTTTGGTCCCAAAAAATTTAGCTTTTCAATTTTGGTCTTATAACTTATTGAATCATCCAATTTTGGACGATTCAATAAGTTATGAGACCAAAATTGGACACCAGACAAGTTTGGGACCAAAAACCTATTTTTTTATTCACTAATTGTTTTTTTCCACACCTTTTATATATATATATATATATATATATATATCAAAAACTACATAATTAATCATATATGCAGATTCTGGAAGATAAAATGACATTCGGTAAAATATCTATGACGAGCATGAGAATTGTTGTTCCAATCTTATAATTTCATATTATACTTCGAAATAATCATTGTAATAAAATGACAATACTAGTTAATATCATGAAAATCATAAATAATAATTTATATACTATTGGTGGATACGAGATCACGATAACGATCTGAGATTATTTAACGAAGATTTGGAGAATCAAAATTTATAGAAAATTTATATATTTATTATTTTATACTCTATCGCGATTTACATTCCTAATTAATAATTAAATTTTCATTATTAATATTTTTGGGAGCTTTGTAATTTATCTTAAATAATAATTATTGGAATAGAAAAATATTGGGGTTTTCTTTTCACGTTTTATAGATATTTTTCAAGTATTCGTAGTTGAATCAATGGAATTAATCGTGTTTTATATTCTGGAAATTCTAAAAATTAATGGACTTTACATTATTGTATTGTGCTTGTGTTGTATCAACTATAATCCTAGACTACAATATTAATTAAGAAGGTGTAGAAAAGTGATATTTTGGTCCCGTAGTTTATCTAGTGACCAATTTTGATCTAAAAAAAAAAAAATAACTTTTCAATTTTTGGTCTCATAACTTATTGAATCGTCCAATTTTGGGACCAAAATTGAAAAGTTATTTTTTTGGACCAAAATGGAACACTAGACAAGTTACGTGACCAAAAAACTATATTTCTCGACAAAGTATAGGGTGAAAATGGTTCATACATGAATCATTGAAGGATATTAGTTGTTTTCACTATGGAATATTAGTTATTTTCATTGAAGAGTATTAGTTGTTTTCACTGAAGAGCCCTAGTTCATTTTCAATATACAACTAATACACTTCAGCGAAAACAACTAATACCCTTTAGTGAAACAACTGATACTCTTTTGTGAAAATAAATAATACCCTTCAATGGTTCATGTATGAACCAATTCCACTCTATATATACTCTCCTTATTTTATTCATATCTTTAAGTCACAAATCCTAGATGTTCTTTCAAAATTTAGGCTCCGCATATCTTTATGAGTATATTTTATATGAAAATAATACATAATAAATTTATAATGAAACTGTTTTAAAATATTGAATATTTGATCATGAGTATCAAATTTTTTATCAAGAGTATCAAAAGCTTGGGGTCAAGAAAATATACAGCAATTACAATATAATACACTGACCTAAATTAACGGTACTCCTGATAAAACTTTTGATACTCCTAAATTTGTTTCATTATAAGCTTACCATGAACTATTTTCACAGTAATACTTTGCATGGTCCAAATTAACTCGATGTAGAGATATTTATTAAAATCGTAACTTTATAATATATTTTCAGGCTAAGAATTGCAGGCTGATAAATCTTAAGATTTTTTTCCCTTCGTTCCAATTTTATTTCCTCATTTGTCAAAAAGGTTCATCCCAATTTTATTTTTCCATCCCCAAAATAAAAATAAAGTGATTCACCTTTTTAAACTCCATCCCTACAATTCAACTACTTTATTCATTTAAATACTACTTTAGTCACCATTCACTATTCCCAATAATACTTTATTCATTTAAATACTATATTTCAACATTAATTATACGTAAGGAATGGATGACAAATGTGTAAAGTGTTGTTTTTTTCGTGAGAGTGAAAGAAGAAAGAAGAGGAAAAGGTTACTGGTATAAAACAGCAAAAAATTACGACGAACAACAAAACCGTCGAAAATTTCGTACATTAGCGACAGATTATCTCTCGCAAACAATGTCAGGACTTGCCTAAAATAAACCGCCATATTTGCGACGAAAAAGGCGCCCACCGCAAATTTAAATTTAAAAATTGCGACGGAAGTCCTTCGCAAATATATGAAAAACGAGAGCATTTAGTGATGCCATCGTAAATTTCTTGCAACGGACACCAATATTCGTCGCAAAAAATGATCAAATTCGACCACTTGATGTAAACCGTTGTAAATCCGTTGCAAATTGCCAATTTTTGTGACGGATATAGGTGTCCGTCACCAAATGTTGTCGCAAAATAAGCCTTTTTATGTAGTTTTAAACTTCTTATAAAGTCAGACGGAAAAATAAAATTAGCATGGAGGGAGTATTACTTTAGATAAAATTTACCCAAATCAATAACATTGGGATGGAGGGAGTATTACTCCAGTTAAGGGTCACCTCAATGTCATGTTAAATCATCAAAATATTTCATAAACGGGAAATCAGTTGTTGTAGCCTCATTGTGATATATATATATATATATATATATATATATATATATATATATATATATATATATATATATATATATTTATACCTAAATGACCTACCTAAATCTCCTTTTCTTGTAGCGCAAGACCTATCAAGAGGTTAAGATATGATTGTTGTAAAAATAAAGGGCGCAAACAAGAACACCGATTTGTTTACCCAATTCGTCATGAATGACTACATCTGGGAGCGTACCAAGCTAGGGGTTTCCACTATATTTCTGTGTATGTACATGTGTGTATTCCAATATTGAGCATATATATATATATATATACATATATATAATATCAAAACTCTAAAGCCTATAAGGCTACTTGGCCCATAAGTAATGTCAACATCAAATCTTCTGGATTTGGCATATCAAATCTTCTAGATTTACAACACTCCCCCTTGGACATTACGACGTAACGTCCATGTCACGTCAAAAACTCCATAGACTAGGTTGTCAGAATAAAATAGTCGACTGGGGAAAGAGTACACCTACTGATCTTCCGGATCCAATCTTCAGGATTGTTTTGATGTTGTTACTCCCCCTGAAGACAACAATTTTCTAAATTTTCACATCCAAATACCACAAACATACTTTTCAAAGGTAGAGGTAGGTAGGAACTTAGTGAACAGATCTGCTGGATTGTCACTAGATCGTACCTATTGTATGGTAATTTCGTCACTCTTCTGGAGTTCGTATAGGAAGAAGAATTTTGGGAAATATGTTTTGTTAAGTTCCTCTTAACATACCAGTTACTCATTTGTGCAACACAAATTGTGTTGTCTTCATTAATTACAGTGGGGAATGTATTGTTTAATGGATCTCCATGAGATCACAATATCATCATAAAGAAAAATATAACAAGTCTGAGTTATCATAGAATGTGTTTAACATCATTCCAATGTCTCCTTCTGGGAGAAGCGCTATATCTCGCAAGCAAATTTACTGCAAATGCGTTGTCCGAACTGGTGCAATTTGCGAGATAAAGTATGCACCAAATAACACTTAGATAAGGAAATAGCACTTAGATAAGGAACTTCCGGTCCAAGGATATCCGCTGTATCTTCTTTGGGCCTAAATGGGATTTCATCCACTTCAAGGGATCGAACTACCATAGGTGTACTAAGTGAATGAGATCTATCCATGTAGGATCTCTCAAATAACATTTTCAAGTAAGTTGACTAGTGTATAAAATTCACCCGTCCTTCAGGGAGATATCATATTTATTTTTCCTTCAGAAAAATGCTCAAATTAATTTTTCTTCCGGGAAATACTTAAATTTAATTTTCCTTCAGGGAAGTACTTGAATTCATTTTTCCTTCATGGAAATTCTCGAATCAGCAGGTCGAGACTATACTTTGTTTTATCCAAGATTTTCATTTCGAATTTAGCTTTCAAGATTGAACTGACTTCTTCAATCTCTTTGCATGTTCCGATTATGTTTAGGTCATCAACATAGATGGAGATGATGCAAGAACCACTTTGTGATTTCTTTATAAATGCGCAAGGAAAAGCTTTATTGTTTGTATATTCCTTCTTCGGGAGGAATTCACTAAGTCGATTGTACCATATTTGATCCGACTGTTTTTAGATCATATAATGACCTTCGCAGTTTTGTACTATACATTCTGCGGTTTTTCATAATTCTTCTTCTGGGGAATCTTAAATCCATCAGGGATATAAATATTGGCATATAATAGCCATATAAAATATGCGGTTTACAAGGTCCATTAACTGCATTTTATTTTAGCTGCCAGTAATTAGCGGAACTTTGTTTGTTCACACCAGGAGAATATGTTTGATCACAAACAATCATGGGTCTCTGTGAAAACCATGGATTTCTGCGAAAAACCCTAAAGCTATTAATCTCGCTCACCACCTTATTTGGTTTTCGTGTAAACACTCATTATCCAACATGGATAACTCTTAGAGTGTACGTAAGATAGAACCAAACCTTGTTTTTAGCGAGTTTAGCTCTGCCACACTTTTGCTTCTTCCTTATTGCACCCAAATCAAAGTTCTTCGGACACTCAATTTAGGTATTGGATCCAAATTTTAGAAAGAGCAATTGTGGACACAGATAAGTTGTCGACAAAAAATTTATATTGTTTCTCTGGTATTTATTTATTGATCTCATGTTAACCAGATTCTCATCATTTCCCTTATGAATTTGATCTGGTCGTTCCACAATCCTAGTACTAGATCATTTTGTGCACGTGCTTTGTTACTAGAATTCTTCGTCTTCAAGATGAAACTCTTCTGGAGATTTCAAGTCTTCTAGACGTATCTCTTCTGGAGATTTCAAGTCTTCTAGACGTATTTCTTCTGGAGAGTTCAAGTTTGGCTTACCAGTTTTGCTAGTTTTCGTTTAAGGTGTGTAAGTTTCTTTTATAGGTCCTTCACGCTTCCGGCGTGTGGGGGCATGTATACTCATATTTCATTTGGACATCTACACCTTTGTGGTCATTAAACTCATCTGGCAAATTACTTGGTATACATTGCAAGTTATTTATCTTTTTAACTTCAAGTGCAGTCTAACTAGTGCATGAGTCTAAATATCAAGGACCTTTTCCTTCAGGGAAATTTCTTGGTCTTTTTCCTTCAAGGAAAATATCTCGATCTGTTTCCTTCGGGGTAACTTCTCGGCATTCAATTAATTTTTGGATTCAAATTTCCCCCTAATGCCGAGAATAGACTTTTCATCAATTATGCAGTCAGCCAACAGGGCTGTTGACGTGTTGTGGTGGTACGCGTACTGCACGATAAAATGTTCGCATGTGGGAAATGATGTATCATTTTCTACGCACTAGTTGTAGAGGGGAGTACTAATGATATGTAGTGGGTCGGATTTAAATTCGGGTAGCTACATGTAAATTTCATGCCCCTAACATGTAGCTAAGTTGAAATTTTTGCAGTAACGGTCTAGCGATTAGTTTGATGCATCAAATTAGAGACTCAGCTACATCATTATGGTGTGAACATAAGGGGACTTAATGATTTACTCTAATTTCCCAATGCCATATTCTAAACATTGAATGCAGTCAATGTGAGCTCACTGACATTATCCATTCGAATGGATTTAATTTAATAATTTGAAAAATGAGAACTAAGCTCAATAGTTTTGCAATAGGCTTGGCAAAAGCGTGATTGCAGGTGGATAACGAGCATACATAAGTCTATCGTGTGAAAGCATTAGTTATGGTCATTAATTATCAAAATGGTCCCCATACTAGGATAATCAGTCCACAAAAATCTCAATGAAACCATTCTAGAAATGGAAGATTCAATTCCAACTTTAGTACGATTCAGCCGTACTCTAAGTTCACCCTTTGTACATGCCATATAATTTTATCTACGAAAGGGTTTGACGTGTTATAGCCAATGAACTTAGACAAAATCCGACATATTACATTATTATTTTAGATGGACTAACCGCTCATGATATAATATGAATGAATCTAAATCGGAATTTAAGACCAGATCTACAAATCTTCATGAGGTCGGGTTTTGATACTGAGGTCTTCCACGCTTCAGGCGTGCTTTAGATTCATTGGCATGTAATATTTTGTCCTTCAGGGACATCAATTTTAACCGGAGATTTTCTATATAAATATGAGATTCAGTAATTCTGCTGGAGTTGTTAAAGGCATCCGGTAATTGAGTTGTAATTTTTCACAAATATTAATCATGATAAAGCATATAGTCATAACATGCATAAAAATCACAAAATAATGACAATATCTATCTTGACAACTCATAGTCTTTAATGTCATGTCACTGACAATGTTCATGTTTGCTTCAGGCAAATTGGTATGCTGAGATTCGCTTGGGGAATACTCGATCTCGACAACCTCAATAATTATTTGGCATCGACCATGATTTTCATCTATCGATATTTTCTGCTATCGATTTTATTCAAATTTTATCGATGAATATAATCCTTCACGGATTTTTATAAACGACAATGAATATAATCCTTCAGGGATTTTCCATAAATAATTGATATCTTATTGAGATGGTATCAGAGAATTTAATCAGTGCATCTGCCTTTTGGGCAAAGATGGGGTCAAAATTTTATTACACTTGTCCCAAATGAAGCAAGACGAAACTCAAAGCCCAAGTCAGGATATTAATAATGTCCATTTATGTAAATCACTCTTTGTCTCCAAAGTCTTCGAACTCCAAGCTCAAAAGATCATCGTTGTCTATATCAAAATCTCCTTCAGGCAGACTGACATGGCGAGATTCACCCTGAGGAGTCATGCTCTTGTTGTCCTTTTGTATCTTTCGATAAGCCTCAATCAAGTGCTTGGATTTGCAGATTTCTTCCCTTCTTTGCCTACGCCCACTCAGGCTCCCTTGAGCTACAACATGTTCTTCAGGCACTGCTTATGGGTCAACCGATCTAGTATTGTGATTTCTCATCAATAGCTGGCTGTATTTTTCTGTCACTAAAAGTGCAGAAATTAGCTCTGAGTGAGGGTGTACTGCTGCTGGAGTACAAGGTTACTAGCATGGAATGTTGATAAGATTTTCTGTATCAACTCGGCCTCAGTAGTTTGCTGCTGGCATAATTTTAACTGAGATACAATACGGTGCAAGGTAGAATTGCACTCCGCTATAGATTTAAATCTTGAAAAATGAAGATCCAGCTAATCATATTTTGCCTGAGGGATTATTTTATTTTGTTGATAGGAACAATCCATCCGGGATGTCCATAAAGTGCTAGGGTCCATCTCAGTAAGGTACTCATATTTCAAGTCCTGATTAAGGTGGTACTTGAGATAAATCAACGCTTTTGCCTTCTGGGCATCAGTTGATTTTGGACCATGGACAATGATCCCGCTTAATTAGGATGAGGCTAGAGGAAATCTCAACATCTATGACCCATGTCACGTAGTTATTACCATCGAGAGCAAGCTCAGTAAATTCTCTCTCAGTAATACCAAGCATTATCACTACGTTTTGAATGGACATGGTAAGACATACAATTTGAATTTTTATTAACAAGGGAGAAAGAGGGTTTAATTTACATGCTCAATCACAAAGGGAGCAAATATTGAGTGCCGTCTACCCAAACATGATTTACGGTCCGACACATACTGGGTGTCGCCTACCCAGACAATATATGTGGACTATAATTAATAATATAAATTTAATTCACATAAATAGGTATACAAGTAGGAGCAACTATTCAAGTTCAAATTTTAGTCAAAGCTCATGTTTGCTTTAGGCAAACTTGTATACGAAAATTCAGGGCATTTATTTGAGTGAATTAAATTAGCAGCAAAGGCAATAATAGGCACACAAGGATTTTCATATAAATCCTAATTTCTACAGCAAATAATTCACAAGCATGTGTTGCGGCAAACAATGCTAATTGTTGGAAATATAAAAGAAGGAATTAAGCCTTTTTACCAGGGCGGAACCCTACGATAAGGGTTCCTAAACATCTGTTGATGGATTTGGCTAGCATCGGGTAGCCTTGGACCCATCTCAAGTAGGTGGAGCAAACATACTGGTATCGAGTCCAAAAGAAAGCTCAACACGCGCGAAATGAATTAGTAAATTCCAAGAGACGATTTATTTAATATTGTGAGAACTAATATAAAAATTAATTCTAAAATATTGGGCTTAATTATATGCAATAATTTATTTCATTTTATTTTCATAAAAGGATTGACCCAAATTAAAAATAACAGAAAAATCATTTATAAAGGGCCTAAAAAATAATTAAAAGCCCAAAGTAATTTTTTTTCGTCCCATATGTTGGGCTGCAAACCCAAAGGGTGAGGGCAAGGCATGATTTGGACGAGGAAGGCCACCATGGCCACTGCAAACGGCGGAAGCAGCTGGTGGAGCCCCGATAGCAGCCCAGGCCGCAGGCCAAAGTGCTGCTCTATGGACGAGAGGCGATAGCCATGGGCCGCCGCCGCCAGGGCTGGCGTCGATGGCTCAGCCGTTGGAGGGGAGGCGTGGCACCAGGCGGTTTTGGGTGGTGGCGCGGTAGTGGCGCAGCCAGGCCTGTGCTTGGCCACTGCGAGGCGACGCGGCGGTGGCCACTGTCGCTCGGCAACGTGCGGCATCTGCTGTCACTCAGCCACTGCGAGGTGACGTGACATCTGCTGTCGTTCGGCCATTGCGAGGCGGCGCGGCGGTGGCCGCTGTCGCTCAGCGGCGGCGGCGGCGTGACTCGGATCCTCTCCCGTAGGATCGACGGTCGTATTCCAGTTATCGTTGGTGGCGACCGCCGCACTAGTTTCATTGCGATTCCAGCGGCGATCGATGCTGCTGGGTCTCGGTCGTGGAATTTTGTTTTCGATCCAATATATGAACAATTGCAGGTTTATGAATATAGATGCAATGTATAAATTAAGTGCACAGTGACATATAAGTTCATGGCACATAAGCATCTATAAATTGATACCACAATTAAACAGATAATTAATTATCATGATAGAGAAAAATAAATCGAGATTCGTACCGATTAACTACGGGTAGAGACTCGTGCTGATAACGTGTTGTAAAAATAAAGGGCGCAAACGAGAACACCGATTTGTTTACCCAGTTCGTCATGAATGACTACATATGGGGGCGTACCAAGCCAAGAGTTTTCCACTATATTCTGTGTATGTACATGTGTGTATTCCAATATTGAGTACAGATATATATATATATATATATATATATATATATATATATATATATATATATATATATAATATCAAAACCCTAAAGCCTATAAGACAAATCATCTGGATTTGACATATCAAATCTTCTAGATTTACAACATTACGGACTTGAAAAAATAATGTCGTGCTTGAATTGATTTTGGGCTAAAAGGTGGCCCATATCTTGATTATATTTTCTAGAATGATAATTTTCTCTACAATATATATGGTATGAAATTGGTTTATATATGAACAATTTTGCAATACTTTTTAGTATAACTAATTAATACTCTTTAGTTAAACAACTAAAACTTTTTGAACGCTTCTATTAATACCTTTCAGTAAAAATAACCAATATTCTTTAGAACTACTACGTACCCTTCAGTGAAAACAATAAATACCTTTTAGTGGAAACAACTAATACTCTTCAAATGGTTTTCATGTATGAACAATTTTCACTTGTCTTTTCCTCCAACATGTGTTTTGGACCATGACTCTGATACCAATTTGTTGGGCACTCTGCGAATGGATCTCGATCTCCCATTGATATGATATTGTACACTTTGGACCGAGCCCACACATATTTATTTTTGGGCTTCCTTCAAAAGATCTCATACCAATGGAGATACTTGTCCATTTATATATATACCCCATGATCCTCCCATGTGAATGCGATGTGAGATATTATTTGCACCCAACAATATCGTTGTTGTATAACTGTGTATAACAATAATTCATCACAAGTGTATTTCAAAATATCTTATGAGAAAATACACTTTTTTGTCCTTTTGATTAATTTTGATTTTTGTCCTGCTAACTTTGGAATTTTGAATTTTGTCATATAACTTACAAAAAAATATGTTCTTTTTATCCTGTTACTTGTTACACCAGAAAATTCTTTCGATAAATGAGCTCGCAATAGATTTACCTCCCTTGTTTAATAATTTCAAATTGATCATAGTCTATACTATATCAACGATCATATACACTTGTGCATCACTTAATTTGTGCTCACACAATTTGGCAATCAAAAGCTTATTATGAGACGTCCCAAAAGAAAATCTGAGAAGTTTATTGTGTGGCAGATGGGTATATATTTTCGTATTTCCCACAAATATTTGCATGAGAAAGTGATTATGTAATTTAATGACCCAGACTAAATACCCCTCTAACTAATGGAGATACACCTTCATCTAAATTCACATACTTATTTTAATTGGTATTAGTAGATAAACAACTCTTATACTACCATTTATACCCTTATTAATAAAAGAAAAAAAAATATGATAAGTAGTATTCGGTAAACTGTTCCCAAAATTAACACAATGTTTCGGCAAAATATTTCCAAAAAATTAACCAGATTTTGGAAACTCGTAAACCATTCAGAATTTTGGGAATTGGTGTTTGAAAATTTGTAAAACTTTCGACTAACCAGGTTTGAAAACTGGTTTGGCGAAAATTTGAAAAGAAAAAAAGCACAAATGTCAATCATTCAACTTTCAACGTCGTTCAATGCCAAAAATATCAAATTTTCGTACACAAATACACACAATATAAACAACTAACAATATTTTAAATTAGGGTTTATACATTAAAGAGAAAACCTATGTAATAAGGGACAAAAAAACATACATAAGAGGGTTGAAATGCTCCCATTTTCACCAGAATCTAGTTCAAAAACATGAATTAATCGTTGTTGTGTCGTCTGATTGTATTATGATGGAAACAAGATCAATTTTTTTTCCCTTCACACGTATATGATTGAACGTCTTTTGAGTAAAAATGAGATGAGGGGTGCATGTAGTTTTAGATTTTCTTTTTGTTTAAATATTAAGGTTATATATGTATTTTATAATTTTAATAAAATATTAATATATTGATGAGGTGTATCTCTATTAGATGGAGGGATATTTAGCCTAGGCCTAATTTAATTCCGGTCAAAATAATTGGGCCTTAGATCAACCCAACTACTGTTGGACCAAATTCTTGAAGCACAAATAAGATAAGGCCCAGGTTATTTGCACTAGCCTCTTAGTTAAAGATACTACCTAGATGAATATACTACTTGTTGTTCGAAAAAAAAAAAATTCGAAATTCTTTCATTTTTTCGAACAATTTTTTCGAACATAATGGAAAATACAATATTTCAAATGTTTTTTTTTTTTCGAATTTTTTGTTAATTTTCGGAATTTTTTTTCGAAAATGATTCAATTTTTCTGAAAATTGAATAGTTTATTCATCCTGATAGTGTATTTAACAAAGAGGCTAGTGCTAATAACCATGGTCATAAGATAAACCTATATAGTTTAGAACAAGCCCATGTTTTGTTAATACATTTCTAAAAAAATGTTCGAAAAAAAATTGAAAATTTTAATAAGTTTTGAATTTTATTTTTTCAAAAATTCAATAAAAAAAGAAACAGATATATGGATTTTCAGAATTTTTTTAGAAAATTATTAAAATTTTAGATTTTTTTTTCCATAGATTTTTTGTAAGAAGTGTATTAACAAAACATGATTGTATATAAGCCGACGGTGGCATCTTTTGAACATGAGCCCAACTTGATTTGGGTTGGTACGCCTTCTGTAAATCAATTTATATACACACATATATAGGAAAAAAATTAAATTTGGTCCCGTGAGAAATTTTTAATAACAATTTTGGTCTCATTTTCTTTTTTGATCTCTCTTTTTTTTTCTTCTTCTTATTATTATTTTTTTTTTGCAAATTTGGTCCTTTTCATTAATTTTTGGGATCAAAGCTGCAATTTTTTGGAACTAAAACTGCAATTTATATATTCTTTTGTGATCAAAACTGCACTTTTCTTGGGACAAAAAATATCGAATAAAACTACGGGACAAAATATTGTAAAAATGACTATTTTTATAGACAACCTATTCTCATGGGTCCAAATATGCAATTTACCCTATATTTAGATCATCAATTACCATACGTCCCCTCAATATCAATATTATTAAGGTGTAAATAGTTAATACTATAATATTTTTTTAATTGCATAATTAATTTGTAAATCTATTCTTATAAAAACTATTTGTACGTGTATATAATGGTTCTAACCCATATCAATAATATCATCCTTTTCCACAATTATCTCCTATTTATATGGTATCAGAATATAAATATATCTTAATTGAGTAATACTAAGGTGTACCATGAAATTAGTGTACAACTATAATATTATTAAATAAAAATAATTATTATTGTTAAAAAAAAATTAATATTGACCAATTAAATATTTTTTAGTAAAACATCTAATATACCATTTTAAAAATATACTTGAGAGTTATATTTAGCAATGAATGTATTATGTTTATCGTATTAATTGGTAATCTCGTTTAATGCATAACCTGTATTGAGATGGTATTTGTAAGTGGGATGAGAACTCCAGAATCACCTTTTTCTTTTTTTTTTTAGAAAAACAGAGTCTAAAAACTTTTAGAAATAGAAAGAGTGATTATGGAGTATAGAGTAATGTTTCAAAACAAGCCAACTCTCAAATACAACGGGTGTACAGTGCATTCACTTAACAATTGAGGTTGTTTACATTAAAAATTATGGTCTGATTATATTAAAAAGTGTTGTTTAATTTGATTGTAGTGAAAAATTTATACTGAAAACTGATAATGCTGAAAACTTTTTATTGTAATCAACCCATATTTTTCAGTGTAATCAGTCCACGCTTTTCAGTGTAAACAACCTCAATTGTTAAGTAATGCATCAAGCATTAGGTTCACAAAAAACTTACTCTAAATATAATTAAATACAAAATACCAAACTTAATTGGCTCACCCTCATATACAACTGGTGCATGTACGGTGCACTCACTCAACAGTTGAAGTTATTTACGCTAAAAAGTGCAGGTTGATTACACTGAAAAGTGTAGTTAGATCTCACTGAAAAATTTACACTACAAATCGATTTTTGGTGTATACTTTTCCAGTGTAATATAACTACATTTTTCAGTATAATTAAATCATACTTTTTAGTGTAAACAATTTCAATTGTTGAGTGAATACACCATACACCAAGTGCACACGAAAGTTACTCAACTTAATTAACCTCGGTGGGCCATAAAAAAAAGAACTAAGCTCGGTAGGAATGTGGACATTATTATTTGAAATTGAATATTTATTAAAGCTAACTATATTCAAAAAATTTATTTTTAATTATTTTTCATTCCTGAGGAAGTACATATATTATCCGAAGAATAAACTTTATTGTGCACTGATGCACTCACTCAATAGTTGAATCTATTTACCTTAAAAAGTATGATTTGAATACACTGAAAAATGAGGTTAGATTATACTGAAAAGTGTACACTGAAATCGATTTTCAGTGTAATCTAACCATACTTTTTAGTGTAATCAGTCTACACTTTTCAGTGTAAACAACTTCAATTGAGATTTTTTTTTGAGATTTAATTGTTATATATATATGTAAAATTTATATTATTTTTTGATTTAAGAGATAAAATTTCATTTATATATGTACATTAATTGTCATTTATATTTTGTCATTTATTTTTAAATTTAAATTATAATTTTAATGTAAAAATAATAAATTGTCATTTATATATGTAAATAAATTTACTTTTTTTCTAATTTTCTAATTATAATTTTTATTGAATTTCTAATGTTTAATTCTTATATTTCAGAAAATATTTATATTTAAAATAATTTGGTGCAATTTATTTTATTTGGTGTATTTTTGTCAAATATATTAAAATAATTTGGTATATATTTTAAAATATGTATATTTAATATTTATTAAATAGTTTTGTAATGTTTAAATCACTAATTTTTTATTATTTAAAGGCATTTCAAAAAATAGGAAAGGATGATGGATATTTTTTATAATGAAATATTGAATTCGATTATTTTATTTTATTTAAATAATATTTATTAAATAGTTTTCTATATTTTAATTCTTAATTCTTAATCATAAAATATAAAGGATATTTTCATCAAATAATAGAAACATAAAGGGTATTTTCATAAAAAAAAAATAATGCCACATTAGCGTATACTGATTACAAACTGATTGTAGTCGGTTATGGGACATTTTTGTCAAGTTTTAAAAATATAATGGATATTTTCACAAAGTGAAAATCATAAAAGACGTTTTCATCATTACAACAAACATATAGAGCTTTTTTGTTTTCCAAATTTTCAAAAAAATACATTTCCCCCCGTCCACGAAAAGTATGACCACCTATTTGCACGTGGTTTAATGCAATATGTTGGAGGGTATTTAACGTCTTGTGAGGTCCGTTTATGAATAAATTTATTATTTATGGTAAATATGAATAGAAACGTTACCATAAACAATCACTTTATTCATAAACGGACCTCACAATACCCCATAATACCCTCTGACATATTGCATTAAACCACATGCAAACAAGTGAGCATACTTTTCGTGGACGGATGGAGTATATTATAAGTTTAAACCTTTATCATTATTTGTTGATTAAATTTTATTTTAGGATTAAGTGCAGGATAATACAATTCCAAACCACTTTTTACAAATTGGTACAACATAATTGAACAGACGCACAAAAAAAAGTTGAACATAAGTATAAATTTTTTGAACACTGTACTATCTTGTAAATAGTGGTGTTCAATTGTATTATTTTGTGAATGCCCCTTTATTTTATTATATCTTAATTTAACATTTATTTTAAACGATAATATAATATTAATAAAAAATTAAAATTAAATTATACTCCATCCGTCCAATATAAGTAAGAAATACTAGTTTATGCATAAAGTAGATATATTGGAGGGTATTGCGCGATCTATTTATAAATAAGGTGATTGTTTGTGAGTTTGAAGATAAAACAAAATCTTCCTTTTTAGTTTTTATCTATTTATAATGGACAAATAAAAAAGAAATTTATATCTATTTATATTGGATGTAGGAAATAATATTTATCAAAATTCAAAAATAAAAATCACTCACTGTCTCATCATTCTCTCCATTATATATCGAAAAACTCGATCAACGGTGTTTCCTCCGCTATTGTTTCAGTACCTCCATGCATAGTCAATGGAAAATTTAAAAATCGGAATAATATCCTAAAGCGACAACGTATAACTTGTTGGTACATTTATTTTAGGAAAAGTTGCACTTTTGGTCCCAAGAGAATGAATCAATTTCAAAGTAGTCTTTTTTTTGGACTCTTTTAGTCCCGTAGTTATTTTCCATCCAACTTTCACAGCAATAAGTGTGTGGTTCATGCTCAGTTAGTTATTTTCGATTTTCTTTTTATATATTTTTTAGGAATGGTAAAAATATGAAAAATGAAAAAAAAATTGATTTTTTCCCACAACACCAGTACAACCACAAACACCAAAACCGCTACCTGATCAGATTACCATTGAACCCCAAATTCATGAAGCAGATGAGTAAACCCTAAATTCAATTTGCAACCCAAGATTAAATTTTCGTTGAATCCAAAATTCATGAGTTTTAAAATTAAAATTACATATATGTTTTCTATTGTAATGATTGATATTTTTCAGATTTATTTAAAATTCTTATTAATATTGGAATAAATATTAAATTCTATCACTATTTTTTTAAATATTTTATATTTATTTGTTAGTTTAATATTAATTTGCAGATTAAAAATTGAACTAATAATTTTCATATGTATTTTATTCGTAATTTCTGTGAATTCTTGTGAATTCAATTTAGTGTTTATAATTAATTTATATTTTATCATGAATTCATTTGATTATATAATTAATTAATTTTTAATATTATTTTAAAAGTCAAATTTAGTCAACTAACGGTTTCCATCCAAAAATTAATGGATGAGACCAAAACTGCAAAAAAGAAGATCAATTTTACACATAGGTATTAAATGTGTTTTGTGTCAATTCTCTTGGTACCAAAAGTGCGATTAACCCATTTATTTTACTATAGAAATCCCATAAACTTTTGTGTACATAATTAATTGTGCTAAAAAATGTGGAAATACTAAAAAGTCACCGGGGTTTTAGCCCTTAATAAAGAGGGCCAATTTTTCTTAGCCTCGTATTTTAAGCCCAATAGGGCAGGTTGGTCCAACGGGCTAATCCCATTTTGACAACTATATTTATCGTATGTTGTTTGTGAGAGGGTGTGTCTCGAACACTGCACGAACAAAGTAAATACGAAACAAATTCGTATGAGAAACCGAGTCAAGGAAAATTCTTCACCAGCTTGATCCAAAGCGATGAACTCAGATTCCATTGTGGAACGGGCAATACACGTCTGCTTTGTGGATTTCCACGATACAGCTGCTCCTCCAATAGTGAATACATATCCACTAGTTGAGAACGAGTCTTTACTATCGGATATCCAATTAGCATCACTGTACCCTTCAACTACAGCTGGATGTCGCGTGTAGTGTAGCCCAAAGTCAAGAGTATACTTCAAGTATCTCAAGACCCTTTTCAGAGCTTTCCAATGTTCGTGACCTGGATTGCTCGTGTACCTGCTCAGTTTGTTCACAGAGCATGCAAGATCAGGACGTGTGCAATTTGTGTTAGTGTTAGTGTCCTAGAGACAATCCATCGAAAGGACATAATACTAAGATAATATTCAGATTTGGTTTAATATTAAATGTATGGTGTTACACTTATCTGAATATGATGTTTGATTGTTTGCATATATTCTTATTTGTGTTCCCATGAATCACTACTGTCATTGAGTGAGTGAGAACTCAGATGACTTAAGTATGATTCTCAAATAGCCCCGATCAAGGATCATCAAGAATGGGATATTGATGATGCAATTGAGATTGGTGTGTGATCTGCATCATACTCTTAGAGAGTGTAGTAAGATCTCACTTACTACGAGACACTGGGTATCTCATGATGGATGCACAGATACCTTAGAGGGTATTGGTATACCCATCAGAGAAACCGTTTGAAGTAATTCCACATAATGTGTCTACGGGTGTCTCGGTTAGTGGGAGCGATGTGATGCTCCTCTGACTTGAGGTCAATACGCACGACATGTGTGGAGTGATGAACTTTGACCATGATCGACGCTTGCACCCTTCCATGGGTAGATATGGCATAGATTGGGTTCATCACGAAATGCATGTGCGTGGTAGTTGCGCTAAGAATAACATTCATTCCTCAATGTGGATTTAGAGAGAATACTCGTCTTCTCATCATAATTGGATCTAAGTCGTCGACCGACGCACATCAACTTAGATTTTATGGCTAAGTGTGATATACTTGATCAATTAGTGATTGGAGATAATATGATTAAATTATTTGAATAAACACTTCATCATGTTCAAGACTTAATCGGGTATTCGTGAATGAAAGAAAGATATCACAATAGCCTACAATATTACAGGTAGTTGCAGATTTCCTCGCAACGTACCTCATATATTGAGAATGTCTGATTTATTGTCTAGGGTTCAATTAAAACCGTAAGTTTGACTAATCGCTCGATATACGAGGGCCTATGGGTCACACAACAAGTAATGGCAATTTACCAATTATAGTTGGTTGATTAAATATTGTATTGGATATAATATTTAATTTATGGAGGATATAATAATAATTATATTTGGAATTAATTATTATTATTATTATTTAATTAAATTGGATTTAATTAAATATGAAATTCCAATAATAATATTTGGAATATTATTATACAAGAATAATAGATATGGTAAATATATTATTCGTAGGAACATATCTAGGGAGATATAATCTGTAGAGATTATATTATGCAGGCCAAACATATTATCTTGCTTAGAAATTAAGCTAAGATAATCCCTATAAATATGTGTCCTATGAGAATTCAGAAAGTGATACAAGAAATATAATTTCTCCATAAAATCTCTAGTCGAAATTTTCCTAACAAGTTCGTCTCGAAATTCAACACTGGCACATCGGTGCGGGTTGGTAGAAAGCTGATAAGTGTGAATTTATACACAATTTTAATTGATTTGAGTGTAATTTATTGCACTCAATTATATTGAAATTGTGTGTTTTACCACTTTTATATTTTTGGATTGATAAAACCCACATTAATTTTTATCTTGTTAATACTTGGATTGTTAGTTTTTTTTTTATTGAAGTCAAGGAAAAGTCCACGAGCGTTCATGGAAAGAAAGTGGAAGAAGAAGGAAAGTTAATTAGTGTAGATCCTGCACAATGATTGTTTACCAAAATTAGAGGATTTGCTTAACAAACCAATTCAAGATTTTCGTGGCCAAGAAGAAAGGAGGAGGCCCACACCTTTGGCAGCCCTTTTTCGATGGAAAGGAATTTAATTGGGGAAGCAGGCAACTGCCCTAAGGGGGACGCATATATATATATATATCCCGAAGCAGGCAGCAACGGAGGACACACACGCCTCTACACTCACGCATACTTTATTGCCTACCAAATCTATTGCCCCACGGAGACAATCTTCCATGCACACGTGAAGGGGAAAGCAAGCAAGAGACCGTGAAGCAGCCTTCTTAAGTTTGTTTTTATTTGTCATGCTTTCGTAGTTAGATTTTATTGTTTATTGCAAGCCTATGGAAGGCTAAAACCCTTATTCCGATTTCGGGGATTTTGATACTTGTGTTTTGATGATTGTTATTTGAACCATTTTATTCGTGAGACTTATTAATCGGATTATTTATATCATCTATTTTTATTTCTTAATTGTGTGTTTAATTAATTTGGATTGGCCACCTAGGTTAATTAATCCATGCATGTTTGCTAGTGCGTAGGTTGTAATCCGTAATTGTTGCAATTTTATGCCAATAAGTAGCAACTAGTATTTTACTAGGGTGATATAAGTCGAATTCTTTCGAACCGAGCTTGCGTGTTTGGGAATTTGTTTGTGTTAATCGATTTTGGATTCACAAGAAAACTTGTTTCCGGGAATCGGAATATGAAAGCAATAAGAACGAAATTGAAAATCAACAAGAACACCAGTTTACGTGGTTCGGAGATGAATACTCCTACGTCCACGGGATCCGAGAGGATATCTTTTCACTAAGATGAGAAAATGGAAGTTACAAGTTACAATCTCACAATCTCTCGTGTTTGCGCTCACAGATGAAGTTCTTTCTCTCAGTTGAGAAACCCCCTTTTTATAATTACAGAGATTGGAAACGAACCGTAGATTCGATTCAGTTGTAACAAACTCAATGTAAGTAGTTATCCAGCTGGCTAACGAACTCCAATAACCGCCACAATTGATTCAGTTAGAACCGCCTTCGAATTAGCTCCAATTTGGTGTACATTGCGAATAACGAGTTTCAGGATCAGATGACAAGACCTCCTCTGGCTCTGGTTATAGCTCTCCTGCCAGACTTCTCTGGTCAGGCTTCTCTGGTCAACCTCATCTGGTCCATCTCTTCTGGTAACCCAAAATCACTAACTCCCACGGCTAACACTTTATCAACTTAGCCTCCTATTGAATTAAGCTCAACAGACTCATACTTCACATATGACCCTTCACAATTCTCCACCTCAGATGAGAAGTATCAATCCTCTCCTCCTCTCCTCCACACTCCAGCTTGGGCCTAAGGAACATCCCATACACTCATCTTTACCAATTCAACACAGAATTTGAATTTAGTACCTGGTAAAGACTTTGTACACATATCTGCAGCATTGTCCTCTATAGATATCTTCTGGATCAGAACCACTCCTTTATCAATGATTTCCCTTACAAAATGCAACCTTACATCAATGTGCTTTGATCTCTCATGGAACACTTGATGTTTAACCAGATGAACTGCACTCTGGTTATCACAATGAATGACCACAGCCCTTTGACTTATTCCAAAATCCTTGATTATGCCTTTCAACCACAAAGCCTCCTTAACAGCCTCAGACACTGCAACAAACTCTGCTTCTGTAGTAGACAATGTAACTCCACTCTGCAGAACAGATCTCCAGCTTACAGCAGTATTGTAAAGTGTAAAAATATACCCTGTTAAGGATCTTCTGGTATCTAGATTAGCAGCAAAATCAGAATCTACAAGTCCTTCCAGTGGACTCTTCTGGTCAACCATCCTCTCAAACATCAAACCCAGATCAGATGACCCCTTAAGGTATCTGAATATCCATTTCAAAGCTTCCCAATGTAATCTTCCAGGATTAGCCATGTATCTGCTCACCATACTCAATGAATAAGCTAAGTCTGGTCTGCTGCAGACCAGAGCATACATCAGGCTTCCAACCCCACTTGCATAAGGTACTTTCATCATAGTCTTCTTCTCTTCATCAGACTTTGGTTCCATTTCCTTAGATAATTTGAACTGTTGTCCCAGAGGAGTTGTCACAGCTCTACTCTCATGCATGTTAAACCTTTTCAGGACCTTCTCAATGTAACTCTTCTGGGATAAGAATAGTCTTCCAGCTTTCCTGTCCCTAAGAATATCCATTCCAAGAATCCTTTTAGCATTTCCCAAGTCCTTCATATCAAATCTGGCACTGAGCTTCCTTTTGATACTCTGAATCTTCAGAAGACTCTTACTGGCAATAAGCATGTCATCCACATAAATCAGAAGATAGGCTATCACATCACTACCTTGCCTTTCCAGGTACACACAAGTATCATACTTGCTTTTTAAAAAACCAATGGATAGCATAACTTCATTGAACTTCTTGTGCCACTGTCTTGGACTTTGCTTGAGGCCATACAATGATTTCTTGAGCAGGCACACCTTCCCTTCTCTCCCTGGTTCAACAAACCCTTCTGGCTGGTGCATGTACAGATCCTCAATAAGATCACCATGCAGAAAAGCTGTCTTTACATCTAGTTGTTGCAGCTCCAGATCTTCTTGGACTACTCTGCTCAGAAGTAATCTGATTGAACAATGCTTAACAACAGGTGAGAATACCTCATTGTAATCAATTCCTTCTCTCTGAGTAAATCCTCTGGCAACTAGCATGGCTTTAAACCTCACTTGGTCTTTCACACCAGATTCAAGCTTCCTTTTAAACAACCATTTACAACTGATTAGCTTCTGCCTAGGTGGCTTATCAACAAGAATCCAAGTATGATTCTTCTTAAGAGACGCCATCTCTTCTGTCATGGCTGTAACCCATGACTCCCTATCATCACACTCAAGGGCTTCCTTGTAGCTTTTAGGTTCTTGGTACTCTATGGCTTCTGCTGTAACAAGTGCATAGGAGACCAGATCCACACGACCAAACCTTGCTGGAGGATGTATTTGTCTTCTGGATCTGTCTCTTGTCAGACTATAATTTCTCAAGTCTGCTTCTGGCACTTCTTCCTCCTCTTCTGCAGGTGCACTATCCTCATCTGATGACCCATTGTCTCCTGCTTCCTGCTCTGGTTCAGAACCAGATGCACTCTCATGATTGTCATGATCAGGCTCCACCTCAACTTGAGTAATTGGCTCAGAAATAACACCATCCATCTCTTCAGCTGATGGCTCCCTATCACCTCCACCAGACTTGTATCCCATCTGTAATTCATTAAACACAACATCTCTGCTGGTAATACACTTCTGGTTCCCAGGCTCTAGACACCACAACTTATACCCCTTAACACCCTTTGGATACCCAATGAAGACACACTTTAAAGCTCTAGGTTCAAGTTTGTCTTGCCTCACATGAACATAAGCTAGGCATCCAAATACTTTTAACTTTGAGTAATCTGATATCTTTCCATACCAGATCTCATCTGGGGTTTTAAACTCAATAGCAGATGATGACACTTTATTAATGAGATAAACAGCTGTGTTAACAGCTTCCCCCCAAAAACTCTTAGGTAAATGAGCATCAGATAACATACACCTAACCCTTTCCAGAATAGTTCTATTCATCCTCTCTGCTAGACCATTCTGCTGGGGGTTTGAAGGAACAGTTTTATGCCTAGTAATACCCTTCTCCCTACAAAATTGTTGAAACTCCTCTGGTAGGAATTCAAGCCCATTATCAGTCCTTAAGTGCTTGATAGTCCTGCCTCTCTTATTCTCAAGTTCAATCAACCATTCTTTGAACTTAGAGAAGGCATCACTCTTCTGTTTAAGAATGTAAACCTAAACCTTTCTGGAATAATCATCAATAAGGGTAAGGAAATACCTGCCTCCTCCATGAGTGGATACCCTTGCTGGTCCCCATACATCAGAATGTATGTAATCCATAACCTCCTTGGTGGTATGCTTCCCCTTCTGGTATGCTTGCTTCTTTGATTTCCCAAGAACACACCTCTCACAGAATTCCAGCTTACATATCCTCTTCCCAGGGATTGCTCCCTTCTTGGATAACTCCACCAGGCCCTTCTCACCAACATGTGCCAATCTCTTGTGCCACAAGTTAACATCAGAAGACTCCATGGTAACATCAGCTGATCCTGTTACAGTTCTTCCAATCAAAGTATACAAACCATTCTTGATAGTCCCCTTCATAACAATCCTTCCAGATTTGGTTATTGACAGAATTCCCTTTTCTGTCTTGAATTCAAAGCCTTTTGAATTCAATGTACCAAGAGAAACAAGATTTCTCTTCAACTCAGGAACAAACCTGACATCTGATAAGATCCTATCAACTCCATCAAACATCTTGATCTTGATAGAACCAGATCCCTGCACCCTACAGCTCTCATCATTACCCAAAAGAACAAGACCTCCATCAATCTTCTCAAGATCCAGAAACCAGTCTTCATGTGGACACATATGAAAAGTACACCCTGAGTCCAGGACCCACTCTTGACTTAGCCTCTCATGACTAACCATCAAGACCTCTGCACTATCATATCCTTCAACCTCCACAACAGCTGCATCTCCATCTTGATCACCTTGATTGTCTTTCTTCCTTCTTTCAGGGCAATTCTTTCTCAGATGACCTTTCTTATGGCAAGAGAAACACTTCCTCTTCTCAACAAAATCAGATTTCTTCCCACCCTTATTCCCTTTTCCACCATCCTTCTTCTTGGACTGAAACCCCTTCTTCTTCTTGGATTGAACATTCAATCCTTCAGCAGGCTTCTTTCCATCAGTTTGGATCTGTAGAAACTTGGTTTTCAGGGCAGTTTGAACATCATCAAAATTCACCTGATCTTGTCTACCAAATAACAAGGCATCCTTGAAATTTTCCAGAGACTTGGGTAGTGCATTCAACAACATCAATGATTTATCTTCATCATCGATTGTAACATCCAAACTCTCCCGATCATCCACCAATCTGTTGAACTCATCCAACTGATCACCAAAATTCTTATCTTCACTCATTTTGAAGACTTGAAGCTTCTGTTTCATGTATAACTTGTTCGTAACAGACTTGGTCTGGTATAACTGCTCCAGCTTATTCCAGATCCCAAGGGCGGTTTCCTCCTTCGATACTTCCCTCAATGGCTTGTCCCCAAGACACAAGATAAGCGCACTGTGTGCCTTCCTCTTGTTCTCCTCCACCTTCGCCGGATTAGATCCAGAAGCCACCTGAGCCGGTGGCAACAAGGCTTCGTACAACCCATTGTGTACCAGGAGTGCCTTCATCTTGATCTTCCATAAGCTGAAATCGTTCTTCCCCGTGAACTTCTCAATGTCGAACTTAGTTGCAGCCATCATAACCTTCTTCCCACAGACGGCGCCACTTGTTAATCGATTTTGGATTCACAAGAAAACTTGTTTCTGGGAATCGGAATATGAAAGCAATAAGAACGAAATTGAAAATCAACAAGAACACCAGTTTACGTGGTTAGGAGATGAATACTCCTACGTCCACGGGATCCAAGAGGATATCTTTTCACTAAGATGAGAAAATGGAAGTTACAAGTTACAGTCTCACAATCTCTCGTGTTTGCGCTCACAGATGAAGTTCTTTCTCTCAGTTGAGAAACCCCCTTTTTATAATTACAGAGATTGGAAACGAACCCTAGATTCGATTCAGTTGTAACAAACTCAATGTAAGTAGTTATCCAGCTGGCTAACGAACTCCAATAACCGCCACAGTTGATTCAGTTAGAACCGCCTTCGAATTAGCTCCAATTTGGTGTACATTGCGAATAACGAGTTTCAGGATCAGATGACAAGACCTCCTCTGGCTCTGGTTATAGCTCTCCTGCCAGACTTCTCTGGTCAGGCTTCTCTGGTCAACCTCATCTGGTCCACCTCTTCTGGTACCCCAAAATCACTAACTCCCACGGCTAACACTTTATCAACTTAGCCTCCTATTGAATTAAGCTCAGCAGACTCCATACTTCACATATGACCCTTCACAGTTTGATCTTTATTCTAGGACTTAATGCTTCTACCAAATTAACTCTAAGAGCGTATCTAGACTGTTTGGTTAGAAAAGTTCGTTGGAGAGCTTGTTTCAATTGAATATTATTAAGGAATAAGACCGATAAATAGAGCTTGTTGTTTGTCGAGGGTCATTAATCCGAGAAATAAGTTGAGCGAATAATACATTTGTGTAGCGTAGTCAAAACCAAGTGGAAATTGAACCGTGAATTGGAATCGTTTAATTATTTGAATTCTAGTTGTGTGAAATTTATTTGCTTAGTTTAATTTTGATTTCAATTTTTAGTAGTAATAGCCAACAAAATCAATCCAATCCCCCCCTCCGTGCTTATTTGTTTTGTGTCTCTATTAATTTGTTCGTACTACATAATTTAGTTTCTACGTTCCCTGTGGATCGACCCCTATTTACCACTGCTACAAAATAGTAGAGTAAACCAGGGTTACTTATTTAATCTAATTTGGCGCGCCTCGACAGCGCGGTCCAAATTTTGGCGCCGTTGCCGGGGAGCGGTGAAATTATTTTTGTGTCCAGTACGTGTGAATTTTAGAGGCTTTAGTTTCTGTTATATTTTTTAGTCTTTGTGTGTCTTAGTTGGTGTTTTGTTAATTCTCGTCACCCCCGTTCGTATTTGTGTTGGTTGCTAATAATTTTCGCAATACTGACACTGGACAGTCCAGTGTCACTGTACCAACAAAATTTTCAGCAATTTTTGTGTTCGTATTTCTTTCTCGTTTCTTTTTTAAGCTTCACGTTTTCTTTCTGATTTTCTCAGGATTCTTTTCAGTTTATGATCACTCGTTCTAAGGAAAGCAAAGATCTTTTGTTTTACCCCGAGATAACACGGAGAGATCGAGTCTTGAGAAACCAAGCTAAAGAAGCTAGAAAAGCCTTTGAGTTGCTACCTTTTCCTACCGAGCGTGACTCTAGCGAATCCGAATCCGAGGGAGAAGATATGGCAGCCGAGCAAACTCTGAAGCAATTGGCGAACCCTCAGCTCTCACAGCAGCCATTGTGCATAGTTTACCCTACTGAGGGTAATGATTTTGAACTTAAATCTGGTTTAATTCACTTGTTGCCTGCTTTTCATGGTCGTGCAGGTGAGGATCCACACAACTTCCTGAAGGAGTTTCATGTCGTCTGCTCGCACATGAGACCGAAGGATGTGACCGAGGAGTTGATTAAGCTGAAGGCCTTCCATTCTCCATTAAGGACTCAGCAAAGGAATGACTATACTATTTGCCTTCCGCATCGGTCACCACTTGGGCCGAGATGGAGCGATTATTCTTGCAGAAGTACTTCCCAGCCTCTAGGGTGGCGAGCCTACGCAAAGAAATTTGTGGGGCAAAGCAAGTTGTAGGGGAGACTCTTTACGAGTATTGGGAGCGGTTCAAGAAGCTAGTGGCGAGCTGCCCACAACATCAAATCACCGAGCAGCTTCTGATCCAGTACTTCTATGAGGGGTTGACCCTCACTGATCGTAGCCTGATTGATGCAGCGAGTGGAGGGGCTCTCACTGATAAGACCCCAACGCAGGCTAGAGATCTCATTTCCAACATGGCGGCTAACACTCAGCAATTCAGCCATCGTGATACTCCAGTGAACTTGGTACAAACGGTAAATGAGTCTGCAATTTGTGATAAACTGAATGAACTAACTGCTTTTGTGAGACAACTTGCTACAGGTGGAACTCCAACCCAGGCTACAAGTCAGAATGAGGAGCATGCTAACGCTATTGGTAATTTCCAAGGGCGAAAGTTTGACCCCTTCTCAAACACGTACAACCCGGGTTGGAGAGAACATCCTAACCTCAGATATGGGAACCAGCAGAGCACTCAACCAAGTGGTAGCAACTGGCCACCACAGCAGCAAAGAGGGCAATTTCAAGTTAGCCCACCCGTGGAGAACTCGGGAAAATCCACGGAGGAGTTGATCAAGATGCTCACAACCCAATCCTTGCAGTTCCAGCAGAACATGCAGCAGACCATGCATCAATTCCAGCAGAACACCACTTCGACGATAAAGAACCTGGAAATGCAAATGAGTCAGCTTGCCACCACCGTTGGCAAATTGGAGGCCCAATCTAGTGGGAAACTGCCCTCCCAAACTGAAGTCAACCCCAAAAACGTGAATGTTGTCACGCTGAGAAGCGGAAAGCAGCTGGAGGAGGTTAAAAAGCCCGCTTCGACAACCCCAGTTGTTGAAAAAGAAGAAGAGAATTCGAAACAGGCTGACACTGGGTCGTCCAGTGTGGACCAGAGTCCAAAACTAAGTGATAAAAAGGTTAGTGCTCCGATTCCTAAGCCTGTTAACACTAATATTCTACCTTTCCCTTCCAGGTTTGAACGAGCAGCAAAAGTAGACAAGGAGAAGCAAGTTCTAGATGTTTTCCGAAAGGTCGAGATCAATAACCCGCTGCTTGATGCAATAGCTCAAATCCCGAGATATGCTAAATTTCTTAAGGAGCTTTGCACCAACAAATGCAAATTGAAGGGAACTGAGAGAGTAGTGATGGGGGAGAACGTGTCCGCACTGTTCCAAAAGAGGCTTCCAGAAAAGCTTAAGGACCCAGGTACGTTTACTATCCCTTGTAGGATTGGAAATGTTAGAATTGCTCAAGCTTTGCTAGACTTAGGAGCATCCATTAATGTTATGCCTCGTGTTGTTTTTGCTGCTTTGAATATTGGGCCATTGAAAGAGACTAATATTGAAATTCTATTAGCTGATCGTAGTAGTACAAACCCTGATGGGGTAATTGAGGATGTTTTAGTGCAAGTTGGTGATCTTATCTTCCCTGCTGATTTTTATGTGCTCGATATGAATGGGAGTACTTCGGTTACTACATCTATCTTGTTAGGGAGGCCGTTCTTGAACACCGCCCAAACTAAGATAAATGTATCCGAAGGAACTCTCACTATGGAATTTGATGGGAAGGTCATTAACTTTAACATTTATTATGCTATGAAATACCCTGATGATGCTTCTGCCATATATTCAGTTAGTGTGATTGACCCTTTGGTTGTTGAGTTCTTTGAGTCCAGCTATAGGAATGAGCTTGATGAGATCCTCACTAGAGGAATTGAGGCCGGTTGTGGCGGATTATTAGAGGATTTCCAGCTAGAAAGAGAAGTTGCCCGGAGCACTTCAAAAGCAAAAGTTCAGCAGCATGAGGTAAAATTCATTAAGTTACCTGAGATTACTGATAAAATGTTACCTTATACTGTGCAGGCACCCGACCTCGAGCTCAAGCCACTTCCTGCCCATCTCAAGTATGTCTACTTGGGAGAGAATAAAACCCTCCTGGTGATTATCTCTTCCAAGTTGACTCCATCACAAGAAGTGACTTTGATCGATGTTTTGAAGGATCACAAGGAGGCCATAGGATGGACGATTGCCGACATAAAAGGGATCAGCCCTTCTATATGTATGCATCGAATTCTCATGGAGGATGACTACAAGCCCTCGAGAGAACCTCAACGACGGTTGAACCCCGCTATGATGGAGGTCGTGAAGAAGGAGATTATCAAGATTCTCAGTGTGGGAATGATCTACCCCATCTCGGATAGTAAGTGGGTTAGCCCCACTCAGGTGGTCCCCAAGAAATCAGGAGTTACCGTGGTCGAGAATCAATCTGGAGAGTTGGTGCCTACAAAAGTTCAAACCGGATGGAGAGTTTGCATTGATTACCGCAAGTTGAATGCGATGACTCGGAAGGATCATTTTCCCCTTCCATTCATTGATCAGATGCTCGAGAGATTGGCGGGTCACAAGTTCTATTGCTTCTTGGATGGCTTCTCAGGCTACTTTCAGATAGCCATTGCTCCAGAAGATCAAGAGAAGACCACACTCACATGCCCGTTTGGCACTTTTGTCTATAGACGGATGCCTTTTGGCCTTTGCAATGCACCCGCGACTTTTCAAAGGTGTATGGTAAGTATTTTTTTTGAATATGTGGGTAATATCATTGAGGTCTTTATGGATGATTTTAGCGTATATGGGGATTCTTTTGAACTTGGTCTTAAAAATCTGGTATTAATTTTGAAGAGATGCATTGAAACTAACCTTGTGTTGAATTGGGAAAAATGCCACTTTATGGTGGAAGAAGGTATAGTTTTAGGACATGTTGTGTCGGTTAGGGGTATAGAGGTCAATAGGTCTAAGATTGAGTTGATATATGCTTTACCTTACCCCGTTAGTGTACGGGAAGTTCGTTCTTTTCTTGGTCATGCAGGTTTCTATAGGATATTTATCAAGGACTTTTCCAAGATCGCATCTCCATTATGTGCATTGCTGCAGAAAGATACGGTTTTTGATATGGATGATAAATGCAAAGCGGCCTTTGACAAGTTGAAGGAATTGTTGACCACACCCCCCATCATTCGACTGCCGAATTGGGAGTTGCCATTTGAGATAATGTACGATGCTAGTGATTATGCGGTTGGGGCCGTTTTGGGCCAACGAGTGGGAAAAGCCGCCCATGTGATCTATTATGCTTCAAGAACCTTGAATTCGGCACAAGCGAACTACTCTACCACGGAAAAAGAGCTCCTAGCTATTGTTTTTTCATTAGAGAAATTTCGCTCTTATTTATTGGGTTCTAAAATTATTGTTTTCTCTGATCATGCAGCTCTTCGGTACTTGCTTAGCAAAAAGGATGCGAAACCCCGCTTGATTCGATGGATTTTGCTCCTTCAAGAGTTCGACTTGGAGATTAGAGACAAGAAGGGTGCTGAAAATGTGGTGGCCGGCCACCTTAGTCGATTGGTTAGAGAAGAAGATGAGATACCCTTGTTGGAGAGTTTTCCGGATGATCAACTGCTGCAACTTTCGGAAATAGGGGCAAATGCTGTGACACTGGGCAGTCCAGTGTCGAATTCTGCTGTCAATACTCCATGGTATGCCGATATTGCTAACTATCTTGTTGTTAAAGCATTTCCTGCAGGATTGACTAAAGCACGAAGAGATAAGCTGAAGAGTGATGCAAAATACTACGTTTGGGATGACCCGTACCTATGGAAACATTGTCCGGATCGAGTAATTCGGCGTTGTGTTCCCAAGACAGAGTTCTACTCGATCTTGTCATTTTGCCACTCGTACGCTTGTGGAGGATATTTTAGTGCTAAACGCACCGCTCATAAGGTGTTGGAGAGTGGTTTTTATTGGCCATCCCTGTTTCGAGACTCCTACAATTTCTGTAAGTCATGTGATAATTGCCAAAGAACGGGTAATTTATCCCAACGTAATGAAATGCCCCAAAATCCCATCATGATTTGCGAATTTTTTTATGTTTGGGATATGGTTTTCATGGGACCATTCCCCTCGTCCTATGGTAACTTATACATACTACTTGGTGTTGATTATGTTTCTAAGTGGGTGGAAGCAAAGGCCACCCGTACTAATGATTCCAAGGTTGTTGCAGGATTTGTAAAGTCTAACATCTTTTCTATGTTCGGAATTCTGAAGGCCATCATTAGTGATCGAGGGACACACTTCTGTAATCGAACCATTGAAGCCTTGCTTAGGAAGTACGGGGTGGTGCATAAGCTCTCTACAACTTATCATCCCCAGACGAACGGACAAGCCGAGACATCCAACCGTGAAATTAAATCCGTTTTGGAGAAGACAGTGCAGCCGAATCGCAAAGATTGGAGCTTGCGGTTGGATGATGCTCTATGGGCGTACCGAACGGCCTACAAAACGTCGATTGGTATGTCTCCTTATAGGCTCGTTTATGGTAAGCCGTGCCACCTTCCGGTCGAGATACAACACCGTGCGTATTGGGCAATCAAGAAGTGCAATTGGGATTTTGATGAAGCCGGTATGCATCGGAAGTTACAGCTGCAAGAGCTCGAGGAGATCCGTCTCGATGCGTATGACAATTCTTTGATGTACAAAGAAAGGACGAAAGCCTTCCATGATGAACGAATTGCCTGAAAGTAATTTAATGTTGGGGATAAAGTGTTACTTTACCACTCTCGACTTAAGCTGTTTCCCGGAAAATTACGTTCTCGATGGGTTGGCCCATTTCTTGTTATTGAAATGTTTCCCTATGGTGCGGTTGTGATTCAGAGCATTAGAACCGGGAAAACTTTCACAGTAAACGGTCATCAACTCAAACCGTATTACGAGGGATTTCAGCAGGAAGACATAGAGCTAGAGGTCATGGATGACCCGCCCTTGAACTAGGAGAGAGAACCATCGAGCTAAACAACGTTAAACAAAAGCGCTGAACGGGAGGCAACCCATTTTTAATTTCGCTTTCTTTTGAATTTTTCTTTTTATTTTTCTTTTTTTTTTATTTTTGGTCGTCTTCTTCACGATTTTGTTTTGCCTTGCTGTGATTTCAGGTGGTGTGAAAGCTTCGATTCACGTAGATATGGGGGATGGTAATTAGTTTAAGTGGAATTCACACACTGCAGTGAAGACTTGTACGAGATGGTTGGAAAATGGTACATAAAGGGGCTGATTTAAAATGAAGGGTAAAAGGGTAAAAAAGGGCAAACAGGGTTAAAACCCCTAATTCCTTTCGGTCAAAATCCCTAAGTCCATTTACCCTCTTTCACCCAGCAATTCACGCCGTCACTTCCTTTCACACACCACTCACGGCAGCGTCGTTTGTCACCCACCCACCGAGAGGCCGCCACCACCTGCCGCCTAGCAGCGCCCCTGCGCCATCTCTGTCCCGCGCACAGAGCAGCCCGGTCCCGGTCGAAGCCCATTACCACAGCTGATGCGCGCGACTCAGCCGTCGCAGCCGTCACTCTGTACGCGGCAATCCCCCGTACGCCACCGTCGCATACATGTTCCAGAGGCGGCCCTCCGTTCTACCATCATCAATAGTCGCGCGGTGCTATGGCCCCGCGACCCCGTCGGAACCGCACCGACTCAGGCGACGCCAGCTCCTCCAGGTTCTGGACAAATTATGTTCCTACCGATTCCATCCCTCCATCCCGTTCCGATTCCCAGATTCCCCGGGTCCTTGGCTCACTACTCGATAACTACAACAACCGCCATAACATCCGTTTCGGGAGCCCGGGACAGATTCAACGCTACACCCTGACTTGAATGCGAAAATACTAGCTTCTACTAGTAGCTTCCCCGCAAGAGTACGGGTTCACTGTAGTATGGGCGAGTATAGGGACCAAGTAGTATCGAACCCAAGGGATGGAGTGTATGCGAATAGATCCCTGAAGATCTACGCGTCGTAGCTAATATGAGTGTAATGTTTTTGGGTTTTTGGAAAGATTAATTAAAACTAAACTAAACTAATTACTAAAGAATTAAATAAACGAATTAACTACGGGTTGTTTTCAAGTAAGAGATGGTGATGCTTAGGATAGGAATCCCTACGTATACTGACGGAGCAGGTACATAACCAAAATAACTGTGACGCGCGAGAAATAACCTAAGTAAAAGAATGCAAGGTGAAAGCTCAAGATTCTAAACCCTAATACTTTACCCTAACACTCGACTTCACTAATCCACTAACGAGTTAATAGATTGTGCTTAATTAATGAGACCCTAATTTAGCTAAGGTGATGCGGTCGTCCTCCTTCGCTAAACTGGTAGATGAATTAACCCTTCCTAAACCCTCTAGTTAAGTCTACTCGTTGTTAAAGAGTGATACGGTCGTCCTCTCTCTAACACTTTTCGAACGAAATTCAAAAGTAAAGTTAAGATCAATTTTAAGAATTCATTAATCAAGAGAATTAAAACCCTAACGTCACGAGTTACCCTAATTACATACCCACAACCTACTTCTACGAGTTCATCCTACCCCAAGCATACAAGAGTTTAGCTAGACATGGCTATAACGATAACGAAAACAATAAAAGAAACAACGAACATAAACATGATGAATAGAAGAAAGAAAATATGAAACATGAACTAGGGTTTAAAGAAGTAAATACTAAGAACTGAATTTGAATTGATAAAACGAAGTTTAAAGCGTTTAAAGTAATCAAGCTAATTGAAAGGATCTAAGAAACGAAAAGAAACTAAGAATTCGTATGAAAAACCTCAACAAAATGTAAAGTAAAGCTTGCTCGTCTCTTCTCATCTTTCTCTCCCTAAAAACTAAGTCTAAAAGTGATTTTGTATGTGTTGGATGATATCCCTGTGTGTCTCTCCCAAAAACTTGTTTGAACGAATATAAATATGCACGGGCCGAATCGTGAACTCGTGGGCCGAAAAACGCCTTTGAAAACGCGAAAATAGAGGGCGCTCGAGCAGGCCTGCTCGAGCGGTCGCGCTCGAGCGTATAGCTCGAATGACACACGGGCTCGAGCGCTCGCGCTCGAGCGCTAGAAATCTATTGTACATTTTGGGCGCTCGGGCAACGTGCTCGAGCGCTAGTGCTCGAGTTCTTTACTCGAATGCTCCCCAAAATTCCTCCAAATAGCACTTTTCTTCTTCAACACTAACACCATTCGTATTTCTTCGATATCTTCTCATCCGGGCATCCGTTTGAGACGATTCAAAGTCCTACGAACTCCGTTCTTCGCCCTCGCTTTACCTACGAGCATCAAAGAGACAAATTCATCAATTTAGAGAAATAATGCTCAAGTGACTCCAAATACTCGACAAGATCAGCCAAAATAAGGGTATTTCAAGTGACGAATCATGACAATTTCACGCCTAATCAACCCCCCCAAACTTACCATGTTTCTTGTCCCCAAGCAACGAAATAACAAGTCAAGTGAAATTGTTAGGAGTGAGTCAAAGGATCAATCATGCAAGCACATGAACTCGAGCGTCAAAGATCAATCACACGTATACTCACTCACTTTCCTCTCATCATACTCATGCAACATTAACAAGAAACACCAAGATCAAGCATGGATGGGCACTCAACGATGTGTTTCGCTCCCTCATAAGTGTATATCAATGATCAAGGGACTCACTCAAACAATCAATCACTCAAATTGGCAGCCATAAGCTTGTAAGTGCTCTTAACTTCGACCGTACTCTAGAAATCAATGCCGAATCAAAAAGGACTTTTCTCAAGGTTGTAATATAGGCTCTTTGGACAGGTGAGATAACAATATGGTAAAGTGACTAAAGTGAATGGAGAATAGAAAATTAAACTTCGGTACTTCGAGGTAAGGAACAGACTACTTCAAACATATTCAATCAACAAACTTTCAATTCCAATTCTCTCAACACTTCAATTTTCTTCTTTCTCACTCTTTCATTTTTTTTCAATCACTTCACTTTTTTCTTTTTCGCACAAACACGTGAGCTCATTTTTTTTCTTTTGCTCATTCTCAATTTTTTTCTCTTTTTCCCACATCTCAAAACTTCATCACACCTTCTTCTCATATTCACTCAACAAACAACCTTTTCCTTTTTCAACTCAATTTACTCCCTTCACATTCACACTTTCCTATTCTCCACTCAAATTGGGACAAAAAGGCTTAGGAATTGGAATAGTGTTCATATGTGCTAGCAAATAAAATAGGTTTTCGGTTCAAAGGGGCTAACAAGGGATTCAATGTCATTGGTAGGGAAAATTTTGGCTAAGTGACTCAATAAAACCAAAGATGGCCTAAGATCCTATTCGGCATATCAAACTAGACACAATCAAGAAGCAAGAGCACACACAAGTTCTAGCATCCTCTAAGGTGACGATCCACTCACAAACGAAGAGATTAATTCATATATCACAATCTCATAAGGCTCAAGTCTCTCGGCTTTCACATCCATGCTAGTCCTAGTGAATTCTCACTCTCATCACATAAGTACTCAAAAAGAAAAATTCACAAACATACAAGTTCTCTCTCAAATCCACTCTAACTCCACTACTCGCACAAAAGAGTCCTTAACTCAAATCCACAAATCTACTCTACTCATCAAACATGCTCAAGAATAATAACTAATAAGCAGAAGGGGTCAATAAGCACAAAATATGCAATAGCGACTCAGATCAAAATCACCCCAAGGCATCTCAAGACACCAAATGACTAAACACACTCAAAGATAAGGGGTGCTCCGGAGCAATGTAACAAGAAACATAAAAAAAAAACTCCACCACCCAAACTTCGACCTTGCGAAGAGGTCTAAGTTTGGGGTTGTGGGTTACCTCAACCAAATAATTCGGTTTCTCTCGAACGTAGCACACTCCCTTGCTTGAGTTCCTCCCTTTCGAGTACTCCATGATTCCACTCTCTCAAGACAAGCCTACAAAATGAACTCTCACGTACGAGGTTAAAACTTACGATTCAACAACACCCTAATAACATAATAAGAAACTAAAAACAAGTAAAAGCAAATAAAAATGAGTTGCCTCCCATTCAGCGCTATTTTTAAGGTCCTCATGCCGGACCGAGCTCAAAGAGCTTATGGGACATCATACTCAAATTTACCTCCCTTACTCTCATAAGAGTGGTGCTTGCATGTCTTTCCTTGATGCCCCTCCATCATGAGCTCTTTTGCTTTCCTCTCATCCCCAAGTGTTATGGGTCTCAACTCCTTCTCACCTTTATCTGGAGGGGTCTTACCAAACAGGTTCTTGAATTTGGATTTTTTCTTCTTAACTCCTCATTTCCCTTCCAACTGGATCACGTCCACCTTTTTCACTTCTTCCTCCTTCAACTTTTTCACTTTAACCCTATCAAAAGAATCATGATCATAATGCACACGGGTTAAATTAACAAGTGAAGGACTAACGAAATCATGAACATGAGAAAGATTAGAGATAGGAGGCGTGTCTTCAATACGAGGATCAATTGCACCCATGCAATACAAGCTCTCATCCTCCCTCGGGTGCTTCATGGCTTCATATAGGGAGATCTTCACTTCTTGATCATCAACCTTCAATGTTATCTTCCCATTTTCCACGTCTAGCACCATCCCCACTGTAGCTAAGAACGGTCTTCCCAAGATCAGGGGCACGTGCTCATCTTCCTCCATCTCTAGGACCACAAAATCGGCTGGAAAAATGTGATCTCCAACTCTCACGAGGACGTCTTCAACCACACCTTGAGGTCGAGTGATAGACCGGTCGGCTAGTTGAAGCGTCATCATTGTGGGTTGAAGTTCACCACCTTCCAACTTCTTGAAAAACGACAAGGGCATCAAATTAATGCTAGCTCCGAGGTCACATAGCGTTCCCTTCTTGATCCCGTTCCCGATATCACAAAGAATGGTGAAGCTCCCGGGATCCTTCAGCTTTGGAGGAAGCGCCTTGTGCACCATCGCACTCACCTCGTGGTTCAAGTGCACTAACTCAGGTCCGTCTACTCTCCGTCTCTTTGCTATCAAGTCCTTCAGGAACTTGGCGTACTTAGGCATCTGTTCCAAAGCATCATAAAAAGGAATGTTAATATGTAGCTTTTTAAAAACATCAAGGAATTTAGCAAACTTTTCATCAAGCTTCTTTTTCATGAAGCGCTGTGGATACGGGACGGGTATCACAGATTTGGGTACCCCCCATTCATCTTTCTCCGTCTCTTTTGCATTCTTCCTTGCTTCCTTTGCTTTCTTCCACTTTGGAATTCTCTCGATCTCCTCTATCTCCTATTCGGGCTCTTTGCTCTCATGATACTCATCTACATCTTTCCTCTTCTCAATCCCTTCACTTTCAATTTCATCTGTATCTTGGGGCGTCTCAGAATCAGCGGGCATCTGAGGACCTTCATAGTTGGTTCCACTTCTTAGCTGGATCGCCTTACAATGCTCTTTTGGGTTCCCCTCCGGCATAGAAGGATACTTACCCGGCTCCCTGTTCAATGATTTTGTCATCTGGCTCATCTGGAACTCTATAGAAGTGAACCTTCGATTGTTCTCTTGTTGAGTTCTAGTCCACTCAACGTTCATCTTCTGGAGCTCTTGATCACGTTGATCACCCTTTTTATGCAACTATTTCACATCGTACTCCAAGGATGATAACCTCTTACTTCCTTCATCCACCTTCTGTAGAATCGCTCTCAACATCTCCCCAGTTGATGCACCGCCTTCTCCACCCGGAGGCTTTGAACCTGGGTCAACACCAGGAGGAACTGTAATACCCGCCTTTGGGTTAGCATATGAGAAATTCTCATTCTTTCTCCATGTGTTTTGAGGAGGCTCCTGGCCTCCTTGATAGCCTTGATTGTTCCTCCACTGATTAAGAGGAGGCTGTGGACCTGGTGGTACAAAAGGTTGGCCATAAGAAGGCCTTCCATATTGGTTTCCACCTTGGTAGCCATTCTGATTGTAATACGGACCTCCCATGTAATTGGCTACCTCTTGCTGTCCACTTGGCTGGTCTACTCTCTCATTCTCTGCTGCATGTTCTCCAACCAAATTCTTCCCCAACTCGAGGTTGTTGATCTTTTCCATCATGGCCATCAACAACCTTCTCGTTCCTTCACCTTCTTTCTCCTCCAACTTGCAAACTCTCTGAAACTCAGGATCCTCGTTCCATGCACCGGCATTCGTGACAATGTTGTCCACGATCTCTCTACATCTCGCTATCCCTTGGTTCAGAAAAGCTCCACTCGCACATGCATCTAAATGGGCTTGGCCAGCCTTGCTGGCTCCACTATAGAAGAATGCCATAATGTCTCCCTCATTATACCCATGCTGCGGGCACTCTATCAGCATGTTTGAGTATCTCTCCCACGCTTGACGTAGGTCCTCTCCTTGCTTCTGGCGAAAGGAAGAGATCTCAATTCTTGCTTTGATCGTTCTGGATGGAGGGTAGAATCGCTCGAGGAACAGACGCTCGAGCTCGGCCCATGTGGTTACACCTCCCCGTGGAAGCATATTATCGTACCACTCTTTTGCTATTCCCGTCAGTGAGAATGGGAACAGCCTAAGCCTCTTGGCATCTTCAGACATGCCATTGTAATTGAAAGTAGATGATATCATTAGAAAACTCCTCAGGTGTGTATGAGGATTCTCCTTCCCGATCACCCCCTTGAACTGAGTCTCGGTAAGCAGCTTTAAAATTCCCGGGGATATCGAGAAGTTGTTCGCCTCAACAGGAGGTAATGCCACTCCATCATAGTACCGCTGTGGCTGCGCTGCAAACCTCTCTCGAATAGCCATATGTTGATCTACGTTCTGAGGCACATGTTGAGGATTAGCAGTAGGTACTGGTACTTGTTGGGGTGGTGGTTGGTAAACAGGTGGTTGATTGAAAACTGGAGGTGGAGGATATGGATATGGTGGGTAAGGATAAGGTGGGTATGGGTAAGGTGGATAGGGTAAGTTGTTTTATGGTACGTTAGGATGTGGGTAAGCAGGGTTGTTGTGAGAATTCTGGACCATATTATGAGCTGGGCTGTTTTGGTTCTGAGTACCCGGGTTCTGGCTCTGGCTCTCTCCTAACGGATCTTGATTCTTGCTGGTGTTTCCATTAGTGCCGTCAACCCGGTTCAATGCCTGATTGAACTCATTCTCGGCATCCTCCAACTTATTAGTGATGTCCATCGGTTCTTTCCCTCCGGCAGCATTCATCCTTCTTAAGATGGCTAGGTTCCTCCTAGCTATCGTCTCAGGGTCCAACGGTATTCTCTCTTCGCTCGTATTGCCTTGTGAGCGTGTTTTCATATACCTGACACACTAGCAGAAGGATCAAAGCGCAATTGCCGAATGAATGAAAATAAAGAATAAAAATTAAAATTAAAACACCCACTACTAACTACTAAGCTATCTACAAGTCCTATTCAAAAAGCATACAACGCCATCCCCGGCAATGGCGCCATTGACTTGAATGCGAAATTACTAGCTTCTACTAGTAGCTTCCCCGCAAGAGTACGGGTTCACTGTAGTATGGGCGAGTATAGGGACCAAGTAGTATCGAAACCAAGGGATGGAGTGTATGCGAATAGATCCCTGAAGATCTACGCATCGTAGCTAATATGAGTGTAATGTTTTTGGGTTTTTGGAAAGATTAATTAAAACTAAACTAAACTAATTACTAAAGAATTAAATAAACGAATTAACTACGGGTTGTTTTCAAGTAAAAGATGGTGATGCTTAGGATAGGAATCCCTACGTATACTGACGGAGCGGGTACATAACAAAAATAACTGTGACGCGCGAGAAATAACCTAAGTAAAAGAATGCAAGGTGAAAGCTCAAGATTCTAAACCCTAATACTTTACCCTAACACTCGACTTCACTAATCCACTAACGAGTTAATAGATTGTGCTTAATTAATGAGACCCGAATTTAGCTAAGGTGATGCGGTCGTCCTCCTTCGCTAAACTGGTAGATGAATTAACCCTTCCTAAACCCTCTAGTTAAGTCTACTCGTTGTTAAAGAGTGATACGGTCATCCTCTCTCTAACACTTTTCGAACGAAATTCAAAAGTAAAGTTAAGATCAATTTTAAGAATTCATTAATCAAGAGAATTAAAACCCTAACGTCACGAGTTACCCTAATTACATACCCACAACCTACTTCTACGAGTTCATCCTACCCCAAGCATACAAGAGTTTAGCTAGACATGGCTATAACGATAACGGAAACAATAAAAGAAACAACGAACATAAACATGATGAATAGAAGAAAGAAAATATGAAACATGAACTAGGGTTTAAAGAAGTAAATACTAAGAACTGAATTTGAATTGATAAAAACGAAGTTTAAAGCGTTTAAAGTAATCAAGCTAATTGAAAGGAACTAAGAAACGAAAAGAAACTAAGAATTCATATGAAAAACCTCAACAAAATGTAAAGTAAAGCTTGCTCGTCTCTTCTCCTCTTTCTCTCCCTAAAAACTAAGTCTAAAAGTGATTTTGTATGTGTTGGATGATATCCCTGTGTGTCTCTCCCAAAAACGTGCTTGAACGAATATAAATATGCACGGGCCGAATCGTGAACTCGTGGGCCGAAAAATGCCTTTGAAAACGCGAAAATAGAGGGCGCTCGAGCAGGCCTGCTCGAGAGGTCGCGCTCGAGCGTATAGCTCGAATGAGACACGGGCTTGAGCGCTCGCGCTCGAGCTGCTCGAATGGCGAAACTTCTCTGCATAAATTGGGGCGCTCGAGTAACACGCTCGAGCGGTGGCGCTCGAGTTGCTCGAGCGCTAGAAATCTTCTGTATGTTTTGGGCGCTCGAGTAACGTGCTCGAGCGCTAGTGCTCGAGTTCTTTACTCGAATGCTCCCCAAAATTCCTCCAAATAGCACTTTTCTTCTTCAACACTAACACCATTCGTATTTCTTCGATATCTTCTCATCCGGGCATCAGTTTGAGACGATTCAAAGTCCTACGAACTCCGTTCTTCACCCTCGCTTCACCTACGAGCATCAAAGAGATAAATTCATCAATTTAGAGAAATAATACTCAAGTGACTCCAAATACTCGATAAGATCGGCCAAAATAAGGGTATTTCAAGTGACGAATCATGACAATTTCACGCCTAATCACTCCCGACTGTTGAATAGAAAGGTACTTCATCCAGTTTATCTTGATGAATGTATTTTGTCTCAGTTGGGATTATTGGATGATGTTTTGAGTATGTTAGACGTATCGTGTGATGACGGGTAATTGGGTGGCGTATGATATGAATTCTACAGTTCTGTTGTTTTGGTTGATCCGGATGGTGGTGATTTTATGTTTCGGTTAGGTGGACGTAGCCATAGTTGGAGTGTACATGAATTTCGGGAGGCACTTGGGCTACCTTTCTAGGAAACGGAGTCCTGCAGTTTTAATTGGAGCCCCTGTTGGGGCATGATTACCCACAACTTTGGAGAGTATCACGCCGGTCGATCGAAAGCCACTGCTATCCGAAACCCGGTACTCCGCTATCTTCAGCGCCTTATGGCGTATACTGTCGCCGGTCGTTACACGAACCGGAATGTGGTGGAGACCTTCGAGCTCTCCGCTCTTTTCCACATGATTATCAAAGAGCGAGCTTTTTATGAAGTTCGCATCCTTACCCAGTTCATCGGTGCTGTTGACACGCTAGAGCCTTTGGTTATGGGAGGATTTGTCACAGCTATTGCTCAGTCCCTCGGGCTCGATTTATCCAGTCATCAGCCGGTTGGAGGTGTTGCCACGCTAGATGGTACGTTATTGAAATAGATAGGAGTCCTCACGGAAGATCGACGCGGGTTCAAGTGGCTGATTTCCGAGGGCACCACCATAGCTTTGCCGAATCCGGATTTTATTAATCCCCGGGTGAATGAGAACCTCTTGATGTTGCAGCTCTCGTTGCCCCAACGGGCAGCCCCGTTCCAGCCCCGCCACGAGCCGCCCCCAGCTGCTCCCGATGAGCAATCCTTAGCTGCTGTCCGGCGACGTTTAGAGCTAGTGGAGAACGAGCGTCGATTCCTGTTACGAGAAAATCAGCGTTTAGCAGCCGAAGTTGAAAGACTCCAACGTGGGGGACACCACCCCACGCCTCGTCACTAATCAGGTGTTTCTTTTCAATGTCTTGCACACCCTTGTTTATTTTATTTCCCTTGTTTTGTTTGCTTGTGGACAAGCACGGATATAAGTGTGGGGGGGGGGGGGAGGGTTCATTCTGCAAGACATGATGTCGAGGGGATGTGTGTTTAGTTGCTGATTTTTGTTTTAGAAATCGTTGTTAGCTGCTGTTTTTCATAATTTTTTTTCGCTTGTGGTGGTCTTAGTTGGCACGTTGTCCTTGAGCGTATTTGTTGGTCAAGTCTTGTGCGCTGATTGTTTGAGTTTCATGGCATGACTAGGGAGACATATGTGATTGATTCATTGTGTTGGCTCTTGTTGAATGATGGTCGAGTTGCTAACTTTGTGTAATGAATTTGGACGAAAATGCACGAGATTTTAATGCCAAAAATTCATGTTGTGAGCTTTTGAGCCTATGAGCAATTCATACATATATGCTCATTTTTCTTGATTGAGTGGTCGATCGTAGTGTGTCTATTCTAGAACTTGCTCTCTTATGCATTTTGAGACTACATTTGTGAACTCGTGCATTAATATGATAAAGGCATCTAGGATTAACCCCGTTGGCTTATATGTTCCACCCTGTCACATTTATCACTAGAAGCCAAGTTGAGCCTAAACCTTTCCTTTGATGAAGCACATTTTATGTTAGCCACTTTCCAATTTTCTTCTGAGGACTCATCCGTTTGCACCCCTTTGGTTGAGATTTTATTACGGTTTAGGTGCATACTTTGTTTTGTGAAGAGTCATGGTCTTATGAGTGGGGAGTGGCGAAAGAAGGCGAATTTCATTTTGTGATCCTAGTGTTGAATAGAGAGAAAGAAGAAATTTCCCCGCAAAAAAAAAAAATGCTGGGAAATTGTGGCTGTGTTGTGAAGTAAATGAGAAGTGGAAGGATAATATGACGTCTAGAGAGTCATAATAATGTTGTTGATGAGTTTGTTCTTACACTCCAGTTTTTGTGATGGGGAATAGAGTTGTTGCTTGCAAGAAAGTGGTTGATATTTCTAGGCTTGTATTGCACTTAAATTCGTGATGAATCTCAACTAATGAGCCTTATATTTTCCCCTTTATCCTACCCTTACCCGAAGCCACGTTACAACCAAATGAAAGACCTTTTGATTTGTGCATGAGTTTCACTCTTTTTAGTGGTGGAGATTTGATTTGTGAGCAAGCATATGGTGATAGCGCATTATGATTTGACATTGAGTGTCTTTGATGTCCCTTACATACACTTGAGTGCAATTGTGTGATATCCTTTGTGAGGGCCTTGGTCTTTGTGCATTAGAGTCCGATGAAGTTATACGGAGTTGGTAAGACGCTTCATGTTCTTTTTGGGTTGCACTTGAATCTTGATCATTTGCTTACCTTTGGTAGTGCTATTGTCTTGAGCTTTTGGGTGTACAAGATCTAACTTACTGTGTTTGAGTATGTTGTTAGCTTGAGGACAAGCAAAGAATTAAGTGTGGGGTAATTTGATAAGTGTGAATTTATACACAATTTTAATTGATTTGAGTGTAATTTATTGCACTCAATTATATTGAAATTGTGTGTTTTGCCACTTTTATATTTTTGGATTGATAAAACCCACATTAATTTTTATCTTGTTAATTCTTGTATTGTTAGGTTTTTTTTAATTGAAGTCAAGGAAAAATCCACGAGCGTTCATGGAAAGAAAGTGGAAGAAGAAGGAAAGTTAATTAGTGTAGATCCTGCAGAATGATTGTTTACCAAAATTAGAGGATTTGCTTAACAAACCAATTCAAGATTTTCGTGGCCAAGAAGAAAGGAGGAGGCCCACACCTTTGGCAGCCCTTTTTCGTTGGAAATGAATTTAATTGGGGAAGCAGGCAACTGCCCTAAGGGGGACGCATATATATATGGCAAAAACTTATATGAGACGGTCTCATGGTATGAGACAACACAAATTAACACCTACCCCTACCAAAGTGTTAATGAGTCAATGCCCTAGTTACACCAATTCCCATTGTCTCATGCCATGAGACGGTCTCATACAAGACCTACTCTATATATATATATATATATATATATATCCCGAAGCAGGCAGCAGCGGAGGACACTCACACGCCTCTACACTCACGCATACTTTATTGCCTACCAAATCTATTGCCCCACGGAGACAATCTTCCATGCACACGTGAAGGGGAAAGCAAGCAAGAGACCGTGAAGCAGCCTTCTTAAGTTTGTTTTTATTTGTCATGCTTTCGTAGTTAGATTTTATTGTTTATTGCAAGCCTATGGAAGGCTAAAACCCTTATTCCGATTCCGGGGATTTTGATACTTGTGTTTTGATGATTGCTATTTGAACCGTTTTATTCGTGAGACCTATTAATCGGATTATTTATATTATCTATTTTTATTTCTTAATTGTGTGTTTAATTAATTTGGATTGGCCACCTAAGTTAATTAATTCATGCATGTTTGCTAGTGTGTAGGTTGTAATCCGTAATTGTTGCAATTTTATGCCAATAAGTAGCAACTAGTATTTTACTAGGGTGATATAAGTCGAATTCTTTCGAACCGAGCTTGCGTGTTTGGGAATTTGTTTGATCTTTATTCTAGGACTTAATGCTTCTACCAAATTAAATCTAAGAGCGTATCTAGACTGTTTGGTTAGAAAGGTTCGTTGGAGAGCTTGTTTCAATTGAATATTATTAAGGAATAAGACCGATAAACAGAGCTTGTTGTTTGTCGAGGGTCATTAATCCGAGAAATAAGTTGAGCGAATAATACGTTTGGGTAGCGTAGTCAAAACCAAGTGGAAATTGAACCGTGAATTGGAATCGTTTAATTATTTGAATTCTAGTTGTGTGAAATATATTTGCTTAGTTTAATTTTGATTTCAATTTTTAGTAGTAATAGCCAACAAAATCAATCCAATCCCCCCCTCCGTGTTTATTTGTTTTGTGTCTCGATTAATTTGTTCGTACTACATAATTTAGTTTCTACGTTCCCTTTGGATCGACCCCTATTTACCACTGCTACAAAATAGTAGAGTAAACCAGGGTTACTTATTTAATCTAATTTGGCACGCCTCGACAGCGCGGTCCAAAAGCTATTACGTGGATACCATAGTTGAGGATTCCGCGTACAAATCGCTGTAAGGATTTATATTCGTGTTATTTATGCTTTATGTTTTATGTTATACAACCATATGCAGATTCGTTGTTGGTGAATCGTTATCTTCCGCTGCGCTGAATAGTGTGTTCGTGCCTAAAAAACCCAACAATTTGTAATGTACATCACACTTCCAATGATCCTTGCATATTCCAACTGATTCACAGGTTCACCTCTGTTCTTCTTCAGATGAACATTCTGTTCTAGTGGAGTTTTAGCAGGTGGATCATCAAATGCTTTAAATTTCTTCAAGACTTTCTCAACATAATGAGATTGTGTTAAAGAAATTCCATTTGAGGTTCTTTCTATTTTGATTCCTAGAATCACATTTGCTAGACCCATATCTTTCATGTCAAAATTTTTTTTAACATGTTTTTCGTATTAACGATCACATTTGAATTGTTACCCATGATTAGCATGTCATCAACGTATAAGCATACGATAACAAATCCATTTGGTGTATCTTTCACATACACACACTTGTCACATTCGTTAATTCGAAATCCATTTGACAACATAATGTTATCAAGTTTCAAATGCCATTGTATAGGAGTTTGTTTAAGTCCATACAATGACCGAACAAGTTTACAAACCTTTTTCTCGTTCCCGGGTACAACATAACCCTCTGGTTGATCCATGTATATTTCAGCATCTATTTCTCCGTTAAGGAAATCAGTCTTTACATCCATCTGGTGTATTTTGAGATTATGCAAAGCAGCAATCGTGATAAGTACACGAATGGATGTAATCCTTGTGACCGGAGAATATGTGTCAACCCTTCTCTTTGTTTAAAACCCTTTGCAACCAAACGGGCTTTATACTTGTCAATTGATCCATCTGCTTTGTACTTTCTTTTAAGAATCCATTTGCATCCTAAGGTCTTACAACCTTTAGGGAGGTCAACCAACTCCCATGTATGATTTTGCAGAATCGAATCATATTCACTGTTTATTGCTTCTTTCCAGAGAGGTGCATCTGGTCTAGAAAGAGCTTCTTTGATAGTCCTAGGTTCTTCTTCTAACACATACGTGATGAAGTCTGGACCATATGTCTTATCAATTCTAGCTCGTTTACTGCGTCTGGGTTATTCACTCTGCTGAGTAGAAGGACCTGCAGCTTCACTTGATTCCTCATGAGACTCTTATTTGAACTCACTTCTTCTTTGTCCCTACACGGGAACACATTTTCAAAGAAAACAACATTCCTTGATTCTATTGTAGTACCTACTATCATATCGGGTATTTCTGATTTGTGAATCAAGAACCGATAGGCACTAATATTGAAGACGTATCCTATAAAGATCCCATCGACCGTCTTAGGTCCGATTTTCACTTGTTTAGGAAGTGACACTTCAACCTTAGCCAAACACCCCCACACTTTGAGGTATTTGTAGGATGGTTTGCGATTTTTCCACAACTCATAAGGTGTCTTATCTTGAGTCTTAAGTGGAATTTTGTTCAGAATGTGGTTAGCTGACATAATAGCTTCCACACACATGTTTTGAGGTAAACCCGAGCAAATTAACATTGCGTTCATCATCTCTTTCAAAGTTAGGTTTTTCTCTCCGCAATACCATTTGATTGAGGTGAGTAGGGAGCTGTCGTTTGATGTATGATGCCTGATTCGGCACATAATTGTTCAAACGGAGCCACATACTCTCCACCTCTATCACTACGAATTGCTTTAATTCTAGTGTTCAATTGATTCTCTACTTCACTTTTATAATTTTTAAAAGCTTCAATAGCTTCATCTTTACTTCGTAGTAAGTAAATGTAGCAGAATCTTGTGCAATCATCAATAAAAGTAATAAAATACTTTTTTGCAACTCTAGTTTGCACGAATTTTAAATCACATACATCCGCGTGAATTAATTCTAGAGGGGTTGGTTCCTTTCAACAGATTTAAATGGTAACTTAACCATTTTTGCTTCAACACATGTTTCACATTTTTTGGATGTATCCACATTATCAATTTTGAGTAAATCTAAATTTACCAATCGTTTTATAGAATTTAGATTAACATGTCCTAATCTAAAATGCCATAAATCGGAACACTCAGTGATATAAATGGAAACTGAAGCATTTTTATTGATAGTAGTGTTTGTGCCATTACGGCTTACAATCATAACTGGCATCTTAAAAAGGCCCTTCTCGAGGTAACCTTTCCCTAGAAAGATGCCAAATTTTCTAAGTACAACTCCATTGGACTCAAATACTAGCTTAAACTGATTACAAACTAACAAGGAGCCAGAAATAAGATTCTTTCGGATGTCCGGGACATGCAACACATCCTTCAGCTTGAGCTCCTTTCCCGATGTCAGCTTGATCACCACCGTCCCTACACCAGCCACTTCAGACGAGGATTGGTTTCCCATGTAGAGCTTTCTTCCCGCAGCAGGAGAATATGTGGAGAAGGCAGATTTCTCCGAGCAAACGTGGCAAGTGGCACCTGTGTCCACAAACCATTCTTTTTTGTTGTCCTCCATGTTGACCTTGGTCACTACAACAGACATATCCATCTCCGTGAGTTTTCGTTCTGCAACGTTCACAGAGTTCTTCTTTCCCTTGTCTTTCTTCTTGGGATGACGACAATCAGTGGCCCGATGATTTGGTTTACCACAGTTGTAGCACTTCTCACTGAATTTCTTTAGGGCAGGAGCAGCAGCAACAGCCTTGCCTTTGCCTTTGTCGTCCTAACGCTTCCTCTTTTTTGATGGTTCACTTTTCTCCACCAGGTTCGCTTTTGCCCCGATAGAAGCAGTCGAGCCCTTCTTCTCCCTTTTCTTGTTATCTTCCTCGATCTGGAGTCGGGTAACAAGATCCTCCATGGTCACTTGCTTTCGCTTGTGCTTGAGGTAGGACTTAAACTCCTTCCAAGATGGAGGCAGTTTGTCAATCACAGTGACAATCTAAAAGGCTTCAGGCAGCTCCATCCCTTGTACTGCAATGTTGTGAAAGATCACTTGCAGCTTTTGAACTTGTTCGACAACAGATTTGTTGTCTTTCCATTTTGAAGTCGTACAAAGTGGAGACGACAAACTTGCTAGTTCCCGCGTCTTCGATTTTGTACTTCTTCTCCAAAGACTCCCACAAGGCCTTGGAAGTCGGGTATTCATCATATACATTATTGAGGGCATCAGACAACCCATTCAGAAAGTAATTCCTACACAGATAATCATCATGGATCCAAGCATCGTAAGCGATCCTAGTTTCCCAATAAGCATCTTCTGTGGGTACGCTCGGGCAATCCTCCTTGACATATTTCACCAAGGAGATGGTGGTCAAGTAGAAGTGCATCTTCTTTTGCCACCTCTTGAAGTCAAAACCCAGAAATTTTTCGGGTTTCTCTCCTTCACCACAATCGGCCTAACAGTCCCCGGGAGGGAGGCCTGGTTGGTTGCCAAGAAAGGATTGGCCCCGACATTTCCTATGAAAGGATTGCCGCCGAAGTTTCCCCCGAAAGGATTAGCACTTGAGTTTCCCACAAAGGGATTAGTGCTAGAGTTTCCCACGAAGGGATTGGAATTGGAATTTCCCACAAAAGGATTGGCTTTGAACCACTCATTAAGAGTGCTTCCAAAGTCTCCAAATTGAAAAACAGAAGGGGGATCAGACTTACCCCTAGGTACAACAGGAGAGTTAGATGTATTACTTGCATCTTTGGTAGGAGTAGCTGGCGTTGGTGAATTCATATCCAAATCGTTGTCGGAATCGTGGTTCAACATAGCAGTGATTCGAAACAAAAATATTCAGTCTTACGATTGTTGTTTGTGAGAGGGTATGTCTCGAACACTGCACGAACAAAGTAAATACGAAATGAATTCGTATGAAAAGCCGAGTTAAGGAAAATTCTTTTCCTGCAAGACTGAATACGCCCCGTATACTGCTTACAGTATCGTGCGTATGAGTCTCCAAAGGTAAAACGATTTAACAGTTTACACCGGCAGCACCACCGTGTATAAACTCTCGACGAACGAAATCGAAATATCGAACTGAACGAAATAAGTATATGCGAAAGACTTTCTAAACTCTAAGATTCGTAGGCTGAAAGTTGAGTACGAAAGTCTGGATATGAAGGGGTATATATAGGCGGAAATCTGCACTGCAGATGAGGACGATCGGTTGAGAAAATCGTGGGCTGACCACGAAATCAGTGGATAGAAACGTTATCTCTTTCTTGGGAAGCAAGAACAAAATATTCCATCGAATATTTCAATTTAAAATCAAATTCAAAATCTGAAGTGTATTAATCATGTTCGTGGGCCGACCCAAATCCGATGGGCCACCCAAACAGGTTTGGCCCAAAAAGGTATTGGGCCTTTTCATATTTTTGGTACTCTAAAAATATAGGTAGGACCCAAAGCCCACCCAAAGCCCAATTGCCAAGAACCACGACCCACGGACCCGGGCGCGGGCGCGCGCGCGCATGTGTTCCATGGTTAGGGTCCCCATGTACCAAGTTGAACATTTTCCTTCTTATATCCAAGGAACACTTCTTGTAAGTTTCCAATGTGGGATGACACTCAAGCTTTCCATTCCCATGAAGCTATTTAACACACATGAATAATTATCCAACTTTCCAAATTAATTTCTCATTCACCGGAAATCGGTTTTGAGATTTTAAATATACCACGTTCATCTACTCCGTGAGTAGAACAGCCTCGTTAATTTTGTTTTCCAAAAAATTAACGTTTTAGTTCTTCAAAAAATTAGTCAAAGTCAGGGTATAAACTCTTTTGTTTAACCAATTTCCAACATCATGCATACTCAATTTTTATTACAATACACACAATTCGATATGTAAATTAATATAATTAATTAATAATCATTTCAACACACGCAATATAATTTATAAGCTAATAAAACTAATCCCAACTGAAGCAATCAGTACTCTTTTATCAAAACCTACACACGAGTATCGGCGGGTGGGGCGTAATTGAGGTGTGGTCCCTGGATTTGATCATTTAATGTTCCATCAACCTTTTCCTTTGGTTTTTTTTTTTTTCTTTTCCCCGTGGCTTGTAAAAGGGCATAGGGGGTATAGGCGTACGTGTATCCATTCCTCCCTTTAATTAGGCGGCTGTGAATTAAGGTGTAGGGCGGAGGCGTGAAGCAAGGAAAGGGAGTAACTCGAGCTTAGGTGAATATGTTTGTAACGTGTTACTGATATATATAAGAAGTTGTGTCACTGTTGGACATACAAAATGTCACTGTTTCTCGATTTACCTACAGAATTTGATCCTTGCCAGTACTAACTGTGCACCCTCGACAATAATTTAACCTTAATTTTTCTTATTATATAGAACGATGTAGTTTTGCAATTTTTCAACAACTTTAGTAGTTGGGATTTAAATCAAATTTGTCCTCTATCTTTTTACCTTTATCTAGATGATCCTCTATATATTTTCTTTATCAATTTAGTCCTGTATTTATCAAGTTTCGCCAAAATGGTAATTGATTTTTTTTGTATTTTATTTTCAAGTTTTTTTATTTGACAAAGATTGCCACCTGGCGTGCGACATTGAAAAAAAAAAAAAAACCACATCGTAAGTTCCCCCAAAAAAACTAGTGCACTAAATATGTGTCATTTTATATGTTTTTTTTGCTTTCACTTAGGACCTAATGAGAGAAATGTGAATTGATACAATACTAAATTGGTAAAGAAAATAAATAGAGGACTCAAATGGTGAGGTTTTGTACATTTTTAGGCCAATTAGGATCATTTAGGCGAAACTTAAATAGATATGGAACTAAATTAATAAAGCAAATAAATAGAGGACCATTTTGATAAAGGTTTAAAGATAGAAGACGAATTTGGTTTAAATCCCTTAGTAGTTGCATGATTAGTGTTGTGCTCCAATTTTGTAAAAAAAAAGATAGAAAAAGGTTGTTGATGGTATGGAGGGGAATGATTGAAGTGAAAATACTGTAGAATGGAAAAATGGAAACCAAAATGGGCAATGATTACTTTATTTAGTAGAAAAAAAATCGTGTTATTGCTCATATTTTTTTTTACTAATCACCATAATTACTCTATAATTATTTTCATTTTCATTGAAAAATTTACAAGCAAGCGCCCCCTAAATTAATTTCTAGGCTTTCTTATCTATGGCACTGTGTGTCAGGGGTATTTTAGGTAAAATCCCATATGCAAAATTTAACTCAAAAGAAGTTTGTTTGATATCATTATATTAATTCAATAATACCATATCTATTGATCATCCAGTAATACCATAGGGATTTATACCAACTTGGTCTTGTAACTTTTTACCTTTATTGAAATGGTCCTTTAATTATGCAGCTTCTCTTTACCGCATCATCTTCAGCATTTCCACGAGTGAAACACATCCTCTTCACTATTACTACCCTCTGCAACAAATAAGGGAAGTAAAACACCCAAAATCATATGTACGTATATGAAATTTCCGCAAGTAAATCGCGAATTTCTGGTAACCTGATTCAAAGGTTTTGAGGCATCTTTATAATAAGTTAATGGAGGAGAAAGAGTTTCTTCAATTGTTCTTGGATCAGAAGTTGTTGGGAGGCTCGTCCATAGGAATATTTGTTTATTTTAGTTTTGCTCAATTATTAAATATATATATATATATATATATATATATATATTGTAATTTATTTAGATTTATATATTTTTTTATTGGTGAGAAATAATGTGTTAGCGTGCCACACGATTATTTTTGCCGGGTCAGCAACTTCCGCTCGAAATTGGGCACACGTGATCAACACATAAACAAAACACAATCTTTTTAGGTATTTTCCAGCCATTTATGAATAAATTGGCGAAATTTAAATATATATAGGACTATATCAATAAAATAAATAACTACAGGACCATTTCAATAAAGGTGTAAAGTTTCTAGATGAAATTGGTTTAAATCCCCCATAATATTTATTTACATAGTTTATTGTTTTTGTGTATGTAAAATCTTTATGATATGATTTTATAAAAGTAATGGTATTATTAAATAAATCCTATAATATTTTAGAATGAATTTAATTTCATACTATAATCAAATTTCATTGGAAAAGATTGTCTTTATTTTTTCCAAAAGGTTCTGGTCATATTCAAGATCAGGTAATTAATATGTCGCTCTTGTCTACACCGATGTCACGTACTAGGGTAGGTATTGCACGACGTGTATTTATATGAGATGAAACAGCAGGGTAAAATAGTAAAATCACAATTTTTTTTATCATGTCATGATCACTATAAATAGAGCCATCTTCTTCGCTTATCAAACACGGAATAAAATATTCCCTCTAACGAAATGGCATTCCCTGGAATTGGATTTGATTCAACCACACAAGAGCTTGTCGATGCTCAAGCTCATGTGTGGAACCACATTTTCAACCACATAAATTCAATGTCCTTAAAATGTGCGGTTCAATTAGGTATACCGGATGCGATCCACAAGCACGGCAAGCCAATAACACTTTCTGAACTAGTCGACGCCCTCTCCATCAACAAAGCCAAATCGCGAGGCCTATATCGCCTAATGCGAATCCTAGTTCATTCAAAATTCTTCGAAAAGGTAAAGATCTGCGAGAAAAACGAGGAGGGTTATTCTCTCACGCGGGCTTCTCGTCTCTTGCTTAGAGACGAGCCCTTGAGCATGGCGCCCTTTGCTCTCGCTCTGCTCGACCCGGTTATAATGGATCCGTTCCGGCATTTGAGCGAATGGTTTCAGAATGAGCATCCCACTCCATTTGTAACAAAAAATGGGAAGAGTGTTTGGGAATATACGGAGTTTGATCCCAAGTGGAGCCGTACATATCATGAGGGACTTGCTTGTGACGCACCTTTTGTGATTAGTGTACTTGTGAAAGAATGCAAGCACGTGTTTGAGGGATTGAGCACGATGGTGGATGTCGGATGTGGCACGGGGATGGTGGCGAAGGGCATCGCCGATGCCATCCCCAACTTGAAATGTATCGTGCTCGATCTTCCTCATGTTGTTGATGGCTTGAAAGGGTGCGATAATTTGAGCTTTGTGGGTGGAGACATGTTCGAGTCTATTCCTCATGCTGATGCTGTTTTCCTCAAGGTAATTTGATAGGCAAAATTGTATTTTTTTCCCAAGAAGATGAGCAAGTTTTGATACCAATTTGCGAAAGTAATTTTTTTTTTTAAATTCCATCCATAATCTTTAGGACTAAATCTGCAGTTTTACTCCATTCTCTAATTTAACTATTCTCGTGGGATTAAAATTGCATTAAATCGGGATAAAAAAATGTCATGAAAATACCTTTAAAATGGATCCATTCTCTTGGAATAAAAAATGCAATGTTACCCTAATTTAATAACTCATCTTATTTCATACATACTTAATACATATTATATTAAAATGTGAAATTATTTGAACAGAGAATGTAAACTTTTGAGTTACAATTGACATTGAACACGAGACCGAACACATCTTAGCTAGCTTGAATATGCTCACGCACTACAAAAAAAACACTGTTTAGCGACGGAATTTGCGACGGAAAATCCGTCGCAAACAGTATTTTGCGACGGATTTTGCGACGAACACGCGTCCGTTGTTAAAACAGCCATAGCTAATTTTTGCGACGAATTATTTGCCTTCCGTCGCAAATTAACGACGGACAAAGCCGTCGCAATATGGTCGGGTCAGACCCGACTGGGTCGCTCAGAATTTGCTACGGAAAGTAGTCTGTCGCAAATTATTCGGGTTAGACCCGATTGGGTCAACAATATTTGCGACGGCAGTATTCCGTCGCAAATATTTATTAATATTTTTTTTAATTTTTTTCTGTTATAATTTTCGACGGACTGTTTTCCGTCGCAAAATTAAAATTTTGCGACGGAATTGGCCGTCGCAAAATACCGAGCCTATACAAAAAAAAAAAAGTGGCTCGCGTGGTTCGAGCCCGGGCACCCGGGGCCACTGGCCCATAGCTTATAATAGGCGGCCCACTTTCTATATGTCTCTTATTAGGCCTTGAACAATTAATCCAAATTTGCGCCCAAGGGGAATCGAATGCGCAACCTCTTGTGCATGTGGAGGGGTGCGCGCCACTCGGGCACGTGCTACTTTCGTTCATTTTTACGCAATTAATTGTATATGTATTCCAATTAAGTCATTTTTTTATAATTCACCAAATTAATTTCTTTTCATATCTAACTTGTTTATAAAAATATTTTGCCCAACTATTTTTTTATTTCGTAAAATTTTTTATTTCGACAATGCGTAATTTTATAATTCGTTCATTTGTACACAATTAATTGTATATGTATCCAAATTGAATAATTTTTTTTCCATAATTCACCAAATTAATTCATTTTCGTTTCTCACTTGTTTTTATAAATGTTGTGGCCATTTAATTTTTATTATTTTGGTAAAATTATTTATTTCGACTCCCGCTTAAATTTATAATTCGTTCATTTGTACGCAATTAATTGTATATGTATCCAAATTGACTCATTTTTTTCCATAATTCACCAAATTAATTCATTTTCATTTCTCACTTGTTTTTATAAATGTTGTGGCCATTTAATTTTTATTATTTTGGTAAAATTATTTATTTCGACTCCCGCTTAAATTTATAATTCGTTCATTTGTACGCAATTAATTGTATATGTATCCAAATTGACTCATTTTTTTTCCATAATTCACCAAATTAATTCATTTTCGTTTCTCACTTGTTTTTATAAATGTTGTGGCCATTTAATTTTTATTATTTTGGTAAAATTAATTATTTCGACTCCCGCTCAAATTTATAATTCATTCATTTGTACGCAATTAATTATATATGTATCCAAATTGACTCATTTTATTTTCCATAATTCACCAAATTAATTCATTTTCGTTTCTCACTTGTTTTTATAAATGTTGTGGCTATTTAATTTTTATTATTTTGGTAAAATTATTTATTTCGACCCCCGCTTAAATTTATAATTCGTTCATTTGTACGCAATTAATTGTATATGTATCCAAATTGACTCATTTTTTTCCATAATTCACCAAATTAATTCATTTTCGTTTCTCACTTGTTTTTATAAATGTTGTGGTCATTTAATTTTTATTATTTTGGTAAAAATATTTATTTCGAACTAAAAGTAAATAAATTGTATTTCACATTTATTAAAATTTAAATTTTTCTAATCGTCGGAATTAAATCCGGCTTCCTCTTCCTCCTCATCCTCGCCCAGGTTAATAATCGGCTGCTGCATCGGGGGCATCGGTGGTTGGGTCGGCGGGATCGACGACATCGGTGGCGCAGGCATGTGCGCTCGTGGCACATCAGAGGCGAACAACCGCCACCACTCCTGCATGGTGGCTGTATACAGCTGCATTTCGGCTGTATACTGCTGCATCTTGGCTTCGTGCGCCTCTCGCTGCTGCCTCTCATACTTTTCCTTCTCTCGCTGCTGCCTCTGCATGTTCTTCATCTGCTCCACCACCGTGGTAAGCTGCCTCTCGACCTCACTGGGATGAGAGTCGACAGAAGACTGAGAGGAGGATGAGCCCGAGCCATGAGATCGGAAAAAGTTCTTTCCGAAGCTGCCCAATCCAGCGAACCACCCCTTTTTTGCCTTGACGTTCTTGAAGCACAATTCATTTTGAACGTCAACAGAAGGCTGTGTGGGGGGCATCGACCCCGACCCCTCTGCCGTTTCCTCAGGCTGAGGCTGAGAGGCAAGGTCCTCGAGCATCTTTCTCTGCAAATTAATTATACAAAAAATTAAATAAATTGAACACAAAATATAAAATAATACTTTTAATATTATAAATTGAAATAATACTATTAACATTGAAATAATACTTACGTGGATCTCGGTGGTACGGCCGTAGGTAGACTTCCCAGTCTCCTTGACGAGTGGGTGAGCGAGCTGCAATCTCTCAAAATGAGAGGGCTCGCGTCCTTGCTCTGCCGCCTAATTAGAAAAAAAGATAGTAAAAATTAATACCACTCATAAAAATTAGGAAAAAAATAATAAAAATTCAAAAACTACAAAATTAAAGACAAAACTTACAAATCTCAACCCGTGCTCATAAATGGACCGAGAACCGGCCCGATGTCTCACCATCCCTTCTCCACCAGGGTCACTACGCCGATTCGCCTTGTTTTTCGCCGACTTCTCTTTGAATTCAGGAGAATCACAGTACCGGAGGAGTTGTTCCCAAATCGACCGCTTTTCACTGTCACTCCCCATTTCGGTGGCCTCTCCCTTCTTGTACCACTTCTCCCTCATTCTAAAAAGGAGGGCTATGTACCTTTCGGTCGCATATTTTTCGAAATTCTTCGACATCTGGTCATCGTGCTCCGGTGCCCAGACACATTCTTTCTGCAATTACAATTTAAATGTAAATACCTGTTTATATATTTGATATTAATAAACGATGAATTAATAAATTAAATTAATACCTTAAAATCCTCGAAGTATGTCTGTTTTCTTGCATCGGACACTAGCCCCCAACTGTAAGCGGTGGGCTCGAATCCACCGCGAATGATGGACTTGGAAACCTGATTACTAGCCTCATGACCCGGAATCCAACTGTAAAATTAAAACTTCAAAGTTAGTAAAATAATTAGGTTTTAATTAATAAAATAATTGAGTATAAAATATTAAAACTTACGTTGAACCATGGGGCTAAACAGGCATCCGTGCTTGAACAACCGGATGCTGGCGGGAGGAGGATGAGCCCTCAGCAGTCTGCTGTGAGGAGGAGCCCACACCAGACTGTGAAGAGGTCTCTGATAGAGACCTCGACCTGAAAATAGGTGGAACCACGGGTCTCAGTGAGGCCCGTCGTCTCCTCCCTCCTCGCCTCCTCGACTCGACTCCTCATCCCTCGGAGGCTGCTGACTGCCACTACCACTGTCACTGCCTTGTCCGCTCATCTATAACAAAATTCATGAATATTATTCAAAATACTTATAATATTATTCGAAATATTAAATTAAAATCAATGAAATACTCTAAATATAATATTATTCAAACCACTATCCTAAATTAAAGTAAAATAAACCAACTAATATTACTAAACTAAAATCAAACAACTAATATTATTCAAACTACTCAACTAAAGTCAATCAAATTATAATATTATTCAAACCACTCAACTAAAATAAATCAACTAATATTATTTAAAATTACTAAACTAAAATCAAACAACTAATATAATTCAAACTACTCAACTAAATTCGATCAACTTATAATATTATTCAATTCCACTAAACTAAAATCAAACGACTAATATAATTCAAACTACTCAACTAAACTAAAATCAATCAACTAATATTATTTAAAATTATTAAACTAAAATCAAGCAAATAATATAATTCAAACTAGCTACTCAACTAAATTTGATCAACTAAACAAAAATAAATCAACTAATATTATTTTATAAAATCATTAAACTTAAATCAAGTAACAAATATAATTCAAACTATACTCAACTAAATTCGATCAACTAAATAAAAATCAATCAATTAATATTATTTAAAATTATTAAACTAAAATCAAACAACTAATATAATTCAAACTAGATACTCAACTAAATCCGATCAACTAAATTAAAATCAATCAACTAATATTATTAAAAATTATTAAACTAAAATCAAACAACTAATATAATTCAAACAATTCAACTAAAATCAATTCTAAACTTAACAAATTCTAAACATGCTTTAAAATTAAATTTTAAACGGTAAAAATGAAGAAAACTTACGGTTTATTTGTAGAAAATGATGAAACGAGCACTCGGTGGGGATGGATTGGCTCTACTGCGACGGCACCCGACTCCTCCTCCTCCTCCTCCTCCTCCTCTCTATTTCTCCGCCTGCATCACGGCCTGTTAATATAAGGGGAAAAATATTTGCAACGGACAGGCGTCCGTCGCAAATTGCGACCCTCAATCTCCAGAACAACGTCGTTTTTGCTAATTTGCGACGGCCAATCCGTCAAACGCGACGTTTCCCGAAAAGCCACGCAAAACCGGGTTAGATTTTCGACGGCATGTCCGTCGCAAATCAGTTAACGCACCGTTTCCCGAAAAGACGCGCAAAAAAGATCAGTTTTGTTACGGGCATACCCGTCGCGAAATCAAAATTGAAATTGAAATGGGCCATTTCACGAACGGTCACTTTTAAACGGGTCATTTTGCGACGGAAACGGTCGTCGCAAATTTCAACTTTGACTTTGCGACGACCTATCTGTCGCAAATATAGCCGGTGTACAATGAAGGTGGTGGGCCCTAGATTTTACGACGGACTTACCCGTCGCAAAATACTAAATTTTGCGACGGCTAGTCAATACCGTCGCAAATTGTCAATTTTTCTGACGGCTGACCAAAATCCGTCGCAAATACACGAAAATTGCGACGGATAGTTGGCCGTCGCAAATTTTCCATCGTTAAACACCGTCTTTTTTGTAGTGACGTGTCACTGTTTCACCAGCTCTAAGTACATGCACATTAATTTTTTGTTTCCTTTTTCTTGAAAGCCATACACATTAAGTATTACTTGACGCAGAAATTTTGTCGAGTGGGTTTCAATAAATAGAACAAATTTTGTCTGAGTCTGTTTCACTGTTGAGCCGGTATTATTTTCAATACTTTTAAAGTAAATTGTAAAAATTTAAGAAAATGTAGGTGAAATATATCATTTTAAGAAAAAAAATTGTAAAATGATTCACTTTAAATTAAATAAATTGTTTCACTTTTCAAATAATATATGTAAAATGTAAAACTTTACATTAATAAGTGTTAAAGGCAAAGTTGTGTATGAAACAATAAGAAAAGATTGTAATCTTTTGGATTTGAGATTTGAACCCACTACCTCACCTAAAGAAAACAATGCCTACACCATTACACCATTTATATTAACAATTAAAATTGTTGTTTAGAAACAATTATATAGCATATAGAAAATAATATTCAAAATTTCAGTGGGGCCCAATGCCCCATTCCACGAATTGAGTCCATCCCTGATAGTAATAGTGTGTATCTATAACAGTGATACTAAAAAAAAAGAGTTCACGTGAACTCTCTCTCTTCTAACAACACTATTATATATCGTGCATACAATTATATGCATTATCACAGTTATGCAGGTACATTATCACAATTTAAAAATCAAGTATTTTTTAAACATTACTTGTGCATATGCATAACAATAACAGTAGCTATATACATAATAATGATACTCGTGAAAAAGAGTTTACGTGAACTCAGATCCCGTGATACCTACTCAAGACAATTTCCTTAACTATCCGCGGCTTACATTTTAAATTATAATTGACTATTGAAGAGAGTTCGGGGGAAAGTCATTTAAACGAACCCAAATTAAACAAGTTTTTTATTCATCAAAATCAATTAAAAAATATTCCAAAATGAGATTACATTAATTTTTCAAATTCGTTATCAATACAAATGCAAACTCGGCATGTATATAACGAATTTTCTTAGTGATATTAATTATGTATTTTTACATCAATAATTTTATTCGAATAATCAAACCACTGATTATTACTATTACCCATCGATTAATTACAGTGGAATCTTAGCATGTGGACTCATGAAGAAGGCGTTAAACTGTTGGAAAATTGCAGAAAAGCAATAAATGCCAGCAAGATTGGAAAAGTGATCATCGTTGAAATGATTTTGGATGATGAGAGAGAAGATGAACTGGAAGCAACTGAAACTCATCTCTTCTTCGACATGAATTTGATGACTAGGTTTGCAGGAGGAGGAGAGAGAACTAAAGAGGAGTGGGAGAAGCTCTTCTTTGCTGCTGGTTTCATTAGCTATAAGATTAATCCGATTTTAGGACTGAGGTCTATTTTTGAGGTTTTCCCATGAATGTTGGTTGGGTTAGTCTTTAATTTGATGCAAAATAATACTCTGTTCGTTCAATTTCAGTGTTCCCACAAGTCTAATGTTTATTTTTTTTTTTTTTTTGGAAATATAACCCCACATTACTTTATCCTCACTTTCACAATACCCTCTATCTATATCCCACATATTTATTTTACACAAAAACTGTAAATATTACTTAAAATCCACATACCTAAATAAAAGGAAACACTGAAATTAGACGGGAGTAATTTGCATTTCATTTTAATTATTGTGTTTTATTGTATTAATGCAAGTTTCTACTTTGACGACAGTGTCATTTGCACTATTAACAAAGGACTATTAAGAAATATAAGAGCTCATGATTTTGTTTATTAATATTAAGCTAACGATAATGTTTATATATATGTGGCCTATTTCCCAAACTTAAGTCTGATATTTATGTTTGTAAAGGGATTTTGAGAAATATGGCTTAAATTAAGTCCATGGGATGAAACTCTCTAATTAAATGGATCGTAATTCATTTGATCCATCTCTATTTAATAGCTTAATTAGCATAATGGTTCATGAGTTCCGTCCGTCCCATAAAATTTAATGAGTTCCGGACAGCCTCATTTAGATTTCTAGTACATACTTAAAATTCTAGAATATAATTAGCTTTATTAAATAATCAAATTATAATGACAACATCCACATTCCTACCTAGCTTAATTTTATTTTCCCTTTTGTTTTACGGGTCTATCAAGCTTGATTAAGTTTTGCATTTTTTGTTTAATTATATTTAAGATTTGTTTGGAAACTCTACTCTACACTCCAAGTTCACTTTTCTAAAATTTGTTAAGACCTGCTTTTTTGAAATGAAGTGATTACATTTATGGCTTGTTTTGAAACACAACTCTACACTACAAGATCACTTTTCTAAAAGTTGTTATTCCTGCTTTTTTTCTTTTTTCTTTTTTTTGAAATGAAGTGATTCTAGAGTTATCATCCCACATGCAAACACCACCGCAATGCATGTTATGCATCAAAGAGATTAATTGTCACCGCAATACATATCATGCATTAAAGAGATTACCAATTAATGTGTAGAAACATTTTTTTGGACCGTAACTTTGAGGTGGTGGCAAAACAAAGACTGTAGTTTTTTGGGCTGACAAATCAAAGATCACAACTTTTAAAAGTAGCAAAATAAGGATCGTAATTTTTATAGGTAACAAAACAAGGACTGTAACTTTGAAAACTAGCAAAATAAGGACTGCAACTTTTTAAAAGTAGCAATTTAAAGTCAAATTGGCCCGGATTACCAACCTGTTTTCGGGCTCAAATTGCACATCTGGATGTCATTTGGACGCCAACTCAGCATAAATTGAGCCCCAAAACAGGCTCACGTGAAGCCTTACAGAGGGTATTCCAGGCTTATTTTGGCTTCAAATTGCTACTTTTCAAAGTTGCAATTCTTTTTTGTTACTTTTAAAAGTTGCAGTCCTTGGATTGCTAGGCCAAAATGATGTAGTCCTTATTATTTAAGCTAAAAAAGTTACAATCCTTGTTTTGTCACCCCTTAAAGTTAAGGTTTTGAAATAACATTTTTCCCCCAATTAATATGACAAACATTTTTATACATTTTTTTCACAGTATAATTCACTTAGCAATACGAATTATTTTCATTTGAAGTATTATAGTTAGTTTCACAGCTAGTGTTACTCGATTAATAATAATTATATATATATATATATATATATATATATATATATATATTTATATTGAGTCATTGACATTGAGGGGACGTTTGGTAATTGATGATCCCTACATTTATTTACAAAAGGCCTACCAACCCAAATCAAATTGGGTCATGCCCAAAGGATGCCACCGTTGAACTATATACGTTGATCATATTTGGGCTTCTGTAGTTGCGTTGACCTTGCAAATTGTTTGACTGATATTAAATTACATAATCACTTTTCCTTTTTTAAGCGATCAAATGGTAATTTGAACCACCCATGACCTGACTATATAGGTGGTAAGGTTCTAACCACTTAGCTAGTCCACTTCGTCACGTAGTCACTTAATTTCTCGTGCAAATATTTCTGAGAAATATCATAATATATGTACTCCCAGACCCTGAATAAGCACTTTCCACTTTTTTTCTCGAGCATCCCATATTATGTTTTCCATACCATTTTTTTAAACCCTCCTATCCCATTACAATAAATAATTATCCTTACATATAATTTTATTTACTTCAAATGTCATTATTTTTAGTCACATATCTTTAGTGTTGGCCTTGTAAGGGAGCGCTTGGTTAACAACTCTTCAATGGTAATGGAAATGAAAATATATTTTTCATCTATGCCCCTATAATAAAAATGATATATTGGGGGGAGAATTGTTCCGATTGTGACTCCATTGCTAGTGTCATGCCTCCATTTTGGAATAGAAGTGGACAAAAAATGGTTGTTAGCTAAGGAATAGGGGACTGATTGAGGAGCATGATTGTAAGAAGAGAATATAATAATTAAAATGGAGTTGCTAACCAAGTGCCCCTAAATTTGCTCACATATCACTTTGGAGGTGAAATCATTGATGAATTATTCATACTTTACAAGAAGAAACTTCCAGCTTCACCTGTTTTTCTGAATCCCGCTAATGATAAATCCATTTTTTTTTCTTGCTATGCTCAAGCACAAGCTCGAATATCATTCTGAGTGCAATGACAAATCATTCTCTTCTCTATTTCATGTTGTGATATACCTATTTAAACACTTCAAAGCTTCGTTCTACTGTTTTTCACCCCAAACTACAGAATAAATTTTAATCGCCATAACTCTTGCATTTTGATATTAGTCCTCTAACTTTATATTTTTCCAACTTTTTCTAGTTTTGACTGGCTTGTGCGGGTAACCTGAACGAATAAACTTAAAATATAAGGCTAAAAGACTAAACTAAAATTAGATACTAGAATTGTAATTTAACCTACTGACTTATAAATTTTAATTTTCATCTTGTAACTTACACTCTATTGATTTTTTGGTCTTATTGACTTTTAAATTCTAAATTTTGACCAATAACTTACATGAATCTAAAACAAAAGTGGCAAAAGTGCATTAAAGGATGAGAATCAAAGTTTAAAAGTAAAAAGGATAAAAAAACGAAAGTGTGTAAATTACAAGAAAATTAAAATTCTGAAGTCAATAGGACCAAAATTTAAAAGTAATAAAGTCACAGGAACAAAAAAATAATTCCCCACAATATATTTAAGTCATTTTATATATTTAAAAAATTGAAAAAATATATTTTTTAGTTTTTGTCCTAATGACTTATATATTTTGTTTTTTTACATGTGACTTATACTCTTTCGATGTTTTTATCTTTTTATCTTTTTGACTTTTAAATTTTTGTTTTTGTTCTATAACGAATCGAAAAAAAAAAGGTAAAAATTTGATAGTTAGAGGACAAAAATTAATATTTAAAAGTAAAAAGGACCAAAAAGTCCAAAGTGTGTAAGTTATAGTACGAAAAATAATTTAAAAGTCAAAACAACTAAAATCAAAAAGTGATAAAGTTACAGGACAAAATGCGATATTTCCTTAAATTGTACTCCTTTCCTCCTTGAAATTGTGCTACATTTACTATTTGAATTGATTTTAATGTAAGAATTGTTTATTGGTTTTAAAGTAGATAAATTGATTTTTTGCCAAATTTTTTTTTTCATTTAAAAGTAAAGATAAAATAGTGTATGAAAAAATATGTTATATGGTGTAATATTGTGATGTTTGAGGGGTTAAGTTAAAAATGATAAAATTGTTTGTGACAGGTATATTAGGAAATGTTGCACGAGAGGGAGGAATATGTGATAAAATCCCAAAGGGTTCGTAGTATTTGAGGTCAATTGTGCAAATTATGAGAAGTTTTATGTCAAAATTTAAAATGCATAATGCATTAAAAGACTTCTAAACTATCAAGTTTTATTCCAATAGATCACTAACCTATTTTTTTTATTAAAAAAACCCTTAAACTATTAATTTTTCTTTTTCATGAGGCCCATGGTCATGAGAATTCATGAATTTTACTGAGTTAGCTTAAAGTATTCTTTTAGAAATATAGGAATCAACCAATTTTTATTTTGTTAAAATCGAATTCCAACAAAATATATGCCATAATGAAATGTCAAAAAAGAGTCTTATGAAACACAAATTATATACTTTAAGAGCTTTTTAAAATAAAAATAAAATAGTTCAAGGGTCTTTCAAAATAAAAGTTGGTAGTTTTTGGGCTTAATAGTTTAGGGGTCTTTTGATGTATTATATCAATTTAAAATTATAATTTTGCCTTTTTAAATTGAGACAAAAGAAAGGTTTTTGGTCAAAGTACATTTGGACAAACTTTTTATAAAATAATTTGATGATTTGGCATTGAGGTGACCCTTATACCACTACAAAAAATATTTTAAATACTGACCAAAATTACCGACGGACATAATTCCGTCGGTATTTCCGATGAATTACAGGCGAATTTGAATTTTTAAAAAATTCCTACGAAATTGCTGACGAATTAATTCCTGCCGGTATTTTTCGACCATTTTACCGACGGACACACTTATTGACCGCCTACCGACAAAATGCTGGTCGTAAATATTTTTGTTACCATAGATTTTAAATTTACTGATGGACAAGAGGTTGGTCTGAAATTACCGACGGAAAAATCCGTCGGTAATTTTTTGTTTCTTTAAATTATGTGAAAAAATAGAATTATTTATTAATAAAAAGCTTTTGGATATGTTGAAATGATAATATTTTATGCCATATAATTTTTATTGATATAATATGTCTGATTAATGACAGAAGTAACCCACGAGAAAGCTTAAAAACACATTTTTAATTAGATCAATACATAAATCATGATAAATATTATAAATTCATAAAAAATAATGATTGAACTAGTTCAAGGATAGGAAATTATTTTTAAAATATTTGAATTTAGGTTACATTTAATTCGATTTTCTTTTATAAAAGGAGAATTAAATTAGAAGATAGTTAGAATTAATTGAAATAATAAAAACTACTATTAATTCAAAATATATATTTATTTTGGGACAAACATTATTTTTTGGAAATCTTAATTATTTGATACCAACCCTTTGTTTGCTGCTGTCGATTCTTGCCCTGGGCAAAGTTCATTAGAAATTTTCGCCTCACCGAAGTTCAAATCCTGATGACTAAATGTAAATTTTTTATTAAAGAAAAAGTTCATATATGAAAAAAAAGTATGTGTAAACCTGCTTCATCTAAGCTATACTCTGCACCCGGGTTAGAGTCCAAGGAAGGGTGTGCTTATTTTTTTTAAATAGGAACAACTCGTATAAAAAAAAAAAACAATCTAAACACTGAAGAAGATTTATTCTAGTGGCAAATTTAATACATTTTTCTCTGAGCACCCGAGATCGAATCTCATTGAGGGCGATTTTGAGCACGAAAAAAAAGCTAGCCCAGTAACGAGGTAAAATAAAAATGTAAAAAAAGAAAGAAATGGAAAGCAACGCCTATATAGCCTACAAATAGGTTTAAAATAACAAAAAATTTACCAACCATATATTTCGGTCGCTATTTACCAACGGACCATATTCCATCGGTAGTTAATGACAAAATTTTTTGGTACTCGATATCCGGCTCATTGACCGACTAATCTGGGGGACCCATAACCCACCGTTCACTAGCAGGGGGTCACATTTCAAGCCAGAGCAAAACTCTGTATGGATTGACCCATCTCAAGAATTGTTTACACTTGATCGCAGAATTAATGATAGAATTACCAACGAAATCAATCATTCTATTGACAAACCAATACAACGGACTAGATAAGTACCTCGTGTAAAAATGCGGGTTATTCACAAAATTAAGTTAAAAAATTATATTTTATTAACACATCATCACATTATTCAATATTATAACGTTATATAATACAATTTATTTAAAAAATAGGATTCACTCAAAATGAAAATAAAAAACAAAACACACACCAGAGATAATTTTAAAATTCTCCTTGAGCCGTCAATTTCAATACATAGACAAAAGTTAAATAAAATAATCTATATCTATAATCTATAATAATATATAAAGCGTCATATCTTGCCTTTTACAGTTTTGGGCGGGAATTCATATTGTCCATTCATTGTTTTGATTTTTGATCTCCGCCATTCGTTGTGTTAATGGTATCCTTCCTTATTATCGCTTCTGATTTGTTGCTGATTTGCAGTTATTTTTTTCCTTTTTTTTTCCTTGTGGTCGTTTTTTTTATAATTAATTCCCTGCCAAATGGGTGGACTAAATGGACTGTGTTTCCTCAGTATATATATGTATGGTTTTGTGCCTATTTTGTTCATCAATTCCGCCGGAAGTCTGAGATGTCTCCATCCTTTGGTGTCTAATTTGCTGCGTTGTTCAGTGGCATGTGTCGTTCTTGGAGAAAAATAGTTTTTTGGTCCCGCAACTTGTCTAGTGTCCAATTTTGGTCCCAAAAATATTAACTTTTCAATTTTGGTCCCATAACTTATTGAATTGTCCAAATTTGGTCCCAAATGGGACCAAAATTGGACAATTCAATAAGTTACGGGACCAAAATTGAATAATTAAAATTTTTGGGACCAAAATTGGACACCAAACAAGTTAGGGACAAATTTTTTTTTTCGTATTCATTAATTTTTTTCTTTTCTCACCTTATATGTGTATATATATGTATACATACACTCACATACACATATATTAAATACTATTTAATTAATTATACTCTAAAATAATCTTTGTAATAATCATGTATATATTATTGGTGGAGACGAGATCACGATAGCAATTTGGAATTATTTTACGAAGATATGGAGAATCAAAATTTATATGAAAATTATTAATTTATTATTTTATTTACTCTATCGCAATTTAAATTCTTAGTTAGTAATTAAAATTTCATTATTGGTATTTTATGGGAGCTTTGTAATTCATCTTAAATAATAATTATTGGAATTGAAAACTAATGGGTTTTTATTTTTCATGTTTTATATATGTTTTTCAAATATTTGTATTTATATTCATGAAAAATAAATCCATTGATATATATATATATATATATATATATATATATATACACACACATATATATACATACACACACATACACATATATCAAACACTATTTAATTAATTATACTCTAAAATAATCTTTGTAATAATCATGTATGTATTATTGGTGGAGACGAGATCACGATAGCAATTTGAAATTATTTTACGAAGATACGGAGAATCAAAATTTATATGAAAATTATTAATTTATTATTTTATTTACTCTATCGCAATTTAAATTCTTAGTTAGTAATTAAAATTTTATTTTTAGTATTTTATGGGAGCTTTGTAATTCATCTTAAATAATAATTATTGGAATTAAAAAATAATGGGTTTTTATTTTTCATGTTTTATAGATGTTTTTCAAATATTTGTATTTATATTCATGAAAAATAAATTCATTGATGTATATATATATATATATATATATAAAAGGTGAGAAAAGAAAAAAAATAATGAATATGAAAAAATAATTTTTTGTCCCTAACTTGTTTGGTGTCCAATTTTGGTCCCAAAAACTTTAATTATTCAATTTTGGTCCCAAAAATTTTAATTATTCAATTTTGGTCCCGTAACTTATTGAATCGTCCAATTTTGGTCCAAAATTGGACGATTCAATAAGATACGGGACCAAAATTGAAAAGTTAATATTTTTGGGACCAAAATTGGACACTAGACAAGTTGCGGGACCAAAAAACTATTTATCTCGTCGTTCTTGCGCTCTGGCCGATGGGCGTGTTTCGTCTATTTATTTGATCTCTTTGATTCTTGATTTCCGGCATATGTTGACCGAAAATTTTGTGTTGATATGATTGCGGATTTGGTTCACTGTTGTCGACTGCGTGGGGAGATGCTTTTCCGATGTTCTTTGTATAAGTTAGGAAGTTGGGTGTCCATCCATGGTGGATTGTTTTGGATTTGATTTACAATTTTGGTTTAATCCATCTGTTTCTTTCGCTCCTAGACTGGTGGCGTGATTTATGTTTGTGGATCACTAGCTTGTGAATTTATATTGTGTTCCGGAAAAATTGATGATTATTGTTTTTTTTTTTTTTTGTAAAAATCTGTTTATTGCACCATTTTTGTACCCGGAATTGGAGTGGGATTTTAGGCTGCCATTGTTGAAATTAGTGGGCATAAGTATGGGCTTGTGTATGCAGGCATTGGGTGGGCCATTTCGAGAAACAAAGAGGATTTGCCTGAAAAACTTATCTTCCATATTAACTATCTTGGGGCCAATCAACCTACTTTCACCCTCAATTTTTCTCAGGGTAATATATATTCTCTTTATATATTTTTTTTATGTGCTGCAATGTTCAGCTTTTTTTATTAAGTCAAGTGTTGGTAGCTCAATTGGTTGAGGCCACCACCTAAGATTCAGAGGTCTTGGGTTCGAGACATGGAGAGAAAATTTATTTCCCTCTTGTGGTGGGGTGGTGTTCCCCTCTTGTGGTGGTTGCGGTTCCGGCTGCAGTGCGGTTGTGGTTCGGAGTTGCGGGTTCGGGTGGTCCCCCTCTTGTGGTGGTTGCGGTTCCGGTCTACAACGAGATGAAAAGATGTTGCCATGTACCCGGTGCTCGAAGGAGCTATTGTAATTGATTATGTTAGGAAACTATTGTAATTGATTACCTTTAAAAAAAATGTCAAATTTGTTCGCGTATTGTCTTTAATCTTATCACATCTATAATATTCATCTAACTAAATTTCCTAAAATTGTGCTGTTAAATTTAATTAAATATCTACACGTTCTCAATGGATTATAATATTCATCTAACTAAATTTCCTAAAATTGTGCTGTTAAATTTAATTAAATTTGTACACATTTATAATTTGAAGTGTAGTGTTTAGCGGAGGTGTAGCAATGGTACTACCAAACTGGGGGCATGTTATATCTTTTTTATATGGGCTTGTGGCTTGATGAGCGCCACTAATTTATTATTATTATTATTATTATGCTGGATTAATATTTATTGAACGAGTAAAATTGGTGGTGTGAGTGTCACATCATCTGCAGATAACATAACTATTGGCATACATCAGGAAATTATTCTTTGATGCATTACAATTTTTATCTAATCCATTACAAATAATTCTTTAAATTTACTTTTTTGATGTGCTGTAGGTAATTTTTAATGATTCAATGTTAGAGGAAATTGTATAACTATTCAAATAATATATTCCTTTGTTAAATAATGAATTTAATTTTGTAATTTGAACAATAATTGTGTATACTGTTTAATGCCAATCAATTGGATTAATCCAAAATATGTGATTTGTGTGAGGGTAATTTTTTTAATATTAATATAAATTTCACACTATGAATCTTTTCACTGGTGGTTGATTATAAAATTTAGAATTTAGTTGAATATAAAAACCATATTAAATCCCTTTATAGTTTCGTCGTTATGATTTATATATATTTTTCACAGTTGCGATATTGTTAAACCACACTTATTGGTCAAATTAAAATACCATGATCAGGATTGACATCTTAGCCGTATGAAAATAAATTATTCATCTTTTTGTGACATTAAAGATTACTTTAGATTGATTTTTAAGGAGATTTTAATTGTTTAGACACTTAAAAATCCTAATGAAATAAGATTTAAAGTTTAAACTAATTAATAAATTCATTAAATATATACTCCCTCCATCCCAAACTCAACTTCTCATTTACTGTTTGCACGGTTATTAAGAAAATAGTTGTTTATAATATTTAAAGTGATAAAGTGATAAAATAGATGCTTTTGGTTATTAGTGTATGGAGAATATAATATTAAAAAGTATTGTTACTTTTTTGCCAAAAGTAGATGTAGCAAACGAGTACGGGACGGACCTTTTCGGCAATGCAGCAAACGAGTTTGGGACGGAGGGAGTATATTATAATCAACACATATAATTATATTACATATCATATTTCTATTATAAATAATAAATCAAAACTCTATCTACTAACATTTATGAATAATACTTATGAATAATACTTATTATGGCTTTAAGTTAATTGAATTTAATGTATTAATGTGATTAATGAATTGTGTATTAAAATTAGTAATGTATATTTCTATATAAAATACAATGATTAATTTGCTTGGAAATTGGCAAAATTATTGTTAGATATTGCTTTTTAAATATTAGTTGAAATTATGTAGGAAATCTAAATTAAACAATTACTAGGTGTAAATTCCATCAAAGAAACAACATATATTTCGAATTGTAACACTATTAATTCTCCATAATTTCATATAAAAAATTGTAATCAATATTGGCAATTTTAATATTATCTTTCATATAAAAATGGTAATCAATGTTGACAATTTTAATATTATCTTTCATTTATATAAGCTCCTAAAATTAATGTTGTATAATCCTTAAATTGTTGGATTTTGTCCGTATATAATATGACATAAATTATGTTGTTGTGGTGCATAATTATGCAACTACATGAATATCCCCACAGATATGATTAAATTTTGATGTGATACTCTTTCGAGCTATTCAGGGAGTTTGGAGATTACTAAATCCGTACTAAAAAGGAATCGAATTGAAAAAATTCGTTGACATTTTTTACTTTAACGTAACGAAACCGAATCAAATGTTTTTTTCTGTACAAATCTGGATATTATCAAACTAACCATACCGAAAAACGGAATTAAATATGTATTTAAAAAAAATTATATTCATCAAATTGTATAATAATGTTATTGAATTCAAGTACAAATATACAATAGCATAATTTATCCTTCTTTAGAATACAAACACTGTTTTATTTGTATTATTAAGTTAATCGTTAACTTATATTTAGGTGTATATCAAAATAATTTAGATTTAATTTGTTTAATCTTTTATTTCCATTCTAAAAGTATATTCATTTCTTAATAAAAATTGGATATGGTGTACGGTGTACCTTGCGTTAGGACTTAGGAGTCACGATCAACATGAAGAGTAACTATATTTTGTTAGGACTTAGATACTCTATTGGTGGTAATTTGTGTAACTTTCTTAACCATCCATTATTATATAATGTGTTATATTTTAGTTTGAAAGAGTATATGTTTAATTGTGATTGAAGATGTGTAATATTCGTGTGATAGTGCATCAAATAATTTTTTAAAATGATAAGAAAAAGGAGCGAGTAATAAAAAAGAGAGTAAAAAATCAATTTCTTTATCTCGTTTTGCACCTAATTCGGTCCGTTTGTAAACAAAAATTATTTCTGATCCGCATAAAAAAATAAAATATTCGTACCGTACTGAATTTTTGGTATGTACAAGGATATTCGAATTTTAAAATGACCGAACTTCGGTACAGACATGAATATTTTTAAATATCTGTTTTGGTCAGTACACACTCTCTTTTAATTAAATTGATTAGCATTAATTATGTTCGATTAATGTATATTTTCATAATATCATACTTTCTATCTTAATTAGGGATGACAATATGGCGGGCTCAAACCCGGACCCGCATTGAACCCGCCCCGTTTGGAATGGGTCTGGACCCTGTCAAGCGGGTCCGAGTTGGGTCGTGATTTTGATAGGACCCGCCCCCCGAACCCTACTCATAATATATTAATAATATTTTATGTATTTATATGCATATATATGGACTTATATATACAAATTAATGTATATAAATTTATTAATATATTGATTATAGATATTATTTTTAAGTATTAGATGAATATTAAATATTAAGTAAATACATGTTTAAATTTATTTTTCTAAATGCAAAAAATATATAATTTATATTTTGAAATTAATAATTAATAAAATAGGGCGGGACGTGTTGGACCCGGCAGGTCCCGGGGCGGGTCCGGGTCCGCTAAAATTCTGGCGGAACGGGTCCTGGGATTGACCAAACCCGTCCTAAACCCGCTCCATTGTCATATCTAATCTTAATAATATGAGAGTAATATATAGTTCACCAATAAATACAAATACTTTGCGTACAACTTATGGAGGGTCTTTTACTTTTTGAGTGTGCAAACTATTTTGAATATGTTCAAATTGAAAAAATGTACAAATTATTATGTAAAAGAGTGATTATATTTCCTAGATTTAATTATATTGTATTAGATTTTATATTACATGTCTTATTTATCCTTTTCCATTTAAATAGGAACCTATTTGTGTATCCCACTAAAAACTACATAAATGATTTTTCATGTAATTAAAATTTTAATTATTAAAAAAGGATATTGCAACCGTGTTTAATAAATTCAATGAGTTTTTTTTTTTAAATTCATTATTCCCGATCTTATTGATATAGAGTATATGATTTTTGTTTATCCAAGAGAAATTAAAATTATTTGTATATTTTAAAAAGGGCAGTGATCATTTAGAATTTTCTTAGCACAAAATTTTAATTAGACTTGATTAACTTATATACTTGGATCTAGGTTTCGAGGGAAATATGTTTACATGGTCTAACAATAGGGAGGGGAGGGGGAATATACAAGAGAGGTTGGATAGAGGTGTGGCAAATTCCGATTGGAGAGGTAGGTTTCCTGATACTCTGGTAACCCATTTAACGAGGGTTATGTCTGATCATTGCCCTTTGTTATTGGAGTGGACTAGAAGCGATTGTGGTAGGGGGGAGATGGTGAGCAGCGGAGAACTTTTAAGTTCGAACCTATGTGGTTGCAGGATGAGGGGTGCAAGCAGGTGGTAGAAAGGGTGTGGGGGTGGGAGAGGGTGAATGGAGCGCGGGATATGGTGATGAAGCTTCAGGCATGTGGAGATCGGCTTTCTTTTTGGGGTCATAGACGATTTGGGAAAATGTGGAAGGAAATGGAGAAATGCAGGAAAGAGATTGATAGGGTTCAGAAAGAGAAACCTACTGCGGCAAATATACAAAGAGGGCGAGAGCTTGAAAGGGAGTTAGAGGATCTAATTAGGAAGGATGAGGCGTAATGGCATGTTCGATCGAGGTCGAACTGGCTAAGGGATGGGGATAAAAATACAAGCTTCTTCCACAAAACTGCTTCTGGTAGGAAGAAGAGGAATTGGATACCGTCGATTTTGGATGAGGAGGGTGGTAGGGTCAGTAAGGTGGAGGATATTGCAGATATTTTTCAGGCGTACTTCATGGATTTGTTCACAACGAATGAGAATACGGATATGGGGGAAGCTTTAGATCTTGTTCAGTGTAGAATGACAACAGACATGCTTAATTCCCTGGCTCAACCATTCACAGCAGAGGAGGTTATTGATTCTATCTGTCAGATGCACCGTACTAAGGCCCCTGGCCCAGATGGTATGTCTGCTCTCTTTTATCATAAATTCTGGGACATTGTTGGGTCTGATGTTATTAGTTTTGTTTTACATATTTTGAATAATGGGGGGTGTCCTTCTAGTGTAAATCACACCAATATTGTTTTAATTCCGAAAAAGAAAAAACCTCGTCGCCCGGCTGATTTCTGTCCAATTAGTTTGTGTAATGTATCTTTCAAGACTATTGCGAATAGGATAAAGCCGTTGTTGTCCCATATTATTGATCCGTGTCAGTCTGCTTTTGTTCTTGGGCGTCTTATTACTGATAATGCATTGCTTGCTTTTGAGTTATTTCATGCTATGAAACACAGTACTGCATCATCTAAGGGGTCCTTTGCTTTTAAATTGGACATGAGTAAGGCTTATGATAGGGTGGAGTGGGGTTTCCTTGAGGGTATGTTGAGCAGAGTGGGTTTTCCTCTTTCATTGATAAATATTATCATGCGTTGTGTTAGAACTGTTTCTTTCTCTGTGATGGTAAATGGGAGGCCCTGGGGAAATTTCTATCCTACAAGGGGGATCAGACAAGGGGATCCTCTGTCCTCTTATCTGTTTCTTTTCTGTACGGAGGCTTTTTCCTCTTTGCTTCAAAAGAGTGTTGAGAGGGGGAGGATCCATGGTGTGAGAGTCTGTCGTCGTGCTCCTTTGGTTTCTCACTTGTTTTTTGCAGATGAATCTATCATTTTTGGTAGAGCCTCAGATGGTGATATTCAACAGGTTAAACAGGTTCTCCTGGTGTATGAGAGGGCATCGGGTCAGAAGATTAACCTAGAGAAATCAGAGATTCTGTTCAGTGGAGGGGTGTCGGGGGAGGTAGCAGCAAGGTTAACAGGTCTCTTGGGGGTGCAGAGGGTGGAGGGTTTCTCTAGGTATTTAGGACTGCCGACAGCAGTGGGGAGAGGGAGGCATGAGGTGTTTATGGGGGTGGCAGGGAGAGTAGAGAAGAAACTGAAGGAGTGGAAAAGTAAAATGCTCTCTCAGTGTGGGAAATTGGTCCTTATTAAGGCTGTTGCTCAGGCCATTCCTACTTATGTGATGAGTTGTTTTACTCTTCCACAAGGGGTAGTTGATAGAATTGTCAGTGTGATTGCTAATTTTTGGTGGGGGCAGAGGGAGACAGAACGGAGGATCCATTGGGTGGAGTGGGAGATGATGTGCAAACCGAAATTAGAGGGGGGTTTGGGTTTGAGGGATATTGTCTCGTTCAATAAGGCTTTGCTTGCAAAGCAGGGTTGGAGGTTGCTTATGGATACAGAGTCCCTACTAGCTCGATCTCTTCGAGCTCGATATTATCCACGAGGGGATTTCATGTTAGCAACGGTTGGATTTAACCCTAGCTATGCCTTGCGGAGCCTGTTGGATGGGAGGGAGGTGCTGGAGAATTGGGAATGGAAGATCGGTTAGAGTATGGGATTCTCCTTGGTTAGAATGTAACCAAGGTTTCCGTCCTACACTGCCTAAACCACCTAATACAGAGGTGGAGTTTGTCTATGAGCTATTGGATGAGGAGTTGTTAGGGTGGAATGTGCCTATGCTTGAGTCATTATTCACTTCTGAGGAGGCAAGGTATATTTCATGTCTTCCACGTACATGGGTGGAGAGAAGAGATACCTTAAGTTGGGTTCATACACATCATGGAAAGTATACTGTTAAATCTGGGTACTGCGCACAAAGAGGTTTAGGGGGTGGAATTGGGGCAGCGGAGGTGAGTGTGTGGAGATGGAGTTGGAGTCTACCTATTGCTCCAAAGATTCAGGTTTTTATGTGGAGGTGTTTGAGGGAAGTCATACCAGTTGCTGCTAATTTAATTGGTAGACATATTAATGTAGAACCGTGGTGCGGGCGTTGTCCGGAGGAGGTTGAGACGATGGAGCATTGTTTTCGTGATTGTCAGTGGACTAGACAATTGCTGGGAGCTGCGTCGTTGGGGATTGTTGTTGGAGTTATACGTGAAAGTATGCTTTTACTTTGTATAACTCGTGTATCAAACACTCGTTTTATGAGAATAATTCTTTTATCACATGTGCTTTAGTTATGATTGAATGTTGAATTTCTATTGCAAACCGTTCAATATATAGTACATGTTACAATGTAGTTAATGTGGTGATACCCGATCACGGAAGACAACATTAACAGTTTACTTGTAACTAAATGTACATTTCACGACCTAGGTGGAATTGAACAATCCGCCATGAAAGGTCGATGTGTAAGGCTCAGATTGGTCTGTCTTGACTAAGAGATTGCACTAGCACATTTAGTATGTGTTGAAGAGGTCCTACAGCGAGGATAAATTCTTCTGTTCTGAAAGGTGAAGAATTAGACCTCAGTGGTTGTTGATTTCTTAATCTCCGTCACTTAAATAGGACCGTGTGTGCTTAATGGTTACTGCTTTGATTCATGTTGGGTGAAAATCATTGTGACTTCGAACTTTGTGTCTTGGGCAGTAATATTAATCATACGACGGTTGCTAAGATATAATACGGAGAAACGCGTGCGAGTACGGCTCGTGTGATTAGTCCCCTTGGTGGGCTCAGAAGTTTTATTGTACCAAATCTTGCAAGTGAAGAATTAGTTTCTTCGGTACGAATAATAATGTTGAGCTGTCTTTACTCCAAGGTGAAATATATTAATTAATTTAGAGCTATTCAGAAGCTCAATTAATTAATGGACTTGATAATCTTAAACGCGGGAAATAATAATCGGGAGCCCATATTATCGTAATATGGATTAAGATGGATAGTGCAATATTAATTTATTAGTGGTAATAATTAATATTAATGGGCTGAATTATATTGGGGCTCAATATTGAAATTCAGAAGTCCATTAGGAGGTCCAATCTTAATTCTCCTTAAGGCCCCTCAAGTAGCCCATTAAGTAGCCCAATAATGATAAGGTGATTAAAATAAAAAAAAAATTATATTGCTGATTTTTCCCTTTAAATTTTCGAAAAAAGCTTATGTAGGAGAAATTAGATTTTGTTGATTTTCTTGGAAAGATATTATGGAAGATATGTATTCTAGGAATACAAGAATATCTCATAAATTCAAGAAGATCCAAATCTTGGATTTCATCCTCATAATTTTCGAAAATATTAAGCCTTAATATGTAGGGTGAGATTTTGTGGAATATTTTATTTTGGAGAAAAAAATATATGAGATATATTCAAGATTTCTTAGAGTCTAAGAAAAGATTTTTTCCAAGTCCATAACCACATGAAAAAATCGGTCACTACATATTATAAATAGGGGATGATTATTTCATCCCCAGGTATATAATTCCATGTGTTGGAAAAATCAAGAAGCATAGATATTTTTCTTTTTCCTTAGTTTATTAAATTGCTTGAAAGCGTCTCCCACCGGCGATCAAGTGAGGTGAAAAGGGAAATACTTGAGAAGGCTTTGGGTTGATAAAGCGAGATTATAATTGTCCCGTATATTCAAAGGCCAATTCTACAAGAGGTACGTTAATCGCATATTTAATTGTTTATTCCGCTTAATTAAATATGTGAAATTAATTCAACATGCATGATGATAATTAGTTGTTGGAATTATTATTTGAATTAATTAGGATTAATTCATGCTAGTAATAATTGTATTTAAATTCGTATTTAAAATTCATCCCGAATAGATTCCGGGCACCCCTATTTTCCCAACAATTGTGTTTCCTGAGGGGGTGAAGAAAAGAAGTTTTAGGGAATGGGTGGTGGACATGAAGAACCAGATCGAACCGGATTTGCATGGGAAGTTTTGTATGACTTGGTGGTTCATTTGGTATGCTAGAAATCAAATGGTTTTTTAGGGAAAGGTAATGGAGGTGGCACATATTTACTCAATGGTGGAAGCTCAGTTAGCTCAATATCATCTAGCTAACAACACGCTTACAACTCGGGTAAATGGGGATGGAGGGGGTCGAGTTTGGGTGCCGCCGACGGAGGGGTCGATCAAGATTAATACTGATGCATCTGTTCGGAGGGGATGGGAAGTAGGTGCCGGAGGTTTGGCAAGAGACCATCAGGGGTCTGTTTTGTGGTGTTTTACTGAGAAGATGGGCATGGGATCGGACGTTGATATTATGGAAGCTTTAGCTTTGAGGCGCGGTGTAGTTATGGCTCGGGATAGGGGTTATTCTCGTGTTGTGATCGAGTCGGATTCACTTGATGTCATTCAGGAACTTAAGGGGGGGGCCTACATCGTTCGTACTTGGCGGGAATATTGCAGGATATCCGGGTACTGGTGGAGGGTTTTGATGAGGTGACGTACCGGTGGGCGAGACGAACAACAAATAGAGCTGCTCATACTTTGGCAGCAATGGCGACAGAGATATCTTCTAGTTTCTGTTGCTTTGATGTAGTACCTGATATGGTACATGATGTTGTGTTAGCCGATTCGGCTTTTGTTTAAAGCAATTGCTATTTTCGTTTAAAAAAAAGTTTTTTCTTCTATAATTTATCGACTAAATAATAGTTGTCTTTAACAAAATAAATCACATATAACTTTAATTTCTTAACTTATAAATAAATAGATTTTAAGTAAATACAAATAAGTAAGTATGGGAGTAATGAATAATAATAATTAATAATTTTGAATATTATGTTGAAAATAAATTAGAATCAGTAATTGTTGGTGAAATCCTTGATTTTTTTTTTGTGAAATGCAATAATGCTAAATTTAAGCGTTGTTTGGTGAGATTTATATTTCTTTTGATGGATTCCTTTTTTTTTTATTACTGAAAATGTACATTTATTATGTTCTTTATTTTTTTTAAGAACATGCCAGTGTCGGATGATTTTTTTTAGAAGAATCGAATTTTACTATATTTAAGTATGCCATAATTGAAACTTTTTGAATGGTTTATTGGTGACACATATCATCACATAATTAGTCTCACTAAAGGAAAATGAAACTAAAACTTGATATAAATTCGTTAGAAATGTTGGATTGCGTATAAATAATAAAATTAATGTTAAGAAGTATAATAATGTCAGAGCAAGAATGATTTTAATTAATTGTGTTCCAAGGTTGGGTATTACATTTTTTATTCAGATCTGATATCCTTATTTTTGTTATATATGTTTAAATAAATGTTATTTAATATTTTTGTGTGTTTCTTACCATTATTAATATAAAATTTATTTTCTAAAAAAAATTAAAGAAATAGTTTTATTATTATGTAATTGTTTTTTAAAATATACAAGTTTGTTTTATATTTTTTTTAATTTAAGATCAAATATTCAAATTATTAATTCTTAATCAAATTAAATATATAGTCGTTTATAAATAAATATATTATAGGATCCAATTTTCGTCCCCCCATATTATTTGGACATTTGTTTGAAAAACTATCCACCATAAATTTTAGAGTATGCAACTATCTAAACATACTATATTACTAACTTAATCCAACTATAATTTTTATTAAATATACCCATTTTAAAATTTTTAGCCAACATATAATACTTAAATTCACATCTCTAAAAACTCTCATGTAATTCAATTTCAATACAACCACCAAACATATTCAATCTCCCACCTCTCTAATCCAGTGTGTAAAACATGATTAACATCTTTGCACAAAAAATGTATATGAAGTAGAGATATTTTATATTTGGTGTAAAATAAACCAATAAAACAAAGTAATTTTGTGCATATGTATTATGTTTTTATTAATGTTAATCGAATAGTTATTTTCTCTTGGTATTATATTATATTTTTATTTGAACATTGATGAAAATTTATTACTGGACCATGGAGTATGTATAGAGTGAAATTGATTCATATGTGAATCAATGAAGAGTATTAGTTGTAATACCCCGTCCCGTTTTATACCTTTTATTTTCCTAGAAACCTTAATTATATAATCTTATATTATTATTATCCTTGTTTCTTTTAACTTTATTATTTTGTGTGCTAACGTGTAATTTAAATATATACCCTTTTATAAATTCCTAAGTTCGAAGAAAGAAAACGAAACTTTCAAACGAATAAAAGACTACGAGAAATTAAATAATAAAAGATTAAAAATTAGGATTTCGATCCGTTTAATTTATTGAGAATAATTAAAATACTTTAAAATATTAATTGAGTTCTAAAACTGTATTAATTCTCAATTCGGGATTAAACTCGTGAACCAAACGATCCCTAAACCGTGTCAAGTGGGAACAAAAATATCCGAATTAAAGGGGTTAATCCTACCCACATGAATTAGTATTCTTTTAATTAAATTAATTAGAGATTTTTTCCTAACCACATATTTTTTCCTTCTTTAAAATTAATTATTAATTAAAAGTATAATTTCCCTTATAAATAACCTCACCATACGGAAGGAAATTTCAATTCCCTTTCTCACAACCCAGCAAATTTCACTCTCTCTCTCTTAATTGGAATTCAAAACGCGTCCTTTTCTCTCTCCGGAAGAAGAATTCAACGCGTCTTCTTCCTCCTTCCCAACCGCCGCTGCTCATGCCTCTTCTCCGATCGAAGCCGCAACGTCTTCCTCCGCTCCCCCTCTCCTCAGCCACGCCGCCGTCCTCCTTGCACAGCCGCGGCCGTCGCGCCTTCAGCACGACCTGACGCCGCGCAGACCACCGCCCTCAGCCCGTTGCGCCGCCTCGTCAAACAGACGGCGACGCCTCTTCGCCCAGCGCCGCCCAGACGCGACCCCCCGCCCTCTCCGATCGACCGCGCCTCGCCCTGCTCCACCGCACAGCCCAACCGCGACCGCCGCCGTCCGCCACCACCAGGCGTCGTCGCCTCCCGCTATCGATTCGCCGAGCGCCGCTTCTCCAGCCGATTAGCGACGCCGTGTTCCTAATTTCGGTGAGTATCGTTTTCCAATTCCTCTCAATTTCAGTTTTCTTTGATTTATTTTCCATCAAAGAAAATACTCACGATTTTGATTCCTTTGATGTATAATCGAGATGTTGCCATCTCCTCCGCCTTTCCGACGAAACCGCTACTGCCCGTTTTTCACCTCAAACTAGGAGAACGTAAGGTTTCTACCTTCGTTGCTTTCTTTTCGTAAAATATTCAGAAATTGGGTCGAGTTTTTCGGCGCCGTATAACAAGAACGGAATAGTTTAATTTCTTATTTTTCTTCTCTTTGATGGCTATTGTTTAAGGACTAGGCACTTTGGGCTTTGATATAGTGTATTCAATGGCAGTAGATAATTTTAGTACTGATGTTTTGAGATTTACTGTTGTTCTTGGACCTTAGTGGACTAGTACTAGTCTCTTGGTTGTTTAGTATCTTTGAACTAGCCGTATGGTGTCATTGTTTTAGTTGGACAGTATTTGGAATTGGTGGTGTTAGTATTATTGTTTTGATGATGAAAATTGATCCTTTTAGTTGGGTTCAAAGACAAAGGGAAACTCGTCTTCTCCCTTGTCTCAGGTTTAATGGTTGTAACGAATGAAAAATAACTTGTTAGAAAATAATTTTATTCCTTTGTTTTGAAAAGTGACACAAGTCAACTTGGTTAGTAATACTAGTAATATAAGAAAATGTTTTTATTCAATTTATTTATTATGGAAAATCCCTCTTTAAAACAAGTATTATTAATAATGAAGAAAAGTATATATTAAATTATTTTAGTATTTATTGTATAAAATCCTTTAAGCAAAATAAGTTTAGTAAGGAAACTTTATTTATAAAGTATAAATTTATATCCAAGAGTTCTTTTAAAATAAAATAGAATTTTTAGAAAGAAAATATTAAATTGGGACTTTTATTATATTAATATTATTTAACTAAATTTCTTATTCTTTTAATTATTTTCAAGAAAAATATATATAGATATACTTTTAAAATTTAGAAACTTTTATTTATAATTTATAAAAGGGCTAAAATATTAAGAGATTATTTTTTATAGGAATTAAAATAGTCATACAACAACGAAATTGGTAAGTACACCCCCAATACACTACCCTTTTTGAAAGTGGTGTATTTACCAAGTTAGTGTATGTTTTTAAGTAGGTCTATTCAATAGGTTTATAAGACAACAACTTCCTCGTTTTCGTAACACGAACTTCTAAGTCTTTCGATAATCCAAAACCCTTTTATTTAATCAAATGATTTTCGTATTAGGATTCTGTGCTAATCGGAATACGCACGAGGGATCCGACATTCTATTTGTATATCACTCTCGGGACCCGGAGCAAACAGGTGGGTGATGATCGGTTGATCGATCTGCTTATAATACGTTGTGCTGGTATTTTCTGAACTCGACTAATCAAATCTAAAACAACTAATCCAACATAAATGTATCCCTATAATATAAATATTTGAATTACGTGGTATACTTATATATGATACAATATGTCTATTGTTTTATTTGAATCGAGCACCATTGCACGATAAAGGGCATTTTGTGAGCATGAATTTATACAAGTACGAATTATGTGAACTCTCCCTACTTTTTGAAAAGCCGGTTTTTATGAGAAAGAGAAAAGTTAATGTTTAATAATAAATTTGGCCTCCGGGTGAGAACTCATTAGAGTTCCGGATGAGGTGGTCATTAATAATAAATTTGGCCTCCGGGTGAGATACTCATTAGAGTTCCGGATGAGGTGGTCATTAATAATAAATTCGGCCTCCGGGTGAGTACTCATTAGAGTTCCGGATGAGAGGTCACTAATTAATAGATTTTGTTTATGAGGAATGATTTTTTAGAAAGATTCACAATATGTTACAAATGATTTTGGCAGATTTGGCCGTTACTTGAAAATGACTTTGGGCTTTGCCCCTTACTGTGAATTAACTTGTGATATATCAATTATATGATTTGAAACCTGTTATGCCCAACTAATTATTATTGTGGACTTGTTACTTATGTGATTTTGATATTCGTGTTTACTTGTCTTTTGATTAATGAAATTGATATGCTTTATTAATGAGTATAATTTAACATACTTCGGATTTACCAATCCCATGACGTTGCAAATCACCCATACGTGAGAATTCAAATCTCACGCCCCCCTTTTTACAACCCTTGCAGATTCTGATTTCGTGGAGCAAGGACAGTAATAGAGACGACACGGAGTTCCCCACTTAAATAAAATGTTACTTTAATATTAAGCTTTATATATGTGTGTGAGACATGTTATAAAAAATTATTCTACTCATTTCTTCCGCTGCATAAAACGCATCTCTGATTTTATTATCCATTTTTATATCAAAAATTTTATAGTTCGGATTTTAGTCACAAGTGGCATCTCGAATCTGAGATATTTATGTGTTTTGGATTCGGGGCGTTACATTAGTTGTTTTCACTAAATAGTATTAGTTATTTTTACTGAAGAGTATTAGTAGTTTTCACCGAACAACTAAGACTCTTAAGTGTAAATAAGTAATACTCTTCAGTGAAAACAACTAATACTATTTAGTGAAAACAACTAATACCCTTCAATAATTCATATATGAACATTTCACTCTATACTTTGTCTGGACTATGTATAAGTAATTTAAGTTTTCTTCCAAAATTTTCAATTTAAATTTAAATTCATCATTTTGATGATTATGTTGATAGGATATTAGAACCAACTAATGTTGGTAAAATCAATGAGCTTTTTGTAAAATACAATAATGTTAAATCTAAACATCGTTTGATAAGATTTAATATTTTTTGGATGCATAATTATTTTTTATTTCTCACTAAAACTTCAAATTTAATACTCCCTCCACTTTTCAATACATATCATTCTAGAACTAAACTAAAAATTAAGATAGTTTTTTTCCCCTTATATTGACCTTAATTAATTAGACTATAAATAAATCTCTATATTAGGGAAAGGAGAATAGAAAATTTTGTGGGAGATTAATTTTTTGAGTTGAGAATTAATAGGGGTAAAATTGAGATATTTGAGAAAAAAATAATGAAAATGACAAGTATTAAAAAATTAGTATAAAAGACTAAAATGACATGTAATAAAAAAAGGAGGGAATATGTTTTCTTTAATAGCACATATCAGTGTTGGTTGAAAACTTTTTTGGAAAAGTGTGAGGTTTTATTATATGAAGTATGTCAAGACGGAAGATTTCTTTCGATTTATAATGAATTCAAGTTTATTGATGAAACAAATCGTCGCATGAATGTCTCAATAAAGTTTGATATAAATTTACCAGGAATATAGATTGCATAAAAATGATAAAATTATTTTTTATGAAGAATAATAGTATTTATGTCGGAACAATAACGATTTTCATTAATTATGTACCAAGGTTAAGTACAAGATATTGATATTTTTAATTAAGTTCATCATATTGTTTATTCTTTCATTTGTATTGCAAAATTTCAATGATGATATAATATTTCGTTATTACATCAAAGATTTATTATTTTATGGAGATGTGAAGGATTAGAAACATGTCGAGTAAAAACTTTTTTTGAGAAGAACCATATTTTATTATATTGAAGTATGTCAAAACCAAAAATGTATTTACAGGTTTATTATGAATCCAAATGTATTGGTGGCATGGATCGTCAAGTTTGGTATAAATTTGTAAAAAAATGTTAAATTTTGAATAAAAATGATAAAATAGTTTACAGAGAATGATGATATCGATATCGGAACAAGAATTATTTTCATTAATTGTGTAACAAAATTGTGTACATGATATTAATCTTCTTAATTAATTTTATTTATTGTATGTTGTTGTTTGTATTACTAAATTTCAATGACGATATAATATTTTGTTATCATAACCAATATTTATTGTTTTATGTGGATGTTAAGGTTTAATAACAATTTTTTATCGAGTTACGGAGATTTAAATATAGTGACTTTTATTTAGATCTAAGATATTTATTTTTGTTATATATGTCTTAAGTTATTTGTTATTTAATTTAATTTTTTACGTTTATTACTTTATTATTATAAAGTTGATTTTCTTAAAAAATGACATTGAGTTTATTATTATATAGTAATAGTTTAATTTAAAAATAAACTAGATTTTTTTTTATAAAAAATAAATATTGAAATTATTAATTTTCAACCAAATTAAATATAAATTCGTTTATAGATAAATATATATAATTGGGTCTTTTGGTATATTGCTATGTTTTACAAAAAAAAAAGGGCGAAACATTTTAGATAAATATATGTTCGGGAGTGTTCTATCATAATTATAAATGTATTAGTAATTGTCTTTTTTTTTTCTATTGATTTTATAATTATTGATTATATAAGAGACATGTTCTAATATGTTTGTTTGATTATCCAAGATTATATTATATATGATTTTAATACATATAAATGTTAGAACATAAAATATATACTACCTCCGTCCCAGATCTGTTTTCACAGTTACTTTTTGAGATTTTAGTATGACAGTTGGTTTGTAGTATTTAAATGGATAAAATACTTTTTTGAGGATGAAATATTGTTCAATATAAGTGGATCAAACAAAGCAAACATATTTTTTTGCGTAATTATTAGTGAAATGAGATGTAAGTTAGAGGTCTTTATAAGAGATGAATAGTGCACTGTGAAAATTGATATGAGACGGAGGGAGTATAATATAGAGCATTATACTAAAATTTTAGTGAAGAATATTACTTCCGTGCGAAGCACGGGTGGGCATAATACTAGTTTTCTAAAAAAAAGTAGGTAGTTATGTATTGGTTAGTTGGTAAGTATGTTAATTATTATATAGATCACATTGAAAAACATCTAATACACTTTGATAGACAAATGTTAAATATAATAGTTTTCCAAAATATGTAAGAAGTTATGTATTGGTTTAGTTGGTAAGTTTATTATTTATTATGCAAGAGGTCCAAGTTTTGAATCCTTACTAATACATTTTTTTTAGAAAAAATTGTATCTAATGTTAAGATGATACAACCACTTCATACACAACCTCAAAAATAAGATAAAAATTACTTCAATATATAATTGCCACGTATGCACAAATATGTGTATTGACTTCATAATGAGACGACATGTGTCAATAAAAACACAGAAACATTGACACATAAATAAACACATCAAAATCAACACATAAGCAAAACTCACCAAAATCTGACACATAAGCAAAGCTCACTAAAATTTGACACATAAGCAAATAAAACTCCCTATTAGTATATAGAGGGATTACCGACCATATTCCGTCGGTAATTCCCGACAAATTTTTTTGTCACTAAATTGTGTGATGAACAAAATACTGACGAAAATTCGACCGTTGGTAATCCGTTGGTGACCATATTTACCGATGGAATTCTGTCACAAGCAACCGCCTTGATTTCAGCCCCAAATTAAAGTGCATATAACCTATAACCTAACATTTAGCCCCATTTTTGTTGATTTAGGTTAATTAATTTGACCTAAAATAGTAAATTTTAAAATTTATGAGCCTGCAGTTCCTAGCCCCAAAATATATTATAACGCTCCGATCTAAAAAAATATGTCATCATCTAATTTAGTAAAGAGATTATTAGATATTTGAGAAATTGTTTTTAGCTGATGTATATAAGATTTGACAAAGTCATTTGTGCACCAGGTGCACCGTGCAACTCAAGTACAATTTTAAAAAGTCACCCCTAATATTATTGACAAGATACCCTAGTTTTTATTGAAAAATGCATCATAATAGCGATAACTTTTAATTAAAAACTAGGGTAACTTTTTTTAACTTAATCTGGTGTTTGTAAGGGGCATTCCTGATGCTCCCAATTCAAATTAATTTAACTATGCCTTTTTATAAAAAAAAAAAACTAGAATAACATTTTAGTAATAACAAGAATGACTTTTTTAAAATGCAATTAAGTTGCGGTGCACCTAGTTCATACTAGACCGAGACATAAGATTATAATGTAATTAAATTGATATTTAGTGAAAGTTTGGAAGAGCCTAATTGACTTGTCTTTATCATATTTATTCATATTGATACTAGTTGATCGTCCGCCCACCATTGCCCACCGCCGCCGACTGCCGGCGTCCAGCGCGCCATTAGCCTCCTTTCTAACCGAATTTAAATAGTCAGTTTTGTTTCCTTTTTGCCCTAACTTAACACACTAATCAAAGAAAAGAAGATCAATCCTACCGTTTTCATTTAGAATTGATAGAGAAAAATGACAAAGGATTTAATTAAGAAAAAAATAATTCTTCTCCAGCGTTTCGGAAAAAACTCTGTAAGGGAATCTAAAGAAAACGAAGAAGGTGACTAATCTACCTTTATTTTATCTACAAATTTTTTGTATTCTAAAATCGGTGTACAGAGAGAGATGCACCGGTGGCGTGGGACGGTAGCGGGTGGCGTTATTTGGGGGCGGCAGCCGGACAACACTATGAAAGAAAAGTCCAGATGCAGAAAGGGTGTGAGAGACAGTAAAAGAAAGAAAAATGAAGAAATAATTTAGGTTCTTTTTTTTTTTTTAACAAAGGCATAATGGAAATGTTGTAATAAATTTAGGTGTACCTTCTATTAATGGAGGGCTATATAACCAACCCCAAAATCAAAATAATATTATTCTATTTTGGAATATTCTCTATTACCCCTCCCCCTTCAAACACATTGCGGGATTTTCAGCACCACACAACTTGGAACATAGGAACTTGAACAATAGATGAGGGAGGCTTTTGTTGAAAATATATATCAGCGGCCTAGAGAGCAGAAGACAAAATTCATGTTCAACTTCTTGCTCGAAAACAATTCTTGAATAAAGTACTCCTGTTATCGGATACAAGACAGGTTGTGAGAGGGATAGTGCACGAAACTTATGGAGCAAGTGAGTATGACAAATCATCTCTTGAGCAGTGGTGGCAAGTGCACGATATTCAAATTTGTAACTTGAACGAGCAACAGTGGGCTGCTTCTTGACACTCCAAGAGAAAAGATTTCCCCAAAGGAAAATGGAGTAGTGATAAGTAGAGCGACACATATTAACATAACGATTCCAATATGAGCATCAGAATGTCATCCTATCATGATGGAGTGAATATCAAACGGAGGTGGATGGTTACTTTAACATAGCGGAGAATACATTTGACGGCCAAGAACTGATCATACCTAAAGAAACTGGCTGACATGATTAATTGCATAAGACAAGTCTAGGCGAGTGATGATAAAGTACTGAAGAGCACCAACGAGAGATTCACCCGCTGGCAAAAGAGTGGAAATCGTCTTCAAATCAAGTAACAAAGCTTTAATGAGAATGCCATGAGCTTATTTCGCCTGTCCAAGGAACAGTCCTTTATCATAATGTGTAATTTTAGATGAGATGACATTACTTCAAATTAATCTATCATATTTTAGCATGCTTAAATCATTTCTTCTATGTTCTTCCTTCTCTACTAGTTGGGGTTTATCAGACTATCTGAGAAATTTTGAGTCCTTTTATTCGTATAATCTTTATTGGGTAAATTGCACTTTCGGTTCAATAAGAATAGGTGGTCTGCAAAAATGGTCTTTTATCGATATTTTTGGTCCCCTAGTTTTTTTCTTTGTACATTTTTTGTTCCAAGAGAATTGCAGTTTTGGTCCCAAGAAAATGTATAAATATCAGTTTTAGTCCCGAAAACTTGCAGTGTTGACCAACTTTGCAACAAAAAAGACCAGAAAAAAACGTGAGACCAAAATTGTTATTGAAAAATTCTCATGGACCCAATTTGCAATTTTTCCAAATTTGTTTAACCGAACCATATATGGACTGACACTACTACACATTTGGACTTGGAGAGCTATACTTTGAGAACTATTAAAAAAAACCGCTCTCCAAAATAAAGCTTGGAGAGCGGTTTTACATAATTATATTAAAAAAAAAAAGGCTAAGACAGCGGTTATTAACCGCTCTCTTAGGGTTAGTCTTAGAGAGCGGTTTAAAACCGCTGTGTAAGATGGGAAGTGCAAGTAAGCGGTTATAAACCGCTATCTAAGTGAGGACTTAGAGAGCGGTTTAAAACCGCTGTCCAAGTAAAACTTAAAGAGCGTTTTTTAACCGCTATCTTAGGATTTTTCTTGCATAGCGGTTTTTAACCGCTGTCTTAGCGTTTGACCCTATTTACCCCCCTTTGACCACTAAAAATCCCTAACCTCTACGCGTAATTTTCTTCCTCACGACGCGGTTCCCCCACCCCCACCGCCGCCGTCGACCTTCCTCCACCACCGCACTAGTAGCCTCTTCATCCCCTGCCGCCGTGACGCTGCCCAGCCACCACCGCTCTCTCCGCTGCCGCTCAGCCCTCCCCCGACGCGGATAGGCCCCCAACGCGACGAGCCACTGCCGCCGCCCCTCCGCCGCCTCCTCCAGGTATGTATATAATACATATTTTAAATGTATTAAAATGTATATGTATGTATATGTGTATATATATGAATAATATGTATATATATGAAAATGTATAATGTATGAATATGTATATATATGAATATGTATATATATATATATGAATATGTATGAATATGTATATATATATATGAATATGTATGAATATGTATATATATATATATGTGTATGAAGGCTTTTGGATTAATTTTAGATGAAATTGTTGCAAGTTATATAGGTTTAATATGTTAAAATTATTTTAGATGAAATTGTTAGAATTTGTTAGAATTTTAGATGGACATATTATAATTTTTTAGAATTTTAGATGTATATATGTTAATTAGTATTAAAATGTTAGACTTTATTTCAAGAGGTTTATAGATATGAAATATTGAAGGCTTTAGGAATAATTTTAGATGGAATTGTTAGAATGCATGTTAGGATTAATATGTTAGAATTTTAGATGAAATTATTTTAGTGTGCATGCTAATTATAGTATTAAAATGTTAGAATTTATTTCAAGAGGTTTATAGATGGGAAATATTGAAGGTTTTAAGAATATTTTTAGATGAAATTGTTAGAATGCATGTTAGGATTCATATGTTGAAATTTTAGATGAAATTGTTTTAGGGTGCATGTTAGGATTAATATGTTAGACTCAACACGTGTGCTTTTCGATTAATCTATATAGACATCTCTAGTTCTATATGGATCGAAAGTGGGTTCGGGCAGATAGATTATCAGAGGAGTATAGGAATGGGGTGGAAGAGTTTTGTAATCATGCAATTAGACACTGCACCGACCATCGATACATTCTATGTCCATGTTGGAAATGTATGAATGGAAAAACTGTTAGTGGTCGAGAAAGTTTGTTTGACTACTTGATGTGTCACGGTATTGATAAAACATATATCGTTTGGATATTTCATGGTGAGAGAAGAGATGGATGTAGCTCTAGCAACATAAGAACTGACTTTAGGTTTGAAGATACAGTGGATGAGGATAGTTTCAGAGATGTACCGAATGTTGATACATCGAGTGGGGATGACACCAATCTGCGAGATCACCCTTATATGTCTGAAAAATTAAGGGATGACGCTGGATTGCCCCTTTGGCCCGGGTGTAAGAAGGCAACAAAAGTGTCAGCTGTGTTGATATTGTTCAACCTAAAAGCAGCACACGAGTTATCCGATGTGTTCTTCTCAAGTATGCTGGAAGCAATTAGTGGTCTATTGCCCGATGGAAATGTACTGCCTACGAAAGCATATGAGGCTAAGCAAATGATTAAGTCCATCGGGTTAACACATCAGAAAATTCATGCTTGCCCGGGTGATTGTATCTTATTTCGGAAGGAGTACGAAGACCTCGATGAATGTCCCAAGTATGGGAAGAAGAGATATCTGAAGAATAAATCTCCAGCGAAGGTGATGTGGTACTTCCCAATAATACCAAGATTCAGGAGAATGTATAGTAGCGGTGTGGATGCTAGAAATTTAACTTGGCATCATGATGATAGGATCGATGATGGAATGCTAAGACACCCTGCTGATTCACCCCAGTGGAAGACATTCGATGCCAGACATCCTGAATTTGGTGACGAGCCACGACACTTGCGTCTTGCACTCTCAACTGACGGAATGAATCCGTTCGGTATCCAAAGTACCAACCACAGTACATGGCCAGTGATTCTGATGGTTTATAATCTTTCACCAGAGTTGTGCATGAAGCGCACTTATATGATGTTGTGTATATTGATATCAGGACCCAAACAACCTGGTAACGACATAGATGTATATCTGGCTCCTTTGATAGAGGACTTGAAGCTCTTGTGGAATGAAGGGGTCGATGTGTATGATGCTTATAGAAAGGAGAATTTCAAGTTGAAGGCCATGTTGTTTGGGACTATCAATGACTTCCCCGCTTATGGGAATGTATCTGGATATAGTGTGAAGGGGGCCGATGCATGTCCTTGGTGTACCACGAACACAGATCACATTCGTTTATGTCATTGTAGGAAGACTGTTTATATGGGGCATAGAAGGTGGTTGGAGCCAACACATGAGTACAGAAGAATGATCGATGCATTCGATGGCACAATCGAGGAACGTGGAGCACCACGTTTATTGTCAGGTACAGATGTATTGAACGAGATGAAGAATGTCAATACACAATACGGAAAACACTTTGCAAAGAGTCTCCCAACTAGAGGTTGGAAGAAGGAATCAATTTCCTTTCAATTGCCCTATTGGAAAGAGTTGTATGTTAGACACTTCATTGATCTAATGCACGTTGAGAAGAATGTTTGTGCTAGTTTGCTCAATACTCTGCTAGCTGATAACAAGTCTAAGGATTGTTACAATGCAAGAATGGATATGGTTGATATGGGTATAAGAGCTGAACTGGCACCTGTGTATGAAGAAGGTAAACCACCGAAATTACCTCCTGCTGCACACACCTTGTCCAAGAGTGAGAGAAAAAATCTTCTTCAAACACTAAAGGATGTGAAAGTACCAGAGGGTTATTCGTCCAACATACAGAGACTTGTTTCAGATGATGGCGTGAAGTTGATGAATCTGAAATCACATGACTATCATGTCATCATGGAGAATTTCTTGCCCATTGCAATACGTTCTATCTTGCCTGAAAATGTGCGCATAACCATAACAAAGCTTTGTTGGTTCTTCAAGGCAATGAGTAGTAAAGTTAGTGATGTTGGCCATAAGAATGAAGGATCTTACTGTGTATTATTTGGATCCAGCTACGGATGTGGTGCATACACATCGTCCTGATCTTATAGCATTTATGGAAGGGTACGTAAGTTAATTTTTAATATTCTCATATTATGATTTGGTTTACTTTTAAGATTATACATATCTAATGTATATTTATTTTTTAAAATAATTATATAGTGTGATGGCAATGTATCAGACTAGCCTTCCAGGTAAAAAATCAGATACCACAAATATTAGTAAAGTGCTGTGGAAAAACATTAAGGTAAGTTACTTTAGAAAATTGTAAAATCAATAGAAAATAATCATAGTTATAGTACATGATTGTAATTGTTAATCAATAGGTTCCGAGGCAGCAAGATGACAATCACTGTGGACATTTTGTGTGTTGCTACATTGAAGATATAATCTTGACTTCTCGGACCACCATTCCTGAAGAAGTAAGTCGATTATCGATTTATAAAAAATATTATTGATTGAATAAAACATGTTTATTATTTAATTAAATTTTCTATGTAATTTGCAGTTTGTGCATAGGCCTCGGATCCCTTTTTACAACAACGCTCGAATGGAGAAATGGAAGATGGATTGGATTGGGTATCTTTACAATCGATTCTTGTAAAACAATATTATAACTTTTCATAGCATGTAACTTATATATTAATTTGTGATGAATTAATATTTTATGTTATTGAATATTATATTTTATTTATTTGATGTTAAGAATAAATATTAGTATATGTGTTTTGGTAATTTTGAATATATAAGCAGGTTTATTAAATATATATATATATATATATATATATATATATAATTGAAAAAAAAAGCGGTTAAAACCAAATAATTAAAAAAAATTAAAAAATAGCTTGGAGAGCGGTTAATAACCGCTGTTCAAATAATTAAAAAGGCTCTTGGAGAGCGGTTAATAACCGCTGTCTAAGAGAGAGGCTTGGATAGCGGTTTATAACCGCTCTCTTAGTGTGGCACTTGGAGAGCGGTTAAAAACCGCTCTTTTAGTTCTTCCTCTTGGACAGCGGTTTAAAACCGCTGTCTTAGTTTCAACTTTGCACAGCGGTTCCTAAACCGCTCTCTTAGACTTACATAGTTGTTTCTTAGAAAGCGGTTTTAACCGCTTTCTGAGCTTAAATATAACCGCTCTCTTAGTCCTTTTTTGTACTAGTGTGAATCGATGAATGATTAATTGACTTATAGCATTTATTAAGGAGATAATTCCTACATTTCATATATATATGGCCAGTATTACATCTTGGAAGAGTGAAGAGAATATTTTTTAATTACACTCAGAATGTGTTAATTGACTTTGCGCTTGAGCATAGCAAGAATAAAAATGGTTTTATCGTTGGCGGGATCCAGAAAAATAGGAGAAGCTGCAAGTTTGTTCTTGTAAAGGTCGAACAATTCATCAATGATTTCTCCTCCGAAGTGATAAGCGATCAATCTTTCAAGACCGGCCCTGAAGAATGCTGCACGAGCATCAACAGAAGACAAACTGTACTTTCCGGGGTTGTCGAGAATCTCTATTCTTTCTACGTTAAAATTGTGACTTTTCTCCAGTATGACCTTCAATTGTTTTGGGGTGGTCAAGTACTCTGGAACGTTGAAAGAGTCTACTGTTTCTTCTCTCAATCTTCCCTGCAGTATTAACATTTTCCTCATGTATAATGTGTCGAATTACATTCATTAAAGAATCGAGCTGATGTTCAATTTAGATACGATATATGTATTTGAATGTTTATTATTTTTTTTATTTTTTTGGTTTAATTGTTTGAGATTTAATGTTAATTACACAGTAGTGAAACTAAATTCTGAGCAAAAAAAAAATTTGGCCCGGTAAATTTTCTTACTCGTGGGAAAACAATATGTGCGAAAATAGTCAAAAAAAATTTTCAGTTTTGGTCCAATTTTCAATTTTCAGGAATAAAACTACAATTTTACCACATTCTCTTGGAACCAAATGTGTAGTTTACCCATTCTATTGTTATTAATAATGTAATCTCTTAGGACCAAAAGCGTAAAAAAAAAAAAAAACTATGGGACTAAAACTGTTGAAAAAAATGATTATTTTGAAATTGACTCATTATCTTGGGACCATAAGTGCAATTTACCCAATCAAGCCATGTCACCTCAACAAAAACCGGATGTTACACCTCTTACTGTTATTTAAAGACTATAATGTCAAACGATTGAAAGTTACTACACTATTTTCAATTTGTGAGAGTCGATAAAACTTAAACTAAAATTGGGGAAACTTTCAGTACTAAAATTAACTACTTCCCTTACTTCTGTTGTACATGCTAAAGGAATACAATGCTAGTATAGAAAGAAAAAGAACTATTGACTGATGATAAGACTGGTTCATAATTTATACTGTAATTCGTATAGGATTTGTAATAGAAGATATTACCATTTTAGCCATGTCCATGAGGCAAGTTCCCAAAAGGTTAATATCACAAGGGATAGTATACTCTGTTTCATGGTCCCAGGATTCAGGGACTCCAGGGAGTATAAGGGCCATAAGGCCTCCACCCACCATTTCAACAGCCCTGCATTCCAAGAAGGCCTCCATGTCCTTACTAAATTGATCCAAATACGCATCGCAAACTTCCTTCTTGTTTTCCGTATAAATAATGGACCCTTTGTTCCATGCTGGAGAACCACTGTCCGTCACAGCCCGTGGCAGCTGCGTCAGCCAGTGGAGAGCAATTGAAGAGTAGGCAAAGTGAAGGGAAGATTCCGGAAGGAGGCGGCGGTGGAAGTCCCCGGGCACCCCTGTTGCATGGTAATTCCTTTGGGGTGGAAGTGAAGTAAAAAGGGTGTTGAAATCGTTGGTGGCCACGTCGTTAAACAAGACGTGAAATTCCGCTGATTCGTGTATGCGGTTAATGGCTCGAGTGATGATTTGTATGGCCGGGAATGAGTTGTGGCCACTCGAGCACCCGAAATCTGCAATGAAGACTTCCCCATTTCTCGCCAAGGGTTTGATATTGAATTTTGTCACGATTTCTTCTTCGATAATGGAAATAGCAGCATCCAATGCTCCTCTCTGGAAAAACAAAGATTTTACCAAATTAAACACCACAGCTTTCTAAGTGTTTGAGAGAGAGATTTGTTTAAGTGTACCTGGTAGGAGGAATTTCGAACATAACTATGAGCTCCACTCCCACCGTTCATGGGGAAGTTGGGTATTTCACGTCCAAAATTAATCATGGAAGCCATATTTCCCAATAAGCCTGTCCCTGTGTGCGAACTATTAGCTACGTACTCTATGCATGATTGTTATGTATATATGATATGAACAAGGTATTGGGATATATAGTTATTTATAGTTTTATACTCGCATTTCGAGAGCTTTCCATTTTGACGTTTCATCTTTTGTTTCATTATTTTAATACATGGCAGGTGACATTAATGACTTGTGATGTCACTTACTTTTCTAAAATAATGTATTATGCGTGTCATGTATTAAAGTAGAGAAACACCAAAGTAAAAGAATTAAAACCATTTTTGTCCCGTAATTTTTTACCTTTTTCTTTTTGGTCCCATACTTATTTACTTTTTTAATTTGGTCCCACAACAATTCAAATTTACCCAAATTAGTCCCAAATGACCAGAAAACTCGTGAAACGACGTCCTTTTGGTCACGTGCTAATATTTTCTGGTGGAATAGGATGACGGGTCCCATTTTGCAGACGTGGCACACTGACTAAGTAATTTCTCTTATAAAATAAATATAAAACTAAAAAAAAATTTCTACTCATTTTTTCAATAAAAAAAAAACCTTGAAACTTAAAACTAAAAATAAAGTTACCTGCAATTAAAACAAAAATAAATCAAAACGACTAGCAATTTTCTCAAAAATCTGAGAAAATCCTAATACCCGATGCGTACATCCCCAATGCGTACATGTTCTTGGGGCAGAGTACCCCGTCGCCGCCAAATACTGCTGGATTATATAGTACACCGTGCAGAATCGGGGCCTTCCATTACTTTAATTGCAAGTAACTTTATTTTGAGTCTTAAGTTTTAAGGTTTTTTTTTTATTGAAAAAATGAGTTGGAAAATATTTTTTAATTTTATATTTATTTTATAAGAGAAATTACTTAGTCAGCGTGCCACGTCCGCAAAACAGGACCCGTCATCCTATTCCGCATGAAAATATTAGCACGTGACTGGCACGTGACGAAAACGACGTCGTTTCACGAGTTTTCCGGCCATTTGAGACTAATTTGGGTAATTTGAATTGTTGTGGGACTAAATCGAAAAATTAAATAAGTATGAGACCAAAAAAAAAAAGGTAGAAAGTTACGGGATAAAAATGGTTTTAATCCCAAAGTAAAACATGGAATACATTATGAAAATCATAACTCTGGCCCATGGGCAATTAAGATTACCTATTAATTAATTTTATATTAATGTTTCATCTTGTGTTTCATTATCCGATTTGTGGTGTAATTTATTATACATATCATGACTCATGGGAAAAGGCGTGTTTCATCTTATGTTGATCGGTCAGTCGGACCAATCTAACCGCTAATCAACAAGGCTAGCTACAGGGTCGATTCGAGAGATTGAACCACTCAAGTTCGACTAGGCCACAATCCACTTGGAGCTGGAAAAAGGGCACGAACCGGTGATTGGATGAACTTATCAACTCGTCGCTCCAATTTTGTTTGTAAAATAAAAAATAAAAATGGGGTTCTTTAACCAGTTAAAAAAATAAAAAATCTTTGAGCAATAGACAATATGGATAAACCACGTTTATAATTTTCACACCACATATGCTATTTCTAAGAAGTGAAAGAAGAATAATAATGAATTTTTTACTACCAGTGCACTGTGCATAATATATATTAGTACACATATATGCAATTTCACATCATTGCTACTATAATTTATATTCGAGAAATAAATAAACGAATTATGGTAAATATATATATTTTTGGTAAGATATACTATAAAAATGTAAAAACTATAGATGATGATCTATAATTTATATATTATATAGCATACCAACATTAACATAAATTGATCTTTATTGACAAATATCATGTCATTATAGCTTATCAAGCTAAAAGTCTTTAATTATAGGATAATGATCTTTATTGACAAGTTCTCTCATTAAAGATCATTTTCAGTCACTAATTTTTTTTAACTAAAAAATAATATTGACATAATTTTATCATTAAAACTCAACTTTCTGTATTGCGACTCAACCGCTTTAATAACAGTAAGATCCAGTTGGATTTGGGCTATGAATTTTAAATCCACAACCAAAATTTACTCCTTTTGTTTGGCACCACAAAAAATTCTCTGACTAGCGAAGAAAAATTACGACAGAATTCTTATCTGTCGCTAATCCAAGTGTTTTGCGACGGATGATGACAATTAGTCATGAATGCTAAGGATTTGCGATAGACAGACACATCCGTTGTAAACTTTGAAATTTTACGACGGATACTGCGGTAGCAAAATAAGGGACCGCCAGTCTTCATGTTTTACGCCAATTTTTAAACGAAAAGTCTATCGTAAATTTCAAAGTTGAAATTTGCAACGGATACGCCAATCGTAAAACTGACCCGTTTGACCGAGATCTTTCACAAAATGATGCGACTTAAATGTGGCCAACCAGTTTGTGACAGAGAGAACCGTCACAAAATATTATTTAAGAACATGACCGTCGCAAAATTGACCTGTTTGACCTAGACCTTTCGAAACGGTGTGACTTAAATTTAGTCGACTGGTTTACGGCGGAGAGAGCCTTCACAAAATATTTTTTGAGGATTTGCGACGGAATGGCCATCACAAATCATTAAAATGATGCATTTTGGTTTTAATTTGGCAAGATTTGCAAACGGAAGTCTGTCCGTCACAATTTATTTTCCTATTTAAGCAGCAGTTCGGCGATGCAGACAGCAAGAGAGGAAGAAGAATAAAATAAAAAAGAGGAACGCTAGAGAAGGATAGTGATGTCGCCGTAGAGTCAATCCGTCCCAGTTAAAGTGCTCGATTTGTCATCCTCTACACAATAACCGCAAGTTTTTTTATTTTTTACTGTTTAAATTTAATTTTAAAGCATGTTAATTTGGTGAATTTGTATAATTGAATCGTTTATATGTTGAGTATATATATGTTATTATATTAGTATTATTGAATAATTTGTATGTTGGGTATGTTACCATTTTAATTATTGAATCGTTACATGATTTAGATTTTTAATATATTAGGATAATTGCTTAGAATTTTAAAGCATGTTAATCATATGATTTAGTATAATTAATTATTTAAATGTTGAGTATTGTTGAATAATTTATATATTGAGTAGTTAACGTTTTAATTATTGAATCGTTGTATGATTGAGTATGTACTATTGAGTATATATGTTGATTGTTATTATATTGCATGATTTAGATTTTTTATATTTTAGGAGAATCGTTTAGATTTTTATATATATTGATTGTTTGATATGTTACATGGTTTATGGTTTAATATTTTAACTCTTCATGTATGAGATTACATTTTTCATAATTAAGTTAATGCATATTTATATTTTAACAGGGCTATAGTGACGAATGAAAAATAGTGATTATTATTGTGAATGAGAGGTAAGGATATATCATTTATTTTAATTATTAGTAAGTTAATTAATTTGTTATATTATTATTAATAATTATTTTTGGTGATTAAATGCAATATGATGCCTATTGATGAAGTTTCGCGAGTCTTCAGTTATATGTTAAATGTAAACTCCGTGGATGTTGGTGTTGCATCATGGTCATTGATGAGAAGTCAGAAGATCGTGATGTACTGGAGGCAGTTCAAGGTATTCAATTAAATTGTTCTTATCTAAATATATATATATATATATATATATATATATTACTTAGTCAAAAAGTTAATTTTTATTTTAAGAAACATGGGATCATGCTATTCATGAAGAGGTATATCTGATATTTCTTCATATGTTAATAATCAAGTACTCAAACATGGTGAGCAAGTGGAAGCATATATATTATCAGAAAGTTGAATATGGTCCCGATGAATTTCCGCGTGAGGTGTGGATATCATTTGTCAAGTATTACAACCATTTTGCTGAGATTTTTTTTATGAAAACTTATTTGACATTTGGTAATTCGAATTATTTATATTATTCAAACAATTTCAGTTATATTTAATTACCTTGATACCTTGAACTATAATTTTATAAGTTTGCTTATAGTAACACATACTTGCCCATATATTAACACAAACATTGGAGCGAAATTTTCTATTTGCTTTGGCGAGGTTTTTTGGGAAGATCCATTTGATCCAACACGACCTACGGAGTACCCACAAATTTTTCTCCTTCTTTAAATATATTCATATTGTATGTGTAATATTGCACAAGAGAAAACCTATTAATTAATAGAGGAAAATACAACTAGGTATAGTTTTTTTTAAGCTAAATAACAACAAAGTATAGTACCTTTTTTAAATTACAACTAGGTTAGTTTTTTTTATATATAAAGACTTTATTACCCTCATTTTTAATTATTTAAGTTTTATTACTATTTAAAATAAAGAAAAGTTCATCCCTACTTCCCATAAAATCAGATTACCCACGTTCACTCATTTCACTTCTCTCTTAGCCACTCTCTCTCCTACTCACCCCTTTCAAAATTCAAATATCGGATCCACCATATGCCACCGCCGCCACCGACCGTCTCGCTCCGCCGTGAGTCTCGTCCTTGTAGTCACTGCGCGCAAAGCCACGACTTGGCAGCATTGTGCGCAGATCGACGCCACCTCCATGGATCGATTTGGAGATGTTGCTTCACAGTGAGGTCGCCGGTGCCTTCCTCAGATCGTTACAAATCTAATAAATTCGGCCAAAAATATGATGAGCCTTCATGTGTATCGGTGAATTTTGATGAAGTAGAAATCCTAGATCTATAAAAGGGGTTGAGAAGATTGGCGAAATTAAAAGGGCTCAAAGCATAGTCGACTGGGCGCGTTGGCCCTTTTCACAAGGTTAGGGTTTCGATTTCCTGAAATTCTTTCGACTAATTTGATCCTTTTTCACAAGTATCTGATCCTAAAGCACTAATTTGGGGAAGACTTCCAAAGGTCATTGGAGGGAAGTTGCTTTACATCTGTTTATTAGTATGTTCGTATCTTGTATTTTAGAACTTTAGGTTTTCTTAATTTAAATTTCAATTTTTTTGTGAAGGGATTGGGATTCAGTTGAGGTTTATTTTTTGGGCGAATAGACAATAAAATTGATAGTGTGCATTCTAGATGCTTTTGGGATGTGGTGATGTTTTAAATTAAAAATAGTGGTACTTTTGAAACTCAGTTTAATCATGTATTTTTTTTACAAATTATAAGCAAGGATTAGTTTTGGGAAATTATGTTTCAAGTAAAGGACTCTGCAAATCAGAAGAGGATGAGAAAAAAGAGGAGAAGAAGAAGAGGAGAAGAGGAGGAGAAGAAGAGAATAGGAAGAGGAGAAGAGAATTGTTTAGATGCAAAATGTATATTATGGTATTATGTTTAATTCATAGTACAAACAACTTATCGGCACTAATGCCCACACTCTTGTACTACAAATTATAAATCTATATTATAGTATTATATCTTACACTATGGTACAAATAATTCATTTACACAAATAAATAATATATACTATTGTTCAAATTTGTACTATGTTATTTAATTTTGTACTATAAATTTGTGAGAATAATAATTAAATAAAGAAATGCAAATAAAAAAAATATCTGTATTTTTTTATAAAAAGAATTGAACATAAAACTTGATAAATTTTAAAAAGTTGGAAGAAAAAGTGGAAAAGTAGATGTCAAATAAAAAATGATGAAAAGTAAAATGAAAGGTATTATTGGTAATGTGTTTTAAAAAAATTAATCTAGTTGCAATTCTAAAAATGCACTATACTTAGATGCTATTTACACTTATAAAACTAACCCTAATATAAGTCCCCTAATTAATAAGTGCGGCGCACAATGATTTTAAGCAATGCCTATGGCCCTATGCCCCTTAGACTGGAAACACCGAGGTAATCTCGCATCATCTAGTGATAGAGAAATAAACACATGGGACCATTTAGCGGCATTAGTATGATAAAGACAAGTCAATTAGGCTCTTCCAAACTCTCAACTATTAATTCACTAAACCTTTAACATCGTAGCTGTTTTCATAAGCACCAAAAATTTTAAATATTATTTTAATAAAATTAGTGTGCAATTATTATATGATTATAATCTGAATGATTTAGCAAAGAAAAATAAATTTATAATGGTTAATGAAACAATTTTTTTGGAAGTTCAAGTGCTTAATATATCAATACGTATAAAAGTTTAGTAAATAAAACATTCCTATGAAATTATAAGTAAGTTATAATTTTGACGAAGTCATAATATTAATTCAAATATACAAATAATTCGCATCCACATTATATCCCTTATTATACTAATAGAGAGTTTTCTATGCTTAAATGTTCCCTTTAGATTAATGTTCAAAAAAAAATGTCCCCTTTAGATTAATTTATGTGGCTTTTTATGAATCTTATGTGTTATCTATGGTCTTATATGGTAAGAAGTCTATTAAAAAAAATGCATTCACATGGGTTTGAACCCTACATCTCATCTCATGAGTAAAATATAACATGTTATAAACTATGCTATAAATAAATATAAAATTTGAATTCTATTGTAATACATCTCTATAAAGTTTAAATTAATTCCACTGTAATGAATCTCTATAAAGTTTGAATTTATAACTTGAATTTATAAAATTATATTAAAAATTATGTTATGTTGTACCAATTTATATTTTATTTTATTTGAGGATATTCTACATTTAAAAATTCTTAATGTGTCAATAATTCAACAAGTAATTTAAGTGTATTTAATTCTACGTATTATTATTAAAATAAGCATAACATTCAATAATTATGTAAATTTACCACATCTTTAGTTGTTTCAATCCAATATACGATTTGCACTTTTAGCAAAATAAAATTAAAATTGATGCATGATAGTGCATTAGTGCTTGGAGGGGAAATCTCCTTACACAGAGAAAATCATGTCATAATTTAAAAGTGTATATATATTAAAAAAATATGTGAAATTCCATAAGAATATTGAAAATCGTAATTAAATTAAGATTGAGCCTAAAGACCTGAATTAATAAGAAATTAACCCATCACTTTAAACATATATAATATTTGAATATATTCATAATATAATTATATTATTTTACGTTGAACAAAACTATTTAAATATATATAATGCATATATAATTAACTTTTATGAAAAATTCTGCGTAATACGTGGGCATTCATCTAGTATTGGATAAAACCGAGTTAATATAGAATAAGTTAGGTCGGTTCCACCCCTTGAGGGTAAATTGCACTTTTAGTCCTATGAAAATAGGTGGTATGCAAAATTGGTCTTATTTTTTACATTTGGTCCCAAGATAATTGCAGTTTTGATTCCAAGAGAATGTATAAATTCCAGTTTTGGTTCAAAAAAATTGCAACTTTGGTCCCAAGAATCCACGTAAGTCGAGCGAACTAAATTTTAATATTAAAATTATTATTTAATTATTTTAAATACATTTATTAATTAAATTATAATTATTCCTCAGTGGATGATGGTCGATGACCTCGCCTCCCATACTCAGTCTCATCATCTCATTGATTAGGATGAGGCGTCTGGATCGAACCCTGTGCCCCCCCCCCCCCCCCCCCCACCCATATATAGAGGCTCCAGTTGACGTTCAAAACCAATAATATTTCAAGAACGTTGAAAAAGAGCAGCTCCCTGAGTTAGGTGGTTTTGCTAAAACCATCCTTTGATCTCGTGGGTCGACCTCGTCCTCTCAAGCTTCTATCGGCTCTCATCCCAATAGCGACCTTGAGCGACAATTGTAGGTTGTGTGTAAGCAAATAGATATAGTGGCAAAAATATTGGAAGCCAAATGAGAAGGAAAGGAAGCGTATTATAAGTGGATATAGTTGGTCGCCTCCAAGGTGGTGTAGACGCTCTACCACTGGTACCTGACGAAGAGAAGGAGAAGGAGGAGAATGAAGAGGAGGAGGTGAAGGGTTCCAGATTTCAGTCTGTTGATTAAGGTCTAGGTTTTAAATTAATTTGAAATGCAATCTTATTATTTATAGATGATAGTTTTTTTTTTTTTTTTAATTTGATAATTTTAGGTTTTATTTAGATTATATTTTACTAGATGAATAATTTATAAGTAGTCGAAGTAAATAATTTTACAAAATAAAAATAAAGTTGGACACAATATTTATATAAGCAAGTTAGAAACGAAAAATAATTAATTTGATGAATTATTAAAAAAGACTCAGTTTGGATACATGTACAATTAATTGCGTAAAAATTAAATAAATTATAAATTTATAAGTAGTCATAATAAATAATTTTACAAAAAAAATATTGGACAAAATATTTATATAAACATGTTAGAAACGAAAATGAATTAATTAGATGAATAAAAAAAAAGACTCAATTTGGATACATATTTTAATTAATTTTGTAAAAATTAAACAAAATTTTAATTTATAAGTAGTCAAAATAAATAATTTTACAAAATAAACAAAAGTTGAACACAACATTATGTAAACAAGTTAAAAATGAAAATGAAATAATTAGAGGAATTATAAAAAAAAAAGACTCAATTTGAATACATGTATAATTAATTACGTATAAATTAAAAATTTATAATTTGTCGAAATAAATAATATTACAAAATAAAAAAAGTTGGACACAACATTTATATAAACAAGTTAGAAACGAAAATGAATTAATTTGATGAAGTATAAAAAAATTACTCAATTTTGATACATATACAATCATTAATTGTGTAAAAATAAACAAAAGAAGATTGTGCCCGAGTGGAACACGCCTCCTCCCATGCTTTGGAGGTCGGCGGTTTGATTCCCCTTGGGCGCAAAATTGCAATAAATTGTTCCACGCCGAATAAGGTTTATATAAAAGGTGGGTCGCATATAATAACTTGGACAATACGATCGCAAATAATTGGTTTATTTAATTTATATATATAGAAATTCGAGACATACTGATTTCGTCGTTAATTCTAGCAACCCGATCAGGTCTTGACCCGACTTATTTGTGATGGAGACGCTAATTAGCAACGGATGCCAAAAATATGTAGCTAATATTAGCTACGCCTATTTTAGTAACGACCCTTATTGGTCGTAAAACCTATCGCAAAATGTATTTTACGATCTATTTTCTATCACAAAAATCGTCTCTAATCAGCGAGTTTTTTTGTAGTGGAAGTGCCTTGGTTAATATGTCGCGACTTGATCTTCCGACTTGCAAAATGTGAGTTGAACTTCACGGTGCCTACTTGTTTTTGTTGGCAATGAAAAAGCAGAGTAATACATTCCACTACAATTTAAAGACTTACATGTCAATTCATTTGTATATAAAAAAAACAAACAAAATTCTTACTGTTTTTAATCAAGAAATTAGATCTATGCTATCATAAGCAGTCAAAATTTAGTGGGATTATTAAATTTGTGTCCCTAACTATTGCCAATTTTTTTATTTACTCTCCATAGTTTCACGGTTTATTGTTCGTCGACGGGTGCATATAATCAAGACTATTTTTTTCCAATTTGTGGATAAATTTTCACACGACAAAAAAAAAAAAAAAAAAGTTTAATGTCTAACATTTGCCAAAAAATAAATTAATGCCCAACACATTTGCCACTATAATTATATTGTCCTTAAATTTCAAGCCTTGTAGTTACGCTTCTAATTAAAAATATTTATCCCATATACATCATTCATTACATAATATGTAAATTTAATCTGCTCTACGCTTGAGCATAGCGGGAATCATGATGGATTTATCATTGTCAGGATTTAAAAAAAGTGGCGAAGTTGCAAGTTTGTTCTCGAAGAGGTCAAACAATTCATCAACGATTTCACCCCCGAAACGATCGATGAGCAATCTTTCAAGAACAGCCCGGCAGATTGCTGTGCGGGCATTGACGCTGTAGTTCAGAATCTCCATTCTTTCAACGCTGAAACTCTGGCTTCTCTCCAATATGGCCTTCAATTGTATTGTGGTGGTAAAGTAGATTGGGATGTTGAATGAATCTATTTTTTCTTCACTCAATCTTCCCTGCAACTTTAACAAATTAGGTATCATAATTAGAATGTCGTTTTTTAATAATTGATATACAAAGGTTTGAACAACGATTTCATCTGTCAATTTTCAAGACCAAAACTGCAATATTACCACATTTCTTGGAAGCAAAATTACAATTTATCCACTCTCTTGGGCAGGGACAAAAATGTCAAGGAAAAAAAAACTACATGTAGGACCAAAAGTGTAAAAAAATTAGAAGGTTTTGCAAACCACCCATTTTCTTATGACCAAAAGTGCAATTTACCCTGCAGTGTATCCTAGGGCTAAAGTTATAATCACAATTTACTTCAATGATATAATATATCTTCTTGCACGTGTTAGATGAATAAGAATTAAAAAATATTCACAGAAACAAATTATTGGTTAATTAAAAAATTACATATAAATTTTTTAATACCTTTGACCAAAATTGAAAAACATATCTTCGTGTGTAGTAATTTATTTTGTACTCGATACCCAGTCCAAAATCAACTAATTAATGTGGAACCCGTTATCGTGTTAGTGTGTTTCATTACCATTTTGGCCATGCCCATGACAGACGACCCCAATGTTGGAAATTGGTTATTTATTTGACTAATTTTTTGAGGAATGAAAATGTTAATTTTTGGGAAAACAAAATTAACGAGGTTGTTCTACTCGCGGAGTAGATGAACGTGGTATATTTAATATCTCAAAACCGATTTCGGGTGAATGAGAAATTAATTTGGGAAGTTGGATAATTATTCACTTGTGGTGAATAACTCAATGGAAAGGAACAATTGGATTACATCCCACATTGGAAACTTGCAAGAAATGTTCCTTGGATATAAGAAGAAAAATGTTCATGTTCTTCAACTTTGTACATGGGGACCCTAACCATGGACCACACGCGCGCGTGCGCCCCGCCCCGCCCGAGCCCGGGACCGGGTCCGTGGGTCGTGGTTCTTGGTTCTTGGCAATTGGGCTTTGGGGCCTACCTATATTTTTAGAGTACCAAAAATATGAAAAGGCCCAATACATTTTTGGGCCGAACCGGTTTGGGTAGCCCATCGGATTTGGGTCGGCCCACGAACATGATTAATACACTCACAGAATGATTAATACACTCCAGATTTCGAATTTGATTTAAAATTGAAATATTCGGAGGAATATTCTGTTCTTGCTTCCCAAGAAAGAGATAACGTCTCTATCCACTGATTTCGTGGTTATCCCACGATTTTCTCAATCGATAGTCCTCATCTGCAGTGCAGATTTCCGCCTATATATACCCCTTCATATCCAGACTTTCGTACTCACCTTTCAGCCTACGAATCTTAGAGTTTAGAAAGCCTTTCACATATACTTATTTCGTTCAGTTTGAAATTTCGATTTCGTTCGTCGAGAGTTTATACTCGGTGGTGCTGCCGGTGTAAACTGTTAAACTGTTTTACTTTTGGAGACTCATACGCACGATACCGTAAGCACTATTCGGGGCGTATTCAGTCTTACGGGAAAAGGATTTTCCATGACTCGGTTTTTCATACGAATTCATTTCGTATTTACTTGTTCGTGCAGTGTTCGAGACACACCCTTTCACAAACAACAATCGCAAGACTGAATATTTCTATTTCGAATCGCTGTCATGTCGAACCACAATTCCAACAACGATGTGAATATAAATTCACCATCGCAAGCTACTCCTACCAAAGATGCAGGTAATACATCTAACTCTCCTGTTGAACCTACGGGTAAGTCTGATCCCCCTTCTGTTTTTCAATTTGTAGACTTTGGAAGCACTCTTAATGAGTGGTTCAAAGTCAATTCCTTCGTGAGAAATTCCAATCCCTTCGTGGGAAATGCTAATCCCTTCGTGGGAAACTCTGGCACTAATCCCTTTGTGGAAACTCAAGTGCTAATCCTTTCGGGGGAAACTTCGGCGGAAATCCTTTCGTAGGAAATGTCAGGGCCAATCCCTTCTTGGCAACCAACCAGGCCTCCCTCCCGAGGACTATTAGGCCGGTTGTGGTGAATTGAGAGAAACCCGAAAAGTTTTTGGGTAATGACTTCAAGAGGTGGTAAAAGAAGATGCACTTCTACTTGACCACTATCTCCTTGGTGAAATATGTCAAGGAGGATTGCCCGAGCGTACCCACAGAAGATGCTGACCGGGAAACAAGGATTGCCTATGATACTTGGATCCATGATGATTATCTGTGTAGGAATTACATCCTGAATGGGCTGTCCCTCAATGATGTATATGATGAATACCCGACTTCCAAGGCTTTGTGGGAGTCTTTGGAGAAGAAGTACAAAACTGAAGACGCGGGAACTAGCAAGTTCGTCGTCTCCACCTTGTACGAGTTCAAAATGGAGGACAACAAATTTGTTCTCGAACAAGTTCAAAAGCTGCAAGTGATCTTTCACAACATTGCAGTACAAGGGATGGAGCTGCCTGAAGCCTTTCAGGTTGCCACTGTGATTGACAAATTGTCTCTATCTTGGAAAGAGTTTAAGTCCTACCTCAAGCACATGCGAAAGCAAGTGACCATGGAGGATCTTGTTACCCGACTTCGGATCGAGGAAGATAACAAGAAAAGGGAGAAGAAGGGCTCGACTACTTCTATCGAGGCAAAGGCGAACCTGATGGAGAAAGGTGAACCATCGAAGAAGAGAAAGCGTCAAGACGACAAAGGCAAAGGCAAGGTTGTTGCTGCTGCTCCTGCCCCGAAGAAATTCAGTGGGAAGTGCTACAACTGTGGCAAACCCAATCATCGGGCCGCTGATTGTCGTCAGCCCAAGAAGGAAGACAAGGGAAAGAAGAACTCCGTGAATGTTGCAGAACGAGAGCTCACGGAGATAGATATGTCTGCTGTAGTGACCAAGGTCAACATGGTGGACAACAAGAAAGAATGGTTCGTGGACACAGGTGCCACTTGCCACGTTTTCTCGGAGAAATCTGACTTCTCTACATATTCTCCTGCTGCAGGAAGAAAGCTCTACATGGGAAACCAAGCCTCGTCTGAAGCGGCTGGTGTAGGAACAGTGGTGATCAAGCTGACATCGGGAAAGGAGCTCAAGCTGAAGGATGTGCTGGATGTCCCGGACATCCGAAAGAATCTCATTTCTGGCTCCTTGTTAGTTAGTAATCAGTTTAAGCTAGTGTTTGAGTTCAATGGAGTTGTACTTAGCAAATTTGGTATCTTTCTAGGGAAAGGTTACCTCGAGAAGGGCCTTTTTAAGATGTCAGTTATGACTGTAAGCCGTAATGGCACAAACACTACTATCAATGAAAATGCTTCAGTTTTAGTTTATATCGCTGAGTGTTCGGATTTATGGCATTTTAAATTAGGACATGTTAATCTAAATTCTATAAAATGATTGGTAAATTTAGATTTACTCAAAATTGACAATGTGGATACATCAAAAAAATGTGAAAGATGTGTTGAAGCAAAAATGGCTAAGTTACTATTTAAATCTGTTGAAAGGAACACAACTCCTCTAGAATTAATTCACACGGATGTATGTGATTTAAAATTAGTGCAAACTAGAGGTGGTAAAAAGTATTTTATTACTTTTATTGATGATTGCACAAGATTCTGCTACATTTACTTGTTACGAAGTAAAGATGAAGCTATTGAAGCTTTTAAAAATTATAAAAGTGAAGTAGAGAATTAATTGAACACTAGAATTAAAGCAATTCGTAGTGATAGAGGTGGAGAGTATGTGGCTCCGTTTGAACAATTATGTGCCGAATTAGGCATCATACATCAAACGATAGCTCCCTACTCACCTCAATCGAATGGTATTGCGGAGAGGAAAAACCGAACTTTGAAAGAGATGATGAACGCAATGTTAATCAGCTTGGGTTTACCTCAGAACATGTGGGAGGGAAGCTATTCTGTCAGCCAACCACATTCTGAACAAAATTCCACTTAAGACTCAAGATAAGACACCTTATGAGTTGTGGAAAAATCGCAAACCATCCTACAAATACCTCAAAGTGTGGGGGTGTTTGGTTAAGGTTGAAGTGTCACTTCCTAAACAAGTAAAAATCGGACCTAAGATGGTCGATGTGATCTTTATAGGATACGCCTTCAATAGTAGTGCCTATCGGTTCTTGATTCACAAATCAGAAATACCCGATATGACAGTAGGTACTACAATAGAATCAAGGAATGCTGTTTTCTTTGAAAATGTGTTCCCGTGTAGGGATAAAGAAGAAGTGAGTTCAAATAAGCGAACTCATGAGGAATCAAGTGAAGTTGCAGGTCCTTCTACTCAGCAGAGTGAAGAACCCAGACGCAGTAAACGAGCTAGAATTGATAAGACCTATGGTCCAGACTTCATCACGTATGTTTTAGAAGAAGAACCTAGGACTATCAAAGAAGCTATTTTTAGACCAGATGCACCTCTCTGGAAAGAAGCAATAAACAGTGAATATGATTCGATTCTGCAAAACCATACATGGGAGTTGGTTGACCTCCCTAAAGGTTGTAAGACCTTAGGATGCAAATGGATCCTTAAAAGAAAGTACAAAGCAGATGGATCAATTGACAAGTATAAAACCTGTTTTGTTGCAAAGGGTTTTAAACAAAGAGAAAGGTATAATTTCTTTGACACCTATTCTCCGGTCACAAGGATTACATCCATCTGTGTTCTTATCGCGATTGCTGCTTTGCATAATCTCGAAATACACCAGATGGATGTAAAGACTGCTTTCCTTAACGGAGAAATAGATGCTGAAATATACATGGATCAACCAGAGGGTTATATTGTACCCGGGAACGAGAAAAAAGTTTGTAAACTTGTTCGGCCGTTGTATGGACTTAAACAAGCTCCTATACAATGGCATTTAAAGTTTGATAATATTATGTTGTCAAATGGATTTCGAATTAACGAATGTGACAAGTGTGTGTATGTGAAAGATACACAAAATGGATTTGTTATCGTATGCTTATATGTTGATGACATGTTAATCATGGGTAACAATTCAAATATGATCGTTAATACGAAAAACATGTTAAAGAAAAATTTTGACATGAAAGACATGGGTCTAGCAGACGTGATTCTAGGAATCAAAATAGAAAGAACTTCAAATGGAATTTCTTTAACACAATCTCATTATGTTGAGAAAGTCTTGAAGAAATTTAAAGCATTTGATGATCTACCTGCTAAAACTCCACTAGAATAGAATGTTCATCTGAAGAAGAACAGAGGTGAACCTGTGAATCAGTTGGAATATGCAAGGATCATTGGAAGCGTGATGTACATTACAAATTGCACACGTCCTGATCTTGCATGCTCTGTGAACAAACTGAGCAGGTACACAAGCAATCCAAGTCACGAACATTGGAAAGCTCTGAAAAGGGTCTTGAGATACTTGAAGTATACTCTTGATTTTGGGCTACACTACACGCGACATCCAGCTGTACTTGAAGGGTACAGTGACGTTAATTGGATATCCTATAGTAAAGACTCGTTCTCAACTAGTGGATATGTATTCACTATTGGAGGAGCAGCTGTATCGTGGAAATCCACAAAACAGACGTGTATTGCCTGTTCCACTATGGAATCTGAGTTCATCGCTTTGGATCAAGCAGGTGAAGAAGCTGAATGACTTCATAATTTTTTAGAAGATATTCCTTGTTGGAACAAACCGGTACCATCTGTAATGGTACATTGTGACTGTCAAGTTGCTATTGGTAGAGCTTTGAGCAGTATGTACAACAGAAAGTCGAGACATATCCGTCGTCGACATAACTCCGTTAGACATTTGATCTCAACTGGTATTATAATAATTGATTATGTAAGATCAATTAATAACATAGCAGATCCGCTCACGAAGAGATTGAACCGAGATCAAATGAGTAAGCTGATAGAGAAAATGGGTCTAAAATCCACAAATAAAACTGAAACAATGGTAACCTAGTCATGATGACTGGAGATCCCAAGAACTTGGTTCAAAAGGGAAAACTAAGATGTGAATGTTAGTTGTACAACACTTGAAAATCATGATCATTCCTGACAGCACTGTGTCAAGTGTTAGTAGACCCGTGAGTTGTGGTAAAGGATAAGTCGTTGACTTTTAATGATTCCTATAAAGTCCATGTGGGACTGAGTATGACGGGATACTCGAAAGGAGTTCACCTATATAAAAGAGAAGTGAGGGCCGCTTCGACCAAATATTTATGAATACAAAGGGCGTCCAGGGCCAAAATGGACAAAAACGTGAGAACAAATCGGAATCGAGACTGACTTGTGTCTGCATTATCTGTAAGGTATACACTAAGGAGGATTAGTTCAAGGCATCGTGTCCACTAAGCGACCGGTATACCCGATGGTGTCGGGCTACGGAAAGTTCAAAGTCATTGGCTACTTATCCGGAAGCAATGAGGTCTCAATCGAGCTGAACGAACAAGCCTGACTCTGTATAGGTGCAATTCTCACTCATGTGGGGGATTGTTGGAAATTGGTTATTTATTTGACTAATTTTTTTAGGAATGAAAATGTTAATTTTTGGGAAAACAAAATTAACGAGGTTGTTCTACTCGCGGAGTAGATGAACGTGGTATATAATTTGGGAAAGTTGGATAATTAATTTGGGAAGTTGGATAATTATTCACTTGTGGTGAATAACTCAATGGAAAGGAACAATTGGGTTTCATCCCACATTGGAAACTTGCAAGAAGTGTTCCTTGGATATAAGAAGGAAAATGTTCATGTTCTTCAACTTGGTACATGGGGACCCTAACCATGGACCACATACGCGTGCGTGCGCCCCGCCCCGCCCGAGCCCGCGCCCGGGCCCGGGACCGGGTCCGTGGGTCGTGGTTCGTGGTTCTTGGCAATTGGGCTTTGGGTGGGTTTTGGGGCCTATCTATATTTTTAGAGTACCAAAAATATGAAAATGCCCAATACCTTTTTGGGCTGAACCGGTTTGGGTGGCCCATCGGATTTGGGTCGGCCTACGAACATGATTAATACACTTGCAGAATGATTAATACACTCCAGATTTCGAAATTGATTTAAAATTAAAATATTCGGAGGAATATTCTGTTCTTGCTTCCCAAGAAAGAGATAACGTCTCTATCTACTGATTTCGTGGTTATCCCACGATTTTCTCAATCGATCGTCTTCATCTGCAGTGCAGATTTCCGCCTATATATACCCCTTCATATCCAGACTTTCGTACTCACCTTTCGGCCTACGAATCCTAGAGTTTAGAAAGCCTTTCGCATATACTTATTTCGTTCAGTTCGAAATTTCGATTTCGTTCGTCCAGAGTTTATACTCGGTGGTGTTGCCGGTGTAAACAGTTAAACCGTTTTACCTTTGGAGACTCATACGCATGATACCGTAAGCACTATTCGGGGCGTATTCAGTCTTGCGGGAAAAGGATTTTCCTTGACTTGGTTTTTCATACGAATTCATTCCGTATTTACTTTTTCGTGCAGTGTTCGAGACACACCCTCTCACAAACAACACCCAAAAGGTTACCCTCACAATTGATTGTGTATTCTGTTTGTGGGTCCCAAAACTGAGGGACTCTAGGGATTAGAAGGGCCATAAATCCTCCTCCCACTCCACAACCCGGGATTCCAAGAACGCCTCCATATCCTTACTATATTGAGCATCACAAACTTCATTCCCTTTTTTTGTAGTGTAGATAATTTCTCCTTTGTTCCATGCCGGAGAGCCGCTTTGTGCCACTGCCTTTGGAACATGTGTCAGCCAGTGGAGAGATCGGGAAGAGTAAGCAAAGTGCAGAGACAATTCAGGAAGGATTCGGTCGTGGAAATCCCCCGGCGGGGTGGAAGTGAAGTAGAAAGGGTGTTGATATCGTCCTTAAACAAGACGTGAAATTCGGCTGATTCATATATACTGTTGATGGCTTGAGTGATATATGAAGTGCATGGCTGGGAATGAGTTGAGCACCCAAAATCTGCAATGAAGACTACCCCATTTCTCACCAAATGTTTGATATTTAACTTTGTCACAATTTTAGATTAGGGAGGGCCAATAGCAATAGTGTAACGTTATTATATGTGTTAATCGTTTTAGATTCACATGAAAACTTGTAATCAGGGAATCGAAATTATGGTAACAGTAAGAACGAAATTGAAATCAACAAGAACACCAGAATTACGTGGTTCGGAGATGAATACTCCTACGTCCACGGGATCGGAGAGGATAGTTTTTTCACTAAGTAAGAAATGGAAGTTACAATTCGCTCAATCTCACAGTGTTTGCACTCATGAGATGAACCCTAGAATCAATTCAGTTGTAACAAACTCAGATATAAGGTAGTTATCCAACTGGCTAACGACTTCAATAACCGCTTTAGTTGATTCAGTTAGAACCGTCATTGCGTTAGCTTCAATTTGGTGTAAAATACTTATAATGAACTTTGGATCAGATGACTTGTCCTCCTCTGGTTCTGGTCACTTACACCAGACTAGTTTGGTCCAGACTCCTCTGATATGACTCCTCTGGTAGACCTCCCCTGATACCTCATCTGTCAGACTACTCTGGTCAGACTCATCTGGTCAGCCTCATCTGGTTCAACTCCTCTGATACCCCAAATTGACTAACTCTTACGGTCAACACTTTAACAACATAGCTTTCTATTGAATCAAGCACAGCAGACAAAATACTTCACATATGACACTTCACAATATGTGTGATGACAAAATTTAAATATTGTATACTTATATTTATGTTAATCAATAAATATATAATATGTGTGTGTGTTTAATTATTAAGGGTATGTTTGTTTTGGGATTCACACGGATGGACTTTGGACTTTGCGATCCACACTCTGTTCTAGTTTGAGATTTAAAACCGGGTTTTCAAATCTCAAACTCAATCCATACCTATAAACCTATTACTACTTTTCACATAATTAAATACAATCACATCATCACTTTTTTATCATCCACTCAATTGTTGGGAAAATAGGGGTGCCCGGAATCTATTCCGGATGAAATTTAAATACGAATTTAAATACAATTATTACTAACATGAATTAATCCTAATTAATTCAAATAATAATTCCAACAACTAATTTTCATCATGCATGTTGAATTAATTTCACATATTAACTATGGCGGAATAAACAAGTAAATATGCGATTAACGTACCTCTTGTAGAATTGGCCTTTGGATATACGGGACAATTACGATCTCGCTCTATCGACCCAAAAACCTTCTCAAGTATTTCCCTTTTCACCTCACTTGATCACCGGTGGGAGATGCTTTCAAGTAATTTAATAAACTAAGGAAAAAGAAAAATATCTATGCTTCTTGATTTTTCCAACACATGGAATTACGTACTTGGGGATGAAATAATCATCCCCTATTTATAGAGTAGGGTGGCCGAAAATATTAGGATATATGGGCTTTGGAAAAAATATTTTCTTAGACTCTAAGAAATCTTGAATATATCTCATATATTCTTTTCTCCAAAATAAAATATTCCACAAAAATCTCACCCTCCTCATAAACTTGAAATTTTCGAAAATAATAGGAGTGAATCCAAGATTTGGATCTTCTTGAATATATGAGATAATCTTGTATTCCAAGAATACTTATCCTCCATAATATCTTTCCAAGAAAATCAACAAAATCTAATCTCTCCTAATAATCTAATTTTCGAAAAAAATAAGGAAAAATCAGCAATATAATTTTCTTTTTATTTTAATCACCTTATCATTATTGGGCTACTTGAGGGGCCTTTAAGGAGAATTAAGATTGGACCTCCTAATGGACTTCTGAATTTCAATATTGAGCCCCAATATAATTCAGCCCATTAATATTAATTATTACCACTAATAAATTAATATTGCACTATCCATCTTAATCCATATTACGATAATATGGGCTCCCGGTTATTATTTCCCGCGTTTAAGATTATCAAGTCCATTAATTAATCAAGCTTCTGAATAGCTCTAAATTAATTAATATATTTCACCTTGGAGTAAAGACAACTCAACATTATTATTCGTACCGAAAAAACTAATTCTTCACTTGCAAGATTTGGTACAATAAAACTTCTGAGCCCACCAAGGGGACTAATCACACGAGCCGTACGCGTTTCTCCGTATTAAATCTTAGCAACCTTCGTATGATTAATATTACTTCCCAAGACACAAAGTTCGAAGTCACAATGATTCTCACCCAACTTGAATCAAAGCAGTAACCATTAAGCACACACGGTCCTATTTAAGTGACGAAGATTAAGAAATCAACAACCACTGAGATCTAATTCTTCACCTTTCAGAACATAAGAATTTATCCTCGCTGTAGGTCCTCTTCAACACATACTAAATGTGCTAGTGCAATCTCTTAGTCAAGACAGACCAATCTGAGCCTTACACATCGACCTTTCATGGTGGATTGTTCAATTCCACCTAGGTCGTGAAAATGTACGTTTAGTTACAAGTAAACTGTTAATGTTGTCTTCCGTGATCGGGTATCACCACATTAACTACAATGTAACATATACTATATATTGAACGGTTTGCAATAGAAATTCAACATTCAATCATAACTAAAGCAAATGTGATAAAAGAATTATTCTCATAAAACGAGTGTTTGATACACGAGTTATACAAAGTAAAAACATACTTTCACGTATAACTCCAACAATCTCTCTCCTACTTTTCTCTTACACAATATAACAAAATAATACATCTATCACTAAAAATTATTGATTTGACATAAAGCAAAATCTCATGCTACTATAATCACAAAACAAACATACACTTATATTATTCATAAAAAATTTCATATCCTAAGATTTCAAAGTCATGACTTCCCCCGCACACCTAAATCCCAAAACAAGCATACCCTAAAGCTTAGAATGTCTCTCTTGCATGCATATCACGAAGAATGACTATAATTGATCAGTGTTTACATTTTTTTTTTTTTTTGTAATTGTTTCTGAAAACATTTTTGATAGTTTGTAAGGATTTTGTCTTTCTTTTAAGTATAATCTTGATTATACAGTTCATTGAAGAAAATAATTATTTTTATGCTTAATTATAACATCTCGTATATATAGATGAAGAAAATAATTATTTTTCCCTCTACAATACCCTCTTTAAAACCAAATTCCTTTTCAATACCCTTTTCAATACCCTCTTTAAATCAATAGTTTTTTGTGGTGACAAAGCATTCGTTATTCAAATCATGACAAAAAAGAAAAAAATTGGAGAAATATAATTTTTTATTTAAATACATATTTTATATGTATTCAATACATTTTATGTACTAGTAAAAGTTGACATTAAATATAGATGTGTTGAAAAGAATCACTATGAAATAGTTAAAAAAATGAAACGTAGTGAAGTTTAGTAAGATATTATATAAAAAAAACTAATATGTAAAGAACATAACAAACAATGTGTGATTGTTGTTATTTATATTTGAAAAATATTTTTTTAGGCCCGTACCTTTAGAGTGGTTGGAAAAGGAAGACAATATATTTTCGGGCTTGGAGATGGAAGACAATAATTTTAAAAAATGGTAAATGTAGGACAATTGAGCCCGAATTAGGTCCGATTGTCCTACATTTACCACTTTTTAAACTTATTGTCCTCCTTCTCCAAGCCCGAAAATATATTGTCCTCCTTTTCCAACCACCCTAAAGATAAGGGCCTAAAAAATATTTTCCTCCATGAATTTGAATCTGACGAGCAATATAGTCCAGTGATTGTCTTGTTGATCAAGAATTAAATTTATCTATTTTTTGTTACTTAAGATTTGCATGATATATTTTAGTATGTGGATATATAATATAGTTGTCAATGGAGAAATGTAGAATAATGTTACTTCAAGTTTTTATTCTAAAAAATGTCACCCAATTTTATTTTATTTTAAAATGCTACCGAAAAGGGTCACACAAGGGCAGCGCAGGGGGTCGCACAAAATATTGGGTGATATTTTTTAAAATGAAAATTTGATAATGACACTTGTGCATATTTCCCTTGTGAGTTTGGCACTTTTACTTTTTATTGATGTAAAGAGTTTGAAATTTAAATTCAGTACTGCTTCAAACAATATTTTTTCTGTAGTTTCAGTTAAATGACCAAATTTTTTGTGAATTTCATTTGTGATTCAATTTTTCTTTTCTAACCCCAAAAGAGAAATTCATTTGCGATTCAATTTTTCTTTTCTAACCCCAAAAGACTGTAACTTATAAAGTGGAAAGAAAATTATTTTATGAAAGAAAAATAAAAATTCAACAAATAAATTTGAAGCAGACAAGTGATAAACAATAAGAACAATTCACACGAACACAATCTATTGATTCACACGGACACAAAATTGCACTCGAAGGGAAAAGAAACCCATGATCAATATTTTCCCTTAATTTGAAAACTATTGTTTACATTAGGGAAAACCATATTTAAATATAATAACTTACAATGAATGACATTTAAAGCTCACATAAATAAACGTCTAACATTAGAATAAATAACTAAGTTCACAATTAATTTAAACCTAAAATATTATATAAAACTATTAGCTCGATCATACTTTTGACTTTTCCATTTATGGTTAGCAATCTCATCGTCATCGTTCCCTCCCTTTGAAAAGCATTAATTCACCCTCGATTCAAAATTAGTCTCATCAAATGAATCAAAATTAGTCTCATAGTAGGATGAGGGGAAAAAATTTAGGCCCGTATCTTTAGAGTGGTTGGAAAAGGAGGACAATATGTTTTCGGGCTTGGAGAAGGAGGACAATAAGTTTAGAAAGCGGTAAATGTAGGACAATCAGACCTAATTCGGGTTCAATTGTCCTACATTTACCACTTTTTAAAATTATTGTCCTCCTTCTCCAAACCCGAAAATATATTATCCTCCTTTTCCAACCACCCTAAAGATATGAGTCTAAAAAAACATGTTTCCCACCATGTAAGTAAATAATCTTCGTTTAATCTATGCTTGTCTTTAAAAGTTTTAATTATTTTTACAATTAAAATATAAAAAATTGAAATATTGATATGGGCCGGTTAAAAATTTCCGACAACCTAGCTAACTAGTAGGACCAATGTACAAATAAGGAATAGAACATTTCATAAAAAGAAGTTAGGGAGGGGGGGGGCACGGCCACCCTTGTGACCGTCACCATGGCAAAAAAAAAAATCGTTGAAGGTAGGAAACTAAAATATCACGTAAGAATTTCTTTCATCATAACTATCTAACAGATATTCAAAGTGTTACTTTTTTTTAAGTCGCAGAATTAATTACTCTATGCGGGGATGGAAGTAGTATCACTTTTTAACGACAAATTAACTCTTTTAAAGTAAAAAATATTTTCATCGTATAGAATATGTTGGGTGAGACGGTTATATCAATTTGTACCTGGAGGGAGGAGTTTTGAGCATAATTAACTTTGAGGTCCATCCCCAGCATTTATTAATTGGAGCCATCTTTCTTAATAAGACTGTACTTGTGTGTCTACTCAGGTATGTGTATGAAGTTGGACTGAAAATCCCACTCAAGGGTTGATGGAACTATACTAGATTATATATTTTATTCAACTTTTTCCACACAACACAATATATGGAGTAGTTATAGGAAATTAAATACCCCAAATTAATACATAGACCAGTAGCGCAAACTCTACTATTAGCACAATATATGGATTATTTATTTATACGAAATACCCAAAACTTAATACGGTTGGTTGGGTGGGGCTGCAGTGCCATAATTATTTAAAAGAAGTTGTGGGCCGAAATTGAACATTTTACAATATATTGACTATTTTGAGCTAAAATTTGACAATTTTTTAATATTCGGACTAAATTAAAATAGATAAAAAAAACTTATAATCAAAATTGAACCGTAGATAGCTAAAAAAAAAAATATCAAGTTCTAAATGTAATAACTTTCACATGATTCATCAGTTTATAAGGTAAAATAAATATTTTCCCCCCGCTACATGCAACCGTCTCACAATTTTTTTTTTTATCACTTCAAATGATCTAGTTGAATGCTTGGACAACTTACCGAGTCTACATGTCACTATTATCTACAACATCAGAATTTTTGCAACGAAAACTTCGCCAGGTGTAGTGTTTCAGGTGTCGAGGACCTCATTCAATAAGCATTCGATAAAGGAATTAGCTATGTGATCCAAGTGATAAGTGGAATAATTCATGTGGTTAGAGCTTTATTATGGGTTCAAGTCATGGGACAACAATTATATAAACAAGCAAGAAATAAAAATAAATTAATTTGATGAATTATGAAAAAAATGATTCAATTTGGATACAAATAAAATTAATTGCATAAAAATGAACGAATTATAAATTCACGCGTTGTCAAAATAAATAATTTTAAAAAATAAAATAGAGTTGGACACAACATTTATATAAATCAGTTATAAATTATAAGAATATTTTCATTCACTTTTAAGGGGTTAAGACTTCATTTATTTCAATTCTTAAGTCCTTGCAATTTTCCAAGACGAAAACTTGTGTTTAGATGGAGGGATATGTGGGCTATGGATTTTATATCTACAACCTAAATTTACTCCACTTGTTTGGGTAAGATATTTAAATTATTAATGGATTTCAAATTCCTAGTTTTGATCCTAGTTCAAATTGAAGGAATTTTAAATATCTTACAAAACCATTTCATTTGAAATCCAAGAATTTTCAAATTCTTTTATTTTCAAATCCATTGCATTTCAAATGACTCCATCCAAATGCTAAGTTCGTTGTTAATTGTTGGGGACAACTCTTTTGTTTTTCCGGTAACTTTATCATTGTCTGGTTTTAATAGTTGTTTGTTGATCTAGCTCATAACTAACCACATTAAATGTTTGAATCGGGTCCGACACTCGAGCTATCAACAAACACATTTGATTAATTCTAACTCACATATATGCACTTAATCAATCATGCTTACAAAATTCTCTTTTGTAGCAAGTACAAATCTCCATGCAATAGAAGCAATTAATCGAAGCATATATAATAAAATTCATCAACTGAACTTTTATTCCAAACTCAATAAAAAAGAAAAAAAAAAAAATATATATATATATATACACACACTATAAACTTGAAAGAAAATGAAGAACTAGTCTAAAAAAAAGTGCAATAAAAAAAGTTTAGAGACAATTTTTCCCCCCATCAGCATGGTTGTTGAATCTTTGAAATCTGAAAATGAATCAAGTCATTCCCTTTGGAAGATGCTCGTACGTGTCCCTAGGATAGAAAAAGATTTTTTTTTTTTTTTTTTTGAAAAATCGTAGGTTTGTTTATTTCATTTTTCAAATGAAAAAAAAAAAAGGCGGACTTAAAATGAAAAACATAGCATTTAGATAACAATAACTTTGAGGACCACTGCCAGCATGGAAGCCATCTTTCTTCATTGGTTAGTATTAATTAGTCATATGAATATGACTAATAACTAATCAGCAATTAGTCATATGAATATAATTCAATATTCTATGGGGCTAGGTATTTAGAGTACATGTAATTAATTAATCAAGACAAATGAAAACGAAATGTCTTCTGTTTGTATTATATAAAAAAAGGAATTGAAGATAAAAGGATGGAGAGTTATGAGAGAGAAAAGATATGCGGCTTAAGCATATTATTGATAGAATTCTAACGAATTCTCAACGGCTTCCAAAAAAACAAAAAAAAACTAGATGTTATATGATTTTACTCCTGTCGATTTTTTTAATTTTTTGTCTGGTAACTGGCTATAGGATATGAAACATCTGGTTATATTGAAATAAATTGGTCATAACTTGTCTATTGCCCAATTTTAATCACAATTTTTTTATTATTCAATATTTTCTCAACATTAAAAAAATGTGCCAATTTTATCCAGAAATACTCGAAAAATTAATGATAGCTTACTTTTATGTAACACGTACGAATGTCTAATTTTAGAATCACAACTTATTCGTTTGTTCAATTTTGGCTCCAACATATATCCTCATGTGACATGAGGACAATTTATTTAATTTTCCAACAATTTGGGATCTATAATTGAGCAAATGATTTTATATTTAATTTTGTTAAAATTCGAAATAGTTAAAAAAAAATTGACCAAAATTGGAAAGTAGATTATTTGTTAGGGGAACAAATAACATTTAATTCTATATGATTAATGTTGATGTAATAGAGTCTGATTCATCCACGTGGTAGGATCTAATTCATCAATTGTATGTTTCACATTTTATAGCCGGTTGTATAAAAAAAATAACAAAAAAAAGAAAAAAAGAAAGATAGAGGACTATTTTATATTTGTGAAAATTGACAAGATTGAGATCAAAATATTAGTAACTAATAAGACTAAAAAAGAAAAAAAAAAAAACGACTTTCGACATTCCGACCATCTCAACATCGTTTCCAGTCCCGTGTTTGTCATGTGGCAAATCAAATTGAGGATTACTGACGAGATTCACGTGGAAATTTAAAATGATTTTCTTAAAAACATTAGTTTCTCGTACATTAATTAATCGTTCCATAAAAGGTTCCAAAATAGCATGCATTAATTATATAGGACAGTAATGTTATTCGGCTTTACGCTTGAGAATAGCAAGATTTATGATGGATTTGTCGTTTTCAGGATTCAGAAATACCGGGGAAGCTGCAAGTTTGTTCTCGTACATGTCGAACAATTCATCAATGATTTCACCTCCGAAATGTTCAGAGAGCAATCTTTCATGAACAGCCCGGTAGAATGCTGCGCGGGCGTTGACGCTGGGCAAACAATACTTTCCGGGGTTGTTGAGAATCTCCATTCTTTCAATTCTGAAATTCTGGTTCCTCTCCAGTATGGCCTTCAACTGTTTTGGGGTGGCAAAATAGTATGGGAGGTTGAATGAGTCTATTTTTGCTTCACTCAATTTTCCCTGCAACATTAACAATATGGTAAATTGCAATTTTAGTTCCAAGAGAATGAATTAATTTTAAAACGGTCCTTTTTTCAACCGTTTTGGTCTTATAGTTTTTTTGGACACCCAAGAGATGGCAATTTTGGTCCCATGAAAACGAGTGAATGCACTTTTGGTTTCAAGAGAATATGGTAAAATTATAGTATTAGTCCTGAAAATTAATAGGTGGGACGAAAACTACAAAAAAGGATCACTTTTGAATATAGGTACCAAAAGTATTTTTGAGTCATTAAAACAACAATTATTCCTTAACAATATTGGCATCATTATTAGATTATCGATTTTGATAATGGATATGTACAAATGTTTTGAACAGCAAATAGTTTTCGTTAAGCAGTTTATCCCAAAGCTAAGGTTGATAATCACAGTGCACGCGATAGATGCATAAGAAAAAAAAATTTATAGATGGTTAGCCTAATCAATCATATATAATGCTGTGTAATTTTTCCAAGACAGGTAATCTAATATGTTACAGAAAATCTAGAAAATCGATAAACCTTGTAATGAAATGGTGAAAGAATTTCATGTAATTTAAAAGTCTGAATTTATAGAGATATGTAATATATTCATTTATATTATTACCCTAACACTCTCCTCACTTATGTGATGAATTATCAACATTCCCTTTTGCGGAAAAGGTCCAATTAGTGGACAATTAATATGGGCAGAGTTGTTTTTTACGAGAATCGAATTCAGGACATGTGGGGGTGAACCTTTGGCTCTAGATACCATGAAAGAATTCAATCTCATCTAAATGTCCGAACTTGTAGAGTGATGTAAAATTAATTTGTTTATATTATTACCCTAACAATTGGAAATCGATATTTATGTGAAATTGGTATGAATTGTTTTTCAATTGTAACGAGAATGATAATGACACTATGTATCCTTCTAATAAATAAGGTAGTTATTACCCCCATTTGGATATCTTTTTCCCTCTTATAATCATCCTTAGTCATTTTTCTAAGCTACAATCAACAACTTTTTTATCATAATTTTTTTTTTTTTAAATTAGAATTCAACATATTAGTGATGCAAGCACTATGGAAAGAACCAGTCATCCAACATATTCGATGACATAGAGGGAATAAATATTTTAATCTCGTCCTCGTTGGAGAATTCGAACCAAACGCCCTCCCCCCCCCCCAAACCTTTACAAGAATTCAACTGCAATTGAAATGGATTTGGATCTGATGTAGTACAACACTATTATGTACCACGCGGTTCTACAAACCATTTTTTTTCTAATTGTACGGAGTTGTACTACAACACTGGATTCAAATCCAAATAAAAAGAGTATCTCGTGTGCAGTGTGATGAATTACCATTTTAGCCATGTCGATGAGGCAAGATCCCAAAAGATTAATATCACAAGGGATAGTGTACTCTGTTTGAGTGTCCCATACTTGAGGAACTCCGGGGACTAGAAGGGCCATAAGCCCGAGAATAAAAGTTTTTTGGTCCCATAACTTATTGAGTGTCCGATTTGTTCCCAAAAATTTTGACTCTTCAATTTTGGTCCCATAACTTCTACGGTTTGCCCAATTTTGGTCTCATTCTTGCTAGGAAATTTTTTTGGTCCCATAACTTATCGAGTGTCCGATTTTAGTCCCAAAAAATTTGACACTTCAATTTTAGTCCCGTAACTCCTATGGTTTGTCCATTTTTCAACCACATATTAGTGATATGGAAAAACTGATTTAAAAAAATACAAAACGAAAAAAATATTGTTTTGCGGACACATACTCGAGGGTACCGTAAAGGCCCAAATTTGGGCAGAACGTGAGTTGAGCATGACAAAAAAGACCACCATTTTTGTATTTTTGAAGAAAATGGGGCCAAAATTGGACAATTCCTAGGAGTTACGGGACCAATATTGAAGAGTCAAAATTTTTGGGACCAAAATCGGTTACTTGATAAGTTATGGGACCAAATAACTTTTTTTCTCCCATAAGCCCTCCCCCCACCATTTCTATAGCCCTGGATGTCAAGAAGGCTCCCATGTCCTTACTATATTGATCCAAATAAGCATCACAAACTTCTTTCCTCTTTTCTGGGTAAAGAATTGCACCTTTGTTCCATGCTGGAGAGCCGCTATCCACCACTGCCTTTGGCGCCTGGGTCAGCCACTGGAGAGACCAGGAAGAGTAAGCAAAGTGGAGGGAAGATTCCGGAAGGAGCCGACTGTGGAAGTCCCCGGGCACCCCAGTTGCACGGTAATTCCGTTGGGGTGGAAGTGAAGTAAAAAGGGTGTTGAAATCGTTGGAAGCGACGTCGTTAAACAAGACGTGGAATTCCACAGATTCATGTATTTTTTTTATGGCTTGAGTGATGATGTGCACGGCCGGGAATGAGTTGTGGCCTGTTGAGCACCCAAAATCTGCAATGAAGATCCTATTTTTCACCAAGTGTTTGATATCTAACTTTGTCGCAATTTCTTCTTCAATGATTGACTTTGCAGCATCCAATGCTCCCCTCTGGAAACACAATTTTTTTTATGTACTGAGATATTCTTCGGTGATACTTTGTTACTGATAAAAATGGTTATATTTTATTCTTGAAATGTGATTTTCATTTTTATCCATCACACAAAATATAAGAGAAGGAAAACATATCAATTTAAACAACAAAGTAGCATTTAAAAGTAAAAAAAAAAAAAAAAAAAGGTGTTTCGTGAGACGGTCTCAAAGTTGCTTAATATATATAAATCTGTACCTGGTAGGAAGAGTTTTGAACATAACTACGAGGTCCCTTCCCAGAATTCATGCCGTAGAGGGGCAGTTCAACAAGCGCATTAATATTTATGGAAGCCATCTCCCATAATAAGGTTTTGCCCTGGGTGTGTACTCGGCTATATATTCTTATTCTATGTTAGCACTATATTATATTATATCTTTAATTTAACTTAGTTCCACATGAAACAATACTTGGGAATTTATAGGAAATCGTAAGAGAAATATTTAAATGAATTATTTTTACATCTCTCTATAAGTTCGGATTTCTAGATGAAGCGAAATTCTTTCATGGTATTAAAACCAAAAGCCTCACGTCCAGAGTGGGGATGAATGTGTTAGGAAAATAATATTACAAATTAATTCCACATATCAATCTAAAAGTTTAATTTTGTAGATGAAAAGAAGGACAGAGACTGCATTTAACCCATTTACGTCCTGAACACGTTACATTTACTGGACTATAAACACATGCATGCAAATGAGGTCAATAATCAAGAAAATCTACGCATGACGTGTGTCAAACATATGCCATTCATTGCTATTCAATTATTTAAATGTAATTAAAAAAAGTAATGTCTCCAAAAATATTTGTGGATGACAAGTAGACAAGTAAGTCATAAATGTTTATTTTTATTTTTTATTTTTATTTGTAGCTGCGGACATGGGACATTTAATTCCTACACTATTGTTCAATTAATTATACATTGAAGTTTTCTTGAACAAGATAAACATGTGTATCATTTCACTGTAACATTTATTTCGTATATTTAAAATATATAACAGAAAATATATTAAACATATATATTACACCCTAAAACATAACAAGTAAATAGCCTTGTCCAAGTAGCACGGCGAAACACGCAAGGCCTCCGCATACATGGAGGTCGCGTGTTCGAAACTTGAAGGGGGCGAATTTCGCCCAATTTCAGCTTTGAGTGAGGTGGTATGGTGCTAGCCTAGCGGATCCACGGGTGAGGGGTTGTGCTTGAGGTCGTGGGTTCGAAACCCACGAAATTACATATTTTTTTCGGAAATGCTACACGAGGGTATTACACGAGGGAATTTCCCTCGCCACGTCAGCCGAGGGAAAATTCTCTCGCCTAATGACCGCCTGTCATGTCAACAATGAAGAGGGATTTTTTCCCTCGTGCTCAGTTCCCGAGGGGAATGAAGAGGGATTTTTCCCTCGCCCTCCCCGAGGGAAGAATCCCTCGTCTGATCCCACACGAAATCCCTCTTTAAAACTCTCTCCATTTTTCGAGGGATTCTTTTTTCCCTCGTGTACAGATTGGCGACGAGCATTTTGGAGAGGGAATAAATCCCTCTTCAATACCCTCTCTATCTTCGATTCCCTCTTTAAAACCCTCTCCAAAACCCTCTTTAAATCAACTTATTTTTGTGGTGATATTTCTTTGCACAACCTATAATTATTCATGTTTATTAGATTTTTATTAAGGGTGCATTTTCAATAATAATTTGCACAAAATCTAAATTTTAGAATTTCAATCAGAATTGAATTGTTAATATTTAAAACTTCTACCATTACATATTTAAATTTGAAATTAAAAAAAATATAACTAAACTTACATGATTATGCTTACATGCAAAAAATTAAAAAAATTGCACACATAGTGTATCTTCAAATCTTCTTCTCTTATATCTTCAAATCTTCCTTCTTATTCTATCTTCTCCCAGTCAAACCTGAAAAAAAACAAGATATGATCACCCACAAAACACACACAAATTATGCACTCACACAAACAAAATACACATACCACCACACACACAAACACACACTGTAATACCCCGTCCCGTTTTGTACCTTTTAATTTCATAGAGACCTTAATTATATAATTTTATATTATTATCCTTGTTTCTTTTAATTTTATTATTTTGTGTGTTAACGTGTAATTTAAATATATACCCTTTTTCAAATTCCCAAGTTCGAAGAAAGAAATCGAACATTTCAAAAGGATAAGGGACTACGAGAAATTAATTATTCAAAGTTTAAATTAAGGATTTCGATCCGTATACTTTATTAATAAAAATATACAAGTATAATTCAAATACAATAAAGTATTAATTGAGTTTTAAAACTGTATTATTTTAATTTCGGAATTAATTGGTGCACTAAACAATTCCTAAAGTGTATAAGGTGAAAAGGAAAATATCCTAAAATTCTTACATTCATTTCTAACCACAAGAATTATCATTTTCTTTTCCCTTTTAAATTAATTAATTAGACTATAATTTCCTTATAAATAAAACATGTCTCTTTCCTTGAAATTCTATCAGTTATCCCCAAAATTCACCCTTATCTCTTTCCAATTAACTCACGCGTTTCTCTCTCTCCTAATTTACAAGAACGCGTTTTTCTTCCTCCCTTCTCCGGCGACAAACGCCGCCGTGCACCAGACTCCTCTCGCCCCTTCACTGCTTCCAGCCGTTGCCTCTTCCGTCGATCGAAGCAGCCTCGCACCGCTGCCTCTAGTTGTGAAGCCAACGCCTCCTCCTTCACCTCAGCCGCGAGCGCCGCCTAGCGCCTCTGCTTTTCCGGCAAGCGAACGCCGCCGCGACCGTCGCCTTTCGCCATCGTCGCCGCTCCCTCTCCGATCGAACGCCGCCGTGCCATGGAGCCGCAGCCGTCGCCTCTCAGACCAGTCGCCGCCGCCGTAGCCACCACGACGTAGCCCTCACGATGCCGCCCCTGTTCCGAACTGGCAACCGCTCGCGCCGCCTCTCCCACCTGACGCCGCCGCGCGACGCGACCCCGTCGCACTCCAGCGCCGCCTCCGCTCTCGGTTCCGGCGAAGCGCCGCTGTCCCCACCTCGCACAGACGCAGCGCCAGCCATCCCCTCCGCCGTCGAGCAGCACCACTAGCCGCGAAGCAACGCCGTCGTCGCGTCACCCGGACCGTCACACTGTCGTCTCGATTCCAGCAAGTCGTTGCCCCCTCTCCTCGTTTTGAGTGAGTCCCGTTGTTCGTTTTTCCCCAATTTCCTTTCAATTTCAGTTTCCCCAAATAAATCTCTTTTCGATTTCAATTTCAATTATTGAATATCCTTTCGATTCGACTGTTATTTAATTAACATCGATTTCGTTTCCTTTGGTGTATGATCGAGACGTCGAATAACTGCTTGTTTTGATTCCGGAAAATCCAAAATCACGCTGTTACGCTGCCGAAATTATCCGACGAGCCACCAATCGAACGCCGTTAGGCTGCCCGATTTGGGACTCGTAAGATTTCTAGCTTTCTCCCTATTTCTCTTGTAATTTCTGGTTTGGGAATAAGGTTGTTCGAGCATAATTTTATTTTATTGATGTAAAACTTGATTTTTGTTCAAAGCCGTGGATATAGTTGCCTAGTATTGTTGTTTTGCTTGTTTAGTGCTGTTGGTTTGGCTGTTTAGTGTCTTTGAATCAATTGGTTAGTGTTACTGTTTTAGATGGTTGGTATTATTGGTTAAGATGGTTGGTGTTTTTAAATGGATGGATTAGTATTATTGAATTAACTGTATGGTGATGAAATTAGTTGTTAGTAATATTAGTTGAGTTTTAAAGACAAAGAGAAACTCGTCTTCTACTGTTCAAATGTTTGAAACAAATGGAAAAGGACTTTTAGAAAATAATACTACTCTTTTGTTTTGAAAGTGACACAAGTCAATTTGATTAGTAATATTAATGATAAGAAAAATATATATTATATTATTTTTAGTATTTATTATATAAATTCTTTAAAGAAAATAAGTATTAATAAATGGATTTTTATTTACAAAATATAATTTACATTCAAAGTTCTTTTAAAATGAAATATAAATTTTAGAAAGAATAATATTAAATTGGGAATTTAATTATATTAATATTATTTATATAACTTTTTTATTCTTTTAAATTATTTTTGAGAAAAATATTATATAGATATACTTTTAAAATTATAAAAGCTTTTAGTTATAAAAGGACAAATGAAATTAAAAGATTGTTTTGTAGAGATCGAAATAGTCATACCACAAGAAATTAGTGAGTACACCCCCAATACACCAACCCTTTTAGAAGTGGTGTATTTACCAAAATAGGGTGTGACCCTTAAACAAGTCCTCCTTTTAAAGTATATGATACATCAATCACTCGTCTCACGTAACGCAAACTCTCAAGTTCTTCCTAAACTCGTCAAAGATCAACTTTTAATCGAACAACTTTATATTATGAATCAGTGCTAGTGGGATTCCGCACCAGGGACTCGACCATCCGTCTGTGCACCACTCTCAGGACTCCCAACAATCAGGTGGGTGATGATCGGTTGATTGATCTGCTAATAATAACGTTGTGCCGGTATTTTCTGAACTCGACTAAATCAATCTAAAACAATTAAATCCAACATAAATGTAACACCTATTATATAACTGTTTGAATTACGTGATATGACTATATATGATATATAATGCCTGTTGTTGTATAAATTGATCACCACTGTATGAGTAAGCACCTTATGTGAGCATGAATCAATTCTGTTGTCAATCAAGTATTTTTCTCTGTGAAGTTTGTTGAGTCAGTTTTATGGAAAGTCAGTAAGTATGGAGTTAGAATCGAGTTTTAAATCCGACCTCCGGGGAGCTGTCGGGGATGCCCTCGGAATGAAGGTTGTTGATCAAACAGATCTGGTCCCCGGTCAGCTGCCTACGTGCGCACTGGGAATAAGGTCATTGATGGTTTGCTATTATTTTGAGGGATGTTGTGGTTGGATGATGTAAGTTTGTTGTGGTTGGAAAGAGTAACTTTGTTGGAAGTGGAATGGTCGTACGAATATGGTTTGACATTTTGTGACAATACGTGAATATATCTTGGGCTCTGCCCTAATGTGAACCAACTTGTGCTACTTCAATTATATTATATGAAATATGTTTAAATGCCGGTGAATCATTATATGAACTGTTTCTTCTATGAAATATTGTAATCTTGTTTATATATCAACTGCTTAAATAAATTAAATACTTTATTAATGAGTATAACTTAATATATTTCGGATTTACCAATCCCATGACGTTGCGAATCACCCATACGTGAGAATTCAAATCCCACGCCCCATTTTTACAACCCTTGCATATTATGATTTCGTGGAGCAAGGACAGTAATAGAGACGATACGGAGTTCCCCACTTAAATAAAACATTACTGATAATACTATGTTTTATATACACATATATGTGTGTGAGATACTTATTAAAATTATTCTATTCATTTCTTCCGCTGCATAAAACTCATCATCTCTCATTTCCGTTATATTTCCTTCAAAAATTTTATAGTTCGGACTTTTGATCACAATAATACTTCGAATTCGATATAATCAATATATTTTGGATTCGGGGCGTTACACACACACTACACTGCACACATAAAACCACAACCATAGAACACATACACCACACACAAATAAAAAAAAACCTGCACACACATCACAAAAATACACACTGCAACACACATCACAAATTCCTTCAAAATACAAGAAAATACAGGGCATCGACCCAAAGAAATTACCTACCTGAGAAGAATCCGACCGGAGGCGTCTCGAGGTACGTGTCGGTGCCCTGTTTCTCGGATCAAATAGTCGAGCAATAAATATGTATAATGGCGAAAACCATGTGCTCTGGCAAACAAAAAATAGACGGCGAAAACCCTAAGATCTAGTGTCACAACCACTAGATCTCAGAGAGGAGGCGTCAGATCTGGACGGATCGCGAGGCGGTGGCGGTGGGCGGCGTCACCTATGGGCTGAGTGCGGTGGGCATGCGCGGCGTCGCCTCTAGTGTGAGCAGCATCGACGGCGCTCCAGTGGTGGTCCAGCGGTGGTGGGTCAGGGCCTATTTCCTGGATCCGGCGGTGCACGACATCACTGGGTCGGTGCCTTCGTTGGATGGTGGCGTGGTGGGTGGTGCGGTGGGGCAAGCGGCCGCGGCGCGGAGGGGCAAGCGGTTGTGGCCATGTCGTGTTCTCTCCATTTTGAGAGAGAGAGAGAGAGAGAGAGAAAGTTTCAGAGAGAGAGTGAGAGAAAGTGGAGAGGGTTGGGGAGAAATATGGGGAGGGGAGAGAGTGGGGTGGCCGAGTGGATTGGGGTGGGGGGTGTTGGGTGGGGGGCTGCTGATATTTTAGGAGGTGGGTCCCTCCTTTTATGAACCAAAAATCAATTTCAGTGATGTTTTGAACTAAAGCTTAATATAGGTACTATATTTGAACCAATTAGTAATTATTCCTTTAAGGTCCATCCAATATCATAAATACATCACAAAACGTTTTACGAATTTGATCTATACTCATTGTTAATTTTTAGAACACTTTTTAAATGAGAAGTCAATGTTTTGTATGATTTTAAAGAATTTTTATATTTTTATAGATTTTTATTGCTGATGGATATGATGTAATGACTTTCAAATTTATATATACATATATTGATAGATATGATGTATGATGAATATATATATTTTATGTCATGTATGATGAATATATTTATTATGCTAATAGTGCAATGAATATAATGTATATATTAATTTAAGGATTCACTATTATAAAGTAAAAAAATAGTTTATAATAATACCTCTAAAATAATAAATTATTCCAGCCCCCATATTATTAATTTTGTTGAGGTTTTATTGTACTTAGGGTGACACAGACAAGGGATGAGGTTAAAATTTGGATAAGCATAAAATATTTTGGGATGACAAAAACTTGTATGGTTACTAAAGTGTTAATGAGTCAATGCCCAACTTATACAACATTCCATTATCTCATGCTATGAGATGATCTCACACAAGACCTACTCTTCTGGGATATATATCCCCCGTTTACTTTGCTAAATATTGAAGATAAATAAGTTTTTTAACCAACCAGTTTTCATCAAAAAAAATTTAACTATTCCAATTTATTCATAACTTAATTAATTGATCAATTTTGATCCAATTTTCATCATAGAAAATGGAAACAATGCTGATACTCCTCAATGAGAACACGCACTACAACATAAGTAGTCTAATGTAACATCAAATTGTAAGACTTTTATATAAATTATTTTATGTAACACATTTTTGTAACACTTACAAAATAATAATATATACACTTACGTAACATTTTATTAATATGTAATATTTTTAAATAAGTAACACTTTCTTATGTAACACCTTTATTTTTTTACTATTTTTTTGTAACATAAAATGGTAACACTTTAATTAAATAAGATTTTTAGGTGAAATATTTTGTAACACAAATGGGTATAGGAAAGATAAATTTATTTCAACTAGCACTTAATTCTTACTATCAATTTAGCAATATTAAGATAATAAAATGTGTTAATATTCTATCCGTCTCAATTTTATTTTCTATTTAAGTTTTCTTGAATTTTAATGTGAGACTTGATTTGTAAAATTTAAATGTATAAAATAATTTTTTGAGGATGATGTTTTATTTTATTTAAGTGCATTAATTGAAATGATGATATTTTTTTATGTACGTAATTATTAGTGCAATGATATGGAAATAAAAATATTTAAAGAGGTGTGAATAGTCGAATTGAAAAACAAAATTGAGATATATATAGAGAGTATAACACTACAAAAAAAATATTGTTTAGCGACGGAATTTGTGACGGAAAATCCGTCGCAAACAGTATTTTATGACGGATTTTGCGACGGACACGTGTCCGTTCCTAAAACAGCCGTAGTTAATTTTTGCGATGGATTTTTGTCGTCCATCGCAAATTAACGACGGATAAAACCGTCACAAAATTGGCGGGTCAGACTCGGCCGGGTCGCACAACATTTCCATCGCAAATTATTCGGGTCAGACCCGATATCGGGTCAACAATATTTGCGACGGCAATTGTCCGTCGCAAATATTTATTAATATTTTTTTTATTTTTTTCGGTTATAATTTGCGACGGACAATATTCCGTCGCAAATTAAAAATTTGCGATGGAATGTGACCGTCGCAAAATACCGAGCCGATAAAAAAAAATTAGCTCACGTGGTTCGAGCCTGGGCCCCGAGGCGGGCGCGGACCACAGGGCCACCGGCCCATAGCTTATAATAAGCGGCCCACATTCTATATGTCTCTTATTAGGCCTTGAACAGTTAATCCAAATTTGCGCCCAAGGGGAATTGAACGCGCGACATCTTGTGCATGTGGAGGGGGCGCGCGCCACTCGGGCATGTGCTATTTTCGTTCATTTTTACGCAATTAATTGTATATGTATTCAAATTAAGCCATTTTTTTTTATAATTCACCAAATTAATTTCTTTTAGTATCTAACTTGTTTATAAAAATGTTTTGCCCAACTATTTTTTTTATTTCGTAAAATTATTTATTTCGACAATGCGTAATTTTATAATTCGTTCATTTGTACACAATTAATTGTATATGTATCCAAATTGATTCATTTTTTTTCCATAATTCATCAAATTAATTCATTTTTGTTTCTCACTTGTTTTTATAAATGTTGTGGCCATTTAATTTTTATTATTTTGGTAAAATTATATATTTCGACTCCCGCTTAAATTTATAATTCGTTCATTTGTACGCAATTAATTGTATATGTATCCAAATTGACTCATATTTTTTCCATAATTCACCAAATTAATTCATTTTCGTTTCTCACTTGTTTTTATAAATGTTGTGCCCAACTATTTTTTTATTTTGTAAAATTATTTATTTCGACAATGTGCAATTTTATAATTCGTTCATTTGTACGAAATTATTTGTATATGTATTGACTCAATTTTTTTTTCTATAATTCACCAAATTAATTCATTTTCGTTTCTCACTTGTTTTTATAAATGTTGTGGCGATTTTTTTTGGTGAAATTATTTATTTCGACTCCCACTTAAATTTATATTCAGTTCATTTGTACGCAATTATTTGTATATGTATCCAAATTGACTCAATTATTTTTCTATAATTCACCAAATTAATTCATTTTTGTTTCTCACTTGTTTTTATAAATGTTGTGGTCATTTAATTTTTATTATTTTGGTAAAATTATTTATTTCGAACTAAAAGTAAATAAATTGTACTTCACAAAAAATAAAATTAAAGTAACATTAATTCAAACTAAAAAAGAAATTTTATTTCACATTTATTAAAATTTAAATTTTTCTACTCGTTGGAAATAAATCCGGCTTCTTCTTCCTCCTCATCCTCTCCCAGGTTAACAATCGGCTGCTGCATCGGGGGCATCGGCGGCATCGACGGCTAGGTAGGCGGGATCGGCGGCATCGGTGGCGCAGACATATGCGCTCGTGGCACATCAGAGATGAACAACCGCCACCACTCCTGCATGGCGGTTGTATGCAGCTGCAGTTCGGCTGTATACTGCTGCATCTTGGCTTCTTGCGCCTCTCGCTGCTGCCTCTCATACTCTTCCTTCTCTCGCTGCTGCCTCTGCATGTTCTTCATCTGCTCCACAACCGTGGCAAGCTGCCTCTCGACCTCACTGGGATGAGAGTTGATGGAAGACTGAGAGGAGGATGAGTCCGAGCCACGAGGTCGGAAAAAGTTCTTTCCGAAGCTGCCCAATCCAGCGAACCGCCCTTTTTTAGCCTTGACGTTCTTGAAGTATAATTCATTTTGAACGTCAACAGAAGACTGTGTGGGGGGCATCGACCCCGACCCCTCTGCCGTTTCCCCAGGCTGAGGCTGAGAGGCAAGGTCCTCGAGCATCTTTCTCTGCAAATTAATTATACAAAAAATTAAATAAATTAAAAACAAAATATAAAATAATACTTTTAATATTAAAAATTGAAATAATACTATTAATATTGAAATAATACTTACGTGGATCTCAGTGGTACGACCGTAGGTAGACTTCCCAGTCTCTTCGACGAGTGGGTGGGCGAGCTGAAATCTCTCAAAATGAGAGGGCTCGCGTCCTTGCTCCGCCGCCTAATTAGAAAAAAAGATAGTAAAAATTAATACCACTCATAAAAATTAGGAAAAAAATAATAAAAATTCAAAAACTACAAAATTAAAGACGAAACTTACAAATCTCAACCCGTGCTCATAAATGGACCGAGAACTGGCCCGATGTCTCGCCAACCCTTCTCCATCAGGGTCACTACGCCGATTCGCTTTGTTTTTCGCCGACTTCTCTTTGAATTCAGGAGAATTCCAGTACCGGAGGAATTGGTCCAAAATCGACCGCTTTTCACTGTCAGTCCCCATGTCGGTGGCCTCTCCTTTCTTGTACCACTTCTCCCTCAATCTAAAAAGGAGGTCTATGTACCTTTCGGTCGCATATTTTTCGAAATTCTTCAACATCTGGTCATCGTGCTCCGGTGCCTGTTGATGGGCGAACAGAATCGTCGCATGGGCGATTAGGACTAGCTACAAATATTCACGATTAAGGCGAAGTTAAGCCAAGATTAACCAAGGCATCTGGCGAGCAAAACCTGCACGCCACATAAAGACAAATAGGCGAACAAGGACCAATCAAAATATTCTGAATTCGGATCAAGGTCGAACAAGTCCACCTACTGTATGGCCGACCAGATTCCACCTCAGTCCCAAAGCCACCTTTCGACAAAGATCAGAGACCAGCAAAATCAGACTAAAGACTCCTCCAGGACAAGTCCAACTTGGCGAGCAACTCTTGACCGTGAGCAAGTCCAACAAGATAAGGATATAATTTAGTCTAGATAAAGTCAACTTAGTCAAAGGCCAGGTGTCGAGCATGCAGGCCTGGTAGGCCAAAAGTCACGACACCTCCTGCTAGGTAATTGTCTATAAATACTTAGATTTTTTCAGCTAATAAAACAAGCACAAATTATTATACACGTCCAAACTTCGATTACGAATCTAAAGCAGCTCGATTAACTTACGATCGAACTTATACACGTGAGCTTTCGTACGATTCTAATCCATCTAAACCCGAAAATTCGTATTCACTAATTACGTTAGTGATCAATCACACGTAATTGTTTGATGATCAATTAACCACCTAAAACAGCCATTAATCTTCAAGATTAGAACTGATCGTCAACAAATTGGCGCTAGAAGAAGGGTCCGAACCTTCGAATCGTTGAGTACGGGAAGATTACCCCAAGATTGAAGAACAAGATTTGAACTTTTGAAGAAAAATTCAAGAACATCAAGAACAATACTTGATATCTTCTGTGAACATGCCTCAATCACGAGAGACACAACGTTCACAACATATAACCCGGGATTCACACTCCCGAATGTCCCAAGCTGGTGGGCGAGTAGGGGCGAGCAGAAACAACCAAAAAAATCAAACTAATGTTGCTCGCCAGTTAATACCACCGGAGTTGGACGCCATTGCCCGTAACCCCGACGAATTGGCGCGCACAATTGCCATGCTCCAGGCTTTACAAAGACAACAAGCCCAACCTGGCCCTTCATATGTGCGAGCAAGGTGTAGCCCCACAAAGACTCGCGAACATGAAAAGGCTAGGGGGGATCATTTGAATGAGGCTGATAGCACCCAAGCTCGTAAGGCCAAAGGCAAAGAAAGTTGAACGTTGAGGCCGCCAGTCAGGGAGGTTCGACTCAGAATCCGGCCATGGCAGAGAGTCAGGGCACACGCCAAAGTGCTCTTGAAAGATTGGGTCGTCGAGGCCGGGGAATCATAGAAGTCCATCCCACTACTGGAGCAGCTCGCCCAGCTGTAGTACCTGCTCGCCAATCAGTCCATGACAGGCTGACTAGGTCAGCTTTTGGTCGCCTTGGCCCAAATGCAGAGCCCAATCCTAGGAGGCCAATCCAGGGGGTTCCCGCTCCCAATGAGGGACTGGAGCGAACAGACGGTTGTGCGCCTCTGCTTGCCGGACAGCCTCAGAGTCAGGGGAGATCCTTGGAGGAGCTCGCCTCCATGAGGAAGGCCATAGAGAGCATGCAGGGCCAGCTAGATCAACAGAGAGGATACGGGAACACAACTCTTCCAGTCTCACCTCTATCCATGGTGATTCTGAAGGCTCCAATTCAGCAAAAGATCCAGTTTCCAGCAAGTATCCAATATGAGGGCACGGCGGATCCCCGGGTGCATCTGATGAAGTATACCAATTATATGGTATCAATGGGGGCAAGTGACGCAACACAATGTCGAAACTTTCCTTTGACTCTGGGCGATCGTGTCCATAAATGGTTTTCAGCCCTGCCGCCGGCTTCAATTCATTCGTTTGCCCAGTTGGGCAAAGAATTATTGTCCCATTTCTCTACGGTTGGGTCTTATCTATCCCAGAGACATCGGTTATCCTACTTTAAATAAACTGACGACGAGTCGGACCGATCGTACCTGGAAAGATTCGACAAGGTCCTGTTAGAAGGGGAGTCTGTCAGTGAAGATACCAAGACTGTGGCCGTCCTAGCTGGGCTCAAAAAGGGCACTGAACTCTGGAAAGATGTACACCTAAGATGCCCGAAGACATATGCCGAATTTCGAGATCGGGCAGGCGTCTTTGTCTCCATGCATGAAGCCCTGCAAAAGGACATGAGAGACAAAGGAGAACAGAAAGAAGGTGCGAAGAAGCCTGGAACTAGTTATCGAGCTCCCAAAAACATGAAGGCGTTTACTGAAGGAACGGAGCTGAAAGACAAACTAAACCACATTCTTATCGTATCAATCGATGCGGTTTACAATAACGTTCGAGACAAAGAATTGCTCACACCTCCCCGTAAAATACGTCAGGATACAAGCAAGCTGAACCAGAATAAATATTGTGCCTACCACCAGAGCGTGGGACACTTTACAAGTGAATGTCGTGACTTGTTGAAGCAGTTGTGGCGTTTTTACGAAGAGGGAAAGCTATCCGAGTTCGTAAAAAGACAGCCCGGCAAAAGAACCAGAGACGAAGGTTCTGATGAAGAAGACCAGGAACAGGCACCTCATCGGAATCGAGCTGGGCGACCAGCTCAGGCGCCAGCCGGAGGACCAGTTCCAGATATCCAGATGATGGAACCTGCAGGGCCCCTAGGTGGTTATTCTGATGGACGACCACCAATCTCTAATCGAAAAAAAAAGGCAGAATTACGAGCGATCGGTTATGTGCAAGAAATGGGGATTATTCCACCTACCATGCAAGCGTCGGAGTTAACTTTTACCGACAGAGATTTGGAAGGAGTACTGACCCCTCACAATGATTCGCTTGTGATATGTGCCAAAATCATGGAAACCAGGGTGCATAGATTGCTGGTGGATACAGGAGCCTACACTAATGTCCTTTTCAAAAAGACGCTTGACCAAATGGGAGATTATGCAGGCTACATCAGAGACACAAATCACCGTATTCTGGGATTCGGAAATGCTGTGACAATCCCGTTGGGAATAGTAACTTTCGCTATGCAACTTATGACGGTCAAAGAGCCCGAGAAAAATATCGCAAGAATGGTGGATTTCTTGGTCGTTGATCAAGAGTCAACATACAATGGATTCTTGGGCCGACCTTTCTTAAATGAATTCAGGGCCGCCTGTTCTACTTATCATTATTGCATAAAGTTCCCAACAACAAGTGGAGTTGGCACAGTAAAGGGAGACCAAAGAAAAGCTCGAGAATGCCTTCTGCAAATTCAGTCAAGACAGGGACAAGTATATATGATGGAAGCATCAACCAGCCAACTTGAAAATAAACCCTCAATCTTGGAGGACATTCTCGGAGCTCAAAATGATAAGATGGACGAAGACGATCAGTCCTCGCCCATGGGCGAGCAGATACTGCAAGGTGGCGAACAGACCTTGCCAGATGCAATATTGCCACCTATGGTTAACATAACATGTCCGAATGACATCCATGAGGGCCCAACTGCGGCGACCAAATCCTTCCCGGAGTTAGTTGAAGATTTTGATCCCCGGTTGGGTGCCGAACCCATGGACATCGAAGATGAACTAAGTCCAGAAGGACCAATAGTTGACCCTCGATGGAAGGGGCAAAAACGACGGGCAACTCCAGTTGAAGAATTGGAGGACATCAAGATTGATCCTGAATGTGATGGTCTTGAACTTTACATCGGGTCTGAACTCCCTGAGCCTTACAGAACTCGCATGACAGACTTTCTAAAGGCTAACTTAGACGTCTTCGCATGGTCCCATGCTGATATGGTGGGAATCAATCCGAAGGATGCTTGTCACAGGCTGAATATCAACCCAGTCCGAAAACCAGTCCACCAGAAACGACAAAAATATGGACCAGACAAGTATCAAGCTCTAAACGAAGAAGTCAAAAAGTTGCTGGACAACGATTTAATTAAACAAGCGTCATGTCCACAATGGGTTGCAAATCCTGTCCTGGTACGGAAGTCGAACGGAACCTGGAGGCTATGCATAGATTTTACAGATCTTAATGCAGCATGCCCGAAGGACAACTTTCCGCTCCCGCACATCGATCAACTGGTGGATAGTACTGCCGGTCACGAAATGTTCACATTCATGGATGCCTTCGCAGGATACCACCAGATTCCAATGCACCCAGATGACCAAGAAAATACAGCCTTCTATACTAACAAAAATTTGTTGTGCTGGAAAAGAATGCCGTTTGATCAATGCTGGAGCAACCTACCAGAGGCTGGTCAACAAGATGTTTGACGAACATATTGGGGAAACGGTGGAAGTGTACGTCGACGTCATAGTCGTCAAGAGTACACAGAAGGAAGATCATCTCCATCACCTTTCCCAGGTATTCGACATACTCCGAAGATACAATATGAAGTTAAATCCAAAGAAAAGCAGTTTTGGAGTACATTCCGGGAAGTTCTTGGGCCATCTGGTCAGCAAACGCGGAATCGAAGCTAATCCAACAAAAGTGAAGGCGATCTTCGATATGGAGCCACCACGTTCTGTTAAGGAAGTGCAAAGGTTAACCGGTTGCCTAGCCGCTTTAAACAGGTTCATATCACACGATCAGGAGACAAGTGCCGTCTATTTTTTGAAGCCATCAAAAAGGGCAACTTTGCCTGGACGGAAAGCTGCCAGAAAGCCTTTGATCAATTGAAAGAATATCTGGGAGATGTAAAAATTATGTCAAAACCAATTCCCGGTGAAAAGTTATATCTATACCTGGCAGCGTCTGATATGACCATAAGTTCGGTGTTAGTTCGGGCAGATGGCAAATTTCACCTGCCAATCTACTATGTCAGCCAGGCTCTGCATGATGCTGAGGTGAAGTACTCACCAACTGAAAAGTTGGCGTATGCTCTTGTCATGAGTGTCAGGAAGTTAAAACCATACTTTTTCGATCATCAAGTCGAAGTATTGACAACTTTCCCACTCAAACAAATATTACACCGACCCGACACCGCTGGCCGTCTTTTGAAGTGGTCAATAGAGATAAGCCAGTTTGGCGTGACTTATGCACCTCGAACCGCGATTAAGGGACAAGCGTTAGCTGACTTTATAGTTGAACTAACCTTCCCTCAAAATCCAATGAGAGGGCTGGATCACCCATGGCATCTTTACGTGGATGGTTCGTCAACGAATCTGGCCTCGGGGGCAGGAATAGTGCTCATCAGTCCCGACCGGCAAGTATTCACTTCAGCAGTCAGATTGGAATTCATGGCCACTAACAATGAAGCTGAGTACGAGGCCCTCATTGCAGGTCTTCACTTGTCACTAGCTGTTGGAGTAAGATAACTCCAGATTTTCGGAGACTCCCAACTCATTGTAAGCCAAGTACGAGGTGAATATGAGGCCAGAGACGAGCAAATGATCGAGTATCAATGAATAGTTGCTCACTTGGTATCTCTGTTAGACCAAGTGTTTATCCAGCAGATACCACGAACGAGCAAAACACAAGCTGACGCCCTAGCAAGATTAGCAACAAGCGATGGGCCAGCAAATCTGACGGATATTGTCATTACCAGAAAAGTCCAACCATCAACAATGGACTACGAAGTAAACCAAGTAGTCGAACACAACAACGATGAAGATTGGAGAACTCCTATAGCCAAATACTTGAAAGATGGGGAGTTACCAAGCAACTCGTTTGAAGCTGAAAGAATCAAGAAACAGGCAACCAGATATACCCTGGTAGATGAACAGCTTTACAAAAGAGGCTTTTCACTCCCGCTACTCAAGTGTTTGACTAGGGGGCAAGGAAGGACAGTCCTGGAGGATATACATTCTGGAGTTTGTGGAAATCACACTGGGGGGCAAGCTTTGGCCTACAAAACTGTAAGGCAAGGTTATTATTGGACAACCTTACGGAAAGATGCAATCCAGTTAGCCAAAGTTTGCCGCCAGTGCCAGGTTTTTACTCCAGGTATTCATGCCCCGGCCCAGGAGCTTGTATCGGTTTACAGTCCATGGCCATTTGCAAGATGGGGAATTGACATTATTGGTCTTTCCCTGCAGGAGTGGGAAATGTTCGATTTGCCGTCATAGCAGTCGATTATTATACAAAATGGGCAGAAGTGAAGGCCATGGTAAAGATTACACAGAAAAACATGATCAACTTCATATGGCAGAACATCATCCGTCGCTTTGGAATTCCACGAACAATTGTGACAGATAATGGCCCGCAGTTTGACAGAAAGGAGTTGAGAGACTTCTGTGCAAAATGGGGGATCAGGAAACACTATTCGACTCCCTACCATCCCCAGTCAAACGGGCAAGTTGAAGCTGTAAATAAAATCATCAAGCATACATTGAAAATACGCCTGGCAGAAAGCAAAAGTAGCTGGTCAGAAAAACTCCCAGAAGTCCTGTGGGCATATAGGGTTTCTTCCAGGTCAAGCACCGGAGAAACACCTTTTGCAATGGCCTTCGGAACAGAGGCGGTGATACCAATTGAATTAAAGACCAACACAGTCAGGACGACCAGCTTTGATGAACAAGCAAATCATTCTGCTTTGGCCACAGAAACAGATTTACTCGAAGAAAGGAGACAACATGCTGAGCTAAAGAATGCCACGTACAAGCAAAGAGCAGAGCGTTATTATAATTCCCAAGTCAAGATAAGAAAGTTCGAAGTTGGTAACCTTGTTCTAAGGAAAAAACTTGCCCCACCTCCAGGCATATTTGGCCCGACTTGGGAGGGCCCATACAGGGTAACAGACAGGTTACCCAATGGATCATACGACATAGAAGACTTAGATGGCAACTCGGCCCAATATTCCTGGAATGCAACTAACCTAAGAAAATACTTTCAATAGGCGACCTGTTTTGCCTCATGAAAGAGTGAAGTTGTGTTGGGCGAGCTACTAAGTCCAATGGGCGAACTGGAATGGCAGAGATACAAGATGGATCCAAAAACTTGCCTAATTTTTTGAAATTTTCACCAAGTATAAATGGTCGAACAAACTTGAATTGGGTCAAGTCTGGTCGCGTGCTGGAATGTCGGTATCTTGTATGATTTTATTTCCTCTTAAGAGTATAAAGATGTCTTGACAAATTGTATAGTAGTCGAGCAACTTTGACTCTTGATGTAAATTATGTTTTTTAATGGTTGGAAGCTTAACATTATTTTTGTCGAGCAAATCCAACCTAGCTAGTGCAGGGTTACATTCTTGGTCGCGTTTGATACTTGTAATTTTTAAATGTTTGTTCAATATTGAGTTGTTCGTTCAAAACAGAAATGTGAGCTCAAGGCGCAAGATGATTATACAACCAAGCCCATTAAAGGCTATTCGTTTTTAAATGGACATAGCCTAAGGCCAAAAGCCCATCAAATCCTAAGGCCAAAAGTTCTTAAGGAATAAGGCCCAACTACATTAAGATTGTTGAAGCACAGATAAAGATGCAAAGAACAATTAATGTAAGATAAAAGACGAGCAATTGAGCAAAATATATTCATTAAAGATAAGGCTTGATCGCCCAAAAATTACAATGAAGACGAACAACTACAACAAAAAAAAAAAGAGAAAGAGTACAAGTCCCTAGCTAATCCTGTCCGCTAAGATCCTTGCCCGGCAGGTGGAGAGATGTTGTCATCTTTGGGATCTTCAAGAGGAGAGCCTTCGAGGGCAGGGTCAACTGGGACCACTTGGGTTAGCTCGGCGATTAATCCCTCGGTGTCAGCTTGCTCTTTGAGAGCTCTTTCATTCTGACCAGCCGGCAGGATTTGCTCGCCCTCAGTAGCATCGCCCTCCTCATCCTCCTCGTCCTCTGGAGGACTTGTGATAATTATCTCCGGACCGATGAAGTCAAGCTTGACCCCATATTCAGGCAGGTCGCCAATCTGAAGAGTTGTGCCCGGAGCAGGAGGGTTCGATTCGACAAAGTTGCACAACTCCTTGCCGATCTCTTCAACGACTGCAGCAGCTTTAAACTCATATGCGATACGGATGCTCTCCGCATAGCCAGTCACATAACCCAGAATTGAGCTCACCTCCATTTTAGGAATAAGTTCCTCTTGAGTAATGGAGTTGGCGAGCTGGGCTTCGAGGTCGGCGATCTTAGCTGTCACCTCAGTCGTGAATTTCTCGGCGACCTCCTTCTGCTGTTGAGCGCGGGCAAGTTCTGCCCGTATTTGCTCGATCTCGGCCATTTTGACCTTCAGTTCTTCAGAGACCTTGACGTGCAGGTCCAGAGCACGTTGCTCGCTAATCTGATGGGCCTTGGCCTTATTTTCCAGATCGGTCACGATTCTCCTCGCCTCTGCCTTAGCATCATCCCGCTCTTTGGCAATGCGGCTGACCGTGGCCGCATGCTGGCGAGAGTCTTTCTCCAGGTCCTCCACCTGGTCGACCAGACGCTGCACGGCCGCCAGGGTATTGCCCGCCTCAACGAGACACAGACGGCCATTATCCTTCAGCTCCTTAGTCCAGCTGCGAGCGACGACCTCAGAAGCGCGGCGGACAAAGGAATCTGGGGTCTCGCGAAGGTTGGTCGACACCTTTGAGCAGGCAAAACGATGCACCAAGTTAGATCGCCCTGGGTACTGCTCAGGCGAGTAGCTGAAAAGAAATATTCAGTTAGTAAAAAAATATTGAATGAAAATGATGAAAAAGAAAATGCTAAGTGTCCTGGGCGAGCAGAGTTGTACCTGTCAAGACGACCCTTATCCCATCCGAGGTAGGTGGGGTCAGATGAAGGGTCGGAACCTTCGCGAGCAGTAGCGACCAGAGCTTGCTCGCCGGGACGCTCCACGAAAGGAGTTTGCTCGCTATCACCTTCGGATGGTCGGACAGCCACGGTCACTTTGTCTTGAGCAGTCCTTGCTCGCTTGGCCGCTTTTTCCGTATCGGAGATGGGAGTGCCATCTCCACGTAGAAGCCTCTTCGTCCTCGGGACCGGAGCCTTAGGCGGACTCGCCACTGGGGTAGGTGGCTGTGCCGAGCTCGACCCTCCGGCTTGCCTTGGGTCGCCTTTTCCACCCTTGGCCGCAAGGGCGATAATCTTCGAGAGGGGATCCGACTTCTTGCGTCCTTTTTTAGTCGGTATCTCCCAGACACGGTTATCGAGCTCAAAGAAGGAAGGGTGAAGGGCAACTGTGGCGAGCTGATCTGTAAAGGACATAAAAAATAAGTTAATACTAAGTGTAAGGCCGACCAGATCTGTTCGCCCGACATAAAAAGATATTTACCCTCTGGAATACGAGCTAGAGCCTCAAGATGATGAGGATAGGTAGTGAGATGGGCAACTCGCAGTGTATCCTCGGAGAAAAGATGGCCTATACTTCGATCTTCTCGGCGATGAAGGGAGATCAAACACGCAACGAACATGAATTGATCGCTGATGCTGTTCTTTACAGTTCGCCACCCTAAGTTTTTGGGACCTGAAACAAAGGAAAAAGAGAATTAAAATTAGTCTAACCACTTCAAATTTATAGAAGAGGTAAGACTCACGCTTTAATTCCCTAAACTCCGCTGGGGTCTCAATTCGTTCAGGACCCCCTGAAGAGCGAGCAGAAGCACGCCAGTCGCCTCCGACCCAGAACCAGTCATGCTTCCAGTCTCGCACCTTCCCAGGGATGTCCTCAACCAGTTTCTGGCCTGGTCGCGCCTTCAGATAGTACCAGCCCGCCTCTTCTCCAGTGCAGCCGGTCATCGTCATCAGGTAGCCAACTTCTTCGGCGGACAGCCTATTGGGGTATCCCTCTAGGGCGAACATCACCATCAGAGCCATCAAATTTATCCACCCAACGGGAGTAAGTTGGGTGATAGCCAAGTTCACATCTTGAAGGAATTGGCCGACTAAAGGATGCAACGGTAGAGAAACTCCAGCATTCAGGGTGACGAGGTTGATCGCCGTCAATCCGCGTGGTGGGCGATCAGCTCTGTCGTCCACCAAAGGAGCATACATCAGGATGTTAAAAGGAATCTTGTAATCCCTCTGAATCCCGGCCAAGTCCTCCTCGGTAATGGCGGACACGATACAGCTCGCTGCGAACTCGGTCGCTTTAAGCTTCCGTACTCCGCGAGCAGGAATGACGAATCGGTTTGAGTGCTCCTTTTCGTACTCATTCCAGTCAACACAGCGAGCAACCGCGACTGGAACCCGATGCTCGATCAGTCTGGGCGCAGGGAAGTTGATGTCTTTTAGATAGGCCCAGGTTAGTTCGTCAAGGTTCACCGGCTGAAGTACCTCGACCTCTTCATCCTCGTCCTTGTGGAGGTCCGAACTCATTTCCTCCAAGAGCTGGCGAGCAGGATTTGCTCGCTCCTCTCTTTCTCCGGAGGGACGAGCTCCAGAATTAACCGAGCGTGCAACCGAAGCCACCTCGGGATCGGATTCCAGGTTGACTATGGGAAGATTCTCTTCGACGGGCCGTTTCTCGGGGTTCCGGGGAGGAAAAGAATCGGTCTCAGAGTACGACGCCATCCAATAAGTTAAGGGAAAAAAGTTTTGAATGTTAACAGATTCCGGCAAGGGAGAACACGGCGGTTCAGAACTCTCCACGGCGGAGTAGGGATTTCGGTGAGTCTAGAATGCACACAACACAAGGGAAGAAAGAGAAGAAGAAAGCAAAGAAGAAACTACCTTGACGTCGTTTGAAGGTTGCCGGAAACTGGAAACGATCGCCGGAAATTTGAAAGAGGAAAGAAGGAGAGATTCGCGCTTAATACACAGTAAAAATGATAAAAATCGCGAATTTTTTCCTCAAATACTCTCTGAAAAAACGGGGTACCGGGCGAGCAACTTAAAGAATCAAAGGACTAAAATGTAATTTTTGGGCGCGTGCAGCACCTTCCCGACAAAGCGGAAAGGCGCGTTGCCTCGAGATCGTGTGCGCGTGGGCGGCAGCAATCATTCCGCCCACGTCACACCTCGAGCCGTACCCAGACCTTGGAATCTCAACCGTCTCCGGCCCAAGTCTGCTCGACCAATGTTGTCCGCCCGTGAAAAGTTGCTCACCCCCGCGACATTCTTGCTCGCACCAGTGACACTTAAAAGTTGCCAACCCAAAAAATGTTCATTCATCATCTTCACAATTTATTGATCGGCAAGGGGGTAATTGTTGATGGGCGAACAGAATCGTCGCATGGGCGATTAAGACTAGCTACAAATACTCACGATTAAGGCGAAGTTAAGCCAAGATTAACCAAGGCATCTGGCGAGCAAAACCTGCATGCCACATAAAGACAAATAGGCGAACAAGGACCAATCAAAATATTCTGAATTCGGATCAAGGTCGAACAAGTCCACCTACTGTATGGCCGACCAGATTCCACCTCAGTCCCAAAGCCACCTTTCGACAAAGATCAGAGACCAGCAAAATCAGACTAAAGACTCCTCCAGGACAAGTCCAACTTGGCGAGCAACTCTTGACCGCGAGCAAGTCCAACAAGATAAGGATAGAATTTAGTCTAGATAAGGTCAACTTAGTCAAAGGCCAGGTGTCGAGCATGCAGGCCTAGTAGGCCAAAAGTCACGACACCTCCTGCTAGGCAATTGTCTATAAATACTTAGATTTTTTCAACTAATAAAACAAGCACAAATTATTATACACGTCCAAACTTCGATTACGAATCTAAAGGAGCTCGATTAACTTACGATCGAACTTATACACGTGAGCTTTCGTACGATTCTAATCCATCTAAACCCGAAAATTTGTATTTACTAATTACGTTAGTGATCAATCACACGTAATTGTTTGATGATCAATTAACCACCTAAAACAACCATTAATCTTCAAGATTAGAACTGATCGTCAACAGTGCCCAGACACATTCTTTCTGCAATTACAATTTAAATGTAAATATCTGTTTATATATTTGATATTAATGAACGGTGAATTAATAAATTAAATTAATACCTTAAACTCCTCGAAGTATGTCCGTTTTCTTGCATCGGACACTAGCCCCCAACTGTAAGCGGTGGGCTCGAATCCACTGACAAGGATGGACTTGGAAACCTGATTACCAGCCTCATGACCCGGAATCCAACTATAAAATTAAAACTTCAAAGTTAGTAAAATAATTAGGTTTTAATTAATAAAAAAAATTGAGTATAAAATATTAAAACTTACGTTGAACCATGTGGCTGAACAGGCATTCGTGCTTGAACAACCGGATGCTGGCGGGAGGAGGATGAGCCCTCAGCAGTCTGCTGTGAGGAGGAGGAGCCCGAGCCAGGCTATGAAGAGGTCTCTGATAGAGACCTCGACCTGAAAATAGGTGGAACCACGGGTCTCAGTGAGGCCCGTCGTCTCCTCCCTCCTCGCCCTCCTCGACTCGCCTCCTCATTCCTCGGAGGCTGGTGACTGCCACTGCCACTGTCTTGTCCGCTCATCTATAAAAAAATTCACGAATATTATTTGAAATACTTATAATATTATTCGAAATATTAAATTAAAATCAAAGAATTAACTAATATAATTCAAACAATTCAACTAAAATCAATTCCAAACTTAACAAATTCTAAACATGCTTTATAATTAAATTAAAATTCGATCAACTAAATTCGATCAACTAATTCAACTAAAATCAATTAATTAACTAATATAAATCAAACAATTCAACTAAAATCAATTAATTAACTAATATAATTCAAACAATTCAACTAAAATCAATTCAAAACTTAACAAATTCTAAACATTCTTTAAAATTAAATTAAAATTCGATCAACTAATTCAACTAAAATCAATCAATTAACTAATATAAATCAAACAATTCAACTAAATCAATTAATTAACTAATATAATTCAAACAATTCAACTAAAATCAATTCTAAACTTAACAAATTCTAAACATGCTTTAAAATTAAATTAAATTTCGATCAACTAATTCAACTAAAATCAATTAATTAACTAATATAAATTAAACAATTCAACTAAAATTAATTAATTAATTAATATAATTCAAAAAATTCAACTGAAATCAATTCTAAACTTAACAAATTCTAAGCATGCTTTAAAATTAAATTAAAATTCGATCAACTAAATTCGATCAACTAATTAAATTAAAATCAATTAATTAACTAATATAATTCAAACAATTCAACTAAAATCAATTCTAAACTTAACAAATTCTAAACATGCTTTAAAATTAAATTAAAATTCGATCAACTAAATTCAATCAACTAATTCAACTAAAATCAATTAATTAACTAATATAAATCAAACAATTAAACTAAAATCAATTAATTAACTAATATATTTCAAACAATTCAACTAAAATCAATTCTAAACTTATTAAATTCTAAGCATGCTTTAAAATTAAATTAAAATTCGATCAACTAATTCAACTAAAATCAATTAATTAACTAATATAATTCAAATAATTCAACTAAAATCAATTCTAAACTTAACAAATTCTAAGCATGCTTTAAAATTAAATTTTAAACGGTAAAAATGAAGAAAACTTATGGTTTATTTGTAGAAGATGACGAAACGAGCACTCGGTGTGGATGGATTGGCTCTACAGCGACAGCACCCGACTTCTCCTTCCCTTTCCTCTATTTTTCCTCTTCTTCTTCTTCTTCTTCTTTTCTCTCTTTCTCCATCTGCAAAACGGCAGATCTGTATATATAAGTGGAAAAAAATTTACGACGAACGCCTGTCTGTCATAAATTATGCCTGTCAAACGCAAAACGACGCCATTTTTTACTGATTTGCGATGGCTTTTCCGTTGCAAATCAGTCAACGCACCGTTTCCCAAAAAGTTACGCAAAATCGGGTCGGATTTGCGACGTAAGGTCCATCGCAAACCAGTCAATGGACCGTTTCTCGAAAGGTCGCGAAAAAAAGGTAAGATTTGCAACGGCGCTGTCCGTCGCAAAAACAAAGTTAAAAATTGCGACGAACAAGTCCGTCGCAAATCAGTCAAATGGGTCGTTGCCCGAACGGTCACTTTTAAATGGGTAGATTTTGCGACGGAAGAGTCCATCGCAAATTTCAACTTTGATTTTGCGACGACCTATCCGTCGCAAATGTAACCGATATAAGACGAAGGTTGTGGGCCCTAGATTTTGCGACGGACATTCCCGTCGCAAAACACAAACATTTGTGACGGCTATACTAAGTCGTCGCAAATTGTCATTTTTTCCGACGGCTTACCACAATCCGTCGCAAATTCACGAAATTTGCGACGGATATTTGGCCGTCGCAAATTCTCCGTCGCTAAACCCCGTCTTTTTTTGTAGTGCAATTTCATTAATTTAATTATTCATTATTATTGATATATTAAATTAAATATATATAACTTGATAAGTGTATTAAAAAGAGCTAATATATATATATATATATATATATATTGTGCTTGAAAGTGGCTCCAACTTTGCTGCCACTTATTTGGCAAAAAATTTAAATGTAAAAAATTGGCTCCAAATTTCCCTCATTCACTACAAGAAAAAATAGGTTTTACGACGGTTCAAAACCATTGTTTCTCTAAAAAAAATAGCTGATGTAGAAGATCCCGTTGTAGTACGTGGGTATAAATAGACGATGGTCACCGAACAGTTGTATTTCGTCAATTACTACAACGGTTGAGAGCAGTTGTGTATTGTAATCGAAAAGGATTTTTGACTGCGGAAATAATAATTCAAAAATTAAAAAGAAAATTACAACTGAATAAATATTACAAAGAGAGGACAGAAAAAGAATCAGCAAAGGTGACGAGTCGAGGAAGCCCTCTTCCCGCAAGACAAAATTTCCCCGGTAGTGCTCTTCGGTCTCAGAAATTCGTCCCGAAAGGTAAAATGTCACAACGTCTCCAAGAGTGTAGCACCACAGGTCTTGGAGCTCCGACGAACAAAACGAGCGCTTCGGACTGGACTGGCTCTTAAGACTCTATATGGAGAGAGACTGAGAGAGAGGAGAAGATTTCTGAATGCGTGGCCAGGCAAATGCATGAGGATGCTATTTATAGGCGAACCTCCACTCAATGCATAAGGAAAAACCGTGTGGGCATTAAATGCGGACGCGTTTTCGTTGGTGGCAAGAGTTGACCGACCCAGAACGCGTTTCCGTAAATCACGCTGGTAACGTCCCACGAATTTAGCACACGTATTTTATGTGCTCTTATGAAGTATGGTCCGGTTTGACTTTTCTAACTGGGTGGATCTCTGATCCGAATCGACCCAAAACTTTGTGGACCTGATATCCTAATTTTTGTTCTCCAAAAAATTAGATACCCACTGGGCCCAAGGCCCAAAGTCCACCTAAAGTCCAATTGCCAAGAACCAAGTCCAAGACCAAGACCAAGTCCAAGTCCAAGTCCAAGGCCAAGGCCACGGCCACGGGCTCGGGCGCGGGCGCGGCGCGGCTCGTCTCGGCTCGGCTCGGCACGCGCGCGCGCGCGCGTGTTGCAACTTTGATTGACTAGCAATCAACTACAATTTATTATACTTCATTATTCCCATACTAATATCATGTATATTAGTATTCCAAAAATCCAATGTGGGATGAATTAAATGACTCATTTAATTCCCAAATTAGGTGTTGAACCTTTCGACTTTCCGATTCAATTTCTCACTCACCGAAAATCGGTTTTGCGAGTATGAATACACAATTCTCATCTACTCCAAGAGTAGAACGCACTTGTAACAATTAATTTCCGAGAAATTAATTTCAACACTAAGAATTAATTGGTCAACTATTAAAGTCTCAAATAAACTTTAATACCAATTAATTATAAAATAATACCACCAACCAATTTTCTCTAACAATCCCCCACATGAGTGGAAATTGAACCTATAGACATGCAGACTCACAGTCCAGTTCAAACACAAAACATTATTGCATCTGGATAGGTAGTTTGTGGCTTTGAACCTTCCATAGTCAAGCATTACCGAGTACACCGGCAGCCTGGTGGACACATTGCCTTGAACCATTCCGCCTTGGTGTGTACTTAGACAGTAGTACTGACACAATAATATTTCTACGCTCATTTCTTGTTCTCACGTTTTTGTCCGTTTCGGCCATGGACACCCTTTGGATTTATAAGTGTTTAATATCCACTGATATTTGAGGCGGCCTCTCACCTCACACTTACATAGGTGAACTCCTCTTGAGTATCCCGTAATACTTCGTCCCCCACATGGACTTAGGATTCATTAAAAGTCGTATAGACTTAGCCTGTACCACACACGGGTTCTCACTTCGTGTACTGTCCTATAAGGAATGGTCGGGTTACCAAGTGCATTCCCTAACTTCCACAGCTTAGTTTTCCCATTGAACCAAGATCTTGGGATCTCCAGTCAACTTGGTTGGGTTACCACTGTTTCAGCTTACTTTGTGGATTTTAGACCCATTCCTTCTGACAGTTTAGACAATTGATCTCGATTTATACTCTTAGTTAACGGATCCGCTAGATTGTCCTTAGACCTCACATAGTCTATTGACATTACACCACTTGAGATCAATTGTCTCACGGAATTATGTCTACGATGAATGTGTCTAGACTTTCCGTTATACATGTCACTTAAAGCCCTACCAATTGCGGCTTGATAGTCGCAATGTACCATTATCGTAGGTACGGGTTTATCCCAACATGGAATATCCTCGAGGAAATTTCGAAGCCACTCAGCTTCTTCACCAGCTATATCTAAAGCTATGAATTCTGATTCCATGGTGGATCGGGCTATGCATGTTTGCTTAGTCGATCTCCAGGACACAGCCGCTCCTCCTATAGTAAATACAAGTCCACTAGTGGAGAATGACTCTTTAGTGTCCGAGATCCAATTAGCATCACAATACCCTTCAAGTACAGGAGGATACCTAGTGTACTGTAGCCCAAAGTCGAGAGTATACTTTAAGTACCTCAAGACTCTCCTGAGTGCATTCCAATGCTCATTGCTTGGATTGCTTGTGAATCTACTGAGTTTATTCACCGCACATGCTATATCGGGACGCGTACAATTCGAAATGTACATTATGCTACCGATAACTCTAGCATATTCTTGTTGAGCTACAGGACTACCTCTGTTGTTGCTCAAATGCACACTCATGTCCAAAGGGGACTTTGCAGGTGGATCATCAAAGACATTGAACTTCTTTAGAACTTTCTCTACGTAGTGAGATTGTGTTAAAGATATACCATTTGATGTCCTGCTGATCTTGATTCCTAGAATTACATCAGCAACACCCAAGTCTTTCATGTCGAAGTTTCGACTTAACATGCGTTTCGTACTAATGAGTAAATCATGATCATTACTCATAATGAGCATGTCATCAATGTATAGACACAATATGACAAACCCTTTCGGTGTACTTTTCACGTACACACATTTGTCACACTCATTAATACGAAAGCCATTTGATAACATGGTGCTATCAAATTTCAAATGCCATTATTTTGGAGCTTGCTTAAGTCCATACAACGACCTCACTAGTTTGCACACCTTTTTCTCATTTCCAGGTGCTACAAACCCTTCTGGTTGATCCATATATATATATATGTATCCATTTTACCATTTAGAAACGCAGTTTTAACATCCATTTGGTGAATTTCGAGATTGTGCAAAGCAACAATCGCGATTAGCACCCAATGGAAGTAATCCTCGTTACCGGTGAATAGGTATCAAAGAAATCGTACCCTTCGATTTGTTTGAACCCTTTGGCCACTAAGCGGGCTTTGTATTTTTCAACTGACCCATCTGTTTTATACTTTCTTTTAAGGATCCATTTGCATCCTAAGGGCTTGCAACCTTGTGGGAGATCAACCAACTCCCACGTGTGGTTTTGCATGATAGAGTCGATTTTACTGTTAATCGCCTCTTGCCAGAGCGGAGCGTCTGGCCTAGATAGAGCATCTTTGATAGTCCTTGGTTCCTCTTCCAACACGTAAGTGATGAAATCGGGACCAAAGTTTTTAACTATCTTAGCTCTCTTGCTGCGTCGTAACTCGCCACTATCTTGGAGGGTTGGACCAGCATCATTATCAACCTCCTCATTACGAGGTCTTTTGGTTGATATCTCATCTTCCTTGGACTTGCAAGGAAAGATATTTTCGAAAAACACAGCGTTTCTCGACTCTATATAAGTGCCTTCTGTCATATCGGGAACTTCTGATTTGTGAATTATAAACCGATAGGCACTACTGTTTAATGCATACCCAACAAATATGCAATCAACCGTTTTAGGGCCGATTTTAATTTGTTTAGGTAGAGGCACTTCAACCTTTGCTAAACACCCCCACACTTTGAGGTATTTATATGACGGTTTCCGCCCCTTCCACAATTCATAAGGAGTAGCATCTTTACTCTTATGTGGAATTTTGTTCAAAATGTGGTTAGCCGACAGAATGGCTTCTCCCCACAAGTTTTGCGGTAAACCGGAGCTAATAAGCATAGCATTCATCATCTCTTTGAGTGTTCGGTTCTTTCGTTCCGCAACACCATTAGATTGAGGTGAGTAAGGAGAAGTAGTTTGATGTATGATTCCGGATTCAGAGCATATCTTCTCAAACGGTGCTACATACTCTCCTCCTCTATCACTACGAACCATTTTGATTCGTCTATTCAACTGGTTTTCTACTTCACTTTTGTACAGTTTAAAAGCGTCTAACGCTTCATCCTTAATGTGCAAAAGGTAAACATGGCAAAACCTTGTACTATCATCTATAAAAGTGATGAAGTACTTTTTTCCACCTCTAGTTTGTACGAATTTTAAGTCACACACATCAGTGTGAATTAATTCTAGAGGTTCTGAGTTCCTTTCAACCGAAGGGAAAGGCAACTTTGTCATTTTAGCTTCTACACAAACTTCGCATTTGTTATTTAAATCGATATTTTTTATGTCTAGTAAATTTAAGCTTACTAGTCGTTTTATCGATTTAACGTTTACATGTCCTAATCTGCAGTGCCATAAATCTGAAAACTCAGCGATATAAGAAGAAGTAGAAGCTTCTTTATTCATAACAGATTTCCCCTTGGGGTGTACAACAATGGCACTCATCTTAAACAGACCATCGTGGACATACCCACGACCTAAGTACATTGAGTACTTGCTAAGAACAACCCTATTAGACTCAAATACAAGTTTGAAATTATTCTTCACTAGTACAGAGCCGGAGATGAGGTTCTTGCGAATGTCCGGGACATGCAGGACATCTCTCAGTGTGATGTTCTTCTCACTGGTCAGCTTCAGAACAACGTTGCCAACCCCAGCCACCTCAGACGTGGCTTGATTCCCCATGTGTAGCTTTCTCCCATTGGCTGGCTCATAGGTCGAGAAAGCATTCCTGTCAGAACAGACATGACAGGTAGCCCCCGTATCAATGAACCATTCCTTTGGGTTGCCCACGAGGTTCACTTCAGTGGTCACCGCAGCAAGGTCCTCTTCAGTGAACTCCCCTTCAACCACGTTCGCATTGGACTGCTTGCCCTTGCCTTTGTCATCTTTCTTCGGGGCCTTGCAGAATCTTGCAATGTGGTTCGGCTTTCCACAGTTGTAGCAATCACCCGTAAATTTGGGTCGAGTTACAACTGGTTGTTTGCCTTTGTCAGAATTTGGCCTCTTACGCTTCTTTGACTCCATCAAATTAGCTTTGGCCTCTTCCTGACCCTTGTTCCTTTCCAGCCCACCTTCGCGAATCTGAAGTTTGCCTATGACCTCTTGCAAGGTCATACTCTTCTTCTTCAACTTCAAGTGGCTTTGAAACTCCTTCCAGCTTGGAGGCAGTTTCTCAATGACTGCAGCGGCTTGGAAAGCGTCTGGCAGTATCATTCCTTCTGCAGCAATGTCATGCAGAATCAACTGGAATTCTTGGACTTGTTCAACGACAGACTTCGAGTCCACCATCTTGAAGTTCAAGAACTTCCCAACCAAGTACTTCTTAGTACCGGCATCCTCGGCCACATATTTGGCCTCCAAGGAATTCCACATTTCCTTGGCCATTTTGCACTTCTGATAGACACTGTACAAAGCATCTGCCAGACCACTCAGAATGTAGTTCTGAGCATAGAAGTCGTGTTCCCACCAGCGGGCACGAACTTCCTCATTCTGCGCATCGTTCTCAACGACCGCAGGCGGGTCCTCAGTAAGGAACCTCGCCAACCTCAAGGTGGTCAGAAAGAACAGCATACGCTGTTGCCACCTCTTAAAGTTCTTACCCGAAAACTTTTCGGGTCTCTCACTTTGGACCACAAATGGTCTCGAATTGTCAAAAGGGAAAGAGCTCACCACAGAGGGATTAGAAGTTTGCCCAAAATGGACAGTTACAGGGGGAACGGGGGTAGTGGTGCCCTGGGGAGTGGGGTTACCAGGAGGAACAACAGTGTTTCCCTGGTTAGCAGACTCCAAATTGTTATTTCCGTCAGTCATTTTGAAAACAGAGAAAATTTTGTCTTGCGATTGTAATCGAAAAGGATTTTTGACTGCGAAAATAATAATTCAAAAATTAAAAAGAAAATTACAACTGAATAAATATTACAAAGAGAGGACAGAAAAAGAATCAGCAAAGGTGACGAGTCGAGGAAGCCCTCTTCCCGCAAGACAAAATTTCCCCGGTAGTGCTCTTCGGTCTCGGAAATTCGTCCCCAAAGGTAAAACGTCACAACGTCTCCAAGAGTGTAGCACCACAGGTCTTGGAGCTCCGGCGAACAAAACGAGCGCTTCGGACTGGACTGGCTCTTAAGACTCTATATGCAGAGAGACTGCGAGAGAGGAGAAGATTTCTGAATGCGTGGCCAGGCAAATGCATGAGGACGCTATTTATAGGCGAACCTCCACTCAATGCAGAAGGAAAAACCGCGTGGGCATTAAATGCGGACGCGTTTTCGTTGGTGGCAAGAGTTGACCCAGAACGCATTTCCGTAAATCACGCTGGTAACGTCCCACGAATTTAGCACACGTATTTTATGTGCTCTTATGAAGTATGGTCCGGTTTGACTTTTCTAACCGGGTGGGTCTCTGATCCGAATCGACCCAAAACTTTGTGGACCTGATATCCTAATTTTTGTTCTCCAAAAAATTAGATACCCACTGGGCCCAAGGCCCAAAGTCCACCCAAAGTCCAATTGCCAAGAACCAAGTCCAAGTCCAAGGCCAAGGCCACGGCCACGGCCACGGGCGCGGGCGCAGCGCGGCTCGTCTCGGCTCGGCGCGCACGCGTGTTGCAACTTTGATTGACTAGCAATCAACTACAATTTATTATACTTCATTATTCCCATACTAATATCATGTATATTAGTATTCCAAAAATCCAATGTGGGATGAATTAAATGACTCATTTAATTCCCAAATTAGGTGTTGAACCTTTCGACTTTCCGATTCAATTTCTCACTCACCGAAAATCGGTTTTGCGAGTATGAATACACAATTCTCATCTACTCCAAGAGTAGAACGCACTTGTAACAATTAATTTCCGAGAAATTAATTTCAACACTAAGAATTAATTGGTCAACTATTAAAGTCTCAAATAAACTTTAATACCAATTAATTATAAAATAATACCACCAACCAATTTTCTCTAACATGTATCACTATTCTGGAATGTTGTTGTAGCATAATAATTTCTTAAATATTGGGATAGACAACAGTGTTAAACCGTTGTTGTTCTCTAATACATACAACATCTTATAACCGTTGTCTTTCTGCAAAAAAAAAAAAAAAGTTGTCGTACCATATATTTTTCTTAAATTTCAAGGAAAGACAATGGTTACTAACCGTTGTCTGTTCATATTAACTACATTGTATTTAGACCGTTGTCTTTCCATTAAAATACGCACATATTATTTCATAAATTTTATTGGATAGACAACAGTTATAAACAATTGTCTTTATATTTACTACATCAGTTTTGCACCTTTGTCTTTCCTAAATATGAGCTATATTGTATTTTTTATATTTCAATTACGTAAATATATAATAAAACCTGTAATAAATTTTCAAGACAATTAAGCAAAAATAACCATAATACCATCAACAGTCATTCCAAGTACTACACAATTATTGTATAATAGAAGTTCATAAAAGTGTTCCAGACCATAAAAAAAATACCATAAATATGAGTTTACAAAAGTTTAAACTACTAATTAAATGAATTCCTTAACATTCATTTACAAAAATTTTAACCAACTTGTGCATTTTTCTTCTGTTCCCCAGCAACATTCATGCACCCTTTTCGTATGTAGATCTCGCCACTACATTGAAAAAGGAATAATATTTTAGCAAACATACAAATCAAATTAATCTTCATATTGAAATAAATTATTTCCACAAAACAATAAGGTGTAGCTACGCCTCTATTATTTCAATCCTTTCTATTAAACCATTGCAGCTACAAGTATTAATTACAAGAAAAAAACTAAGAAGTAGCTAAACAAACCTCGATCTATTCATACATATTTCTTTGAACGAATTCAGCCCATTCAACACAAAACAGATTAGGATAAATTTTGAAGTATCAATGATCTGTAACATGGGACAAATACATCCAACAATATGGTCTAAGACATTATTAAACCGGTCATTCAACCCAAGTGAAAGAGCATCAGCTTAAAAGTAATGATAAATTGCGACATTATTCATAACAACTTGTCATAATTTGCTTCTTTTATTTTTTAAATTTTGTTTCAATATTACCGTTTCAAAATACTGTGAATGTAAATGCACCTTTTTTTTTTATTTTACCGTTGAAAACAATTTTTGATATTTTTTTTATTTGTTCTTCAAAATTAAAATGAATGCAACAGTCATTTTTTTCCCAATAAATACATCACATGCATATTTTTTCAATCTCACTCTTCCACTAAAATTTTACCTCATACTCTCTTCACTCAACTATATTTTCTATCTCAATCTATTTTTCATTTTTGTGTTCTTGAAATTTTTGTTTCCATAATAAATGGACAAAGATAATAAAGAATTTCGTAGAAATTTGTTCAATCATCCTAGTATGACGGATGAAATTCCCCTCTCTCAAAATTTCTTAAATCCACAAAATTTTCAATATTCTCAATTTGGCTCGTCCACTCGATTTCCACCCAATTACGGGAATTTTTCCAATACTCCTTCATATTCTCAAAATTTTCAAGGTCACATAAATTTCTTTGATAACTCGAGCAACTCTTTTCCATCAAATTTTCTCACTCTGACTTCCGAATATTGGCAACACTCATCGGGGCAACATTTCGGTGAGTCTCCGCCTCAAATATTTTCCAGTCCACGAGCAACTGGAATGTCGTCGAGATATCGGAGTGACAAAGAACCGACAACTCCAACTTTTATCCCAGAGACAACTATCTCAACCATCAACCCTGATTGGTGTAGACATTTCAGATCAAGACTGTGCCGCTGGTGAAGAGCATTCTTCTAACAAGTGGACAACTGAAGAAAATGAGCAGTTGGCAAATTGTTTTGTCACGATAAGTGATGATCCCATAATCGGCAATGATCAGAAATCGTCGGCATTTTGGAATAGAGTCACTGATTACTACAACGAGAATCACTGGTGCTCCTAAACGACGTGTCGGACAAGCAAAACCACACTGGCTTAATACAATATTGCCAAAGGTAAATCTTTTTAACACTTGCTATAATTTTATTTCCGGTGTCTACAGGAGTAGCTCCAACAACGAAGACATAATGCGTATGGCACACAAGAAATTTCGAGATTACAATCGTGACAAGCCGTTTAATTACGAGCATGTATGGATTATAGTCAAGGATCGTCCACTTTATTCTCCATAGTACAATGATTCCATTGATTCATCGAAAGCAAAGACCTCTGACTCAGACACAAGTAACAACTCTGCTAGATTGGATTTTGATCTAAACAATGACGACACTCATCCGATTGGGCAAGACGCAGCCAAAAGAAAAATAAAAGGAAAATCCAAGGCTAGATCAGGGTCAAAGGGCAACGCCAAGATAAAAAGTGTCTTGAAAAATTTACAGATTATAGTGATTGTAAAAAAAGAGAAGTTATAGCGCTTGAAAAAGCGACTGCATTGAAAGAGCGAGAAGTGTAGATGGATGAATGGAAATTTGTTTATCATCAAGATACCTCCAATTGGACGGACGAACAGCGTGCTGCGCACGAACGTGTGTGTGCGAAGATTATTGCCGGGTGGAATTCATAGAATAATTTATCAGTCTTATCTTTATCTTATTAATGTATTTTTTTCAATGTCTTTATGTTAATTTATCCTTTATGTAATTTCGTAATTTCGATTAATGTAATTTTAATTAATGTATTAATTTGACATTTATGTTTAATTTACATTTAATAAAACTAGCCGTTAAAAAACTAGCCGTTAAAAACTAGCCGTTAGAAACTAGCCGTTAAAAAACTAGCCGTTAGAAACTAGCCGTTACAAGGTAGTAGGTGTATATATATGTTTCTTATGTTGTGAGGTTCTTCACATCCTACATTTGAAGAATAACCTCTCAAATAACCTTACTTCAAAATGTCTCAATATTCCATGAGTTCCAGCCAATCCGATGAATCCGATGACCAACCCAGTTCACCTGGTGAACAAATGATGTTAACGATTCTTCAACATTTGGAAGATGATGTGCACAATCAACGAACCAGAATATTTATTGTGAGAAACCGTGAAGAGGGACATGTTAGGCTTTTCAATGATTATTTCTCTCCAAGTCCGGTGTATCCTGATCACATCATCTGAAGAAGATTTCGCATGCGAAGGGAATTATTCATTCGTATTGTGCGATCTTTTTTTTTTTCAACAAAGACCCGATGCCGCCAGAAGACAAGGGTTGTCACCACTACAAAAGTGCACTGCAGCGATTCGTCAACTGGCTTTTGGAGTTCCTGCTGACAATCTTGATGAGTACCTATGAATGGGTGAGTCAACAGTTATAAAGTGTCTTTTCAATTTTTTTGAAAATGTGGTTGCAGCATTTGGTGATCGCTACTTGAGAAGGTCGAATCACAGTGACACTCAACGTCTTCTCCAAATGCACGAGTCGAGACATGGCTTTCCAGGCATGTTAGAAAGTCTTGACTGCATGCACTGGGTGTGGCAAAATTGTCCCGTTGCTTGGAAAGGTCAATTTACAAGAGGTCATGGATCACCTACAACCATCCTTGAAGCAGTCGCGTCTCAAGACCTATGGATATGGCATGCATTTTTTGGAGTCGCAAGATCATGCAACGATATCAATGTTCTGAATGAGCCTCCTCTATTCAATAACTTCTTGCAAGGCACTACACCAAAAGTTAATTTTACTATTAATGGAACGCAACATACAAAAGGTTACTATCTGACAGATGGTATCTATCCGGAATGGTCAACTTTCGTTAAGGCTTTTCCTACGCCACTGGATCTTAAGAGAAGATTATTTAAGGAAAGACAAGAATCTGCGAGAAAAGATGTCGAACGAGCATTTGGTGTGCTCCAAGCACGTTGGACAATTGTTAGAGGGCCATGTCGGTTTTGGTATAGAAAAAAGTTGAAGCTCATAATGTTAACTTGTGTTATTTTGCATAATATGATCGTCGAAGACGAGGGAGACATGGTTACAAATTGGAACGGCGTTGAAGGCGATGTTCCCACACAACCGATACAAGGCGCTAATCTGGAATTTAGGGATTATCTCCCGAAGAAACACCGAGCTACGTAACAATTAAGTTCATCACCAACTTCATGCAGACTTAGTGGAACATATTTGGGCTCGATCTGGCAATAATTAATATAATGCGTTTATTTATCGTTCCAAAATAGTTAAGTTTTTAATTATTTAAGTTGAATTGTTTTCATAATGTTGAATATGTTGTTGTACTCTATTTTTACTTGATCGAAAAAATTTAGGTGTAATGTGTTGTCTCAATTAAAAAATATGTATTTTAAATAATAATAATAATAATAATCTTTATTAGTTAACGAAATGAGTTAGTATTAAATATTTTAATATATTCATATATTAATTTTTTACGAATATTAAATTTAAATATATTCATATATTAATTTTTTTACCTAATTTTAAAACATTAAATAAAAAAATAAAGAATTGAAAAGAAATGTGATTGAATAGTGGGTCCCTCAAAAGTGAGTTATAACTTTGGAATGGTTGTGGGAGTTAATGAGGTTGAGTTATTTATGTAAGAATGATGATGTGACAGTGAGGTGGAGGAAAGAGGGGAGTTATAACTCTCCAAAAAAAATGTGGCCACTCTAAGAATAAGAAAAGAAAACGCATGTTATTGGTACGAGTATTACTAAAAAATTCATTTAACCTATTTTCAACTCCGAGCCCCATGATCTTTCAATAACCAGTGGGAAGTTATTTTGACCTAAAGTCCCAATAATCCCCCGAAGGACCTCTGAACCTTTCAGTTGAGCGGTCAAATCAGTCACCCCACCTACGTACTTGTCCTAGTCTTATACTCCCTCCGTGCCAGTTTTGTTTTCCCATTTACCAAAAAGATACGTTTCAATTTTGTTTTTTCATCTCTAAAATGGAAACTACTTTATTCATTTAAATAATACTTTATTCACCATTCACTATTCTCAATACTACTTTATTCATTTAAATACTACTTTATTCATCATTCATCATTCTCAATACTACTTTATTCATTTAAATACTAAAATTCAACTCTCGCATTAAACTCCGTTCACAGTCAAACTGGAAAACAAAATTGGGACAGAGGGAGTATATGATATCGAGCTTAGTTTTACACGAGTCCACTTAACAACCTATTGACCAGACTGCATTGCTTTGCCAAAGACGGTACATACTGCTTCCAAGCTACCAAGGCCCCGGTGGCACCGTGTATCTTACATATTATATTAGTAGAAGAACTAAAAATCTTTTAGTGAAATAATCCTTCAACTAATATATTCTAGTGAAACAATTTGTACGTACCCTTCAAAATTAATACTTCACGGTCACATAAGCTGGTCTTGTATGCTTTTGAACGAGCTTTAAGAAAAGTTAATATTATGTGTAAAAAGATATTGTTTGACGTTTTAATAGCAAATGATGTAACAAAAAGTACATATGTTGAAGGATATTATTTCCATTTTAGGAAATAAGAACAATTTTCACGGATGGACAAATGAGATAAAGTAGACCATTTTTCACAGACAAAGAGAGTATATTTTAGTGAAAACAATTAATACATTTTAATGAAATAACTAATATACTGAAAATAGGTCTTATGGTAAAACAAGTTTGGCACACAATAATTTTTTTCGGATTCCTCTTTAAAGTAATAAGCATGTATTTATCATTAATCTGTCTATTCAATCCACCTGGTAAACATGCTAGGTTCCAGATAGCAACTTAATTGACTGATTATTAAGTACTTTTTGAAATCTATATATTCACCTAACTAATGTAGGATGTACAACGTAGCAACTTTCATTTAGCAGGACCAATTAATTCCGGAATAAAGGGGAGGTTTCCAAACGGGGTTTCGTAACCAGTGGGGCAAAGACTTGAAAACGTACGATAATCCAGGACACAATTATTAAATTTGACGGAAATTTGTATACCTAACTCTTTTTTACCCCACTTTTTTTTTATTGTGAAAAATATGACTAAAATAGGCAATTCTCAACATTCGCGAATCCTATCCATATCGAGCTGACTTAAGTAAATTTTCTCAAGAAATTCGCATCTAGCGAAAAAAGTAAATATGTGGTTTTTAATTTATTTTTTATTTCTTTTAATCTATGTATTTTTTTCTTCTCACATTCATACTGGTTTTGTTCGTGTAGTAACTCATCTTTTCCATATAGTAATATATTTTTTGTTAATATAGTATTCTCTCCATTCTTCAAATTTATTCACACTTTCCTTTTCGTCCGTCCCCCATATTTATTTTCATTTCCTTTTTGGAATATATTATTTTATTATTACACTTACAAACAATCATTTTTTTAATGGACCCCACAATAACCCCACAATATATATCCTTACTTTATCTACTTTGTCACACATTTTTCGTAAAACATGTGCCCAAAGAAGGGGAATAGATTTTAGGGACAGAGGGAGTAGCACATTTTTCAATACCTTATATGTGTTACTATATATAAAGACAAATATCTACTTTTGCAACGACAAATATTTGTTTTAACAGTAATACATTTGCTCACATATAATAATACAACCTGGGAGCAAATTTCTATATTTTGTCTTTGTACATATTCTTTGAAAAATATCTGCTCAACGTGATCCGACCCAATTAGAATTCACCAACTTTGACTATATTTCATGCATCAAGATCTATTAAGTATTTTATACGATTGCTTTGTGTATGTATATTTATATATATACACTACGTATTTTTATATTTACCATGTATTATGCAGGAATAGTATAAATTATTGTAAAACTATTAATATTAATTTAACTATTTAGCTCACGAGCTTATTAAAGAACATGCTTACTAACTCACTGATTGAATATCTTTGAATTTGAATTTGTTCACTTATGTTAAATAGTCTTGCTAAATGAGCTCAAATAAATATTTTTTGATTTGAGATCTAAATAATTTGCAAACAACTTAGTGTTATATTTCTAAAGACATGCCTTAATTTACAGGGGTCACGAAAGGAAAAAAAAAAAAATACCCAATTATTAATTCAGTTCAAGAAAAGAAAATCCCCATTTTGTGCTATGCATGGTTCCTGTATAAACTAGAAAAAACCTTCATACACTATGCCAGAAAAGGGCTACGACAACGGAGAATCCCCGTTGTCTTAGGTATTTTTCCACCGTTGTTGATGAGCTCGTTGTCGTAGCCTCAGATTTTTTACAACGGTTTTTCCACCGTTGTCGTAGGCATTTACGACAACGGGAAATCCCCGTTGTCGTAGGTGTTTTTCCACCATTTTCGTAAAGTTTTACGACAACGGGTTTTAACCGTTGTCAAAAGTCAAGAACTACGACAACGAGCCGATCAACTACGGTGGAAAAACACCTAAGACAAAGGAAAATCCCCGTTATCGTATATCTCTAACACAACGGTGAAAACCCGTTGTCATTAATTTATCCGTTGTCGTAGTTTTTATATATTAAATCATTGTTGTAATAACCCTACGACAACGGGTATTACCCGTTGTTGTAGGTGTTCTTTTTATTTTTATTTTTTTTGCAATATCAAATTTACTTAATTACTAACAAAATAATAAATAATATATTATAAAATTCTAATTAAAATAATGTCCAATACATTATTAAATTCATAATACATAAAGAACAAAATTCCTCATAATATAACAATTTATAATTCGACAATGTAACTTATGAACATATTATAAAAACACAAGAACTTAGATACTACTTCTAATATCATGTCCTTCCATGTTTGGTCTTCTATTTCGAGGCACGTTATTCCTGCAAAAAATATTTAACAATTAGCTATGTTAAAACAATAATGCCTCAGCAAAATGAATAAGGTAATCTACGAAATGGAAAGATTAAACTAAAGAATATTTCCATACAAAAATATTAAACTAAAGAATGTTTCCATACAGAGATTAAGTGAGAATATTTCTAATACTTTTACACACCTTATAATTTATAATAACTCCTAAAAGTTTATACAAATAACATTGAGCAATGAGGCAGTCAAGGTATTTTTTTACCAACTTACACTCCATGTTGTTTGACAATATAACAGCTCCTAAAAGTTTAACTATAAATAAACGCATAGCAATGGGGAAGTGAGAGATATTCTTTTAATCAATTTATACTCCAATCCAGACATACTCCTCCCTTTTACCAATGCTCTATAAGATTTCATAAGCAAGACATAAATAATATGCATGAATAGAAATTTATCAATCTACCTTAGTAGTCTGGAAGAGAATACCCACACTTGTAATTTGACCATAACTTCTCACCCAAAACCCAAATTGCAAAATCTAAAATTCATTAAAAACTAATCTCACATGATTTTCCTATCATGTTCGCTATGTAGCCTAATTCTTCTCTCTAAAATCAGTTTAAGCTAGAAAGGTTACCCATTTGCATAGGTTCCACCAAAACTGCAGCAAATTATAATTGTCAATTTTCTTGGACTCCATAGTTCTCCCAGTTCACTGTGCAACACAACTTCCAAGTTTCTGGATGGCACATAACACATAATTTGTAGTATGGCCTTCATTAACAATTAAAAGTAGTCAGAACAAAGACGACAACTTTGAAGTGAAGTAATTGATTTAAAGCGAAGTAACAAATCATCATGTTACCAACTCATCGAAATATGTGCAATATATATTTGAAGTGAAGTTCTCAGTTGGCTTTCACTTTCCAATCAAGATAAATAAATAGAAAAATTAAGTAAAAAGACAAGTTCATTTTAAGAGTAAAAAGACAAAAATTGTATAAAGATATTAAACCAAACGAATCAATTAAATGCAAGAAGGATTAGACTTAAGCTTTAGGATATAACTATTACCTTTCTGCCGGAGAACGGTAAGTCTTCGTCCACGTCTTTTTAGTCGCGTTGTTCTGCAACTAATGTGTATTCGTAGACTGATGAAATTTATAAGAGAAATTCTTTACATTGATATTAACTCTGTCTATCTAAACATATTATTCTAATGGTTTCTCCTAAAATTTCCAGGAGATTAATACATGTTGATCTAATCTACAACTGTTTAATGAAAATCAAAGTCTTTTGTCTATTAACAATTAATATTTTAAGCAACTTGGAGTTTCTTGATAATAATAATAATAATATAATACAAGGACAGTAATTCAACTTTTTCCATGTACCAACTGCTACGTAGTCTTGTTTATATTAAATGTTTTGTCCCCAAATGGATATATTATTTCACTTACTACATTATTTTATCAAATCATGATTTATCTTTTTTTACTATGTGAACAGACTTCATACCACATTAATTTATTATATTGTAGGGATACTATTTTCCAAGTTGAAAAACTAGGCGGACTAAAATCTAAATGGTTGAAAGTAAAAGAACAAAAAATAACCTTTACCCTTAAAGTGAATCAACATGGGGAGATGAGGGTGACGTTCAATGGTGTTTTGCTCAGCATGAGCACGGCCCAGACACAATGGACGTAGAGGAGGCGCTAGCTGCACATCGATAAGAACACCGAAAAAGATCTACATTTAGCCGTAGATTGGATCAGTATCATTTAGAGATAGGCCTAGCAAATATTTTGAACAAGTTATTAGAAACCTCAAATTACTTGCACATAAAATGATTTAATGTAAAATTAATGTTAAGCAATTACTAACATGAATAATTATGCCATATCTACTAAAATACTGATATTAAAATTTATAGAACCAAAGGTCTGCAACTGAACCAAAAATAACCTCAGGGACAATATCCAATTACTTGATAATCTTACTTCCGGATTTAGAGCTACTTTTATTCTTTTAATTTATTATTTATTTTCTTCTAAAATTAAAGAAGCAGAGTGTGGAGCCCAAAGTTCTTTACTAATTACTGCTCTTGTAAAAAGTAATACTATAATTACAGCTAGTGGAGTTTTTCTGAAATTCGTTGATACAGTTCCTTAGCTGCTACTGCAAGTTGAGGAATGAATTAGATTATATGAATGTACATGAAGTCATTTCAGCTGCAATAATTGTCTCCATATTCAATTTAAAGTAATGTGTGTCTACAAACATGATCTATATTGTTTGATGATTGTAATCCAAAGAGCAGACAAAAATTTGAGGCATGAGAATTGCCCAAAAGCTGAAAGTACACAATACATTTACACCACCCTGTGAGTTAGACAACCAAACAATACACCCACAAAATAAAAATTACATACTAAGCTGGAAGTTTAATTCTATCAGCTATACCCAGAAAATTAACCATGAGAAAAAGATACTTTGTTAAAAAATTGTATATTTATGAAGGAGAAGACTTGAGTAGTGAGCTTTCGGATGAAAAATGAAGAAATCTGGGAATTCATCAGTTCACTTACAATGAGCATATAAATCAAATGAAGAAAAAATGGGACTAGGAGACTATTTATGTGCATATAGTTATATTAGAAAGCAAACATGAAAATAGTAGCACAGTGCAACTATCTCAGATAAAAGAGCAAATTTTAGAAAGCAAAGATTTTAGGAAGCACCTGAATGCATTTCCAAGAAAACATAACTGAGATTTACCATTTTAGCAACAAAGAAGACAACTGAGCCTACCTCTTCTAAATGTAGACGATACGGAAACCTAACAAATGCGGTTTGCCAAATTCCTCAAGTAGTTCATATATCACATCCAAGAAGAAAAACCTAAAGCACCTTAGTATCATCAAGTTCAATTACGCAACTGAAACATTTCCTTCTTAAGGAATCAACCTAGGATCTCAATTACAAGCATGTAAATTCACCGCTCATTTATTCAAAAAGTACTTAAAGTGATCAAAAGTAAACTAGTCACATCAGCATATGGATAAACTAATCAAGAAAAACAACTCCTAGAATTATAACACGTAGCCACTAACATCAGAAAAACAGATATAAGAATCTAAACGTGGCTTCACGAACCCACTAAAACTCACCCATTATTCCTCCACACTCTGATTTGGAAAACACTAAAAAGTGAAATATGGGCATCGCGAACCCTAGCATCAACATCATGAAACAGATAAAGCTAAAAATAGGAGTAGAAACAAGAAAGAAATGAAGACCTGGAGAGTACGGGTGGCGAATTCGACGCCGATGGTGGATTTGGATTCCAAACAGAACAATTTTCGAGTGAATCGAGAGAGCAAATTGGATTTACTGATGCCGGAATCTCCGATTAATACGACCTTAAATTAAAACTAAATTCAAATTTAGATTTGTCAAAATTAGGGCTAGGGCAGAAATTAGGCTTACTTACCTGGGGAAAATTCGACCTAGGCTATTCACAGTGGAGGACGAGCGAACGGACCGCGTGGCGGCGCTGAGAGAATGGACGGCGCGGCGGTGGTGGCGTTGAGCGAACGTGAAGGACGGGAGGTGCTCTGCGTGAACATGAGGTGAGGGACGGAGTGAGGATATGATGAATTTTTTTTTCTAAGTGTGGCCTTTTATACCCCTTAATAATTGAATACATAAAAAAAATTACAAAAATAAATAAAAATATAAGACCACGGGATAAGACAACGGAGATTAATACCCGTTGTCTTATATTGCGAGACCTGTGTTAAGACCACGGGAAAAGACAACGGGGGCTTATCCCCGTTGTCTTTTGTTGCAAACCCTGAATTTAAGACAATGGGGATACCTATGACCACGGGCGTAACACTTAAGACAACGGTGAAAATCGATCCCCGTTGTCAAAAGCCACTTCTGGCATAGTGATATTTTCAAGGGTGTTGAAGTTAAAACCGAAAAGATCTTAATTTGAGGAAGTCCAATAAAAGTCCTGGTGTTTGTTCTATCTTTGAGGTAAGAGATGTTGTAATTTTTCCTCTCAAATTATAATCCCAAATTGTGTTGTAATTAGAAGCTTTTTTTTTTTTAATTAACTGGTAGAGGCGAACCCTTCTCTTTGTAGCCTATTGATTGTAATTTTTTTTTCTGTGTACCTAAGTACTCCGGCAATAAAACTTCTTTTTTTAAAAAAAAAAATTCCAATTAAACAAAAGAAAAAAAGAGGAACTATAATTAATTTTAGGTCTAATTGCACTAAACCCACCACTAGTATATAAAAGGCTTTGGAAAGCTGTTAATTTTGCTCTTAGACAGCGGTTAAAAGGGTTGTCCAAGTAACAGCTATCTAAGCAAATTATTCACTTAGACAGCGGTTGTAAATCGTTGTTCAAGATAAAGCCTTAGATAGCGGTTATTAACAGATGTCCCAAGACAAAGCCTTAGACAGCGGTTTTTAACAGCTGTCTAAGATAAAACCTTAGACAGCGGTTTTTAACAGCTGTCTAAGATAAAACCTTAGACAACGGTTATTAACAGCTGTCCAAGACAAAGTCTTAGACAACGGTTTTTAACAGCTGTCCAAGATAAACCCTTTAACAGCGGTTCGTCTACTATTTTATTTTCTCCAAATTTCAAGCTTTTTTCTTCTTTTTTATCTTTTCTTCAGCTATATTATTTTATTGTATTATTTTTTTATATTTTAAAAAAATCTGTTTATACAAAACCTTATACCAATGTATAGGTCCAACATCAAATAAATTAAACATACGCATCAATTAAACTAATACACCAAAAAAAAAAAATGAAATATATATCATCACAAATTAATATATAAGTTACATGCTACCAAAAGTTATACTAATGTCATAAAATACAAAAATCGATTGTAAAAATACTCCATCCATTCTGATTTTCATTTGTCCATTCTTTTCTTGGGGTAAGAAGCGAGCGGACGATCATTGATAAACTACAAAACATTGAAAATTTAATTATATGGTACGAATTTTTATTCAATCAGTAATAATTTAAATAAATCAACTTACATCATAATTTAATATCCCTCTCAATGCTTGTCCAAGTCAGTTAAGTTCTTAGAGGAATTTATATTCTTCATAATTAAATTAAAAGAAAACACCATTTAAACTTGTCTTGAATCAGCCATATGCAAATTGGAAGTATCAAAAGAGCTAAATTTGGCAGAGATGCTAACTAATTGTTTGAAAGAAAATCTGATGTTATCACCACTAACTAGAACTTACATTTTCCATCCGAATTAGCCGGCAAGATCCAATGTGTCTATCTCTACTTGAAATAATACAAGTTAGTTCACATTTTCTTAATAGCAAACAAACTTGGTGTAGAAGAATCTCATTTATTGTAGAAATGTAATCCTCCCTTGATACCTTCAAAGAGGTGAAATATATACAATGTACAGAATCAATTAATCCTATAATTAAGGAACTAATGATACGTCTACCATATACAAATATGGAGAAGATATTCACATATTACCATCAATTATTTACATATCTTCTATTATACCCCCGCAGTCGAAACGGGAGGACGACGAACGCTAAGACTGTCTCTAAAATCTTCAAAGAGAACCGAAGGAAGCCCTTTAGTAAAAATATCTGCTATTTGATGGCGAGAAGGAACATGCGTGACCCGAACCTCGCCACGAGCAACCTTTTCACGCACAAAGTGAATATCCATTTCTATGTGCTTTGTACGTTGATGTTGAACCGGATTACTTGCAAGATATACCGCACTCAAGTTGTCAGTATACACCAATGTAGCCGTAGCAATGGGACAGTGCAACTCGAGCAGCAAGTTCCGAAGCCAACAAGTCTCGGACACCACATTCGCCACACCACGGTATTCTGCCTCGGCACTGGAACGCGACATCGTCGACTGACGCTTGGCGGACCACGACACAATATTATCTCCAATGAAAACACAGTACCCCGACGTGGAACACCGTGTATCGGGACACCCTCCCCAATCTGCATCTGTGTAAGAAACCAGAGAAGTCGTGGACGAACGATAAAGATGAATTCCAAAGTCGAGCGTACCCTTGAGATAACGAATAATCCGTTTCAGAGCATGCATATGCTCATCCCTAGGGTCATGCATATAAAGGCATATCTGCTGAACCGCATAAGATATGTCGGGGCGGGTGAATGTTAAATATTGCAATGCCCCTGCAAGACTTCGGTAAAGCGACGGATTCGCAAATGGTTCGCCGGAGGACGCACCAAGTTTTGGTTTGGTATCCACTGGAGTAGAGCACGACTTACACGAAGCCATGCCGGCACGTTCAAGAACATCAGTAGCATATTTCCTTTGAGAGAGAAACAGACCCTGAGCATGATTCGTTACAGCAATACCTAGAAAATAATGCAGCTCCCCAAGATCTTTCATAGCAAATGCCGAGCAAAGTCTGGAAATAACAGACTTGCGAAGAGAGGACGACGAAGCAGTCAAAATGATGTCGTCCACGTACAGCAGCAAGTAGGCCATAGCCGATCCATTACGATACACGAAGAGGGAATGATCAGATATACTCCGAGTAAACCCAATAGTACCCATAAAATCAGTGAACCGCTTGTTCCATGCCCGGGGTGCCTGCTTAAGTCCATAAAGAGACTTCCGCAACAAGCAAACATGAGTAGGAAACTTTGGGTCACGGTAACCCAGAGGCTGATGCATATAGACCGTGTCAGGAAGTGAGCCATGCAGGAAGGCATTCTTCACATCAAGTTGATGAATAGACCAAGATTTGGAGATCGCCAAACTGAGAACCGTTCGAATCGTAGTTGGTTTGACCACTGGACTGAAAGTCTCTCCACAATCCACGCCCACCTGTTGAGTTTTACCATCACCTACAAGACGGGCTTTATGCCTCTCAAAAGAACCATCAGCACGTTCTTTATGTGTAAAAATCCACATTGATCGAATAACATTAACATTAGGAGGACGGGGAACCAACTCCCACGTCTTATTTGCAATAAGAGCATTAAACTCGTCATCCATGGCCAATTTCCAGTTAGGGTCACGAAGAGCACTAACAGGGTTACGAGGCAAAGGGGATTTTAGCACAGAGGTGTGTAAGTTAAACCGAGGATTTGGTTTAAATATCCCACGCTGGCTACGGGTCACCGGGCGGTGGGAAGGTAGCGCAGGTGGGGAAGAAGGTGGCGGTGGGGCTGGTGGAGGTGGAAACGGACCAGCAAGCGGAATAGGACCCGCAGGTGATGGGGCAGCCGTGGTCATATGATGAACCACATAAGGCGGCAAACCCTCATCCAAAAAAGAATAAGAACCGGAAGTGGGTTCATGTAATTTTGAAAAAGGGAATTTACTCTCATCAAAAATGACATGACGACAAAGAATGATTTTTTTTAGATGATAAATCAAAACATTTGAAACCACGATGGTTGGATGGATACCCCAAAAACACACACGGAGTGGACCGGGGCTGTAGCTTATGGATCGTGGTGGAAGGATATAGGGGGTAACATAAGCACCCAAAGACCCTCAAATGAGAATAAGTAGGATCCTTGGAATACAGATATTTGAGAGGAGTGGAGTAGGCAAGCTGTTTACGAGGGAGAATGTTAAGAAGATACGTGGCCATTTGGAGAGAATGATGCCAAAATGTAGGTGGAATTGAAGCATGTGCTAACAAGGTGCGTATAATATTATTGATCGACCGAATTTTACGTTCTGCCTTTCCATTTTGAGAAGAAGTATATGGACAAGAAAGACGAAATGTCATCCCAGACGAAGCACATAAATCCCAAAACGAGCTGTTAAGAAATTCCCTCCCATTATCACATTGAAAAGTTTTTATCTCCCTCCCAAATTGTGTACGAATAAATTTCTGGAAAGATAAAAACGTGGAAAACACCTGAGATTTATGGGCAATAGGAAAAGTCCACAAAAAATTTGAATAATCATCCAACAACAGCATATAATAACGATGACCCGACGAACTCAAAACAGGAGATGTCCATAAGTCACAATGGATAATATCAAAAGGCATTAATGTATATGACAATGAGTCAGAAAATGGCAACTTAACATGTTTCCCAAGAGAACAAGAATGACAAATTTGAGATTTACTACGAGAAGTACACTCAATAAAATTATTTTTCCTAAGAGAGTCAAAAACAGGAACTCCCGGATGTCCCAAACGATCATGCCACAAGGAAGGAGAAATTGCAGCAAATGAAGATGGGGGATGGACCTTATTTGTGGTGACAGGATATAACTCGCCTCGACTCTCACATCTCACTAGACGCGTCCCCGTCTGAAAATCATTCACAGAAAATCCAAAAGGATCAAATTCAACAGATACTGAATTATCAGAAGTGAATTTTCTAACAGACACCAGGTTTTTAACAATTTGAGGCACATGAAGAACATTTTTTAATGCCAATGGTGGGTGTGTGAAAGGTAATTTAGAATGCCCATAACCAGAAATTGGAATAGAATGACCGTTCCCCACAATTATACCACGTTTAGTGCTCAAATTGAAATAAGGTGAGAGAGTACCCGGAGCGGATGTCATATGAGATGTGGCGCCCGTGTCCATGTACCAGTTAGCATCCGGAGGATTGATGCCAAGTGTGTACATCGCCTGCTCTATGTCCGTCTGAGTTGGCGGGGAAGACGCACTGTACGCCTGTGGTCGAGGGCCTAGCAAGCCCGGCTGGGGCACGGTAGGACGTGGCCCGCCAGAAGGTCTGGCCCATGGTGCAGACGGGTACGGGCACGGCGGAATCTGCCAAGGCCACTGCCAGTACGGTGGCTGGGGACCACCGCCCCACTGTTGAGGCCACGGGGGGGACCACTGAGCGGACGGGCCCCCACCAGGAGAAGGCCCCCCTGATTTAGCAGATTTCGACCCCTTCCCAGCGGGTCGTTTATTGTTCTTCTTTCCAGAAGAGTTGGAACGCGAGGTGTCAGCCACCGGAGAAGACGCGACCATGGCCGCCGTCGTAGCCACCTTCTTTGCCAAACCCGCCTCCTCCAACACAAGCATCGAACGAGCCTGATAGAACTTGGGAAGGGGATTGCTCTGGCGAATAAGAGTCCCAACACCACTATACGCCTCAGTTAGACCAGCCACCATCTGAAGAACCAAACGATCATTCGAGATCGGCGCCCCGACATTCTTCAGTTGATCAGATAGCACCTTCAGGCGCAGACAATAAGCGGAGGCAGTGGGAAAATCCTCCATAGTCGTGTGCGAGAAATCCTGCTCAAGGGTAACCGCACGCGAATTCCTATTGTCCTGAAAAATATCACGCAAACGATCCCACGCCTCCTCCGCCGTTGAATCGGGTTCGAGAATTGTATGCAACAAATCAACCGAAATTGTAGCATAAATCCACTGCAAAACCGTGGCATCCAGAGTGGTCCATAATTTCTTCTCATCATCAGTCGTCGGTGGTTTGAAGGTGGAAGACGGAATGATGTGATCGAGAACCATGTGGGAACGAGCGTGAATTTTGAAGAGCTCCGCCCATGTCGAATACTGAACATTCTCCATCTCAAGAGTAATGGAGATATGGTTCTTGATGTTAGACACGGCAAGAGCCGGATGAAAAGATGTCTTGTTCGACATGAAGAAAGAAAAGAACGGAAAGAGAGAAGCAGAAAGCTATCGTGAGAAAGAGGGCGCAGCGGAAGAGAAAGAAACCCTAATCTCGTGATACCATGTAGAAATGTAATCCTCCCTTGATACCTTCAAAGAGGTGAAATATATACAATGTACAGAATCAATTAATCCTATAATTAAGGAACTAATGATACGCCTACCATATACAAATATGGAGAAGATATTCACATATTACCATCAATTATTTACATATCTTCTATTATTTATAAGCAAAAACCAGTAACTAAGGGGGGTTCTTTGGTTCAAATTTATCAATGATTGGTAATGAGAATCCTTGAATAATGAATAGAAAATCATGATTACGTGTTTTTTGCTCTAATCTTGGAAAATTTTGGGACAAAAAATGATTGTTGGTTAAAGAATAATGGAATGATTGAGGAGCTATAGCTATATGGGAGGTAGTTAATGAGGTACTAATCAACTTATTTTGAATCTAAAAAAAAACTCAGTAAGAAGCACGGTGAAAATGAATTGATTATCTTTTATTCTCATTAGCCACCACAATTATCCATGTTCATTCTCATTGATTAATTTTGAACCAAACGTCTCCTAAAAAGATACGGATACCCATTATAAACTCCTTGAGGGTTGAGATAGCTAGACAACACACAAATCATGTTCAGAAAGTTATTTTTTAGGGGCTAGGAAAGAACCAATGCAAGTCGAACCTTTTATCACAATTTTACATAGAGAGAAATATAGAAATTGTGGAAGTCCCAGAAAGTAATAATCAATACTACCAAATGAGCTGTTAAAAATTGTTTCAAAAGCCAGTTTAAAAACCTATTTAGCAGCCATAATGTTGCAGAGATAACAAATACCTTAGATAGGAACCCAGAATACGCAAGGGGATAGTTGCTATCAGTATGATCCTTAGGCATTTTGTCCAATCCCCTGAATCAACGTACGGTTGCTTAACTAATTTCCTATCATTAACATGAAAAACATACTTAGAAGAAGCATCTTCCATTTGCCCAATTAATTGCAACATCATTGGTATCAATCAATATCGAATTGCACAACGGTCACAAATTTTAGTATTTTCACTTTGTCGACTGGGATTCATTTTGACATATGCTTAGGGAGAAGAGAGTTTAGGAAAAGATTACTCACATTAGAAACTCTCACAGAAGTGCGTACAGCTTGTGGTGCAGGTTCACCCATATCTTTGCTCTCTGTGCCCCTGAAATCTATAACTTTTTGCTATGTTCACCCTAAATTCAACAGTTGAAATAGAAGTCACAGAAGATGGGAACACAATTATCTTAGAAGAATAATGGAGGGAATGACTTTATTCGAATAATACAATTATTATGCAAATGATACCGTCTTGCCCAAAATACATTCTCCTATGAAAAAGAAAAACAAAATTGCCGTCTCCAAGATGTAATCCTCAAGGTCATTAAATTGTTGAAAATGTCATTTCACCTGCTCATTTATTTCTTGAGCAAGAAAAATTAATGGCAAAGTTCCCAATTCATCGTCTAAGACTCCTCTAGAATTTTGGCAATGACAAAAATAAAATAGTCATTTAGAGCACAAAAGTCACAGATAATTAATGATAAATCCTATCCATATGCATGGACGGTATATTTTTACCAAAATTATCCTTCCATTAAACGAATAATTCAATTTTGCAGTGCTCACAAATGTCTTACTACACTTCCAATCATTTTCGATTCATGAAAACCAGTATATATACAAGGAGCTCAAATGGTAGCATCCAGTGAATAAGTGAAAAACAATGTCCATACCTTACAAGACAAGAGCTTAATGCAGCAACAATTAGGCTGCTCCTCCATGCTCTCCAGCAAAACAGGGCAAACCTCAAAAGCAAAAAACTTGAATCTATATATACCCATAACAGCTGTTTAGTCTGGTCTATACCAATTTGAAAAATGATCAATTTAAGACTATAGTCTGCTCCTCATAGAATTGAATATAAAGAGTAAACTACATACTTAAAACGATAAAGAGTAGGAAAGAAAATTAAGGTTATGTAGCAGCGCAAACACACACAAATATCCAGCTACATACTGAAAAAGAAAAAGGAAATGAACATTATACTCTATACACATAATGATACATTAGCATGAATATCATTTTTTCACCCTGGTTGTTTCCATCATATTTAATTAAAATTTCTCAAAACCATACTCCACAAGCTTTCAGTTCATGCTTCACACACAAAATAAATAAAATTTCTCAGAATCATATTTCCACATTGGTTGCTCCAAATGAATGGTTATCGCCTTCAAATCCATATAAATCCTAGCCACCACCAATGGATTTGCTACTACGAAACCCTCACATCCTTCAACCCTAGTACAACATTAATGATTATTCTTTGAACAGTTTTAGGCATGTTCAATCAGGCTTCCTATAGTACACAAGGCTAAGTAGATAACCTCCAATAGTCGTTTGAACAACACTTTGGTGTGAACGCATGAGGAGCATACTATAGTCTTAAATCGATCATTTTTCAGATTGAATCTATACCCTAAACCAGAGACGAGAGAGAAAGGGAGAGGGAGTACCGAACCTGGAGGTGACGTCGCGACGTCGCGGCAGGAGAGGCGGCTTCGTAGCGGTGCTATGGTCGACGGTCTACGGCGGCGGCGCTGGGAGGGCGCGGCCGTGAGAGGCTGCGCGATCGGTGGTGTTGTGCAAAGGGGCGGCGGTCGTTCAAAGAGATGGGCAACGACGACGGCGATAGGGGGCTGGTTGGTCGGCGAGGCTAGGGGGTTGTGCCGTCGGCGGGAGGGAGGACGGCTGCGAAGGGAGTATATACGTGTAGGTTTAATTTTGGAAGGAAGAAATAGCGTATGAGATCGATTAAATCACTTATTAATTGAAAAATCCCTTAGAGTGCCGTTGTTAACCGCTATCCCAGTATACACTTGGAGTGCGGTTCACAACCGCTGTCCAAAGTCACAAATAAAGCGGTTTCTAACCGCTATCCAAGAGAAATTTTGGATATCGGTTAAAAACCGCTATCTAAGCCTTTTCATTTTTTAAAAAAATAATTATTGTATAACCGCTATCCAAAACTTAACTTGGATAGCGATTATCGAAAAGAGCTATCCAAGTACAGCTGTCCAAGTCCAAAAATGTAGTAGTGCACCAAACTATTGGTGATTTTGCACCTAAACCATCGAACAATATTTTTTTACTGTAATGCATACAAACTATCAAAGTTTTGCACATAAACCACTAAACTTTAATTTTTTATCAAGTTTTTCCTGAAAAATATTTTTTTTTATCAGGAAAAAAAAATGATATTTTTCTCAAAATTCTTCATAATTTCATTTCAACTGGAACGAGAAAATGCACAAAAACTCATCATTGTTTCTTTTGTCTACCGTTTTGCGTCTTCGCTCCACAGTAGACAGCCTCATGCGCCACCTTCTTGTGCTGTATGCTATCAATTAAACTTTTTTTTTTTTTTTACAAAATACCCCTAATTATATGTTGAAATTGGCAAAATTTTTTGTTTAAAATTAAATTTAGTAGTTTATATATATGCCAAAAATTGATAATTTGTATGTATTAATGCCAAGAAATATAGTATGGTGGTTTGAGTGCAAAATCGACGATAATTTTGTGGGTTTAATACAATTAGGCCTTAATTTTATGTTTTTTTTTCATTTTATTATGGGTAAATTGCAAGGATGGTCCCATGAGAATTTGTACTTGACAGATTTGGTCCCTTGTTCTTTTTTGGTCCCATTTTTAGCAGAAAAGATCCCATCGGTTAAATATTTTACAGTTTTCTATGGAATACTGGATGGAAAAGCTTTTTCAACTTGATTTTTGGAGAGAAATGAGCCAGCTTTTGCTATTAACAATCATTTCAATGTAAAATGCAAGTATGAAGGTGATTCTGCAACTTTAGTTCGTAGAGTTTTAAGAAGTTGGAAATTAATTATTTTTAAGTTATGAATTATATGCGCGAGTTTTTGGCAGAAAACTAACGGGCGTGTGGGCCTCATGCTCGTTAATCTGTTATTTTTTGACGGAAAAATCGTATGAGGCTATTTGCGCTAAAAAAAGGACCAAATTCATGAGGATCAATCCTTATGGGACCATTTCTGCAATTTCCCCTTTTATTATTTAAAAATACGCGACTATGATTAGCGCAGCACGGATCACCTTACTAGATGATCGTTTGAGATCAACGACCAGGGTCAAGTGTCTGTTAATTATAAATCAAACTGCTTTTTTTAATTACAATTACTTACAAGGGAAAAAAAAAAAAAACATTTTCCTTCTATAAAAGGCAGTAGTTCCGTAGCTAGATAAGAATGCGCACATCTCACCCTATATAACAAACATTATTCTATTGATAAAATTAGATATGGAATTAATCATGAGAGTCCTTTTACCATCTCTTGCTTTGGTTTTCGTCATAGTCATAATATTTTACAATCAACTTAGCCGCCTCAAGAAAACAACACCTCCCTTGCCGCCCGGCCCGAGAACCTATCCTATCCTCGGAAGCCTTCTCGAAATGTTTAACAAGCCAACATTCCGATGGATCGAAAAACTGATGCAAGATATGAACACGGAAATAGCCATGTTATCCGCGTCACGTCCCCGAGCTTGCTCGAGAGTTCTTGAAGAAGCACGATGCTGATTTTGCATCTCTGCCTGAGTTTATGTCGGCCCGACTCACCAGCACGGGCTATTTAACGGTAATGAAATAATTTCATCTTGAAAGAATTGAGTTCGAATTTGTAGAGAGGTGTGAAATTTATTTATTTATTTAATTCCCCTAACACTTCCCCTCACTCATGGGCCGGACTCAACCTTCCCTCATCGGGTAGGCCCAATGACTGGACAATTTAATATTGGTGGAGTTGCTTTCAACGTGAATCGAACCCCGGACATGTAGGATTGAGCCCTCTTTTGGCTCTGATAGAATAAAAGAATTTCATCTCATCTAAAAATTCAAACTTTTACAAAAGTGTGGAATCAAATCATTTATTTTATTTCCCTAACACATATCTCATCTAAAAATCCAAGCATGTAGGAAGAAGTAAAATTAATTCATTTATTTTATTTCCCTCCCCTTACTCAATTGTTGGATTTTTTTATTTTATTTTTCTAATACCCCCCACACTCATTTACTAGATTCTCAACTTTTTTCTTTGGGGAGGATGCCGAATGAGTGGACAAAATTTAATATGGGTGGAGATGCTTTCGACGGCATCGAACCTAGGATCTAGGCGTGAGCCTTTTGGTTCTGATACCATTAAAGAATTTTTTCTCATATAAAAGTTTGAACTTGTAGAGGAGTGTGAATTTAATTCATATATTTTATTTACCTAACAGGTAAGCTTTTCATCTACCGGAGATCAATGGAGAAAAATGAGAAGAGTTCTTGTTTCTGAAGTGCTTTCACCGGCAATGCATTGGCGAAAAAAGGCGCGAAGAAGGTGATCACCTAGTTCGATATGTGCGGCCCGCTAAAAAAGGGGCTTGTGAATGTGCGGGATTTGACACAGCACTATTGCGGCAACTTGATGAGGAAAATAGTGTTTGGTAAGAGGTCTTTGGGGCTGGGAATGGAGGATGGAGGCCCCGGATTTGAAGAACAAGAACACGTGGATGCGGTGCTCACAATTCTATCACGTGTTTTTGGATTTGCCGTTGCTGATTATGTTCCATGGTTGGAAGTTTTCGATTTGGATGGACGTAAAAAGATTATTACCGATGCCATTAAGAGGTAAGAGAAATTATACCAAGATTGTGAAATTACCAAGAGGGTTGAGATGTGGCGAAGTGGTGAAAGAGAAACAAAAGATGATATTCTTGATGTTTTGATTGACCTCAAGAACTCAGAAAATGAGCCCTTGTTGTCAATTCAAGAGATCAAAGCACAAATTCTTGTAAGTATTTGAAGTTACATCCGCTTTACTCAAGTAAATGATGATATATATACATGAATTTCGTTGATATATACTTTTTTTTTTCAATGCTAAATTTAAATTGCACAGTTGTGTAGCTATCGACAACAACGAATTTTATTCAATTGCCACTACATTGGAAACAAATAATGTACATTTCGTCGTAAAAGGTTTGCCGCGACCTATGTACACAAGTTTAAGTCCAAATAAGAGCACTCTGTCCTACTTTTACTTCCCTTTTTCACTTCGTTTTTATTATTAATTTATTTATTAATTATGTATGACATGGAAAATTACTTTTTTAGGATAGTAACTAATGGGTGTTTGTAAAATTAGGACACTAACTTTTATCGGCTTGAAAAATTGGGCCACTATTTTTATGGACATGCAAAATTAGGACAATATATTTTCAAACTTGCAAAAGTGGGACATATCTTTTCTGTTGGGCAAATTTAGAACAAAGTTTATAAAATACAGACCGATTTATTTTGCGGGTAAATTGCAAGGATGGTCCCATGAGAATTTGTACTTGACAGATTTGGTCCCATGTTCTTTTTTGGTCCCATTTTTAGCAGAAAAGGTCCCATCCGTAAAATATTTTACAGTTTTCTATGAAATACTGGATTGAAAAACTTTTTCAACTTGATTTTTGAAGGGAAATGGGCCTGCTTTTTCTATTAACAATCATTTCAATGTAAAATGCAAGTATGGAGGCAATTCTGCAATTTTAGTTCGTAGAGTTTTAAGAAGTTGGAAATTAGTTATTTTTAAGTTGGGACTTATACGCGGGAGTTTTTGACAGAAAACTAACGGGCGTGTGCGCTTCATGCTCGTTACCTGTTATTTTTTGACGGAAAAATCGTATGGGACTATTTGCGCTAAAAAAAGGACCAAATTCATGAGGATCAATTCTAATGGGACCATTTCTGCAATTTTCCCTTTATTTTGCCAAATTGTGTTGAGGTGGACGACACATCATTATCGGGTTTATTTGGACTAAATTTGCCAAACTTAAAAAACAGTGTTCTAATTTTGCAAGTTTGTAAAGATAATGTTCTAATTTTACAAGCCCGTAAAAATAGTCTCCTAATTTTACAAACACTCATAAGTTAATGTCCTATAAAAATGATTTTTCCATGTATATGTTTATTTATTTATTTATTTTTGTTAATACTAATTATTCTGTTTCTTGTTTTCACTACGTTTAAATTATTAATTTATACATTAATTATGTATGACATCTAATAGAATATGCGTATATATTCATACATGACATAAGTGGCAAAAATTTTGTTGTTAAATTGTCTTTGCAACAAAAAAAAAATAATATTAGCATTGAAATTCTTCACGTCTGTTTTCTAGTTTTCTTGTAGCGTATGTCTGTATATATGTATGACAAAATGAGAGAAAAATAGTTTTTTGGTCCCGCAATGGGACCAAAATTGGACAATTCAATAAGTTACGGGACCAAAATTAAAAAGTTAAAATTTTTGGGACCAAAATTGGACACCAAAGTTAGGGAAATAATTTATTTTTTCGTATTCATTAAGTTTTTTTCTTTTCTCACCTTATATATATATATATATATATATATAGTGATACCCCTGACAGATTTAATGATACTCCTGATGAGATTAATGATACTCTAAAATCATTTAATGTTAAGCTTATTATTAAGCGTTTTCATATAAAACCTACTCTTGAAGATAAAATTATATTCTCTGAAATATTGATGACGAGCATGAGAGTTTTTCCAATCTTATAATTTCATATTTTGCTCTAAAACAATCATTGTAATAATCATTTATATACTATTGGTGGTGACGAGATCACGATAGCGGTTTGAGATTATTTTACGAATATATGGAGAATCAAAATTTATAGAAAAATTATTAATTTATTATTTTATTTACTGTATCGTGATTTACATTCTAAGTTAGTAATTCAAATTTCGTTATTAGTATTTTATGGGAGCTTTGTAATTCATCTTAAATAATAATTATTGGAATTGAAAAATATTGTGTTTTTCTTTTTCATGTTTTATAGATATTTTTCAAATATTTGTAACTGTATCAATGGAATTAACACATTAATCGTCTTTTATATTTCGGATAATCTCAAAATTAATGAACTTTACATCATTGTATCGTGCTTTTGTTGTATCGACCATAATCCTAGAGTACAATATTAATTAAGAAGGTGCACAAAAGTGGTATTTTGGTCCCATAATCTATCTAGTGTCCAATTTTGGTACCAAGAAAATTAACTTTTCAATTTTGGTCCCATAACTTATTAAATCGTCCAATTTTGTTCACATTTGTGATCAAAATTGGACTATTCAGTAAGTTATGGGACCAAAATTGAAAATTTAATTTTTTTGGGACCAAAATTGGACACTAGACAAGTTGCGGGACAAAAAAACTATTTTTCTCGACAAAATGATGTACAGGAAATAATGATAGCGACAATAGATAATCCATCAAATGCAGTTGAGTGGGCTATGGCGGAGATGATCAATCAACCCGATATTCTATTTAAGGCCCGTGAGGAATTGGATCGAGTCGTAGGTAAGGAAAGACTAGTGCAAGAATCGGATTTGCCCAAACTAAACTACGTGAAAGCATGTATAAAAGAGTCGTTCAGATTGCACCCTCTAGCACCTTTCAATGTGCCACATGTATCGACTAAAGACAATGTTGTGGGTGGCTACTTCATCCCCAAAGGCAGTCATGAGCCGTCGAGGGTTAGGGAGAAATCCAAGGATTTGGGAAGATCCTCAAAAGTATAAGCCCGAGCGCCATATTAAAAACCTAGAGTCAGAAGTTGTTCTCGTGGATCCTGATTTGAACATTTTGTCATTTAGTACTGGACGACGAGGATGTCCGGGCATTGCCTTTACTTGGGGGCCACCACCTGATACAAAAAGCATTAGTTTAGATGAGTCGGAACGCAGGTTGACGTTAGCTACACCGCTGAATCCAAAGTGTATCTTCATGAGGAACTAATTGTACATGTATGTTAATATTAAGTATATGTAATCGACATTAATAATGTCGTACGCAAAATTAAAATTTAGTTAAAAGTAAAAATAAATATGATTTAATTTGTAATAAAACTTACTGGAATCATATGTATTCGAGCTAGAACTTCCTATATGTATTTTGTGTGCTGTTTTTAGTCAATTTAACTCTATTGTAATCAGCTCCATATTCAACACAAACTATCCTATTAAACTTGTTCATACTATAATATTAAATTAATATAATTGCACTATCATTCATTTAGTGATCAAATCGTATATTTCGTTGCTGTGCCCTTGCTTTAATCATCGTTGCTTTAATAATCATTATAACAACTCACCAGTGGTGTATAAATCGATTTCATTTTAGGGAAAATTGCACTTTTAGTCCCAAAAAAATGAGTGTAAAACACTTTTGGTACCTATGTGTACAAATGATCATTTTTTTTTTTTTTTTTTTGCAGTTTCGGTCCCTTTCGTGAATTTTCAGGACCAAAAAAAATACAATTTATACATTCTCTTGGTACCAAAATTGCAATTTATGTTGGGGTCTTTGACCATCGATTATCTCGCATAAATTTTGGAAATAACACAAATAAACTTTCTTTTTCATATCATTAATATTGTTAAACCTACATTATTTAATAAACTAATAACGTGGAATAACAATTTTTTATATTGGGATTTGAAAATAACACCCAGAAATTGACCTAGAGGACTTAGATTTAGGAGTGTGATGCTCTATAGATCTCAAGTTCAAAATTTGTACGATCAATTCCTTAGATGAGTCAGACCATACAGAGTTAAGCTCGAGTTTGGAATGGAACCCCGGCTGATGGACGGTGGTTATGGGTCCTCCTAATTATTCGACCAACGAACCAAATACCGAATACCAAATAAATTGGAATTCAAAAATAGAGATAAAGCACCATACAATGCCTGAGTCAAACTCCCAAGAATCCAAAATGCCTTTTAACTTTAGGAGATCTTTTTAGTCCAAATGTAATGTCATCAAATCCATTTCATTTCCCGATTTCATTCCCACACCTCTCCATCCAAACGAGGCATTGTTATTTCCATATAATTAAATAAAAAAATCAAAATTTGATAATTTTGTGGCAACTAACTCTATTCTCAATCTCTCTCTGGAAGAGCTTCTGAAACAGGGCATCCTTTCTTCAACAAAGACGGCGACAGCAGCATTCCCCCGACAAAGACGTGATGTGAATCAATTTTAAGATGGAGGTGCGACTGAATTTATGAACTCCCACATCATGGGTACGACAACGATAACCCCAAAACCAAAATATATTCTCCAGAGGAGGGGTGGTGGCCGAACCAACCCTGAAATACTTGTTGGGCATTTTACATCTAACTAACGATAACTACAAGAAAAAAGAGGTTTTACAACGGTTCAAAACCATTGTCTCTCGAAAAAAATAGCCGATGTAGAAGATCACGTTGTAGTAGGTGGGTATAAATAGACGGTTAACTAACCATCGTATTTCCTTAATTACTACAACGGTCAAGAACAGTTGTGTATCACTATTCAAATATGTTGTTGTAGCATAATAATTTCATAAATATTGGTGTAGACAACAGTGGTCAACCGTTGTTGTTCTTTAACACATACAACGTCTTATAACCATTGTCTTTCTTTAAAAAAGAAGTTGTCGTACCACATATTTTTCTTAAATTTCAAGGAAAGACAATGTTTATTAACCGTTGTCTATTCATATTAACTACATCGTATTTAGACCGTTGTCTTTCCATTAAAATACACATAGATATTTAATAAATTTCTTGGATAGACAACAATTATAAACAATTGTCTATTTATATTTACTACATCAGTTTTGCACCTTTGTCTTTCCTAAATATGAGCTATATTGTATTTTGTATATTTCAACTACGTAAATATATAATAAAACCTGTAATAAATTTTCAAGACAAAATTTAGGTAAAAATAACCATAATACCATCAACATTCATTCCAAATACTACACAATCATTGTATAATAGAAGTGCATAAAAGTGTTCCACACCATCAACAAAATACCATAACTATGAGTTTACAAAAGTTTAAAGTACTAATTAAATGAATGTCTTAACATTCAATTACAAAAATTTCAACCCACTTGTGCATTTTTCTTTTGTTCCCCAGCAACATTCATGCACCTTTTTGCAGATCTCGTCACTACATTGAAAAATGAATAATATTTTAGCAAACACACAAAACAAATTTCAAATTCCAAAAAATTAATTACCTAAACATTAACTTACATTTTCCTAAATGTCTGCTTCTCTACCACAAGTAAAAGTCCTCTACCACAGCGGAACACAAATGCTTAATTAATTCCGTATGAACCCGATTAGGCTGCTTCTTTGGTACATGATCATAGGATTATGTCACCATACATATATTTTCTTAGCCTACTTGGTGTTTACCTCTTATCACTCTTCATGTTAATTTAATAAATACATAGAGGCTTCAGTTGCAGAAAGTAACAATAGGTCCTAAGCACATTAATGGATTTCCTAAGCACATATCAAATGAAAACAATTAGATATATAATTTGTGTGTTGCATCATTTTAACCCCTGGCCCCCCTGGGTGGACATTTTCTTAATTAAAAACAATCAACTCTCATATCAAATGATTAATCATTTAGTATATATACATTTCTCAGTAATATATATTATTTATACATTCTTAGCTGCAGTTCAGATAAGTCCAGCTACGCAATTAAAAATACATGTACTTAAATCTCTAACTTGTTATCCTCGTTATAATAAAATATTCTTATCTGTAGCTAGGATTCATTAATCATGATGAACACAAGCACATATGGGTTAATGATAAAGTTTTATATATTCTAATGCAAAAGAATGTACTGTAAGACCACCTTTAAATATATATAATTCTTAAATATATCATACAGTACTAAAAAAAAAAAATACACAATAGGTCCTAAGCACATTAATGGATTTCCGAATACTGTGTGCTACATCAGATCATTGTTTTTATAAAAAAACCGATTTCAACGCATCACAGAAACCGATTTTCAAAGCAGTGAATGGGCAAATAGTTTTGTTAAAAAAAAGGGTAAAGAGTTGAGCAATAATATGAAGAGTGGAGGTACCTGCTTGGCCTTGTAGCCGAGGCGACGCGCCTTGTCGGGTTGGGTGGGTGACACGAACAACGGCGGAAAGCTGACGGTACTCTCAGCAACGAACCCTAAGCAGAAACCAGAAAAATTGATAATTAAACTTCTAATCTTTTGTTATATCTTATGTTAAAACAATTAAACCTCAGATCCTTTCATATATACCTAAACTTCACCTTTGTCCATATAACTAAGCCTAAACTTCTGATATTTTTTTGACAAGATTTGTAATACCTTATGTTATCGATCTTTTATATGAAAACCAACAAACGTATACCATTACACTGTCTCTGGTAAAATTTGTCTGATGATAATTCAAAGAAAAGAACAATTGCAGGCTACTGACTCAAGTCTTAGGTGCTATAAATTAAAAACTGCAAACATTTTTTTCCAAGATATTATTGTAAAAATTAGTGAAGCCAGCACGAAAATGAAGACAACATTTGAATGAGGGTTAGAGTTTCTACTTCAATCCGTGGATTCATTTTTCATACAAAATTAATTGTATATGCACCCTCCACTATTTTGTCTTTTTTCTTCTCATCATCCGTTGTTGACGCATTTTCATTCTTCCTGATAATCACAAAAGAAAAACTAGAACTCAAGCATAAATTTAATTAAAATACAATAACTGGAGTTTGAAGTCAAATTAGTTGGTGATTTTGCAGTCCAAATCCAACAACTAACAACTCAATCCTCAACCATATTTCCCTCAGTCCAATTAATGCACGTAAAATCGATCAAATTAAGAAAATATGTACCTCCTTTGAGTCGTCTTCTCCCTCTCTTGAAATTGATTTTTCCTAATACAACAATGAAACTAAAATTAATAAGCATCAAAGCATAACAGGATGAGATAAAAAAAGAGAAGAAAGAAATTGATTTTTGTTGATATATATGAGGAGAAATAATTCATTTTGTAGCCACCTTTAAAGTGTTAAAAAACAAGTTTTCCTTTATCAAAATATGTGTACAGGTCGTTGGGGTGGACAGTGCCTGGTGAGATATTCTCGTTGGAAATGAGATCGGCCAGGCAGAGCATAACGGTGGCAGTAAACCTCTTCTTCACTTTTGTAATTGGTCAAGCCTTCCTATCTCTTCTCTGTGCCTTTAAGTTTGGGATTTTCCTCTTCTTCGCGGGTTGGATTACGGTCATGACCATTTTTGTGTTCCTGTTCTTGCCCGGGACGAAAGGTGTCCCCATTGAAGAGATGATTTTCTTGTGGAAGAAACACTGGTTCTGGAAGAAGTATGTGCAATAGGAGATTGTATAGAAGGAGATTGTAAGTGATATTCTTGCCACCTTTTCAACGATTTATCTTTATCACTACTATCATTATAATCAATATAGGAGATTGTAAGTGAGATTGCCACCTTTTCAACGATTTGCAAAGGATCTGATTCTTTCTTCACTGTTATATAGCTTCCACCAGCAGCATTATTCTTGCCCTCCCTAGAAGCCTCTGCTTCAATGAGGAAAATGCCAACCCTGATCTCGATTTCAAGATTTCAATCTCCTTCAAAAGTTTGGAAATTTCTTCACTCTTTTGAACTAATTCAGATTCCTTTTTACTGAAATCAGCCCTTAACATTTCGTTCGACTTTACAAGTGTATGCAACTTTTGATTTGCATATTCAACTTCCTTTTGTTTCTTATTTAATTGTTCAGTTAAGCTGTTCTCCATATTTTTTAACTGTTTCCAAACAAAATTCTTCCCTTCTAAGAGAGTAGAGATCTCGTAGTTCTTCTCCGATTTACAATTCTCAAGTTCACTTTTCAGCTTCCACACCTCTTCTTGAAGTGCCTTATTTCTCGAGCCTTCGCCTTTATTACTTACATCATTAGAAACACTCTGCAAATTACGAGAAAATAAGGTCATGTATATAATTAGATCAAAGGAAAACATCAAATGTGTAAAAAATAAGAAGCTTACACTTGGCCCTGAACATTTCTGTACGAGATAGTCAGACCATTCTCGAAAGTCGGCTAAGTCATCCTTTGTGTTCTCTACATTTGACAGAAATAGGATATGAAGATGAAGATTAGATAAAGAACAAAACAATAATGACACTGCTGATAATAATATGTGTAAACTTTCCTTTATGGTGATAAGCATTTTGTCATATCAGTATTAAAGTTAGTGAACATTATGCTTAAATCAATTGCAAAAGAAAGCCGTGGGGTTGGTTATAAATGCTAGGGATGCTCATCAACTCAATATTAACATCAATTATAGGTCTTCCAGAATTTATAAAGATACAATCTCACAAGTGCAAATCGTTCTTCACACTGTCAGCTACTGATGGCAGATAAACAAGTATGTGTACAGGCCTTGTGGATAGAAGGAGTGGAGAAACTGTACACTTACAGTCATCCAAATATGGGGAAATCTTGCAACAATTATTTCACCGTCTCTCAGCCTTAATTATCTGGTAATCTGCAATCAAGAAATAGCAAGCACAAATAATTTTTTATAAGAATTTATGTGAATGATTACTGATATGAATCCATATATTGAACAGAAAACTAGAGAGCTTAAACTCTTTATATAAATTTTTAGCCTGTGAATGTGACTATGAATGAAAAAAAATAACAAATAAGAAAATACAATATAACAAAACAAACTATTCAGCAACATAACAGTAAAAATTCCTTCTACAGTCCAGTTTTTTCTTCATTTTAATTGTCTTATGATCAGATTATGGGATAACTCAAAGCAGTTGTGATGAAATTCTCGCTGAAATGGGAATATAGTTAACTCGAGTAGTCTAATTCCTTTTTAAATTTTGAACCCTTTACAATTGACTCGAGTCGACACACCATTAGATTTGACCGAGCTCTATGCCTCTATCTTAATTCGGAAAATCGGAACTCAAGCTTGACTATATATGAAGCTTGATTAGTGTGATAATTGCTTGAAATTCGTGTACTCAAATTGTTTATTTTATTAAATTTCTTGCAATTATTTACATTAATTTGACTAATTGTGCTTAATTGTGGAGAAAGGTGTTTGTGATTTATTTTGCAGAAAATAGGGATTTTTAGAAGCAAATATGTGCTAATTGATGTCGAAAGAGAAAAATCAAGAATTGGGTCAAGGGATTAAATTGGAAAGCCTCATTTTACCACGGTTATTTGCACTACCCTCTATGTTAAATACATTGCCTGGATAAATACACTACTTTTTTTTCCGAAAATTTGCAACATTTTCGGAAAAAAGTTCCGAAAATAAACAAAAAATTCGATTTTTTTTTCCGAAATATTGTTCATTTCATTATGTTCGAAAAAAATGTTCGAAAAAATGTAAAAAATTCGAAAAATATTTCCGAAAAAAAATTAGTGTATTCATCCGGTAAGTGTCTTTAACATAGAGGCTAGTGTAAATAACCTGGGCTGCCTCATTTTATTTAATCAATACCACTTGAAGTCCATTCTGGGCGGCCCATCTCAAGAAAATGCGGCCCAATTCTCATTTGAATTATTAGTTTGGATTGTTTTTTTTTGGGAATTCACGTGGAGTGGAAGACTAGAAACAAGGGAAATGCAGCAATTTAAATGTCCTGGGCCCCACAGCTTTCTTTGCCTAATTTCTAGCCTACTTTTGTTGACTAAGAGAAAGAAGTAGCAACCATTGTTGCAATTCGAAGAAAATAAAGACCAAGCAATCAAACCGGAAATTAAGAAGGAAGCTGTCCACCGCCATGGCCAAAAATTGGAAAGAATCTGTTGCTGATTTGGTAAGGAACTCACCGCCGGAAAAGCTGAGCAGTGCCGCCGTTAATGGAGGAATTATTACAGGGAATTGAAGAGCCTCACCGGAAGGAAGCTTGATTCGCCGGAATTTCGAAGCTTAATTGGAAATCAGAAGCCGTCTCGATGCAGTTCGCCGGAATAGAAGGAATTCTCATCGAAATTTGGAGCTCATCGCCGGAATTCTTTCGTCTTTCACCGGAACAGAAACTAATAGAATTGAAAGAAGAAAATATGCGGAAGTCGTGTGATTTCATTCTGGTTCAGCATACATATATATATATCTAGGTTTCCAGCAATAAGGAAACAAACAACAAGATCATCTATCAAGAATAGAATATACGGCAATCTTTTATGAAAGGAAATAGGAGAATCAATTTAGGATCTCAATACTCCCCCTCAAGTTGGCTCGTGAAGATTTCGAACGCCCAACTTGGACAATAAGCTACGGAACTGGTCCGTTCCTAATGCCTTAGTAAAAATAACTGCCAATTGTGCATGCGTAGAAACCTTTGTCGGACATATCTCTCCGGATTGCACACGTTCTCGTACAAAGTAGCAATCCATTTCAACATGCTTGGTTCTTTCATGGAATACTGGGTTCGCTGCTATGTGAAGGGCAGCCTGATTGTCGCAATGTAGAATGGTTCCACCTTCTTGTAAAACATTCATATCTCGAAGTAACCACCTTAACCACAAAATTTCACTCACGGTGACTGTCATTGCTCGATATTCTGCTTCGGCAGAAGAACGAGAAACCACCGTCTGTTTCTTAGTTCTCCATGATATGGGTGCCCCTCCAATGGAAATAAAGTAACCTGTACAAGACCGTCGTGTGAAGTTACACCCTGCCCAGTCTGCATCACAAAATGCTTCTAGTTGAAGGTCTCCTGAGCGTGGTATAAATAATCCTTGTCCAGCTGTACCTTTTAAATATCGCAATATGCGCATTGCAGCTTCCATGTGTTCCTTCCGGGGATCACTTAAAAATTGACTAAGGATGTTCACTGAATAAGTTATGTCCGGCCTCGTTACGGTCAAATATAGAAGGCGTCCCACAAGGCGACGATAAGGACCAGGTTCAACTCGCTCACCATGGCTCGGCTTCTTGAACTTCACGTTTTGATCCATGGGGAAAGCACTTGGTTTACATCCTTGGATGCCCGCTTCTTCTAATATGTCAAGAGTATATTTCCTTTGACTTAAAACAAGTCCATCCTCTGTTCGTGAGGCCTCTATGCCAAGGAAGTATTTCAAGGGGCCAAGATTCTTAATGCCAAATGTATCATGCAAGAAGGATTTGGTTGAATGGATATGATTAATGTCTGTTCCTGCCATAATCACATCGTCTACATAAATCAAAGCAACAGTATAAATGTTACCATGGTGATATATAAACAAGGAATGATCTGCCCGAGATTGGCGAAAACCCATGCCAAGAAGAGTCTGAGTGAATTTGTGATACCAATTCCTGGAAGCTTGTCGCAAGCCATACAATGATTTTCGTAGCTTGCACACTCTGGTCTCCCCCTCTTTTGCAAAGCCCTGAGGTATGCGCATGTAAACATTCTCAGCTAAGTCGCCATGCAAAAATGCATTATTTACATCCAGCTGGTGGATATTCCACCCTTGTTTAATAGCAACTGCAATGAGACACCTAATCGTTACCAACTTTGCCACTGGAGCAAAAGTTTCATGGTAGTCTATGCCTTCAACTTGAGTAAAACCCCTCGCCACGAGACGTGCTTTATATCGCTCACCATCCCCGTTAGGCTTAAATTTTATTTTATATACCCATTTTGAGTCCACCAATTTCTTCCCAGGAGGTAAAGATTCGAGAGTCCAAGTCCCATTTTGCTCAAGGGCATCAATCTCACGTTGCATGGCGTCTCTCCACCGCGGATCTTTCACTGCTTGAGCAAAATATTTTGGCTCATCAAGAGATGTGATGGCCGCTAAAAATACTTTGTGAGTAGCGGTAAATTTATTATAAGCAACATAATTGGATAAGGGATATACCTGCGAGGTCACCGAGTGAGTAGTAGACTGTGGATGTTGCAAGGAGGGTGGCAAGTCAGTGTCATAGTCCGCTAAATGTTTAGGCAGATGTCGCGATCTTGCTCCCTGCCTTATCTCTCCATGGTTTATAACCCCTTGCTTAATAGTTTGATGCAAATCATCCTCAACATTAATAGCATGATTAGGTAGATTCGCATCAATGGGACCCTTTTCAGTGGTATTATGATCCTCAAGTGGTGGTCTGTAATCATCATCAAACTCAGGTTCCCACATTCTTTCCCGCAAGGATGAGTAATTGTTGGTATCAACATCAAACCCACTTGCTGTATATGGGAAATTAGCATAAAAAAACCTCACATCTCGAGATGTATAAATCAGCTTGGTGTGTCTATCGTACACACGATACCCCTTTTGTCCACTTGGATATCCAACAAATACGCCCGGCTTCCCTCTCTCGCAAAATTTATCACCCTTTCCATTATTTTCATGAGTATAAACCAAGCAACCAAAAACTCGCATGTGGTCATATGTGGGTTGTTTGTTGAACAAAAGTTCGAAAGGTGTGCGGTTTTTTATAACTTTTGAGGGAAGACGATTTATAATGTATGTGGCTGTTAGAATGCACTCCCCCCAAAAATAAATAGGAAGTTTAGCATGAAATCTTAATGCTCTTGCTATCTCTAATATATGCCGGTGTTTTCGCTCAACCACTCCATTTTGTTGCGGTGTATTAACACATGAAGTTTCTAATAAAATTCCATTGTTAGCATAATATTCTAACATGAAATTCGACTTAAATTCTCCACCGTTATCAGCCCTTATTCTCTTAACTTTCTTATCAAATTGCGTATGCACCATATTGCAAAACATCGTCAAATAATGTTGAGTCTCAGACTTAAATTTCATTAGAAAAACCCAAACCCCTCTACTATAATCATCCACGATAGTAAGAAAATAATGGGCCCCCGAGAGAGAAGGTGTTTTATAACCCCCCCATATGTCACAATGTATGAGCTCAAAACAAGAACGACTTTTTGTAGAACTATTTGGAAAAGGTAAACGAGTTTGTTTCGCTTTCATACAAGGTTCACAATGATGTAAACGTGTACTACTAACATTATTCGAAAACTGACTAATGAAGGAGATTTTCTCACTCGAGGCATGCCCAAGTCGTTGATGCCAGACCTCAGAACTCACAATTGCAGCCACTGACATCGCCGTCCCTCGGTCTTGCATGGCCTCCAGGTAGTATAATCCATCACACAGTCTACCCGCCCCAATCGGCTTCCTCGAGTGTAAGTCTTGTACCACACAAAAATCATCAAAGAATGTTATCGCACAGTTCCGATCTTTGGTAAGCCGACTAACTGATAATAAATTGCATTTAAAATCAGGTATGTTTAAAACATTATCAATTTTAAACCCATCTGGCAGAACTGCCACCCCAACACCTTTGACAGGAATTTTATCTCCATTAGGTATTTGCACCGGGGATCCATTCACTTCTTCTTTCGAAATCAGAATATCTGAATCACAGGTAATATGTTCTGTTGCTCCAGAATCTATGATCCAAGGTCGGTTGAAAATCGTCTTACCCGCCATGTTTATTGAAGGGTTAGGAGCTCCCTCATTCTTTGAATTGAAGAATTGCATCATCTTCTCAAACTGCTCCTTCGAGATGCCAGGTATTGGACTCCCATCAATGTCAACCATTGCTGCTCGTGGAGGCTTGTGAGTGTTTGAATTTGTTGTTGACTTTCTAGCAGCTTTAGGGAACCATTCTGGGTACCCTATTAACTCAAAACACATCTCTTTTGTATGTTTTCTCTTCCCACAATGACTGCATTTCATAGTTGCAGTCACAACCTGGCGTTCAGCCCTCTTGTCGTTATTGTTCCAATTTCCAGCAACGGCTGCGTTTCCTCCCCCTTCAAGTCGCATCTGCCCTGTGAAATTATTACTATGGGACTGAGTTGAAAATGCTGCCGCTTCAATCGGATGTTTCCTTGAGGCAGAAATGAGACGTTGTTGTTCATCCTCGGAAACCATGTGGAAGGCAACGCTAACGCTTGGAATCAGATTACTGCTTAAGATCTGAGTTTTGACAGTAGTGAATTCTTCATCTAGTCCCATCAAAAACTCATAAAGTCGTTCCTTCTCCCTCATAGCTATGTTTTCTTTCTCAACATTGCACTGACACTTACCACATGTACACTTTGGAACAGGGGTCATTGATTGAATCTCCTCCCAGAGACTTTTCAATTTTGTGTAATATGCAGATACAGACGATTTGTTTTGTCGAGTGGCTGCAACAGTTTGTCTCAATTCGTACGCTCGAGGCGCACTCTCTTTCCCGAATCTCTCTTTTAAATCTTCCCAAATTTCTTGAGCGGTACTGGCGTATTTTACGCTGGATCGAACTTCTTTATCCATGGAGCTATGCAACCATCCTTTCACCATGGCATTGCATCTCATCCAGTGTGTGTATTCAGACGTCTCCTCTTTTGGTTTTTTGATCGTGCCATCAACAAAACCAAACTTGTTTTTGGCATACAAAACATTACTCATCTCATTGACCCAATCCCCATAATTTCCGTCTCTTAGCAATTCACTAACGAAAACTTGACCGGGGTTGTCGGAAGGATGAGTGTAGTAGGGTGATAGATGATCTATGGTTTCTTTCGCCATTGATGTTTAGCGATTGTGTATGGGATTTATAATGATTATTAATATGGTGTAAAGAAAATTGTGATTTTCCCAGGTTTTGGCTCTGGTGCCATAATAGAATTGAAAGAAGAAAATATGCGGAAGTCGTGTGATTTCATTCTGGTTCAGCATACATATATATATATCTAGGTTTCCAGCAATAAGGAAACAAACAACAAGATCATCTATCAAGAATAGAATATACGGCAATCTTTTATGAAAGGAAATAGGAGAATCAATTTAGGATCTCAATAGAAACTCGTAGCCGGAATCCATGGAAGCTTCATGACCACTTCCCACCTCATTTGGCCGTCCAACATTGCAGAAGAGAGAGCCGAAAGGGATGGAAGCTGGGCCCACATATTGAGGCACCCACGTGAGCTGAGGAAGAAAAGGACCGGGTCCCACATGTAAAATTCAAGAAAGAGTTTCAGCAACTCTTGAAAAGCGCGTTTTCCAGTTTTGCTCGTGCACCACAACACGACCAAATTAGCCTGATCGTGCAACATCATTTTTTCTCGGCTACGTAAAATTCTTGAAGGCACACGGTCGTGCAGATGTGCACGACCACGCCCGGTCGTGCACGGTCCGTTTTCTGCCCGTTTTTAACATTCTCAATCTCATTTTCGACCCATTCGTCTCAAGCCCTAATCCTACACTATAAATACCCTCATTCTCAGATTTGAATGCTACAGGGAACACACACCAACATACACCCCTTTGGGGGGCCCACACCTCACACACTAGATTAGTTTAATTTCACCTTCATTTCTAGGTTTTTTATTTTCTTTCAATAATTAGAGTAATTTAGCATAGGATTTCAAGATTTTAGTTCAATTTCAAGTATTGTAGCTAAATCTCTCCATAGAGGTGACTTCTTTCCATTTTAATGCAATTTTATTTTTATTTAGCTATGAGTTTAATATTTTGTTCTTGTTTAGCTATGGTTTTTCCTTTTAAAACCATGAGCTAATTGTTTTGATGCTTGGGATGTTAGATACCATGTGAAATCTTGAGTTGGGATTGCTCTTTGTCCATTCTATGTTGATATTTGAATTTTGCTTCTATTGATGGATTTGTATTGAGCTTTGATTGTTGATCTCTTGTAGCTTGTTTTTCGAGGCATGTTTAGCGTAGACGAGAGTTACATGAACATGATTAGATGAATGAGTGTGAGATTTATGATTGAATGCGTCTATTTTGTGTTTGATTCGTAAAGAGAGAGTTAATCGCAAAGAACCTCATCATTAGACATCAATTGCTTGGATGGTTGTTTAGGTAATTGGTGAGGTCTCCTAGTAAATCCAAATTGATGCATAGAATTGGCTTGACAATCCTACTTGAGTTTCACTAGGTTGAAGATATCCTAAGCATCACCACCTTCTTATGCCTTGAATAGTGGAAGTTATGTGAGAATTAGGTTTGAGTTGTTGATTTATGCCTAATTTTGATTGTTTGTGGAATTATATCCTTATTGATTGGAATTTAGCTTAGCTCTAAGCATGAATTGTTCATACTGATGTGTGAATTCATCTTAGTGTAGACGAGAGTTACATTGATTTGATGAAACCTTCGTGTATGAGTGAAGAGTGCTTAGAAGCGTATATCTCGTGCTAACTCGTCGAGAGAGAGTTAGAACGTAGGATACCGTCAATAAGCCTTAAACGTTTGATAGTCTGTTGAATGTTTACGTGAAGTGTTACTTGTTATAATTCATGAACAATTGAGATTTTGGGATAATTCAATGTTTGAACCTAAGGATCGCATAACGGAAACCATTCAGGGCATATCAATCCCCTTGCACTTCGTCTCGAAGTTAGATAGATTTTCTTTATTGCTTTTTAGTTTGCTCATTTTTAATTTCCTTGTTTAGTAGCGTAATCAACCCGAGCTTTTCCTTTAATTTTTCTTGCATTCCAACGTGAATCGACTTAGCTAACCACTTGCTTCCCTAGGGTTCGATAAATTTTATTACTTGGTCAATTGCCTTACTATAACAACGATCTCGTACACTTGCGAGTGAATTCAAATTTGTGCTTTAACGAATTTGGCAATCAAAGCTCCACAAATATTGTTCCAACTGACTAAAATCAAGTACTCACATCAATATATATAATAATAATTTCCCTAAATTACTGAAGCAAGGGACCTGCAGGTTAGATATCAACAAAAAAATTAAATCTAGAAAGTCGAAAGGGACCTAGGCAGGTGGAATAACAATAGCAGAAGCAACAATATAGCATCCTGAAATTGAGAAATTAAAATAGCAGTTTACATAATCTTTTCGAGTGAGTCACTCACTGGGTATAGAAGATTTTATTAAAGTCCAGTTTCGCTCTTCATAAACAAGCTTTGCCAGTCATTTTATCAAACACCTTATATACATGTACGAATTCTTCACACAAGTTAATTTTCTAAATTAGGGCAGTATACAAAAACACCCATAGCAAGTGTACATAAAAGAGAAAGAGAGGTAGTGAGATAGAGCAAAGAAATTGCTTACCTATTCACGATCGCTTCAATGCCCAAGTCAACCCATCTTCAGGGAGGAAGTAGCGCGGCAGAGGGACGATTGAGGACGGCGGAGGACGGTGGAGACTCGTATGGAGGATGGTTGCAAACGTTGAGAACGATGGGGACGAGGTGGACGACCTAGCTAGGGCACATGGTGGAGGACGCGGGAAGATGGGAAATAGTGGGAGGGAAATTGATAGCTAAATTTTTTCTAAGTCTTTCTAAAAGTGCTAGTTTTTTCCGAGAGTTGGTAAGTAAAAATGCTTAAAAGTGTTATTTTTAGAAGATGAAATTGCTATTTTTATTTTTATGTGTATTTGAAAAGGTGTTAATTCAAATTAATAAAGTGTCAATCCAAATAAATAAAAGTGTTATTTCAAAGATATAATTGTAAAAGTGTCATTCCATATACATGTATTTGTAAAAGTGTCAATTGAAAAATATTTGAAAGTGCTATTTCCAATGATGAAATTGTTATTCTTATTTTTTTATGTGTATTTGTAAAAGTGTTACTTCAATTTATTAAAAGTGTCATTCCAAATAAATAAAGTGTTATTTTCCCTAATTTAAAGTGTTCATTTTAATATATGATCAATTTTGATTTTTAGAAGATATAATAATATTTGTTTTAAAATTGTGGAAACACAATGCTCAAAGAACGTTATAGTAATAATTCATTGAAAAAAGATGTGCACATCTTTTTTCATTTTACAAATTGGAAATACAACGGTTGAAAAGCATTGTCTTTCTATTCATTCCTTAAAAAAACAACGATGAACTACAACGGTGTATAACCGTTGTATATGCCCAGTTTTTCGCGCATTTACAATGCGGAACTACAACGATTGTCCATACCCGTCGTATATCATCAAATGCCTGATCTGAAAGACAACAGTTATACTTTATGCAACATTTTTTTAACTTTACACAACGTTCTTTTCCAAAATCGTTGTCTATCCACCATCGTAAAACATCATTTTTCTTGTAGTATAATAAAAAAATATAAGAAATGAATTAAAATGAAATAATTTTTTTAATTTCTTCAAATATATCTCCAACAAAACGATCACTAAGACTGGATTCACCGGTTAAATTTCACGAGCACACGTACTTGATAACTTTTTTCTGCTGAACCACGAACGCTTGAACTGGATTTCTTAATTCCATTAACACAGGGTGAGTCGAGTCAAGTGAAATCCTTTTCCCGCAAAACAAATATGTCCCTGCTAATGTTGTTGGCCTACGACGTAGTGTTTTAAAAGGTTAAACGACTCTCGTCCTATATTGTGTAGCACCACACGAATAAAGTCTCTGGCGAACTGAAAAGAACGCGAATAGAGGATAGCTCTAACGTGTATGCAGAGAAGAAGAGAAAGCAGAGAATTAGTGTGTGTGTTTCTGCTTATGAAATATGCTCCTATTTATAGGCCTTCAAGTTCCACGTATGCAGGGAAGGTAGAGTGAATTACGAGTCAACACACGAATCTGCAAATTCCGCAGTCCGGGTTTGTTTCAGCCAAAATGAACAAACTAATTTCAATTCTAATTAAACAACAATCATGAAGTTACTCATCAAGGAATTTATCACATGTTTTTCATGTTCTTTCATATCAACTTAATATTCCATTTAACGAATCTGGACACTTTAAATTTTGGGCTAAGTCCAAACTTTGAGCTCCACAAAAATAGAAAGTTTTCTAAGGCCCAAATCTAGCCCAAAATTCAATTGTGAAGGAGCAATAACCTCAGCGATGAATTCTTGAACTACCTATCAGACGAAGGGATCGTATCCCAGTTGACCGCACCGGGAACCCCTCAACAGAACGGTGTAGCGGAACAAAGGAACCGGGCTCTTTTAGAAATGGTCAGATCCATGATGAGTTATTCAGATCTACCCAAATCGTTTTGGGGGTAATGCCTTGGAAACGGCGGCTTACATTCTAAACATGGTGTCATCCAAATCAATTCCTAAAATCCCGACAGAATTATGGACCGGACGTAAGCCCAGTTTGAGACGCATGAGAATTTGGGGGTGTCCGACATACGTGCTAGACAAGGAAAGCGGTAAATTGGATTCATGTTTAGAATTAAGACTGTTTAAAGGATATCCTATTGGAACGAAAGGGTGTATGTTCTATAGTCCCAAGAATCAAACGACAGTGTTTTGCACACTCTTTAAATTCTTGGAGGAAGACTACATGGACAAAAGAAAGTCCAGGAGTGAGATTACCTTAGACGAATTAAGAGGGCAAACTCCTATACCAAGTATACAAGATGATATACCAATCGTCACACCTTCACAACTGGAACCCCGTCGTAGTGGGAGGTTTGTTAGACAACCCGAGAGATTCATGGGAATAGGAGAATCTTCAGATTTGATTCCCGACGATGAATCTAACACATGGACATACAACGAGGCAATTCAAGACAAAGATGTAATCTTGGCAAACGACAATGGAAGCCGAGATGGGCTCAATGGATCATAATCAAGTGTGGGAGCTGGTCGAACCACCCAGTGGGGTAGAACCCATTGGATGCAAGTGGGTATAAAAGAGAAAAAGAGGACCGGACGGAAGGGTTGAGACCTTCAAGGCAAGGCTAGTGGCTAAAGGGTATACTAAAAAAGAAGGGATCGATTATGAGGAAACATTTTCGCCTGTACCTATGCTTAAGTCCATCTGTATTCTCTTGTCGATCGCTACTCATCTAGATTACGAGATCTGGCAAATGGATGTTAAGACAGCTTTCCTTAACGGAAGTTTTGACGGTTTAGATATCTATATGCGACAACCCGAAGATTTTATTGCGAAAGGCCAATAGCATCTCATATGCAAGCTCAAGCGGTCCATCTATGGACTTAAGCAAGCATCACGTACTTGGAACCAGTGTTTTGATCAAGTTATTAAGTCTTATGGTTTTGATCAAAATGAGTTCGAAAGTTGTGTGTATAAAAGGTGTGACGGGACTGTGGTGGTATTCTTAGTATTATACGTAGACGATATTCTGCTCATTGGAAACAATGTAAAGGTATTATCAGACGTAATGGTATGGCTGTCAAATCAGTTTGATATGAAGGACTTGGGGAAAGCCGCTCACATCCTTGGGAACAAGATCACTCGAGATTGCAAGAGAGAGATGTTGGGCTTATCGCAAGTTTAATACAAAGACACTGTTTTAAAGCATTTCAGCATGTAAGATTCCAAGAAAGTTTTTGTACCTTTTAGGCACGGAATCCATCTATCAAAAGAAATAGGCCCTAAGACGCATATGGAGATAGATTACATAAAAGGCGTTCCGTACGCTTCGGGCGTAGGAAGCCTTATGTATGAAATATTGTGTACGAGACTGGATATCTGCTTTTGCCTCGGGCATGATGGCAAGATATCAAAGTAACCCCGGAAAAGCTTATTGGATTGCAATTAAATGCATTCTATAGTTTCTGAAAAGAACTAGCGATGGAATGTTGATTTAACAGTCAGACAGTCTAATTTCTATGGGATGCACGGACTCAAATTTCCAATCAGATATAAAATTCAGAATATCTACCTCGGGTGGTGTGTTTTGCATGGGAGAAGGAGCCATGACATGGAGAAGCGATTAACAGAAATGCATCGCCGATTCGACCATGAAAGCCGAATAAGTAACTGCTTGTGAAGCAGCAAAAAAAGCGGTTTGGCTCAAGTACTTCTTAGTGGACTTGGACATTGTTCCGAATTTGCCAGCACAATCACTGTCCATTGTGATAGTGCCAGAGCAGTTGCAAATTCAAGGGAACCGAGAGCCTACAAGGCCAGCAAACACATTGAAAGAAAACACCATCTAATACGAGAAATCGTTAAGAGATGAGATAAAGAGGTGACAAAGATAAACGTCGAAGGACAACTTAGTATATCCATTCACAAATGGTCTGTCTCAAAGTACATTCGAGAGACATGTGAATGGAATGGGTGTCAAGACTATTGTCAATCTGCTTTAAGTATAAGTGGGAGGAATTATTAGGTTAGTGTAGGTTGACATGAGATGTCACGTAGAACTACACTAGACATGCATGGTGTATACTAAAAAATAGACTTTAAGTATAAGTGGGAGATTGTTGGAGTTATACGTGAAAGTATGCTTTTACTTTGTATAACTCATGTATTAAACATTTATTTATGAGAATAATTCTTTTATCACATTTGCTTTGAATATGAATGAATATTATATATTTATTGCAACCCGTTCAATATATATAGTATGTGTTACATTGTAGTTAATGTGATGATACCAGATCACGGAAGATCACATTAACGGTTTCCTTGTAACTAAACGTACAAATTCACGACCTAGGTGGAATTGAACAATCCGCCGTGAAAGGTCGATGTGTACATCTCAGATTGACTTGTCTTGATCAAGAGATTGCACTAGCACATTTAGTATGTGTTGAAGAGGACCTACATCGAGGATAAATTCTTCTGTTCTGAAATGTGAAGAATTAGACTTCAGTTGTTATTGATTTCTTAATCTCCGTCACTTAAATAGGATCGTGTGTGGTTAATGGTTACTGCTTTGATTCATATTGGGTGAGAATCATCGTGACTTCGAACCTTGTATTTTGGGCAGTAGTATTAATCATACGACGGTTGCTAAAATTTAATACAGAGAAACGTGTGCGAGTACGACTCGTGTGATTTGTCCCCTTGGTGGGCTCGGAAGTTTTATCGTACCAAATCTTGCAAGTGAAGAATTAGTTTGTTCGGTACGGATAATAAAGTTGAGCTGTCTTTACTCAAAGGTGAAAGATATTAATTAATTTAGTGCATGCTATTCAAAAGCTTAATTAATTAATGGACTAGATAATCTTAAATGCGGGAAATAATAACTGGGAGCCCATATTATCGTAATATGGATTAAGATGGATAGTGCAGTATTAATTTATTAGTGGTACTAATTAATATTAGTGGGCTGGATAATATTGGGGCTCAATATTGTAATTAAGTAGCCCATTGGAGGTCCAATCTTAATTCTCCTAAAGGCCCATCAAGTAGACCATTAAGTAGCCTGATAATAATAAGGTGATTAAAATAAAAGAAAATATTATTGCTGATTTTTTCCTTAATTTTCGAAAAAGGCATATATGGAAAGAGAAAAGATTTTGTTGATTTTCTTGAAAATATATTATGGAAGATATGTATTCTTGGAATACAAGATTGTCTCATAAATTCAAGAAGATTCAAATCTTGTGATTTCAATCTATATTTTTCAAAGATATCCTTATAATAAGGTGGATGAGATTTTTGTGGAATATTTTATCATGGAGAAAAGAATATATGGGATATATTCAAGATTTCTTAGAGACTAAGAAAAAGATTTTATCTCCCTTATAATATATGAAAATTTCGACCAGCCCCTATTATAAATAGGAGGTGATTATTTCATCTCCAGTTTACAGTTTCACAATTCCATGTGTTGGAAAAATCAGAGTAAAAATATTTTTCTTTCTCCCTTGTTATTCCTAATTGTTTGTGAGCACTTCCCACCGGTGAACAAGCAAGGCGAAAGGGACATACTTGAGAAGGTCTTTTTGTTGATAGCACGATCGTGATAGTCTCGTTGTTATCAAAAACCATATCTACAAGAGGTACGTAATTGTATGAATTCCTTGTTTTTTCCACTTTAGGCTTTCATGTGAATTAATTTTGCATGCATGATGATAAAATTAGTTGTTGGAATTATTATTTGAATTAATTAGGATTAATTCATGTTAGTAATAATTAGATTTATATTCGTATTTAAATTAATTTAATCCCGAATAGATCCGGGCACCCCTATTCTTTTTTCCCAACAATATTTCCAACCACGTATATATTAATGATATGGGAAAAAATGATTAATAAAATAAGAAACAAAAATAAAATGTTATTTTGCAGCCACATCTGGGAGGGTACCGGAAACTCCAAAATTCTGCCAGAATGTGAGTTGTGCATGACATAAAAGGGAATCGTTTTGGGATTTTTTGTAAAAATGGGACCAAAATTGGACAATCCCTAAGAGTTACAGGACCATAATCGAAGAGTCGAAATTTTTGGGACCAAAATAAAACGCTTGATAAGTTATGGGATCAAATAACTTTTTTTCTCCTGATTGATAGTGTACTCCATTTCAGGGTCCCAAAACTGAGGGATTAATTAGTTTTGCAGCTCCAATACTCCTCTCTTGAAAAACAAAGTTTTATTTTATTTTATGTAGTGACAGATATTTCACCAAAACTTGTGCCAGTGTTTTGAGACCGTGGCACCACACGAACGAAGAAAAAAATAAATCTTGAAAGTTCATTGTAACCGTCCAACCAACATTCAGACTTATATATTACCAATAAATAAAAAGTGATATATTGTTGTTGGGAAAATTTGAAGTTTTGATTACAAGATAATGAGTCCAAAATATTGTTGATACCTATACTAATTTGAGTGATTTTTGTCTGCACTCAAATTTATAGCATACACTTGAATTTTAAATCTAATTTCAAATTAATTTTGACTTTTTAAGTCCAAATTACTTAATTAGTTTTGAAAAATTAAAATTAATTTAAAATTAAACTCAAAATTCAAGTGTATGCTATGCACTTGAATGCATATAAGAATTTGTATTTTAATTTTGATCTCATCAATTAATCAAGATCAAAACTACAATTAATCACATTTTCCTATAACCAAAACTGCAATTTACCCATATTTTTAAAATCAAAGGTGCAATTCTCTTGGTACCAAAAACGTTGAAATAAACTACGATCTCAAAATATCAAAAAAATTAAGGACTGTTTTGGATTGGACTCAATCTCTTGGAACCAAAAGTTCAATAAACCCGTTGTTGAAATGTGATACTTCCTCCATCCCCTAATAATCTTCACACATTTTTTTCTAGGACGTTCGACAATAATATTTACACTCCAAATATAGAAATAAAAAACTTTCACAATACTTATTTTATTTTAAAATACTCTTCATTCATTGGTCAAGAATGCATTTACGTGACTATTAAACCAATGGCAAATGGGCTTTTAAAAATCTTGGCTTGACTTTAATTAAATGGACCGCACTTCATCTTGTTGGGCCTTTCTTATTGAAAATAAAAATATTTTCATTTAAAGGCCCCAACTCATTTTCTCCTAATATTTTTCTCAATCGATTACAATAAACACGTGTTTGCTTCTAAAATCTCACTTTCTCCAACAAAATAAATAAAAAAAACCCTTCTAAAAGTTAAGCACAATGAAGCATTTTAATATAAATAATTGCACGAAATTCAATTAAATAGACAAATTAAGTGCACGAACTTCGAGCAATTTTCACACTAATCAACAAGGCGTACAAAAGACTATGGGATAGCTATGCCCCAAGGAGAATTCAAGAAATTGCTTCGAAGATATTGAGACAAAGGCTACCTACTAAACCAAATCTCAAAATATGGGAAGTTATACCTGCAAATGGCGATACAATTGTGCATTTTGTGATGAGGAAGAAGTGAGCATCCCCCATACATTCTTCACATGCAACTATGCGAGGAGAGTATGGGCGCGATGCTATGCATGAACGTCGACATCCTTGGCACCACATATTGTACATGCTCTACACCTTCTACAACACAGGGATTTATTGGATGATTCAAGGACATTAAAGTTTTCATCAACTTTATGGGCTGCAATAATGTGGTCCTCTGGAATGAAAGAAATGAAGTGAATGGGAGGAAGCTAAATGATCTCAGACTTTTTCTGGATATCAAATCCAAACTTTGAAATCGAGATCTAGGTCCTGCTGTCGAAATCTTTAAGTGGTTAGGGCCATTTTTGAAAAAAAAAAAAGGGGTATTTATTAGGATTGGATTACCCTTGTACTTCAATTTTTGTAATAAAATTTTAAGGTCATATGTTTTCAAAGTGGCAAATAAAGGTCAATAATTGATTTTTGTGCAAAAATAAGCTTGTAATTTTCACACATATAGGCCTGTAAGTGTGGAAATAATGGCATACATTTGCCAAAAAAAAAAAAAAACTAGTGACCTACATTTGCCACTCTAAAAATACATTGTCCTACATTCATACCCCTATAGTAACTGTCCAAAAATAATATCAGTTATGTAATGCATGGGGAAATATGTTTTTTAGGCCCGTATTTTTAGGATGATTGGAAAAGGGGGACAATATATTTTTAAGCTTGGAGAAGAAGGACAATAATTTTAAAAAGTAGAAATGTAGGACAATTGAGCCCGAATTAGGTCTGATTGGGCTAAATTAGTGTGTGTCTCGCACGTCCGATTTTGGGCTTCTCATCCCCATCAACGCCACGTTGGATAAAATCCGCCACATCATATCTTTTAATTAAAAAAACAAAAAAAAAACGTTTATGTTGAAAAAAATAAAATAATGATTTGCGGCTGCCTGTTCACCATCATCATCAGCGACTGATGGTAAAAATCTTCAAATTCATCATCATCAGCCCCGGATTCTATGCCACCACCGGAAACCCTCCCCGCACAGCAGCGCCATAATTTCCCCCCAAAATGTTGACACCTTGAAAACCAGCCAGATCCATCATCGAGTTTATGTCGTGATTTCCGTTCATGTTCATCGCCGCCAAAGCCCTCGGGTTTACCCAATTTGATTCTGGTGATTCCTTTTCTTCCAGGAATTACCGTTTCCGCCATTGTTGTGCTTGGGTGCGGCTTCAGCTAGCTATTTGAGGAGGGCCATTTGGTTTCGGAAGAGATTCATCTACACAAAATAAATGTTTTTTTCGTTTTTTTTTTTTTTTTTTGGTTTAATTAAAAGGTACGGTATGACGAATTTTATCCGACGTGGTGCTGCCGAGGACAAGATGCCTGAAATCGAACTATCACGTGCGAGACACGCACTAATTTAGCTCAATCGGGTTTAATACGGGCTCAATTGTTCTACATTTACCATTTTTTTTAAATTATTGTCCTCCTTCTCTAAGCCCGAAAATATATTATCACTACAAAAAAAGTGTGATTTGAAGAGGGTATTTAAAGAGGGAAAAATAGCCCTCGTATTTGGAGAGGGATTACACGAGGGAAGAAACTAAACTAGGGTTTGGACGAGGGAAAATTTTCTGTCGATAAACACGTGGGATTTCACGAGGGAATTCTGAGCCCACGACAAATTCACGAGCGTTTGGACGAGGGAATTTCTGTGTCAGAACTCACGAGGGTTTTCTTTCCCTCGTCATTGTGCACCTGAAGTTTGTCGAGGGAATAAACCCTCGTCCTGCACCACGTGAGAGTTCTCGAGGGAAAAGATTCCCTCGTCCTGCACCTCTGACATTTCTCGAGGGAATAATCCCTCGTCCGGCCTTGGATTCTTTTCCACGAGGGAACAGTTCCCTCGCCAATTTGAAATTTCTGATGCATGCAGGCTTTCAACAGACTTTGATGACCGTGTTTGGTTTCAGGCGTGGGACCCGGAGAATCTAATATTTGAAGAGGGAATTTCCCTCTTAAAAAACCCTCGTTCAAGTGTGTATACTTCACACACCCACCCTCATTTCCTACAGCCTAGTGGGAGAAAGGGAGGAGGAGAGGAAGAAAGGGAGGAGCTAGGAAGAAGAGTCGTCGGCTGCCGTCTACCACCTCCGCCGGACGTGAAAAAAGTTAAACACTAGTCGAACTTTGCTCTACACGTTCACGTGAACATTTATACTGTAAGTATTTTCATTTTAAACAGTTAAATAATTATTTATTAACTATTTTTTGCATTTTCGACATGCATATATATGTTAATTTGTGTATGTATATATGTTTTATGCATATTAGTTAATTAGTACGTTGTTTAGTTTGTATGCATATAATTTGTTTAATTTTTAGTATTTAATTTAATTATAATATATTATTTAATTGAATGCTTGCTTAGTACTTAATTAATTAATTATTAATATATATATATATATAGCTAGCTATATATGTTCGTGTAGTATATACATATAATTAGTGTATATATATAATTTGTGTATAGCTATAATTATTTGATTTATTATGTTGTATATATACATGTTAATTGGAGTTGGAGGAGAGATGTTGTTTATTGTATAATATGTGTGTTCCGGCTTGATTAATTATAATTAATTAAGTCGGAAATGGATGCACATAGGAATTTTGAGTAATTTGGAAATACGAAAAAACTAAACGAAACTCTGTCGAATTTTTTTGAAAATATTAATTAATTAATAATATAATAATTAATTAATAGGAGAATTAAAATTATTAATTAACCTAATTTGAGCATTATTAATTAGTTCACTAATATGAAACAGATTGATATGGATTATTAATTAACCTAATTTGAGCATTATTAATTAAAAAAAATTATCGCCGGCGACATGAAAAATTCTTGTCTCCATTATTAATTAGTTCACTAATATGAAATAGATTGATATGAAAATTAGTTGTTTATGCATGCATATATAATTTCATGTTAATTAATATATATAATTTGTGCATATATTGTGCTTCATGGAATTTAATTTTTTTATAATATTTAGTTGTCAATTAATTTGTTAATGCGTATATATGCTTCATACATATGTTGGGGTTGAAGGAAGGATATTCATGAATATTTTTTGTTAATTGTAGAATATGGGTGTTCCGGCTTGATTAATTATAATTAGTTAAGTCGGAAATGGATGCACATAGGAATTTTGATTAATTTGGGAATTCGAAAAAATTAAACGAAACTCTGTCGAAATTTTTAGAAAATATTAATTAATTAGTTAAATTAATAATTAATAGAAGAAATAAAAATATTAATAATTAAGCTAATTTGAGTATTATTAATTCATTAATATGAAACAGATTGATATGGACTACTCAAGCCGTTTACGTTGGATGTATGGTCCAAGATCGATTAATGGCATGTTAGCTCCTGAATTTATTAGTGGACTCGATTCATTCATAGACTTCGCCACTAGTAACCCATATTGGATGAATCGAGGAAAGATTAGGTGTCCCTGTAATAAATTTAGATGCAGGAACAAAACGTTTCAGTACCCCGATGATGTGAAAGCTCATTTGTATAGAAATGGTTTTATGCCAAATTATTACAATTGGGTTTTACATGGTGAGGAAAATTGGGGTCAAATTCCGCATCAATACAATAATCAGGCGTCGTCTTCTTACGTACCGGTTGATGAGACCGCAGGATCTAGCTCGTACCACGATATGATCACGGACTTAACTTCCGGGCCCCACTTTGGAAATGTGGATAACGAGTCGACTGTTGAGGAACCCCCTAATCAGTATGCTACACAGTTTTATGATATGCTTCGTGCAGTGGATCGGGATTTGTATCCTGGGTGCGAATCACACTCGCAACTGTCATTCAATGCCCGTATGCTGAACATTAAAACTGAAAACAGACTATCTGAAAGGGGTTATAATCAAATTGTTGACTTGGTTCGTGAGATATGTCCTCCGGATAATTTGGTGCCCAGAAAGTTTTCCGATAGCAAACAATTGATGGGTGAGATGGAGCTTCCTGTGGAGAGGATCGACTGTTGTGCAGGGAATTGTATGTTATATTGGGGTGCAGACAGCGATCTTGAATATTGTAAGTTTTGCGGTCGGCCACGGTTCAAACCCGCTAGACGCGATGTGAATGGTCGACTGAAAAAGAAGAGCCCTTTCAAGGAGATGTTCTACTTTCCCATCATCCCTAGACTGCAAAGATTGTATCAGTCCAATGCAACTGCGAAGGATATGACATGGCATGCAAGTTGCTCTAATAATGATCAGTCCGGTGTTATACGTCACCCTGCAGACTCGCAGGCTTGGAAACACTTGGACCAGTCGTATCCTGAATTTGCATCAGAAATTCGGAACGTGAGGTTGGGCTTGAGCACCGACGGTTTTCAGTCGTTTGGGCAGTCGGGGAAACAATACTCCTCATGGCCGGTGATACTGACGCCGTACAATCTACCACCATGGATGTGCATGAAGGATCAATTCATGTTTCTTACGGTTCTGGTGCCTGGTCCAAAAAATCCAAAGGATAAATTGGATGTATTTTTACAACCATTGATCCATGATTTGATGATTTTATGGGAATATGGAGTGGTAACGTACGATATTGCTACAAAGCAGAATTTTTTGATGCGGGCTGCACTAATCTGGACAATAAGTGACTTTCCAGCCTACTCGATGTTGTCTGGATGGAGCACATCTGGAAGGCTTGCTTGTCCATATTGTGCAAAAAACACGGATGCTTTCACTTTGAAGCTCAGTCGAAAGCAGTCGTGGTTTGACAACCATCGTAAGTTCTTACCCAGATATCATCCGTATCGAAGGAACAAGACTGCATTCAGAAAGAACAAAACAGTTGATGATGATCCACCGCCCATCCGTACAGGTGTTTCGATCCTTGAGAAAATTAATTGGATTGAATTTATGAAAGTTACGGAAGAGGGTGTTGATGCTCACAACAAAGTTCTAGATGGGGGTTGGAAGAAGAAGAGCATTTTCTGGGATTTGCCGTACTGGAGTACCCTGTTGATCCGACACAATTTGGATGTGATGCACATCGAAAAAAATATGTTTGACAATCTCTTCTACACGGTGATGAATGTGGAAGGGAAAACGAAGGACACAAATAAATCTAGGGATGAGCTCAATGAATACTATCGTCGACCCTCGTTACAGAAATGTCCACATACGGGAAAGTACCCCAAAGCTGCTTATTCACTTGATAAGAGACAGAGAGATATTGTTTGCAAGTGGGTAGATGAGTTGAAATTCCCTGATGATTATGTGTCCAACATGTCTCGTTGTGTAGACTGGAGCAAATTGAAGATGTTTGGGATGAAGAGTCATGATTGTCATGTGTTTATGCAGAGACTGCTTCCAATTGCTTTCCGTGAATTACTGCCGGCCAACATTTGGAAAGCTATCACTGAAATTAGTTTGTTTTTCAAGGAGTTAACATCTAGGACTATTACAGTGGAAAACATGACTCGCTTGGACCATGATATCCCAAACATCTTGTGCAAGTTGGAACGAATATTTCCACCCAGCTTCTTTAATTCAATGGAGCATCTACCTGTCCATCTTGCATATGAGGCAAAGATCGCTGGTCCAGTACAATACAGATGGATGTACCCATTTGAGAGGTAATCTATTAATTTACCTGTTTATTTTTAATATATAATCTCGTTTGGGAATTATAGTAGCTCATCCGTGGACCTTGAATTAGGTATCTTCACAATTTAAAGTTAAGTGTGGGTAACAAGGCACATGTGGAAGCTTCAATTGTAAATGCTTATTTAACAAAAGAAGCATCAATATTTTGTTCCCATTATTTTGAGGATCATGTACTGACGAGGCGACACAATGTACCTCGCAATTTTACTGGTCGTGGAGTACCCGAAGCAGTGGAAGGTAATCTTTCGATATTTGTGCCTCCTGGTACACATCTTGGAAAAAAGGGTAAAAGATGGATTGTAGACTTGGAGAAGCAAGTTGCTCACACGTACGTGTTACTAAATTGCAATGAGGTCCAACCGTATATTGAGTAAGTTAACCTACCTCTTAGTGGAAACTTAACATTTTTGCGATATTTTAATTTGTGCCAATTGTACGTAGTGTATTTTTCGAGCAACTACTGCTTGTTCAACCGAATCTATCAGGTGCTGAGAAAGACAATGTGCTTCAAATGGAATTTGCATCGTGGTTTGAACAACTTGTAAGTGATATGTATAAGTAACTTTTTATTACTAATGTTTATATATAAAGTATGAACTTAATGGAATATATCGTAACTTATGTACATATAGGTGAGGAGAAATCGTATTCAGGATCAGTTTTTACGTGCTCTCGCTGGCGGTCCTAGCAGTAGTGCCACCACATACCCTGGGTATTACGTTAATGGTTTCAAATTTCACACACGAGATTATGGTGCCTCTAAAGCAACCATGAATAGTGGAGTTTGCATTAGAGGAACAAACTATGATTCCAATGAAAATAATTTCTATGGGATACTCGAGGAAGTAGTGGTTTTGGAATACCCTGGACTTACTGAAAAAGAAGTTGTCCTGTTCAAATGCCAGTGGTTTGATCCTACTGTACCGGGTGGAACAAGAATACATCCTGATTATAAACTCGTGGATATTAATCCAAGAGGTCGATACGGTCGTTATGATCCATTCGTACTAGCAAGTCAAGCTACACAAGTTTATTATTGCAAGTACCCCGGTGCATCTGTCCAACCGGGTCGAGAGTGGTGGGCAGTTTGCACAACCAAGGCACGATCCTTAGTGGAAATGGATAGAAAGAGTGAACCAGAGCTTCCTCCATTTCAAGAGGACGATATAGTGTCCCAGATGAATGTGCGAATGGATGATGATCCTGTCGTTTTGGCTGATTTGGACGCTGCACTAATTGAGGTACAAAATGAAGAAGAAGAAGAAGATCAAGAAGACGACAATGATGATGAGGATGACGATGAGGATGATGATGACGAGGATGAAGATGATGATCAAGAAGATGAACATGATGATTATGATGACGATGATTGATATTGTTAATTGATTGGACCATTATTTGTTATGTATACATGTTACAATTTTATATTAATTATTAATGTGTTCATTATTTGTTATGTATACATGTTACAATTTTATATTAACTATTGATGTGTTCATTATTTGTTATGTATATATGTTATAATTTTATATTAATTATTAATGTGTTTATTAAATGCTATGTATACAGATGGCTGGAGGTAGAAGTATTCGTAACCTTTTCGGTGGCCGGCGATCGTCCTCCCGTACACCAGAGTCAGACCGTGAACCGGTACAACTCTTTTTAGTTGTTATATATAATATCTTATACACATGTTATAACTGTAATTATTAAATACAGATGGAAACGTCTGAAGAAAATACGGGTCGACGTAGGGATTGGAGATCATCCTCTCAAACCGGAACAGTACCGGTTCCTGATTTACAGAATCAGGAAGATGATCTAACTCAACACGGTGGAACATCTCCAGAAACGCTTGAGGATGACCCTGAGATTCCAGAAACTGCAGAAGAACTCACCAACCATGAACCTCGTCCTAATGTTCTACGCATCTACACGTATCACAATGTGTATGTTAAATATCACTTGGTCTTTTTTATTTGATTTTATTTGATTTTTTTACATATACGCTTGAAAAATATACAGATTGATGCCCTCGAATGCTGTTTCGAGGTTGATTCGAAATATAATGTCCCGTCGAATGGAAATGGGCGGGTTCACATATAAGTTGGTGTCAAAAGAAAGGAAAAATGAATGGTGGGAAACATTCCAGGTATACATTCATTTTGTTAATATTGTGTAGAATTATATGTATGTATATATTTTAACTTAATTAAAATCAATATGATTTTATATATTTTCTTCAGAGGGAGACGTATTGGGATCCTCGGACGGAAAATACTGTGTTCATCAAAGAGTTGTTTATCCGGAGGTCTAGAGAACGATTTTCTGATCTGCTCAGTCTTTGGAAGAGGATCAATAGAAGGGAAGGGAAAATACCTCCGTGGGACATGAGATTCTGGACTGCATTACTTCAGTACTGGCAATTGCCCGAGATCATTAAAAAAAGCAACCAGTGCAGAGCAAACCGCTTGTCTGCGGCCGGAGGAAGAGGCCCCCCAAAACACAAAGGAGGGGCAAAATGAGCCGCACAATGGACTCAGGAATACGTAAGTAATTCCTACACTACAACATAGGGAGATTTTAATTACTTGATTACACATATCTTTATTTTTTGGAATACAGGAGAAGAAATATAACCGTCTCCCAACTGAATGGGAAATTGTGCAACATTTCCACAACTGTGGGGAAGGGTGTTGGTGAACGAATCTAATCGTAAGGATTAGTGGCTGTTTTAATCCGTTTTTACGTCACCAATCAATAACGTGTGATTGATTACCACCGTAAATGGTAAAACGAGTCTTGGGTTAACGAATTCGGGTAAAATGAAGATCGAAATTTAAATTATTTCGTATATGTGTAAGTTTGGGTGTATTTGTGTGTATTTTTTGTCTGAAATTCGAAAATTACATGAATAAGCTGGAGAACAACTATTTATAGAGACTAGCAAGCATGAGGTGTCTAAGACTCTTGGTCTCCCTAGCCTGCATGCTTGACATGTGTCCCTTTGATCTTATCTAAGCTGAACCTTAGTTACAAAGTCTTCTTTGGTCCTTATCTCGGACTCACTGTTGTTCGCCTAGGTCGGCTTAATTGATCTTGTTGATTCTCCAACTGAAAGTTGTTCGCCTCTTGAGGTTGTACTCTGGAAGTTGCTCGCCTTATGGTTTTGTTCAGCTTGGCTTTGGGATCTTTGTCCTTTGTTCACTTGTACACACCTCCTTGGCTATTTGTTGTATCATATTTTGACCAAGTTGTTCGTCATGGATGACTTCACAGTTGGCTCATTCTTGGTCCCGGGCCTTAATACCTGTTCGCCCATTAGTTGTTCGTCGGGAGAGTTGTTCGTCACTTCATACACCTCCCAGATTGGTTAATGCGCCCAAATCGTGATTTTCTTTGTTTTAGACTTCAATAATTGTTCGCTCCATATAATAGTTGATGTTCGCCTATCAACAATTGCCCCCTATCCTGACTAGATGTTGCATCAGACGAGTAATTTTATGGCGAGCAACTGTAGTTAGGATATCGTCTTGGCCAAGATTTGGACGAACAGCATCTCTGTGACGAGCAATGTTGGAATAACCGTTTCGTCTTCCCATGATCTGGGGAGATCACGAAGATGACGCCAGCGCAATGATTGCGCGCCGCTCACGCGCGAGCAGCCCCAAGGTCACGCGCCCCTATAATTGTTTATAGGTCCTTCATCTCCTAGTTTAGCTCGGAATTTACCCCGCCTTCTTCCAGTTGAGCCCCGGAACTTTCGGAAAATTATGCCCTGGACCCCGTTTTTGTTTGGGGTATAAATAGTGGGAAAACTGAAATCTTTCCCACTTTTCCCCCTCTTGCAACAGTGCTCCGGCGAACCCTTCCTTCCTCCGGCGATTCCAAGCTTCTCCGGCATCTATTCTTCCAGTGTTTGGCCTCCAATCCTCGAAACAAGGTAGTTATCCTCTTATTTCTTTTCTTTTCTTTACTTTTTCTCTCGAAAACGCCATCGCCGCCGTGTGGGTTCGAGCGCAATCGTCTTCTCCGGGATAGCGCCGCCGTCTGCAAATCTTTTCACCGTCGCCTGGATTTTTCTTCTTCTTCTATGTCTTCGCACTCGAGCAATAAGACTGAGGAGACCTTAGATCCACTCTTTCCAGTCGCGGTTCCCATCGATCAACCTCCCTTCGAAATTTCCTCGGCGTCGGATCTTCAGGTGGATTCGGTCGTCCGCTCCGTGGAGGACACCGGTGCGGGCCCATCTGGGAGAGAATTAATAGTTGCGGCGAACAACAATTTGGGCGTAAGCTCTTCGTCTTCTGCCGAATCTAGAGATCCAGACCTTAACGAACTCACTCGCGAGTTCTTGGAGAGCATCGATTTTCCATCCCCAAAGATGCGGGAAAGTGAGATCCCAACTGGGGTTGCTCGTCTGTTTGAATGGCGAGCATATGCTGAAAGATATGCGAACAGCTTTCCCCGTCCCCAGAGACAAGTAATGGATAAGGTGAAAACTGGGTACCAGGCGAGCAAGATAAAAAGTGTTGTTCGCGAAGATGAACTGGACTCCATCCGGAAGGACTATAAGATCCCATATGATATCCACATGTGGGCTCCTCAGAGAAAGGAAAGAGCTGATCGCCCACCTCCAGGATGTACGGCGATCAACATTCACACTTTAATTGCCGGACTAAAGTTGCCTCTTCCACCCGTTGTTGGTCGATTCCTGGAGGCGACCAACTTGGCCATTACCCAAATTACTCCAATTGGGTGGATGAACCTCTTGGGTTCCATGTGCCTGTTCGCCTTAGAGGGGTACATTGATCGGATCACTGCGGAAGAGATCAACTACTTGATGACAATTACTAGTTGCCCCCTGGGAGAAGAAGGCTATCACTATCTCAAGGCAAGAACTGGGTTGAAAATGGTTGAAGAGGTGCCGAACAAGGTTCGTGACTGGAAGCAACACTTCTTCTGGATTGGGGGTGATTGGCGAGCATCTTCCGGTCCACACGGCGGTCCTGGGCGAATAAATTCTCCAGCAGCCTATGGAAAATTGAAACGTAAGTTTGTTTCTTGCTCGCCTTTGGGCTAAGTTGTTCTAATTTAACTTCTTTTGTTTGTTCGCAGGCCCTCGTCTACCCAAGTGGAATTCGAAAGAGGAGGAGTTGAACTCCGAGTTCTTGTTTACTTCGTGCTTGGTTGGCCTCCGCAATAAAGCAGATAGAACTATAGACTATCTCTGCCGATCAAGGTGTCAAAAAGCTGCTCGCCTTTTGACTTACCCACATCATTTGGAGGCTCAAGCTGAGGTGCCCCCTGGTATGAAAATTTCTAACTCCTTGCTCAAGTTTTGTTCGTCGTTAACCTGTTTAACTTGCTCGTCTAATTTTAACTTAACTCTTTCTTTTTTTTTTTTTTTATTTAGCCGAGCAAGTAACAGTTGCCGTTCCCCCAAGCTACGCTCTTCTTGAGCAAAGGGTCCTTGAAATGGGGCCACCAAGAGGGAAGAAAAGGAGAGGTGACCCTCCTCAAGCGGTGCTCGCCATGTCGAACAAGCCTGAGGGGGCTAAAGTTCCGAGACAGGCAGCCCCCCCAGTCCAAATCCGGTCCCCTCCCGTCTCCCCACCTCGTGGAGGGAAACGCCTTAAGAAGGCAGACGGGACCCCACTGGCCGGAGATGTCACCGGCAAGGGGAAAGAAAAGGTGGGCGAAAGTCATGCTCGCCACGAAGAGGATGTTATAAGGCGTTCTTCTGGGGAGCCCACGGAAAAGTCGGGAAAAGCGAGCAAAGATGTTGGCTCACTCCGTGGCCCAGAAGATCTTACATTCCTAGGATGGGATGATCGGAAGTTTGCCGAGTAAGTATCTATCCTCTCTTGCCGAACAACTTTCATCCATTTTTTTTTATTTTTCTAAGTATCAATTGCTTTTTTGTTTGCAGATATCGTGCCGACGATTACCCCGGCCGAGCAAGTGTTGTACACCAGTATGCTTGCTCGAAGACTCCCGTTAACATAAGGGAGATTCCTGGCGAGCATGTTCGCAAGGCAACGGAGCTGGTCGCCCGAGCCTGGACGCGTCCCCTGGACAAGGCCATCCTCCAACAGGGGCAAATGGACAATCTCCATCTCTCGATGATGCTCGTTGCCAACGGCCTCGTCACTGCCCAAAGGGCAATTGCCCAAGTTGCCGAGCAGGAAGAGTCTGCCCGCCACTATGCGAGTACTGCTCGGCAACTCTCCGAGGAAAAGGACAAACTGGCGAACAACTTGCATGGCCAGATTGCTCGGCTCAATGACCAACTTTCCCTCTATATTGACGGCGAGAAAAAGCACCTTGAAGACATTCAAGGCTTATCTGCCGAGCTGAAGAGCAAAGAGGCCTTGCTTGGTGAGGAAAAGAGCAAACTGTCAGCGGCCGAGCAAAAAATTGCTGATCTCGAGGCGGAGGTTGCTCGTCTCCGGGAGTCCGAAACCAACCTCTTTACCCGCGAGCAACTTGAAGAGGAGGTTCAAGCTCGTACCGGCCCCATTTCCAACCTTGGATATATCTGTGCCTACGCGGACAGCATCCGTACGGCCGATGCCTATGATTATAAGGACATGGTGGAGGAGATGAGCAAAGATTTGAACGAGTTCCTTGAGAACTATCCTCCGCCGAACAACGTAAAAATCCAGTTGGCGGATCTGGCTGTACTGGGGGTTAAACTGGATTTACTTGACCCCAGTATCACCATCACTCATCCTCCACCAATTGTTGATGATGGCGAGCAAGGAGATGAGCCGGCTGCCGCGGACGAGCAAATTGCTAAAGAGGCGGAGGATAAGGCAGCTGAAGACCTTGCTCGAGACATGATTGTCGACCCTCCTGCCGAGCAATCTCAAGATCCTCCTCCCGTCGAGCAGCAGTAGTTTTTAGGACTTAGCTTTTTCTTCATCTCTTTTGTAATAGTTGCTCGTTCCTTTTTGTAGTACTTGTAATGGCTGCTTCCAGCTTGTACTATTTTTTAGGCTCAATGCCTTTGATTAATGGATGTCTTTCTTTTGTTCGCTCATTTTCTTATACATGTTGATTGCCTTTACATTTCTGTCAATGCCTTTACAATTATAACATATAGTGTTGGGCTTTTGTTCGAATTGAACTTGCCTTTAGTGGAATCAGGGTTCAGCCTTAGGTTCTGTTCATTTTAAGAAACGAACAACCTTTAAGTGGCTTTGGTCCTTAGGTTCTGTTCATTTGTAAAACGAACAACCTTTGAATGGACTTGTACCTCGAGCTTTTGGACTTTTCCTTTTTTGACGAACAACTATTATATTTACATTGCAAAATAATTACAAGTGTTATAAGACTGTCCATCACTATCATATACAATCTGACGAACAGCTTTAAACACAAACTAAAACTTGCTCGCTTATAATATTTTTTGCCGAGCAATTCTAATTCTATCCATAAAATCAAAAGAACTAGCACCAGACTATACAATGTGCCGAGCAACTTTTGGATCTATACTTAAGAAAATTTAAAAAATTAGGCAAGTTTTTAGCCTTCCTTCAACTCATACGCATCCCTTGCCCCCCAAGACATTTGTTCGCCCAACTTTATTGATAGTACTTCTTTAAATGTACAGCATTCCAGGAGTATTGGGCCAGCCTGCCTTCCATGTCCTCAATATCGTATACGCCATTGACGTATTTTTCTGTTATACGATACGGGCCCTCCCAAGTTGGTCCCAATACACCTGGAGGTTGGGCGAGCAACTTTCTTAGAACCAAATCTCCAACTCTGAATTCCCTAACTTTTACATGGGAATTATAGTAACGTTCTGCTCGCTGCTTGTATGTGGCATTTTTTAGCTCGGCATTCAACCTTTTTTCTTCGAGCAAATCCAATTCAGCATTTAGAGCAGAGTTGTTCGCCTGTTCATCAAAGTTGGTCGTCCTAAATGTAGTGGCCTTTAACTCAATTGGTATTACAGCCTCTGTCCCGAAAGCCATTGCAAAGGGTGTTTCTCCGGTGCTCGACCTGGGAGAAACTCTGTATGCCCATAAGACTTCCGAAAGTTCTGTAGACCAACTGCTTTTACTCTCCGCCAGTCGCACTTTTAATGTATACTTTATGATTTTATTTACAGCTTCAACTTGTCCATTCGACTGGGGGTGATAAGGTGTGGAGTAATGTTTCTTGATCCCCCACTTCGTACAGAATTCTCTCAACTCTTGTCCATCAAATTGTGGACCATTGTCTGTCACAATTGCTTGTGGAACTCCAAAACGACAGACAATGTTCTTCCAAATAAAGTTGATCATCTTCTGTTGTGTTATACTCATCATGGCCTCTGCTTCCGCCCATTTTGTGTAATAATCGACTGCCACGACGGCGAATCGAATATTTCCAACTCCAGCCGGGAAAGGACCAATGATGTCTATCCCCCATCTTGCAAAAGGCCATGGGCTGTATACTGACACAAGTTCCTGAGCCGGGGTGTGGATGCCTGGGGCAAAAATCTGACACTGATGGCAAGTTTTGGCTTTTTTGATTGCATCTTGACGTAAGGTCGGCCAATAATAGCCTTGTCTGATTGTCTTGTATGCCAGAGCTTGCCCCCCAGTATGGTTTCCACATACTCCAGCATGTATCTCTTCAAGTACTGCTTGCCCTTGCCCCCTAGGCAAACACTTGAGAAGTGGGATTGATATTCCCCTTTTGTAGAGTTGCTCGCCCACCAGAGTATATCTGGCGGCTCACTTTATTAGCTTGGCAGCTTCAAAAGGGTTGTTTGGTTTTTCCCCATTTTTCAAGTATTTGACTATACTTGTTCTCCAGTCTTCTTCTTCACTGGTTTGATCGTCGAGTTGATTGACATTATAACTTACTGTTGATGGATCTTTCATCTTTGTAACTATAATATCTGCCAACTCTATGGGGCCTTCACTCGTTGCTAGTCGGGCAAGCGCGTCTGCTTGAGTGTTGCTCGTCCTTGGAATTTGCTGTATGAAGACTTGCTGCAACATGGACATCAGGTGAGCAACAATCCGTTGATACTCGATCATGTGATCATCTTTTGCTTCGTATTCACCTCGGACTTGGTTCACGATCAATTGTGAATCGCCAAATATTTGCAAGCGTCTGACACCAACTGCGAGGGATAGGTGGAGACCAGCGATAAGAGCTTCATACTCAGCTTCGTTGTTGGTTGCCATGAAACCAAATCTGATTGCCGAGGTGAATACTTGTCTGTTTGGACTTATTAATACTACTCCTGCCCCCGAGGCTATGTTGGTTGATGATCCGTCCACATAGAGATGCCAAGGGTGATCAAGTCCTCTCGTCGGATCTGGTGGGAAAGTTAGTTCGACTATAAAGTCGGCTAATGCTTGCCCTTTGATCGCCGTTCGAGGAGCATAGGTTACCCCGAATTGGCTAATCTCTAGTGACCATCTTAAAAGACGACCTGCAGTGTCGGGGCGATGGAGAATTTGCCTGAGCGGGAAAGTTGTTAGAACTTCGACTTGATGGTCAAAGAAGTATGGTCGTAACTTTCTCACGCTCATAACCAAAGCATACGCCAGCTTTTCGGTTGGGGCATATTTGATCTCTGCTTCATGCAAAGCCTGGCTGACGTAATATATATGTTGGTGGAATTTGCCGTCTTCGCGCACCAAGACAGAGCTGATGGCAACTTCTGATGCGGCTAAGTATAAAAAGAGCTTTTCTCCTGGGACTGGTTTTGATAGGATTTTGACATCTCCCAGGGAGTCTTTAAGTTGATCAAAGGCCGCCTGGCAGTTGTTAGTCCATGCAAACTTTCCCTTTTTGACGGCCTCGAAGAATGGACGGCACTTGTCCCCCGACCTGGATATGAACCGGTTCAATGCTGCTAGGCACCCGGTGAGTCTTTGCACTTCTTTCACTGAACGTGGTGGCTGCATATCCAGGATGGCTTTAACTTTTGAAGGGTTGGCCTCAATTCCCCGCTGGCTAACAAGATGACCCAAGAATTTCCCTGAGTGGACTCCAAAGCTGCTTTTCTTTGGATTCAACTTCATGTTATAGTGTCGAAGAATTTCGAACACTTGAGTCAGATGTTGAAGATGGTCTTCCTTCCTGGGACTTTTGACCACGATATCGTCTACATAGACTTCAACTGTGTCTCCAATTTGTTGATCAAACATCTTGTTCACCAGCCTTTGATATGTTGCTCCAGCATTTATGAGGCCAAATGGCATTCTCTTCCAGCACAGCAAGTTTTTGTTAGTATAAAAAGCTGTGCTTTCTTGATCGTCAGGATGCATAGGGATTTGGTGATACCCTGCAAAAGCATCCATGAATGTTAGCATTTCGTGACCCGCAGTGCTGTCCACCAATTGATCGATGTGCGGGAGAGGAAAGTTGTCCTTCGGGCATGCTGCATTCAGATCTGTAAAGTCTATGCATAGCCTCCAGGTCCCGTTTGGTTTCCTCACGAGTACTGGGTTTGCTACCCATTGTGGACAGAGTGCTTGTCGAATGAGATCATTGTCTAGCAACTTTTTAACTTCTTCATTCAAGGCTTGGTATTTGTCCGGGCCGTACTTCCTTCGTTTTTGATGGACGGGCTTTCTTGCTTGATTTATGTTCAGCTTGTGGCAAGCATGTTTTGGGTCTATCCCCACCATATCTGCGTGAGACCAAGCAAAGACATCTAGATTCTTGGTGAGGAACTCTTTCATTCGGGATCTGTAAGGCTCTGGGAGCTCAGATCCTATGAATAATTCAAGATCTTCGTTGTTGGGATTAACTTTGAACGCCTCCAGCTCTTCGACTGGAGTCGCTCGTCGTTTTTGTCCCTTCCAACGGGGATCAAGTATGGGTTCCTCAGGGTTGGAATCATTTTCGATGTTCATGGGCTCTGCCCCCAGGCGGGGTTCTAGATCATCAGTTGGCTCCGTCCCATTGTTGTTCGTTTGTACTTGGCCCTCCAAGTCCTCCACTGAAGGTTGTTCGTCATCACCCCTTTGTTGTTCGTCAGATGGAGGTTCCTCGCGAGTGGTAACGAGTTGTTCGTCCAACACTTGCTCGTCCAAGTGTTGTTCGTCCGTGTCCATGTGGTCGTCCATGTCCATCATATTGTTCAGTATTGATGGTTCGTTGACGGGATAACTTGTTGCTTCCATCATGGATATTTGTACAAATTTTGCTCGTAGCTGTTGAATGCATTCTCGTGCTCTCCGTTGGTCTCCTTTAATTGTACCTGTTCCACTAGCTGTTGGAAATTTCAAACAATAATGGTAAGTGGAACACGCAGCTTTGAATTCATTGAGAAAAGGTCGGCCAAGAAACCCGTTATAGGTCGACTCCTGGTCTACAACCAAGAAATCTACCATTCTTGTTATATTTCTTTCGGGTTCATTAGCCGTTACAAGTTGTACTGCTAATGTTACAATTCCCAACGGTGTTGTCACAGCATTCCCGAAGCCTATGATTCTATGTGTTGTATTCCGAACGTAACCCGAATAATCTCCCAGATTATCGAGGGTCTTCTTGAATAAGATGTTGGTGTAGGCTCCGGTGTCCACCAACAGTCTGTGGACTCTGGTCCCCATAATCTTTGCACAGATTACGAGCGAATCATTGTGCGGAGTTAAGACGCCTTCAAGGTCTTTTTCGGTGAAAGTTAATTCTGCCGTTTGCATGATAGACGGCTTAACTCCCATTTCTTGTACTTGGCCAATCGCTCGTAGCTCTGCTTTCCTCTTCCGGTTTGAGTCGGGTGGTTGTCCATCAAAACACCCTCCCGCGGGACCTGCGGGTTCCATCATGAACAGATCTTCTAAAGGTTGAGCTGGCATACTGGGAACTGGTCGCCCGGGTTTGTTGTTTCTCTGAGGTTGACCATCCTCTTCGTCTTCTGAGTTGTTCTCTCGAGCTCTTTTCCCAGGTTGCCTTTTAACGAAATCGGAGAGCTTTCCCTCCTCATAAAATCGCCAGAGTTGCTTAAGCAAATCTCTACACTCACTTGTAAAATGCCCCACACTTTGATGGTAGGCACAATACTTGTTCGGGTTGAGTTTGCCAGTATCCTGGCGGATTTTACGTGGTGGGGAAAGCAACTCTTTCTCCTTTATGCTCTCATACACAGTATCAACTGATACTGTCAAAACTTGGTTCAATTTTTCTTTCAAATCCGATCCTTCGGTGAATGCTTTCATATTTTTTGGGACCCTGTAACTTGTCCCGACGGGCTTTTTGTTATTCTCCTTAGGATCAGCTTTGTTCTCCCCTAAATTTGTCTGTAGGGCCTCGTGCATGGAAACGAAAATGCCAGCTTGGTTTCTGAACTCGGCATAAGTCTTTGGGCACTTCAGACGTACCTCCTTCCATAACTTCGACCCTTTTTTCAATCCGGCCATCACAGCGACGATCTTTGTATCTTCGCTCACCGGTTCTCCTTCTAGCAAAACTTTATCGAATCTTTCCATAAACGCCCGGTCAGTTTCATCATCATTTTGCCTTAAATCTGATAGCCGGTGTTTTTGGGAAAGATACGACCCCGCCGTTGAAAAGTGAGAGAGAAATTCTCGACTTAGCGGGACGAACGAGTGGATTGATGCCGGCGGCATTGATGAAAACCACTTGTGAACCCGATCGCCTAATGTTAACGGAAAATTCCGGCATTGGGTGGCGTCGCTGGCCCCCACGGAGACCATGTAGTCCGTATACTTCGTTAAGTGGACCCGGGGGTCAGTGATGCCCTCATATTGAATGCTAGCTGGAAATTGAATCTTTTTCTGGATCGGGGCCTTCAAAATGTGAGCTGCCAAAGGTGAGGATGGCATGCTGGTCGCTCCCATCCCCCTCTGTTGGTCTAGTTGCCCTTGCATGTTCTCCACAGCCCTCCTTAGGCTTGATAATTCATCAAGAGGTGCCCCCTGACTTGGAGGCTGTTCGGCGAGCAAAGGCATTAACCTTTCTGCTCGTCGCAGTCCCTCGCTTGGAGTGGGCACTTCCTGGGCTTGCCTCCTAATGTTGTTCGCCGCATTTGGCCCTAGGCGCCTGAAGGCTGACTGGGTGAGTCTTTCATGGACTGATGGGCGAGGCTGTTCAAAAGTTGCTCGCCCGTCTTCTGCTCCCCGGTGAGCAGCTTCCCGTTGGGGTTGGCTAAGCCTGTCTTGGGCACTGGAACGTGTTGTCCCATGGCTAGACATAGTTGTTCGTCCGCGACCAGACTCAGCCTGTACTTCTTGTTGGTCGTCCACCTTGGCCTTTCCCTTGTTCCGTCTGACTTGGGCACTATCAACCTCTCGTTGTTCGCCCCTAGTGGTCCTGGGTCTAACAACTTCTAGGGACTTGTCCCTTGGCCTTGCCTGTGTTGGCCTAACTTGCTCTTGTTGCCTCTGGAGGGCCTGGAGAGCAGCAATGGTTTTGGCTAACTCGTTGGGGTTGTTCGCCAAAGCCTCCATCTCAGGGGGGGAGGTTATGTGTTATGGCTGTATGTTGTGACCTGTTCGCATGTCTCGGGTCACGGTCCTGGTGGTCGGCCGACGTGGCTCGGGTCTGAGATGCTCTTTTTGACAAACGTGATCCTTGGGTCTCTTTAGATTGAGGCATTTCAATTTAAATTACTTCTTAATTTATAAATTGAAGAACACCAAGAACACCAAGAACACTTTTGTTTGTATCTTCAAATATTTCTTGAGATTTCCTTTGAATCTTCAAGTTTTCAACTTGAAGTTCTTGAGTAATCACACTAAACCGGAGGTTCGAACCCTCCTTCTAGCGCCAAATTGTTGGTGAACGAATCTAATCGTAAGGATTAGTGGCTGTTTTAATCCGTTTTTACGTCACCAATCAATAACGTGTGATTGATTACCACCGTAAATGGTAAAACGAGTCTTGGGTTAACGAATTCGGGTAAAATGAAGATCGAAATTTAAATTATTTCGTATATGTGTAAGTTTGGGTGTATTTGTGTGTATTTTTTGTCTGAAATTCGAAAATTACATGAATAAGCTGGAGAACAACTATTTATAGAGACTAGCAAGCATGAGGTGTCTAAGACTCTTGGTCTCCCTAGCCTGCATGCTTGACATGTGTCCCTTTGATCTTATCTAAGCTGAACCTTAGTTACAAAGTCTTCTTTGGTCCTTATCTCGGACTCACTGTTGTTCGCCTAGGTCGGCTTAATTGATCTTGTTGATTCTCCAACTGAAAGTTGTTCGCCTCTTGAGGTTGTACTCTGGAAGTTGCTCGCCTTATGGTTTTGTTCAGCTTGGCTTTGGGATCTTTGTCCTTTGTTCACTTGTACACACCTCCTTGGCTATTTGTTGTATCATATTTTGACCAAGTTGTTCGTCATGGATGACTTCACAGTTGGCTCATTCTTGGTCCCGGGCCTTAATACCTGTTCGCCCATTAGTTGTTCGTCGGGAGAGTTGTTCGTCACTTCATACACCTCCCAGATTGGTTAATGCGCCCAAATCGTGATTTTCTTTGTTTTAGACTTCAATAATTGTTCGCTCCATATAATAGTTGATGTTCGCCTATCAACAAAGGGGAGTACACGTATGGAGGAATTGCTGACATAATTGTAAGTGTTTTACATTAACATTATAAATTGAATAGTAAGGTAACACGTTTGTATACTTGAGATGATGTCAAAAAATTTGTATGTCTAGGACTCTGTGGAGGAACGAGTCTCGCAATTACCGCCTCCAGTAGACGATACTGAGCGCTTGAACCGACTGAGTCAAGTGTATGCTGAGACAGTGAGGCCAGGCCACGGAAAAGTTAGGGGCCTCGGTCAAATGAAGACGATGCGTATACAATCTGGCTCAGGCGGGACATCAGCTGGCACACACATTGGCGGTTATGATCAAAGAGATGTTGATCGTTTGCTGGCTGAGGAGCGCGCGAGATACGAAAGATTGCTGGCCGAGCAACAAAGACAGCAAAACGAATTTGTGCGCTAGGAAGTACACAATCAGATGATGGCATGGTTTCAAGGCCAACAGGGAAACCTACCTAGTGGGTTTTCTCAACCAGCTAGTGCATATCCTCCTTACCCAGCTTATCCTTCATATCCTCCAGCCCCTTCCGCATCTGGTTACGCCCCTTATCCCCCCCCCCCCCCGCCCCTTATCCCTCGGTCGGTCCTTCTACTAGTATTCCTCCTGTTCCTCCTACTGGTTTTCCCACCGCCCCTAATCCTCAGGCCTCTCCTGCTCGTCCTCCCACTTCCGGTCCTTCATCGTCTCGTCGTAATTCCATCTCTCCAACTGGGTTTACAGACCTACTTGAAAGAGGTACATATTCTAGTTACCCCCCGAGGGGTAATTATTCCGGAAATGAAAGAGGTGATGATGATGATGATGATGATGAGAGTTAGGATGTCATAAATATTTGAACATGTTTTGGAACTATATTTGTTGGTTTGATATTTTACTGTTTATTTGGATTTATATGTCTGGATATTTGAGCATGTGAGTTTGTTATTATCATTATTATTGATTATTAGTTATGAATATTGTTGAATATTAAAATTTTATGGATTTTTAAAAAATATATTCATCAATATAAGTGTATATGTGTATATGTGTACACATATTAGTAATTAGTGAAGAGAATTTAAAAAGTATGTATTTTAAATTTTATTGATTTAAAAAAAAAACGATCAATATTTGTGTATATATGGACACATATTAGTAAGTAGTGAAAAATAATTTAAAAAGTATGTATTTTATAATTTTATTGATTTAAAAAAAAAACAATCAATATATATATATATATATACACACATATTAGTAATTAGTGAAAAAGAATTTAAAAAGCTAAATATAAATGTACACAAATATATAAGTAGTGAAAAAGAATTTATTGATGTATTCATTAAAAATATTTTAATATTATAAATAATAAAAATAATATATATAAGTGATAGTTTAATTTTATATGTAATAATAATTTACATATAAAGTATAACAAACAATAAATATTAATTAGTATGATATTTAAAATATATAACACAAAAATATATGAAATATATATATTACACCCTAAAACATAACAACTAAATTGCCTTGTCCAAGCGGCACGGCAAAACACGCAAGACCTCTCCATACATAGAGGTCGCGTGTTCGAAACTTGAGGGGGGCGAATTTCGCCCAATTAAAGCTTAGAGAGAGGTTGGAGGGTGGTAGCCTAGCGGATCCGCGAGGGAGGGGTTGTGTTAGAGGTCGTGGGTTCGAAACCCACGAAATTGCATTTTTTTCGGAGGGAACTAGACGAGGGAAGTAAACGAGGGAATTTCCCTCGCCACGTCAGCCGAGGGAAAATTCCCTCGCCAACTGCCGCCTGTCACGTCAGGGTTGAAGAGGGTTTTAATTCCCTCGCCCACGTTTCCCGAGGGCTTTAAAGAGGGAAAATTCCCTCGTGCCCCATTCCCGAGGGTTTAATTCCCTCGCCCTTCACGAGGGCTTAGCCGAGGGAAATTTTGTCGAGGGATTTTTTTCCCTCGTCTCTTCCCACGCAAATTCCCTCGTTAAAACCCTCTCCATTTTTCGAGGGATTCGTTTTTCCCTCGTGTACAGATTGGCGACGAGCATTTTGGAGAGGGAATAAATCCCTCTTCAATACCCTCTCTATCTTCAATTCCCTCTCCAAAACCCTTTCCAAAACCCTCTTTAAATCATCTTATTTTTGTAGTGTATCCTCCTTTTCCAATCACCCTAAAAATATGGGCCTAAAAAAACATTTTTCCCATAATACATGCACTACAAAGTACTGTAAATTTAATCGGCTTTACGCTTGAGCATAGCGAGAATCACGATGGTTTTATCATTGCATGGATTCAGAAAAACCGGCGAAGCTGCAAGTTTCGTCTTGTAGAGGTGGAACAATTCATCAATGATTTCACCTCCAAAGTGATCAGCGAGCAATCTCTCATGAACAGCCCGGTAAAATGCTGCGCGGGCATCAACACTGGGCAAGCAGCACTTTCCGGGGTTGCTTAAAATCTCCATTCTTTCAATGCTGAAACTCTTGCTCCTTCCTAGTATGACCTTCAACTGTTGTGGGGTGGTAAAGTAGTGTGGTATGTTGAATGAGTCTATTTTTTCTTCACTCAATTTTCCCTGCAACATTACAAAAATTGACATCATAATTAATAGGACTCTCCATTTTTATAATCCATGTGCAAAGGTTTTTGGACAGCAAATAATTTTGGTTAATTGTCCCTGATCTAAGGTTGATAATAATCATGGTTACATGTAACACAGTGATGTTATATTTTATGTTGCACGTGCATGCTATAAATAAAAAAGTCGAAATGAATACTTATATATGGTTAGCCAGGCTGGTTAATAACACTTTGACGTGTCTTCTTTATTTTTTTTGAAAGGTGCGTCATCCAAAGATGCTACACTATCTCATGTGATGGGTGACAAATTACCATTTTAGCCATGTCCATGAGGCAAGACCCCAAAAGATTATTAACATCACTAAGGATAGTGTACTCTGTTTGAGGGTCCAAGAATTGAGGGACTCCCGGGATTAGAAGGGCCATAAGTCCTCCACACACCATTTCTACAGCCCTGCATTCTAAGAACGCCTCCATGTCCTTACTATATTGATCCAAATACGCATCACAAACGTTGTTCCCATTTTCTAGACTGTAAAGAATCGCTCCTTTGTTCCATGCCGGAGAGCCGCTGTCTGCCACCGCCATTGGGACCTGGGTCAGCCAGTGGAGAGACCAGGAAGAGTAAGCAAAGTGCAGAGACGATTCTGGAAGGAGGCGTCCGTGGAAGTCCCCCGGCACTCCAGATGCATGGTAAATTCTTTTGGGTGGAAGTGAAGTAAAAAGGGTGTTGAAATCATTGGAAGCGAGGTCATTGAAGAACACGTGAATTTCTGCAGATTCGTATATATTGTTAATGGCTTGAGTGATGATGTGCATGGCCGGGAATGAGTTGTGGCCTGTTGAGCACCCAAAGTCTGCTATGAAGATCCCATTTTTCACCAAGTGTTTGATATTTAATTTTGTCACTATTTCTTCTTCAATGATTGGCTTTGCAGCATCCAATGTTCCTCTCTGAGAAAGTAAAGTGTTTTTTTGTAATACGGGGGAGAGATTTTGGTTACACAGGATAAATTTTATAAATAGAGTAGAAATTTACAATATGAATAACATCGTTGTTAACAACACATTCGTTCTCCCATTTACTCTTACTATCATGAATGAAAATTTGGTTTCAATACCTAAATTGTGTGTCATAAACACTTTGACTGGTGAAATAGTAAAAAACAATTGTTGAAGAGCTAAAATCGTTGAAAAAATATAAATTTTTTGTCTTTATCATATGTAAACACGGAAGTGTGTATTTATACGAAAACAAGATGAGAATAACAAGATGGTTAGGTACAAAAGCGAGATTAGTATCTCAAGATTTTCGTAGAAAACTGAAATTAATTTGGACTTAACACTACAAAATACTGCTCATTTAAAGAGGGATTCAAAGAGGGATTTAAAGAGGGGCACAGGTTTAAAGAGGGATTTAAAGAGGGGGAGATGCCCTCGACAAAACAGGCCTCGCCAAACCCCCCCTCGGCTCGCCCCTCGTCAACTAACGAGGGTAAAGCGCCCTCGCCAACTAACGAGGGCAAGGCCCTCGCCTGGTTCAAATTTGCTGCCCTCGTCTTTGCCCTCGGCAATTAACGAGGGGGGCGCCCTCGTGCGTGTTAACGTGGGCCATGCCCTCGCCTCGGATGGCTGAAGCTTGGCGAGCACCACCGCCCTCGCCTATTTTTGCCCTCGTCTCGCCCCTCGTTCGTTCACGAGGGGAGGCGCCCTCGTCAGCCTCATTTTAAAAAAAAAAAATTGCGGGCCGCACCCGCGGGCGGGCAAGACCCGACCCGACCCGCGAGCGACCCGCGCGCGACCCGCGTGCAAGCAGGTTCGAACCTGTGACCTCCCAAGAGGGAGAGATCTATCCCTTCCTCCTTACCGTTTGAGCTATGCTTATCATTCGAAATATTTTCTATTGTAATTGTATATGTATTATATCTTATTTGATTTCTTTGTTAAAACATTTAACTCCTATTTTGTTTATATCTTTAATTAATTAATATTATTATAAATCATTTCATTTATGATAACACCATCAAAATTAATTAAAATATTATCATTTTAAATTACATGATTTTCATATTTTGATTTATTTGTTAAAACTTTGAATTATTCTAGTAATATATTAATTTCTATTATGATTACACTTTTTATTAATTATTATATATCTTTACATTTATGGTAACAACTCCAAAATGAAATTTATATTATTTTCACATATATAATGAAATTAACACTTGCAAAATTATATTTTCACTTATGTATATAATCTTTTTAAATATAAAAAATTAACGCCCTTGTGCATACATATATATATATATATATTTTTAATTAAAATATTTTGAATATATTATGGATAAATTAATCAAATATTACATATAATTAAAGCACATACACAAATTAACAATAATTCATTAAAAATCTTACTAATTAAACACGATATATAGCTCCGGATTTCACAAACATTAATGAAAAATAAACATCTCAAACATAATAATTAAAGACGATGCACAATAATTCATTCCAAGCAATACTCTCAAACATTCATGAAAATAGTTAATCATTTTTCAAAAGTTTCAACTTCAAGATGATCAGGATCTTGGTCCCTTGCCACGGCTCGAACCCGGTCCTCGGGGTGGGGGATACTCATCGGATGGAGGCGGGGGTGGTGGGGGATAACCACCAGCTTGTGGGATGCTGGGTCCGGATCCCTGTTGTGATGCCCGCATCCACTCGGTAAACTGATTTTGGAAGTTCTGGGTCATCTCCTCACGCATTTGCCGTTGTCTCTCTTCCACTTGCTCCAACAATCGGCGATTCTCCTCAGCCGTCTCTCTCCGCGTTCTCTCACGCTCCTCAGCAAGTAGTCGGTCCACATCAATTTGACTGTAGGCACCAAAATGAGTCCCAGCTGATGTCCCGCCTGGGCCGGAGACTATGCGTCTGGACTTTCCCAATTGTCCGAGCCCACGAACTTTACCGTGCTTTTTCCCCACAGTCTTGACGTACATCTGAGATAACTCTGGAAGACTGGGTTCAGGAGGTTGCTCGTCAGAGTCAGAGGTAGGGTGCAGTTGGGAGACTCTCGCTTGTACATCAGCCTGCACATTTTTTTAGAGAATTATTTTTCTAGATATTTAAATATTCTTAAATATTCATATTTTTATTTTAAAATGTAACAAGAATACTTACCAATGTATCAGATATAAGTCCATATGTATACTGTCCTGGACCACGGTAGTGGAAGTGCTCCACAATTTCCCAATCTGTGGCGGGACGTCCCTTCTTCCTCTCCTATAATTTAGAACATGATGATTAAAACTTAAAATATGTATACATATTATAAAAATTAAAATAGTGTGGTATCAACAAATGACTTACAATATCCAGGGCAACCTCGACGGCACCACGAGATCCACCTTTATGGGTGGAGATGCCAGTACCCGGGCCAGCAGGCTCAGATAGTCTGTTCCGTCTACATTGTGCGGATTTGGCTTTCACGTTTTTTTCGTGTCCTTTGTTTTCCCTTCCACATTCATTACAGTGTAGAACAAATTATCAAAGAAGTTTTTTTCAATGTGCATCACGTCCAGATTATGACGGATCAACAAGGTACTCCAATACGGCAAATCCCAGAAAATACTTTTCTTCTTCCAACCAGTTTCCAATCTCTTGTTGTGGGCCTCGGCACCATCTTCTGTCACTTTTCGACATCCCACCCAATTGATTTCATTTAGGAGTGATTCACCTGATCGAATGGGTGGTGGTGGGTCATCCACTATCACATTCTTTCTGAATGCAGTCTTGTTTCTCCGATACGGATGGTGTCTAGGTAAGAATTTACGATGGTTATCGAACCACGACTGTTTACGACTGAGCCTCAGAGTGAAAGCATCAGTGTATTCTCCACAGTAAGGACAAGCTGTCCGTCCAGCAGTGCTCAATCCAGACAACATTGAGTAAGCTGGAAAGTCACTGATGGTCCAAATTAGTGCAGCTCGCATCAGAAAATTTTGCTTTGTAGCAACATCGTACGTTTCCACCCCAATTTCCCACAAATACATTAAATCACGGATCAACGGCTGTAAAAAAATATCCAATTTATCCTTAGGATTTTTAGGACCAGGCACTAGTACCGTAAGAAACATGAATTGATCTTTCATACACAACCACGGAGGTAGATTGTACGGTGTCACTATCACTGGCCATGAAGAATATTGTTTCCCAGACTGTCCGAATGGTTGAAAACCATCGGTGCTTAGGCCCAACCTTATGTTCCGAATCTCGGAAGCAAATTCAGGATATGAATTATCCAGGTGTTTCCAAGCCAATGAGTCTGCAGGGTGACGCATAACACCAGAATCATCGTTAGAGCAACTTGCATGCCATGTCATATCTTTTGCAGTAGCAACGGACTGATACAATCTTTGCAGTCGAGGAATGATAGGAAAGTAGAACATCTCCTTGTAAGGCTTTTTCTTTTTCCATTGACCATCAACACCACGCTTACGGGGTTTAAACCGTGGATGACCACAAACCTTACAATGTTCAAGTTCACTATCATTACCCCAATATATCATACAATTCTGTGCACAACAATCAATCCTCTCTACTGGAAGACCCATCCCACTCATTAGTTGTTTGCTATCAGAAAATTTCCTGGGCACTAGATTTTCAGGAGGAACAATATCCCGAATCAAGTCAACAACTTGATTATAACCCCTCTCAGACAGTCTATTTTCAGTTTTAATGTTCAACAGTCGGGCGTTGAATGACAATTGTGAGTGTGTTTCGCAACCAGGATACAAATCCTGGTTTGCTGCACGAAGCATGTCATAAAATTGAGCAGCATGCTCATTTGGGGGCTCCTCATTAACGGGTTCTTCCACATTTCCAAAATGAAGGTTAGGACCAGTTAGATCTGTGATCATGTCATGGTACGAGGTAGACCCTGCAGTATCATCTACTCCGTACGAAGTCGACTGATCATAGTTTTGGTGTGGTAGATGACCCCAATTTTGTTCACCGTGTAAAATCCAATTGTGATAATTGGGCATAAACCCATTTATATACAAATGTGTTTTCACGTCAATTGGTGCTCTAAACCTTTGGTTCCTACATCTAGATTTCGAGCAGGGACACCTAATATCTCCTTCACTCATCCAATCAGGATTGCTAGTTGCGAATTGTATAAATGATTCAAGACCACTAAGAAAGTCGGGAGCTATCATTCCATTAATTGTTCTTGGACCATACATCCAATTACGACTTGAATAACTCATATTATAATCTGTTTCAAATTAAAGAATATTCAAAATTTAATAAAAAATTAATATATAAATCCATTATAATTATCCTATTGTTAATTTAATATAGTTATTCTAAAATTTTCGGCAGAGTTTTGTTTATTATTATCGCATTCTCCAGTTAACTAAGATCCTATAGTGCATCCATTTCCGACTTAATTAAAATTAATCAAGTCGGAACGCACATTCTACAGCTAGCAAACAACCAACAATATTATTCATCAACCCCCTCCGGCCACTCCAACATAATTAATTAATTATACTTTAAATATATATATAACTATATATACATCATTCATCAAATAAATAATTAATGTAGATAATCGAACACATGAATATTCATCACATATAAAATTAATTAAATATATCATGCAATTAAAATTAAATTTAACACAACAAATATATATTGATATAATTATTTCTAATTCATATAAATATAATATTATCAAATTTATAATTAATTACATAATAATTAAATTAACAAGTAAACACTATATAATTAGCAACTAATTAACAACTATACATATATATACATACATATATATATATACACACACATGAATTTGCATTAATTTTACAAACAATTTAATTAACAAATTAGCCGATTAAAATGAAAAATGTTACCGTAGAAATGTTCACGGGGACGAGTAGGCCAAAACCCGACCGGTGGAGTGGCGTTTCCGGCGACGGCGGCGCGGCAGGGAGGGGCGGCGGCGGCGGCGGCTGAGGAGCTTGGGGGAGGGTTTTTTTGCTGCTGAAAATGGTGGGTGAGCTTTAAATATGTTGGAATTTACCGAGGGGGTTAAAGAGGGTAAACCCCCTCGGTAAAAACCTGGAACTTACCGTGGGCGAGGGGCAAGCCCTCGGCTCGCTGAACGCATGACCTGGGCGAGGGGGCCGCGCTCGTAAACTCACGAGGGGCCCCGCCCTCGCCTACTCACGAGGGGCCCCGCCCTCGGCTGCCACATTTTCAAACTTCACGAGGGCCACGCCCTCGTTAACTAAAGAGGGGGCCCTTGCCCTCGTCTACACCCTCGTCTCGTGCATTTTTTTAAGCCCCTCGTCTCGGCCCTCTTTAAGGACGAGGGCTTTGTTTGCCCTCTTTAGTAGCCCTCTTTATTTGGGTCTTTTTTTGTAGTGTAAAGAATCTATGAATTTACAAAAATTCCTTGTATATGGACTCAACTGGGCATATGTGAGAGAACCATTTCACTAAATATCCTGTTAAAAGTAGATTATACCAATGATCTAATACGTCAGTTTTTTTTTTTTCCGTAAAGAAAAATGGGTCGAATTTGGTGATAATTTTAGTAAATATTGATGATCTCAGTTTAATTGGAACTCCTGAAGAATAGATTATCCCAATAACCCAATATGCCCCTTTCTTTTCATAAAGAAAAATGAGTCGAATTTGGTGATAATTTTAGTAACTGTTGATGATCTCAATTTAATTGGAACTCCTGATGACCTCCAAGAAATAGTTGCATATTTAAAGAAGTGATTTAAGATCATATATTTTGGAAAGACAAACTTTTCCACGACTTACAAATTAAACATTTAGGAGATTTAAATTTTGGTCCACCAATTACTTTTAACCAAAAGGTATTAAAATGGTTTAACATGGGGAAAAATTATTTTTAAGGCCAGTAGGTTTGGGGGTAGCAAAAAGAGGCCAGTACATTTGCGGGCTGGCATTATAAGGGCAGCAACTTTTCAACGTGGCAAATTAAGGTCAAATTGGCCCGTCTTACCTTCAATTGGGCTAAATTCGGCCTTAATTTGCCACGTTGAAAAATTGCGGTCCTTATAATGCCAGCCCGCAAATGTACTGGCCTCTTTTTGCTACCCCCCAAACCTACTAGCCTTAAATTGCTACCCTTTATATACATAGTCAGTAGAAAACCCTCTATAGATAACTGATGCAGAGCTACTAGTCAATTATATACAAGTAGAGTATGGTTACCCATGTCAAATTAATTGGTAATAAATCTGTATAAATTGCTACATACCCTAACGCACAGAGTTTACTACCCCTAATTTTATGAGTATGTTTCAATTTTCCCAAGTGAAATATAGTTGTAGGACTGCAATTGCAATATGTATTGGCTCTTGTACTCATTTATAATGATGATACTAATGTACAATATATATTTTTTTTTTTTTGCTTCAATTACTCCTACAAATATTGGTGCTCGAATCCTAAATTTTGTTGTAGGGGCTTGTTTCGCGTGGTCTTTTATATGTTGTGCTATCTGTATTGACACTGTTGTTTTATTTGGAATACTTCATGGTACTCACTCCGTCCCAGAACTACTTTCGCAGTAGAGGATAATACATTTTGTAAGAAAAAGTCAAGTATTTGAGTTAATGATTGTGAGATTGAATAAAATAATAATACATTTTTACTTTATTGACTTTAATGAAAGAGTTATTTTCTTTTTAAGAGTTATTTAAATAAGACAGGTGTGAAAGTAATTTTAAAATAGAGGGAGAGAGTATTAGTTTTATACATTTAATTAATACATAAATTTATTTTTCCTTGAATAAGCATAACATTCATTAATCCAGCAATACCCATATTTTTGTAATTCAAAATCATTTTTTTCTAGTTCAAATATTTCAAGGAACATTTTTCTCGCAAATATATATGAAGTTGGATAGCTTAAATATTGATAGACGGTGAGTCACAACATCTAGTAAGAGGGTAGGTGAGTCACAATTCTCTCACCAATCATCTTCCTATATAAATCACCTTGCACTGCTTCATTTTTCTTCAATGGAGATGCTTTCAATTTTATTGCACATTTATTTCTTCGTCCTGTCTTGTGTAAAATTCCATCTAACTTTATCAAGTTAATCATTAATTAAAATCACAAGATTTTTTGTTCTCTCTCTCTCTCTATATATATATATATGCCTATACAATTTTGGGTTCATATAATTAATTTTTATTCCATAGTCGCCTACTTTAATGACACGATATGGCCGGAAGATGATTGGAGAATGAACCACTATATTGAAATGAAAATCATTGGGAAAAATTATTTTTAAGGTCAGTAGGTTTGGGGGTAGCAAAAAGAGGCCAGTACATTTGCGGGTTGGCACTATAAGGACCGCAACTCTTCAACGAGGCAAATTAAGGCCAAATTCAGCCCAATTGAAGGTAATATGGGCCAATTTGGCCTTAATTTGCCACGTTAAAAAGTTGTGGTCCTTATAATGCCAGCCCGCAAATGTACTGGCCTCTTTTTGCTACCCCCAAACCTACTGAACTTAAAAATATTTTTTTTCCTTTTAACATGTAAATGAGATATCCTTTAGTCACCCGATTGCTTGGTCAAAATAAGGATCCATTTAGACTTCGAGTGGGATATGAAGAGATATTGGTCCTGAAGAACCATATCTTAGTGCATTTAGTGCACTAATATATATTGTCAACTATACAAGACATTAGTCATTACCAAATTCAACATTTGAAAATTTTGTGAAGCATATTAAAATGCATCGGTTAAATAATTTCGAATTATATTTGAATAAGGGGAAGAATTCATACAAAAAATAATTTGTATTCATTTTTCCTTTGCTAGGGATTTTGTTCTATTGTGTATGTTTTCCTTAGTAAGGTTTTAACAAGACATTATCCTTAGAATTGACATTCATGTGGGAGTGTTATGAATAATTAGTGAATGTTTATTATTGTATTATTCATATACATCCATTAAATTTGCTCGTAAGATTAACCATTTGATAATGGCTTATTATTTAGTTAACATATGTTTAGAGCCTATAAATTTGTTTAAACATATCAATCATGTGAGTGACTTTGTTGTGGAGAAATGTAATGTAGAATAGACAAGAAATAGAAAAATCTTCTGGCTTGGTATGCCTCCAATCGTAATCATTTTTATGAATTGGTTAGCCAAATGTGTTTTCTTTATTATATATAACAAATAAATAGAGTCTTAAATCACAAATCGTCCCATAACTCTTTGACAAAATAGATTTAGTCCCACAATTAACATTTTACCAGATTTTGTCCCAATTTTCATGACAAGATACAATTTTGTTCCCAAATCGTCTAGAAAAAGTGAAATGTCGTTGTTTTTCTCATTAAGTGGTACATGACAAGCAAAATTGGGGATTTATGGCAATGAAGTTGATCTGACTGCTATATACTCACTCCATTTCAAAATAAGTGTTGTTTTAGAGATTAAATTTTGTTTCAAAATAAGTGTCGATTTAGAGGTTAAATTTTGTTTCAAAATAAGTGTCGAAATTAAATATTTTTTTTGAAACAGGGGGAGTATTAGTTAAAATTAAATACACATGATATGTAAAAATATTGTAAAATAAAAGGAAAAATCAAATATAATTAGCACACTCGAATGTCACATCAGCTCCCTTACCAGAAATCACACATTTTCAGAATTCAAAACAACTTCGTAATGACTTTTTGGACCGATTCGGAACCAAAATTGGACCTTGTCTAGAAATTGGGATTAAATCTGATAAAATATAAATTTTGGGACTATATATACTTTGTCAGAAAGTTATGGGGCGATTTGCGATTTAAACTCCAATATATATGTGTTTCGTCTTACATAATATCTTTTGTAAGACGATTTCATACTAACCATTACCACGATATACATGAATATGTACCTGGTAGGAGGAGTTTTGAACATAACTATGAGGTCCATTCCCAGCATTCATGGCGTAGAAGGGCAGTTCTTCACGTGCATTAATATTCATGGAACCCATATCTTTAATACACTACAAAAAAAACACTGTTTTGCGATGGAATTAGCGACGGAAAATCCGTCGCAAACAGTGTTTTGCGACGGTATCTGCGACGGACACGTATCCGTCCCTAAAACAGCCGTAGCTAATTTTTGCGACGGATTTCGACTTCCGTCGCAAATTAACGACGGACAAATCCGTCGCAAAATCGGCGGGTCAGACCCGGCCGGGTCACACAGAATTTGCGACGGACAGTATTCCGTCGCAAATATTTCGGGTCAGACCCGTTCGGGTCAACAACATTTGCGACGGCCACATTCCGTCGCAAATGTTTATATATATTTTTTTTATTTTTTTCTGTTATAATTTGCGACGGGTTGTTTTCCGTCGCAAAATTCAATATTTGCGACAGAATTTGGCCGTCGCAAATTACCGAGCCTATACAAAAAAAAAAGTGGCTCGCGTGGTTCGAGCCCGGGCACCCGAGGCGGCCGGGGCGGGCGCGGACCACTGGGCCAACCGACCCATCTCTTTTTATATGCGGCCCACCTTCTATATTAGTCTTATTAGGCCTTGAACAATTAATCCATTTTTTGCGTCCAAGGGGAATCGAACACGGGACCTCTTGTGCAAGAGGAGGGGGCGCGCGCCACTAGGGCACAAGCTACTTTCGTTTATTTTTATGCAATTAATTGTATATGTATTCAAATTAAGTCATTTTTTTTTTAATTCATCAAATTAATTTCTTTTCGTATCTAAGTTGTTTATTAAAATATTTTGCCCAACTATTTTTTTTATTTTGTAAAATTATTTATTTCGACTCCCGCTTAAATTTATAATTCGTTCATTTGTACGCAATTAATTGTATATGTATCCAAATTGACTCGTTTTTTTTTGTACAATTCACCAAATTAATTCATTTTCGTTTCTAACTTGTTTTTATAAATATTGGGGCCATTTAATTTTTATTATTTCTGTAAAACTATTTATTTCGACTCCCGCTTAAATTTATAATTCGTTCATTTGTACGCAATTAATTGTGTATGTATCCAAATTGACTCATTTTTTTTTTCTACAATTCACCAAATTAATTCATTTTTGTTTCTAACTTGTTTTTATAAATATTGGGGCCATTTAATTTTTATTATTTCTGTAAATTTATTTATTTCGACTCCCGCTTAAATTTATAATTCGTTCATTTGTACGCAATTAATTGTGTATGTATCTAAATTGACTCATTTTTTTTTCTACAATTCACCAAATTAATTCATTTTCGTTTCTAACTTGTTTTTATAAATATTGGGGCCATTTAATTTTTATTATTTCTGTAAATTTATTTATTTCGACTCCCGCTTAAATTTATAATTCGTTCATTTGTACGCAATTAATTGTGTATGTATCCAAATTGACTCGTTTTTTTTTTTCATAATTCACCAAATTAATTCATTTTCGTTTTTCACTTGTTATATATACAATAATTTAGTAATTCTAATCGTCGTCTTCTTCCTCGTCATCCTCATCATCATCTTCATCCTCTTCCTCATCTTCATCCTCTTTATCTTCCTCTTCCTCTTCCTTTTCCTTTTCCTCTTCCTCTTCCTCTTCCTCTTCCTCTTCCTCTTCTTCTTCCTCCCCACCGCGCTCTTGTCCATCACCCTCATGATCACTTTCAATCATTATCATTTCTGGATTTGCAGCAAGTAAGTCGACAAAAATATTCACACCTGCTTGATCAACCTCTGTTTGAGCCTCTTGTATCTCTGTTTGAAATGGATCTGTTGGTTCTACACCGTCTTTGTTTGACGGATTAGAAACTTCAACCAGTGATCTTGCCTTTACTTTGCAAACTGTCCTCAAGTTGGGCCTACTTGATCCGGGGTATTTGCAATAATATACCTGAGATGCTTGCGTTGCAAAAATATAAGGATCGTATGCCGCCGGAAACTTCTTTCCGGTGTTGATATCAACAATCTTGTAGTTTTTGTCGACTCTTGTTCCTTGGTTCCCTGGATCATACCATTCACACAAGAACAACACTATCGTCCTGCTCGGCCAACCCGGATATTCTATTTCAACTACTTCTTGCAGCACTCCATAGTAATCGATGGGTTCTTCGTTGTAGTTTGCACCGATAACGCAAACACCACTGTTTGTAGTCGATTTCGTTGAAGCATACGCTTCAGTATGAAATTTGTATCCATTTGCGTAATATTCGTGGTATGATACCACACTACGTAGTGGTCTTTTGCTCAGAGCTTCAAGATGTGGGTTGTTATTAAGTAGGCCATTTTGTCCCTGTAAATATTAAATTATCATGTATAAAAATAATAACATATTTGTTATAAGGTAAAAATCATATAATTATGTGGTACTCACGTAACGTTGGAACCAAAACATAAAATCATTGCGGATGGATTGAAAAACTGTTGCATCTGTGATGTCTGGTTCTACTTGACGCTTATACTCACAGAACATGCTTATATATCAGAAAAAAGAAATTAATTACTTTTCAGATATCAACAGTATACATATTGTAAAAAACTCAACTATAAAATTAAATTACTTACTCTATATACGGTTGGACTTCAGGACAATTCATCAAAACATATGAATGTATTGTTTCCTCTTCAATACTGCCCCTGAACGGTCGTTTGGTGCCCTTACCCATTGGTCGACCCGGATGCAAAAATACAGATAACATACCTTCAACATCACGAAGGGGATGGTCTACTCCACGACCATCGTAGTTGCGAGGCACATTTCTGATTCTGGTTTGAACTTGATCGCCGAAGTAGTAAGAACAAAATGCTCCAACCTCTTCAGTAAGGTATGCATTAACAATTGATGCTTCAATGTGGGCCGCATTTCCAATATTGAGCTTTAAATTGTGCAAATACCTAAAACATTCTTGTGTTAGAAAATTTATTCAGTATTGATCTTAAAAGTCGATTTAAAAAATGGTATAGAATTACCTCTCAAAAGGGTACATCCATCGATACTGTACGGGACCAGCAATTGAGGCTTCATACGCTAAGTGTACGGGTAAGTGCTCCATCGAGTCGAAGAAGCTGGGTGGAAAAATCCGCTCAAATTTGCATAGAATAACAGGGATCTCCTCATCCAAACGCCTCATGTCCTCAACTGTAATCGTTGATGCCGGTAAGTGTCTGAAAAAGAGACTTAATTCCGTGATGACACTCCATACATTCTTGGGAAGTGAGTACCGAAATGCAATAGGTAAGAGTCGTTGCATGAACACGTGACAATCATGACTCTTCATTCCAGACACCTTTCCGGTTTCCGTGTCAACTCTGTCTCCCAAATTCGACACATAATTGTCAGGGAAGCTCAACTCTTTCACCCACTTACACAAATTCTTCCTTTCTGCTTTACTAATTGTGTAAGAGGCCTGGGGATATGTTCTTGTCTGCTCATCCTTGTGTAGGGAAGCACGAGAACAGAAGAGCCTCAACTCATCTCTGGATTTTGAAATGTCTTTGGTCTTCCCTTCAGTACCCACGACCGTATGAAACAAGTTGTCGAAAACATTCTTCTCTATATGCATCACATCCAAATTGTGTCGAATCAGCAACCTGCTCCAACAAGGTAAGTCCCAAAAGATACTTCTCTTCTTCCAACCACCCTGGATACGTTTATTGTGCTCCATTGCACCCGCCTCAGTTGTCTTCATCAAATCAGTGACTGTAACCTCATACAACAACGAATCACCTGAAATAATTAATTTATATATGGTTAACTTATATATATGAGACACATAGACATCAATAGTGATTCAGTACCCAGACACATACCTGATCGAATCCGTGGTCTTGGGCGGCCTACTGCATTTTTACCCTTTAGAAAGTCTGTTTTGTTCCTCCGAAAGGGATGATCAGGAGGAAGAAACTTGCGATGGTTGTCGAACCATGACACTTTTCTACTCAACGGAAGATAGAATGCATCAGAACCGTCCATGCAATACGGGCATGCTAGTTTTCCTGCTGTTGACCACCCAGACAACATAGAAAATGCTGGAAAGTCACTAATGGTCCACAAAAGTGCAGCTCGCATCGTGAAGTTCTGCTTCCTATGAACGTCGTAGGCCTCCACCCCCGTAGACCACAAAGATTTCAACTCTTTAATCAATGGCTGGAGATATACATCCAATTTATTCTTGGGGTTGTGTGGTCCAGGCACCAAGATACTAAGAAATATATGTTGAGGCTTCATGCACAACCAAGGAGGTAGATTGTACGGGGTCAACAACACAGGCCATAATGAATACTTTTTTCCGTGCATTCCAAATGGGGCAAAACCATCCGTGCACAAGCCTAACCTCACATTTCTCGTCTCCCTTGCAAAATCTGGGAACTCCCTATCAAGATGTTTCAATGCCTCCGAGTCTGCAGGATGCCGCATCTCTCCAGAATTCTCACCAGAACACTCCTCAGCATGTCATGTCATGTCTTTAGCCGTGGCACTGGACTGATACAACCTCTCTAGACGAGGAGTGATGGGAAGGTAATACATTGCCTTATAAGCCTTCAACTGCACTTTCTTCTTACTTTTTTTACGACCAGATGGTTTGTACCGTGGGTGACCACACATCTTGCAATGATCCTCATCCTCATCCTCATCCCAAAACAACATGCAACCGTTTGTACAACAATCAATCTTCTCAAAGGGTAGACCCATATCCTTCAAGAGCCTCTTGCTCTGATAGAAATTATCAGGCGCCGTGTTGTCTTCAGGTAGAGCTCGTTTGAACAATTTAGCAAATTGATTGAACACTTTTTGACTGACCTTGCCTTCAGTTTTGATGTTCAACATTTGAGCATTGCATGACAATTGCGTCTCAGTCTCACAACCAGGAAACAACTTTTGATCAACGGTTTTAAGCATATCAAAAAACTTCTTTGACCGATGATTTGGTTCCTCCTCCATAAGTGTTTCATTGAATTGTGGTTGACCACCCAAAACAGATTCTGCAATCATCATCCGATATCTATCAGGTTCATCCTCTATTTGTGGTTCAAATTGAGTATACGGAACATAACTTGAACCACCAACATCAAAATTTCCACCACCGCTCCACCCAGTATACCAGTATTCTACGGTTTTGATGTCAACATTCCACCGTTGTTCACCGTGACTGGTCCAGTTGTAATAACGGGGAACAAAACCGGAAATCACAAGATGAGTTCTAACCTCATCAACACTCAAGAATCTCATATTTCTGCATCTTCTGTCTTTACACGGACACCTAATATTACCCATACAATCCATACTGCATGGATGTTGTATTGCAAACTCAATAAACTCATCAATTTTATTGCAAAAGGCAGAGTTAATGCCTCCTCCTATCATTCTAGGTATTGAGTACATCCAACCACGATCTGAAAATTGCTTCTGTTACAGATTAAAAGTAAATATCTCGTGAGTTATAAAAAATTGGGCAGAGTTTGCCTAAAAATAAGGATATACAAAAATTTCCTTCACAAAAATCAATCCAACACAACCATATATATCAATCATAGTAAACCAATCAAATAAACAAATATCACACAATTTATCTAATAGTGTACATAAAAATTGAGCAGAGTTTCGACTAAAAATAGGTATAAATATCACACAAACTAAAATTAACGTACCCATCAAATAAACATATATCATCAATAATACCTAAACCCATCAAATAAACATATATCATGCTCATTACCTAATAGTGTACTAAAAAATTGAAACAATAAAAATATGACATTTAAACGGTTAAAAATGTGAAAACGTACGGTGAAGTAGAAGGCAATGACAAATACGTACGGTGAGGTTGAAGGCAATGACAAATACACCAATTATACGTGAAGAACATATGAAAACCGCATCATTTCTTATTTTTTTCGTGAGTGAAAGTGAAAGGGAAAGAAGAGTGAAAGTGAAAGGGAAGGAAAATGAAGGGGATTGGTATAAATCTGCACAAATTTGCGACGGACTGATTTTCCGTCGCAAATTCTATATTTTGCGACGGCAATTCCGTCGCAAATACGCTTTGCGACGACCCAGGTCAATTATTGGTCACCAACCCCTCTGACGAGCTTCAACTACTCAATTTTGCGACGGAAAAGTGGTCGTCGCAAATATGAATTTAAAATTTGCGACGGCCATTCCGTCGCAAAACAGGCAAATGGGTCATTTTCCGGGTGGCTACTTTTAAACGGGTCGTTCTGCGACGGAAAATTCCGTCGCAAATTTCAATTTTGACTTTGCGACGACATATCCGTCGCAAATGAGCAGGAGAACAACGAAGGTGGTGGGCCCTAGGATTTGCGACGGACATTTCCGTCGCAAAACACTAACTGTTGCGACGGAATTTCATATCCGTCGCAAACCGACATTTTTTACGACGGCTTGCCCAAATCCGTCGCAAATACACGAAATTTGCGACGGATATTTGGCCGTCGCAAATTTTCCGTCGTTAAACCGCGTCTTTTTTGTAGTGATAATACTGTGCCCTGTGTGTGTGTATATATGTACACACGCTAGTGTAGTTGCCTGCCTTACACGGATATTACATTAAATCCATCTATATATATATAAATGGGAAATTTGTTTTGTTGATGTATCTTCTCCTGGTATAATTTGTTTACGTATGTGTAATTGATTCACTCGTGTCATAATTTGGTACGTAGGGTTGTTTAATGTTTATTAAATTATGGTGGTGTAATTATATATTATTAGTTGACAATTATATGTGAAGTTTTATTTGTGTGTGATATATAGTATACATATCTCAAATATATACATAGTGAGTTTTGTAACATGATTGAAAGTCTTATTTTTTATTTTTTTAAAAAGGGATTAAGAGTCTTGTCTTAACCAAGATAAAATCGATTATTTGATTAATTCCCTAAATTCCTTAAACATAGCATAAGTTGGTGAAAATATTAATTGTGTATTAAAAGGTTGAATTTATGAAATAAATTAATTCACAGATCCTAATTTTTTTATCTATTCATAGATTAATTTTTGGCTTTTTAAAAAAAAAAATCCAATTTATTCGAGCACTTTTGTATTTTAGAATTAAGATTTCATTAAGATAAAATATAAAAAATATTTAAAGCTTTAAGATTACAAGTCAATCAGAAGATCGGAAACCCATTAAAAACTCTGCTAAGAAACTCCTTTATTACAGAGAAGATCAAAGAAAATATTAAATTAAGTGATAAAACTACCTATATTGCAGAGGCCCCATTCCACCAAGTTACGTTCTGAACGCGTTCTTCTCGCGTGAGCCTAAGATAATATAAAATAATATTAAATCATGTGATAAAACACTTTATATTACAGCGGCTTGAATCCGCTGTTTCACTGTTGTGTTTCATCTACTATTCCATATTTTTTATCAGCTCAAATTATTAATTGTCAAATTAATTGCATAATCAGAATTCCTAAAATAATGTTTGAACATATATATACCAAAATTGAGAATTTTATACTATGATCATTTCAAATTTATATTTAAATTTTAACTCAGTTAATATATATTATTTGAATAATGTTTTGAATTTTGCTGGCATTTTTATATTTATTTTTATATTCACTTTTATTATTTAGTTAAGTATTATATTAATAAAATAACTTCAGATTTATTTGTTGGTTTATGATTTTTTTTTAAATTATCTTTTAAAAAATCGACCTTGCATATATACACGGATTAAAATGTATTTAATAATTAAATTTTCAGTTTTAAATTTTTTTATCTAATATTATAAAAAAAATCCACTAAGCATGTATGAGGTATTAAAGCAGATTATGTAAAAAAAAAAAGGTTAAAAGGTAAAATAAATATTAATCAACAAAAAAAATTATGAAGTTTTATTTATAGATATAAAATAGATAAAAGTGATATTTGATTTTTTTAAATTAAAAATAGTAAGTGAAAATCAAAATAAATATAAAAAAAATATGTCATTAAAATTTAAAATATTATTCGAATAATATATATTTACTGATTTAAGTTATATATATATATATATATATATATATATATATTTAATTTAATAATTATTGAAGGCAAGAATACATATTTTTGTTTATTTATAAATTATAATAAGAATGATTATCAATATAATAAGAATCCTCAGTTTTGGTATATATGTTCTAACATTATTTTAGAAATTCTGATTTTATAATTAAGTTGATTTTTAATAATTGAACACTTGTCGATGATTTAAAACATGAAATAGTAGATGATACACGAAAGTGAAATAGGGGATTCGAGCCGATATTACAGAGGCCGCCTGAACACGTTTTCGAGTGAACCTATGATCTATCGTTGCATTTCCATCAATATTATCACATAAAAATTAAGGTCTATATGACGGTATATTTCAAAAATCTACATACTCATGACAAGTGTTAAACCTATACCATTTATTATTATTCAATTATTTAAATGTAATTAAAAATATATAGCTTCTCCAAAAATAAATGTGGATAACAAAAGTAAAGCAATTTATTTTTTATTTGTAGCTGCTGACATGGAACATTTACTTCATCTCACATCTACTGAATATGAAGTCTGCCCTATTCACTACTCTATTATTTAATTAATTATTGAATTTTTCATGAACAAGATATGTTTAGGATTCACCCGTAGCATTTTTTTTCATCTATGGCATGCGCTAGCTAACTTTGAGGGGCTTAGATAAGGGGCGATAGGTTAAAATTTGGATAAGGATAAGATATTCAGGAATATCCCTCATTTACTTTGCTAAATATTGAAGATATATAAAAAGTTTTTAATTTGGTCCGTAGCTACTTTAATTCATCCCATAATTTAATTAACCCAATTTGCTTCGGAGAAAAGCAAAAAGTTTTGATTCTCACTAGTGTGCAATAACCTCCATGTATTAATAAAACCTGAACAATCAATCAGATTGATTGTTCGAATGCTTAAATCTTAATGTTTAAGGAAGAAAACTCCATTTTTAATTGTGACTAATTTTTAAAACTTAAAACCTGATTGCTTGTTCGAATGCTTAAATATTAATATTTAAGGAAGAAAACTTCATATTTAATCTAGTTATTTTTTAAATGTTAAGCCCCAAATTGGGTTTTCTACTGCTTAAATGTTAGTGTTTATGGAAGAATACTCCATTTTTAATCATGTTTGTTTTTTAAAATTTAAAATCCAAATAGAGTGTTCTAATTCTTAAATGGATGCGGCTATTTACATCTACAAATTTACTTAGTATACACACTTCTAAATTAACTCACTGTATATTTTAGCTATATTTTATTTTTTTTAGTACACCCTCCTTAAAAATTACAACTATAACTCTAATATCATTTACATCGATCACACAACTATATATGCACACCCATCAATTTAATTTGTAATTTAAATTTAAAAAAATTTGCATACCGCATCCTCAGTTTCGTTGTTGCTCCTCCTAAACCACCCTCATGACACCCCCACGCCACCCTCTCCACCCACCTAAAAAAATCTTGTAACCACATCTCAACTCAAAATCACCATTCATCGTATCTAGCTTTCTTTCATTTTCTTTTTTGGCTCCTCCATCCCACAACCCCTCCCCCCACCATGTGAAAAAAACTCATTTAATTTCTCTACGCCTGTAAATGAATTCATAGAAGAAAAATATTATTAACATTTAATATTATATATATATATATTATTTATACTTATTTGATTATATTTTTTTATTATATTAATGATTGTACTGTTTGTGAAAGAACACTTGTGTGGGCAAAAAAATAGTGAGTATGTGTGTTTGTGTGCGGGTTTTGAAATTTTATGTGGATTTAAAAAGTAGTAGTATTTAATAAATTAATGGTTCTATTATTATATAAGGGTATATTAGTACATTTTATTAATAATATTTTTTTCAAATTAAGAGATGGATTAACAAAGTATTTTTGTGTGGGTGAATAGCCCTGACCTTCTTAAATATATATTAATGCCCGAATAGAATTAATTGGGGAAGATGATTGGGGCGTGAGTTGTGGGAAGGAGAAGGAGATTATTATTTTTATTTTTTTGGTATCATTTTTTTGTTATTTATATATTTTTATTTTAAATATATAATATATATATATATATATGTTTATAAAAAATAGTTATGAGTCAAATTAGTATTAGATGGGCTCCACATATACAAAAACAGCCCGAAATTGAAGGTCATGTGCCGAACATGTTCAATTTGGACCCAATTAGAGCTAATTTGGGCCAATTTTTACCTCAATTTGCAAATTTTTAGCCTGTGGTTGCATGCCCAAAAACCTACGGTCCTTAAATTATTAGACCAAAAATTTATGGTCCTCCTTATAGGCCTAAAAAAAATTATTCCCGAAATATATGTATAGTATACAAAGCAACCAACTAAGAACGTGAAGAACGTGATTTGTAATTACATACAAAGCCACCATACGAATTACTCCCTCCATCCCCAAAATTTGGTTCTATTAATTTTGCACGGTTATTAAGAAAGTTGATATAATATGTAAAAAGTAAGAATATTGTGTCACATCAAGTACAAAATAAATTATTTTAACAATGTTATGTGTGTATGTTAAAAAGTGTAGATAAAATTTATTATTTAAATTATAGGCAACATGACCATTTTTTTAGGACGGCCTAACAAGACAACCAGAACCATTTTTCAGGGACATAGGGAATATATAATCTGGAATATGTACTCCCTCCGATTCAAAATAAGTGTCGTTTAAGAGTTTAAATTTTATTTCAAAATAAGTGTCGTTTTAACTATTTTTCACGTTTTTTCTGATTTACCCCGAATTCGAATTCACAATATTAGAGATATTTTAGGGATTATATTAAAATATAACATATCTATTAGAGATTATCAAAATATAATAGATCTTTTAGAGATTTATGTGGGGTATATATGTCAAAATTTATAATTCTTAATTTATCCTAAAATCTCTAGAACGACAATTATTTTGAATCGGATGGAGTATATTTTTTGCCCTTTGCTATAGTAAAAACGGTTTAAAGATAGTGTGTTTTCCAAAGTAGGCCAATAGTTTACTTTTCATAAATGTAGGCCCAAAGAGCTATTCTTGTGTATCCAAGTGCATAGAAAGCATTTGGATTTTGAAAAGCAATCACTACAAAAAAACGTGTGATTTAACGACGGACTACAATATTCGTCGTTAATTTTAAAAATAACAACGGATTTTTGGCGGAAGTAGTCAAACGGACAACATTTGACCAATTTAACGACGGGATCAGCAGGTCGTCGTTAATTTACGAAGGAAATTAACGATGAGAGCAGTAAACGCCACCATTTTGTGTCATTTTACGACGGACGTCCCTCGTTAATAGCAAATTTGAATTAACAACGGACAGCTAAGTCGTTTTTAATCGCGCGCTTTTTTTCTAGGAGGCGGGTTGTTGAGCAATAATTGACCTGCCTGCAAAATTTAGTTCTAGCGACGGACATTCCGTCGCTAAACATTAATATTAGCGATGGATGTACGTGTCCGTCGTTAATTTTGCTGTTTTATGCATAAACTTTTTTCTCTTCTCTCTTCTTTCACTCTCACGAAAAATACTACACTATACACATTTTTCATCCATTCTTGGCGTATAATTGATATTGAACATTGCATTGAAGTGTTCGTAGCTACGGAACAACTCTGTTACTCATTGCCTTCAACTTCACCGTACATTTTCACACTTTTAACCGTTTAAATGTCTTACTTTATAGTTCTAATTTTGGGTACAATATTAGATAATGATTGAAATATATATGTTTATTAGATGATGGGTGTGTGATATACATATTTATTTGATATATATGAATTGATTTATGTGAAGGAAAAATCTGTATATCTCTATTTTTAGGCGAAACTCTGCCCAATTTTTTAGAACTCATGTGATATTACTTTTAAATTGTAATAGATGCAATTTTCATATCGTGGTTGGATGTACTCAATACCTAGAAAGATAAGAGGAGGCATTAATCCTATCTTTTGCAATAAAATTGATGAGTTTATTGAGTTTGCAGAACAACATCCGTACTGTAAGGATTATACGGGTAATATTAGGTGTTCGTGTAAAGAAAAAAGATGCAGTAATATGAGATTCTTGAGTGTTGATGAGGTTAAAACTCATCTTGTGATGTCCGGTTTTGTTCCCCTTTATTACAATCGGACGTGTCATGGTGAAGAATGGTGGAATATTGACATCAATATAATAGAATCCTATTATAATACTGGTTGGAGCGGTGGTGGAAGTTATGATATTGGTGGTTCAAGTCAAGTTCCTTATGATCAATTTGAACCACATATGGAGGATGAACCTGATAGATACCGGATGATGATTGCAGAATCAGTTTTGGGCGGTCAAGGTCAAATCAATGAAATGTCTATGGAGGAGGAACCAAATTATCGGTCAAAGAATTTTTTTGATATGCTTAAAACAGTTGATCAAAAGCTCTTTCCTGGTTGTGATACTGAGACGCAGTTGTCATTCAATGTTCAGATATTGAACATCAAAACTGAAGGCAAGGTGAGTCAAAAAGTGTTTAATCAATTTGCTAAATTGTTTAAAAGTACTCTACCTAAAGAAAACACGGCGCCTGATAATTTCTATCAGAGCAAGAGGCTTTTGAAGGGTATGGGTCTACCGTTTGAGAAAATTAATTGTTGCACAAACGGTTGTATGTTGTTTTGGGGTGAGGATGAGGATGAAGATTATTGCAAAATGTGTGGTCACCCCCGTTACAAACCATCTGGTCGTACCAAAAGTAGAAAGAAAGTTCAGTTGAAGGCTTGGAAGTCAATCTATTACATTCCCATCACTCCTCGTTTGGAGAGGTTGTATCAGTCTAGTGTCACTGCTAAAGACATGACATGACATGATGAGGAGTGTTTTGATGAGAATTCTGGGGAGATGCGGCATCCTGCAAACTCAGAGGCATGGAAACATCTTGATAGGGAGTTTCCAGAATTTGCACAGGAGACGAGAAATGTGAGGTTGGATTTGTGTACAGATGGATTTACTCCATTCGGAATGCACGGGAAAAAATATTCACTATGGTCTGTCCTATTAACTCCATACAATCTACCTCATTGGTTATGCATGAAGTCTCAACATATATTTCTTACTATCTTGGTGCCTGGTCCTCACAACCCCAAGCATAAACTTGATGTATATCTTCAACCACTGATTAAAGAATTGATATCTTTGTGGCATACGGGAGTGGAGACCTACGATGTTCATAGGAAGCAGAACTTTACGATACGGGCTGCTCTTTTGTGGACCATTAGTGATTTTCCAGTGTTTTCTATGTTGTCTGGGATGTCGACAGCAGAAAAGCAAGCATGTTCGTACTACATGGAAAGATCTGATGCATTCTATCTCCCATTGAGTAAGAAGGTGTCATGGTTCGACAACCATCAGAAGTTTCTTCCTTCTGATCATCCCTTTCGGAGGAACAAAACAGACTTTCTTAAGGGTAAAGATGCAATACGTGCACAAAGACCAGACATTCATAATGGTATGTATAGATAGCATTCAATGTTTTTTTAATTATTGAATCATTGTTATGTTTTGTTCTAACTAAATCCTAAACAATTTATTTTAGGTGAAAGATTGTTGTATGAGATTACGGTCACGGGGTTGATGAAGACAACTGAGTTTGGTGCAATGGAGAACAATTAAAAAAATAAAAAGTTGTTGGAAAAAGAGAAGTATCTTTTGGGATTTGACCTATTGGAGCAAGTTGTTGATTCGACATAATTTGGATGTGATGCATATAGAAAAGAATATTTTCGACAACTTGTTTCATACAGTATTGGGTACTGAAGGGAAGACCAAAGACACTTCAAAGTCCAGAGATGAGTTGCACCTCTTCTGTTCTCGTAAACAACTACACAAGGATGAGCGGATAAAGATGTACCCAAAAGCCCCCTACACAATTAGTAAAGCAGAGAGGAAGGAGTTGTGTAAGTGAATGAAAGAGTTGAGGTTCACTGACAATTATGTTTTGAAATTGGGAGACAGGGTTGACATAGAAACCGGGAAGGTGCCTGGGATGAAGAGTCATGATTGTCACGTGTTCATGCAGTGCTTGTTACCGATTGCATTTCGGTACTCACTTGTGAAGAATGTGTGGAGTGCCATCACAGAACTAAGTCTATTTTTCAGACACTTAACGGCCTCAACAATTACAGTAGATGACATGAGGCGTTTGAATGAGGAGATCCCTGTTATTTTATGCAAGCTTGAGCGGATTTTTCCAATAGCTTTTTCGACTCGATGGAGCACTTACCCGTACACTTAGCTTATGAAGTCTTAATTGCTGGTCCAGTACAATATCGATGGATGTACCCTTTTGAGAGGTAATTATATATTATATTTTAAGATTTAGCCTTTTACATTATTATTGATGAATTTTCACGAACAAAAATTCTTTTAGGTAGTTGCATAACTTGAAGCTCAATATTGGAAACTCGGCCCACATCGAAGCATCCATTGTTAACGCATATCTTACTGAAGAGGTTGGAGCATTTTGTTCTTACTACTTCGGCGATCAAGTGCAAACCAAAATCAGAAATGTGCCTCGCAACTACAATGGTCGTGGAGTAGATCATCCCCTTCGATGTTGAAGGTATGTTATTTGTATTTTTGCATCTAGGTCGAACAATGGGCAAGGGCACCACACGACCTTTTAAGAGCAATAATGAAGAGGAAACGATACATTCATACATTTTGATGAATTGCCCTGAAGTCCAACCGTACATAGAGTAAGTAATTTTTTTATAGTATTCCAAGTTTTTATATTTATAACTGAAAAATCATTAATTTATTTTTCTAATATATAAAGATGTTCTGTGAGCATAAGCGTGCACAAGAACCAGGCATCACTGATGAACAAGTTTCTCAGTCCATTCGTGGTGAATTCATGTATTGGTTCCAACGTTACGTGAGTATCACTTTATTCTATCTCTATTTTTTCAGAGTGCATGTAGTTTTATCTTAGCTGATAATTTAATATTTACAGGGAGAGTGTGGTCTACTTGACAATCCACATCTACAAGCTCTGAGTCGTAGACCATTACGTAAAGTTGTTTCATTTCAAGGATATTACGCAAATGGATACAAATTTCATACACAAGCGTATGCTGAAACAAAATCATCAACAAACAGTGGTGTTTACGTGAATGCTGAAATTTGCACGAAGAACCAGTCGATTACTATGGAGTCTTGCTTGAGGTAGTTGAAATAGAATATCCAGGTTTGCCCTCAAGGAAAGTGGTTTTGTTCTTCTATGAATGGTATGATCCAGGGAGACAGGGAACGAGAGTCGACAAGAACTACAAGATTATTGATATCAACACTCGACACAAGTTTCCGGCGACATACGATCCATATGTTTTTGCAACACAAACATCACAAGTATATTACTGCAAATACCCAGGATCGGGTAAGCCCAACATAAGGATTGTTTACAAGGTGAAGGCAAGATTCTTGGTTAAAGTTTCTCACCCGTCTAAAATAGACACCACTGAACCAACATAACCATTTCAAACGGAGGTACAAGAGGCTCAAACAGCGCTCAATCAAGAAAATATAAATATTTTTGTGGATTTACTTGCTGCAAATCCAGAAATGATAATGATAGAAAGCGATGAGGAAGTCGGACAAGAGGGTGAAGAGGAGGATGAAGATGAAGATGAAGATGATGAAAATGAAGATGAAGATAGAGATGAAGATGATGGAGAAGAGGATGACGATTAGAATTATTGAACTATTGTATATATAACAAGTTACAAACGAATGAACGGATTTTAATATTAAATAATTACAAATTTTTCGAATTATATATTAATTTACAGAAAAAATATAATTGGTAACAACATTTATTAAAACAAGTTATAAATGAAAAGTAATTAATTTGATGAATAATAAAAAAAGAATGACTCAATTTGGATACGTATACAATTAATTACGTACAAGTGAACGGATTATAATATTAATTACGCGTTTTTCGAATAAAATAAATTTACAAAAAAATATATAATTGGTAACAACATTTATTAAAACAAGTTAAAAACGAAAAGGAATTAATTTGATGAATAGTAAAGAAAGAATGGTTCAATTTGGATACGTATACAATTAATTATGTACAAGTGAATGGATTATATTATTAATTATGCATTTTTCGAATTAAACGTCGTTTACAAAACAAAAAATATAATTGGTAACAACATTTATTAAAACAAGTTAGAAACAAAAAGGAATTAATTTGATGAATAATAAAAAAAGAATGACTCAATTTGGATACGTATACAATTAATTACGTACAAGTGAACGGATTATAATATTAATTACGCGTTTTTCGAATTAAACGTCATTTACAAAACAAAAAAATATAATTGGTAACAGCATTTATTAACACAAGTTAGAAAAAAAAAGGAATTAATTTGATGAATAATAATAAAAAAAAAAAGAATGGCTCAATTTGGATACGTATACAATTAATTACGTACAAGTGAACAGATTATAATATTAATTACGCATTTTTTGAATTAAACGTCGTTTACAAAATAAAAAAATATAATTGGTAACAACATTTATTAAAATAAGTTAGAAACGAAAGGAATTAATTTGATGAATAATAAAAAAAGGAATGGCTCAATTTGGATACGTATACAATTAATTACGTATAAGTGAACGAATTATAATATTAATTACGCGTTTTTCGAATTAAATAAATTTACAAAACAAAAAAAAAATATAATTGGTAACAACATTTATTAAAATAAGTTAGAAACGAAAAGGAATTAATTTGATGAATAATAAAAAAAAGAATGAATCAATTTAAATACATATACAATTAGTTGCAAGAAATCGAATAAAAGAAGCAAGTGTTCTAATGGTTCATGCCCTCTCTATATGCAAGAGAGGTATTTTACAGGATGATTAAATAAACAAAAATTGGCTAACATTAACGACAGTCGTGGTCTGTCGTAAATTTTGATGCCCAGCGGGTCGTTGACGGGTCAGACTTACGACGGCTTTGTCCGTCGTAAATTTACGACGGCCATCAAAAGCCGTCGTAAATATTAGCTACGGTCGATTTGCCCACGGGTTCATGTCCGTCGTTAAACCCGATTAAAGAAGGATAATCCATTGCTAATCCCGTCGTTAAATGCTGCATTTTTTGTAGTGAATAGTAAAAAACACACAATTCGATTTGTATAATAACTAATACCTCAAACAGGCAGTAAACAACAATACCCCAAGTAATAATCGGTAATATCACGAGAAATAATCAACAATACACTAAGCAATAGTCAGTAATATCCTAAGCAATAATCAACAATGTCACATGAACTATTTTTTTGTTATATACTTCTAATTGAAAAAGTCAAAATTAAAATTAAAATTAATTTTAAAATTCTAATGCATTAAATGCAATTGAGTGCATACAAAAAATTTGTGAAGCCATAAAGTACTTTGGCGCATATATGCCCATTAATGTGGGAATAGTCAATAAATGCCAAACAAAGAAATAACACTCTCTGAAAATATACTATTCTTAATTTACAACCCAGTAGTTACAATCCTTAAAAAATTGTTCCTTAAATAATCTTGCGTTGCACGGTACTGTAAATTTAATCGGCTTTACGCTTGAGCATAGCCACAATCACAATGGATTTATCATTGTCGGGATTCAGAAAAACCGGCGGCAATGCTGCAAGTTTCTTCTTGAAGAGGTTAAACAATTCATCAATGATTTCACCTCTGAATTGATCGGTGACCGATCTTTCAAGGCTGTTGTGCTTCCCGGTGTTGTTGAGAATCTCCATTCTTTCAATGCTGAAACTGTGGCTCTTTTCCAGTATGGCCTTCAATTGTAGTGGGGTGGTAAAGTAGGATCTGAAGTTGAACGAGTCTATTTTTTCTTCACTCAATTTTCCCTGCAACATTAACAAAATTGACATTGATCATAATTAGATTACCAGGTTTTCATAATCGAAGTACAAAGGTTTTGATCAGCAAATAGTTCTGGTTATGCAGTTTGTCCTAGAGCTAAAGTTAATAATCATGGTTTGATAGTTGTAACATGATAATTTTTCAATAACAATTTTGGTTCCATGGTTTTTTTTTTTTTTTTTTAAATTTGATCCTTTCTGTTAATTCCTTTGACCAAAGCTGTAATTTTTTTTGAAACAAAACTGCAATTTATGCATTTTCTTGGGACCAAAACTGAAATTCTTTTGAGACAAAAAATGTCAGAAAAAACTACGGAACCAAAAATATCGACCATTTTTTTGCAGATCATCTATTTTCATGGCACCAAAAGTGCAAATTGCCCTATTTTTCTTCACTCAATTTTCCCTGGAATTCCCTCCCGCACGTTTTGAATCTATTTCCCTTCTCATTTTCTATATTTATCTTCCTATTTAATATTTTGGATAGTGTACCTCTCATCCCTCTTTTTATACCAGGAACAGGTTTCCTCAGCACAATTTCGCTCTTCATAACCGAGAACGAATAACGATGGATGTGCTTTCTGATACGAAAGATTGGTAAATGAATTGGGCAATTAACAAGACAATGATGTAATTTTCATGATTCTGATACATGAATTTTGAGATTTGTTTACACATATTGTTCATTTATTCTACTGTGTTAAATTCTGCAAAAAAAAATTCCAATTGTGTCTCCATCTCCCGTCGAGTCACTGATGTGAAAAGGAAATTGACCTTTTATCATTTTGCTCTCAGTTTCCTATGTCCGCAGAAATTAGAGATTATTTGAGTGGTTTATTAAATGGCTTGGTCTAGCAAGGAAATTATGCTGCTTTCTGGGAAATTTTGTTTGGGGATTATTTATGTTTTCCGATTCTATTTCAGCTTTGTCGGTTATTGCATTAACAAATTCCCAGTTTCCAGGCATTATTGTGACTTTGCAAGTGTTTCTCACTTTCTATATATAATATCACCTCATGCATTTTCATTTCGGATTTGTTCCATCCTCGAAACTATACTATTGTTGTATTTGTTCCTCAGTGTAATGTTCAATATTTTTTGTGATGTAAATCGAAGGTGGTCATATCATATCTATATTTGATTTATTCTTTAAAATACTTAGTTAAATTGTTATTTGTTGTGGTTTATGGTTGGATGGTGTTCCCAGTCAAACTATCCTACAATGTAATTACTAGAAAATGAAAAAAGGATCAGGTCTTCTTTATTATTTCTATCGTTTTTTGTGGTTTTAGTTGCTATTGATGTTTTCATTGGTGAGAATTAATCAGGAGTGTGCTTATTGCATTTATAAATTATTATTTAGTTAGACTTCAATCACACATGCAACCATCACCCATAATTGCTCATGTTGTAGCTGTGTTTGTTGACATTGGTCTGTTTCTGCAATTTGCATAATTGTTTTTCTTGCTGAATTAGTTTCGATCGATATAGATGATGTCCATTTGGTTGAATTTACATACTACAATTTATTAGTACATGTCTCATTCCAAGGGTGTCTATCTCTCTATAACTATATATTTTTCAAGCAAAAACTTGCATGAGACAACACAAATTAACATTTATTTCTACCAAAGTGTTAAATGAGTCAATATCCTAATTATACAAATTTCTATTGTCTCATGTCATGAGACGGTCTCATACATGACCTACTCATTTTTCAATGCGAGTGTCCACTGTCTATGACAAACAAATATATGTATATACACACATGTGCACATATGCACATATGTCCGTGGTGATGCCCTTGAGAGCGCACATCTAATTTTATCACTCAGATATAAAAATTTCACAATTATTTTAATACATTTACACACCCTAAATTATTAATTTATCAGAGGTTAATTTTTTTAAGAATGCAAATGAATATATATTTAAACGTGGTTACACCTTTCTCTTCTATTTACTATATACGCTTTATTCATGTTTTTTTGGAAGTTTCTACGGCTCGGATGGTACTAGAGGGGTAAATATAGCAGGGGTAATTTTAAAAAAATACACGAGTTACACGGCGCATTTTATGTCTTATACTTATTTAAAAATTTACATGAAAAGTAAATCTATTAATTGATTAATATGCTTGAACTATCTACTACATATTTTGCTTCTTAATTTCTTCTTCTATATAGCCCAAGTCCTCTCCCTCCTACTATAAGCATCATTTACACGTTATTAAAAAAATAACATTTTTTTACTGAATTTTAATAGTTAAAACAATTTTTTAAAATAATGTTCTATAATAATATAAATTTATTTTCAATCCCGCGTTATACGCGGGTGTTGTGCTAGTGTTACCAATAAAATGGGTCCAAAACACTTCTAGTACCTATATTAATTTTGGTCCTTCTTTTAGTTTTGGTCTCATTGGCCACTTTCTCTTGGATCAAAACTGGGATTTACCCATATTTTTGGAGTCAAAGCTGCAATTCTTTTGGTACCAAAAATGTCGAAATAAACTACTGTACTCAAAATGTCAAAATAAGACCGTTTTGGAATGGACCCAATCTTTTAGCACCAAAAGTGCGATGAATTCATTGTTGAAATGTGATACTCCCTCCGTCCCAGTTTTGTTTTCTCATTTGCCAAAAAAGTTCGTCCTAATTTTGTTTTTTCATCCTAAAATATAAATAAAGTGATTCACCTTTTTAAACTTCACTCCTACAATTCAACTATTTTATTTATTTAAATACTACTTTATTCATCATTCACTATTCTCAAGATTACTTTATTAATTTAAATACTACTTTATTCATCATTCACCATTTCTCACACTACTTTATTCATTTAAATACTACATTTCAACTCTCACATTAAACTCTGTGTAAAGTCAAATGAGAAAATAAAATTGGGACGAAGGGAGTATTATTTTTCTCCGACACACAAACATATGTGATGAAGGAAAAAATATCATATATATTTAAACAATAAAGTAAAAATTATCTCGAACATACAGAATGTGTACACTACAAAAAACTCGTGTTTTAACGACGGATATTACTGACGAACATCGACCCCGTCGCAAATATACACATTTTACGACGGGTTTTCGACGGAAATTAATCAAAGTTCGTCCAGGGCTTAAATTTTACGATGGAAATACAAAAACCCGTTGTTAACGCCGAGAATTAACGACGACATAACTGTCGTAAAATAAGCAGAGCCCACTCTTCGTTTATTCCTCCAAATTTAACAACGGAAGACCCGTCGTAGATTTTAAAATAGATATTAACGACGGGCGAGGCCATCATAAAATTCCAACCGTTAACCGCGCCCTTTCGAAATCGATGCAAACTTATTGTGGCCGACAAGTTTACGACGGGAAGTCCGTCGTAAAATTTAACTTTATATTTTACGACGAACATGACCGTCGTAAAACTTGACATTTTCGCCGCGACTTTTCGAGAAGCAGTGGAAATTTATTACCGGAGACCGATTTACGATGGGAGAGATTGTCGTTAATTTTAAATTTAACATTTACGACGGGTTTGGCCGTCGTAAATATGCGAATACGATGTCGTTTTTAGCCTAAAGGCGGTAATTTTAGCGACAGATCAGTGTCCGTCGTTAATTTGTTTGCCTATATAATGCAGCGCCAGTGAGCTCATTTTTCACACGAGCAAAAACCAAACAAAAACGAAGAAGAAGAGGGCGACGTCCGGCGAGCAATCAGGAGCCCATTTCATCCCGATCAAAGTTCTTTTTTCATCGATCTCTACATTTTAACCGTAAATTTTTCAATTTTTTACCGTTTAAATTTTATTTTAAAATATTTGATTTGTCTTTAGTTTTTTACCGTTAATTGGTTAGATTTTTGTTTATATTGAGTGTGTAGAAATTGTGTGAATTTTTTAGAATTTTGTTTAGATATGAGTATGCATAAAAATATTAATTGGTTAGATATTTGTTTATACTGAGTATGTAGAAATTATGTTAATTGTTTATAATTTTGTTTAGATATGAGTATGTATAAAAATGTTAATCGTTTAGATTTTTGTTTAGATATAAGTTTGTACAAATCATGTTAATTATTTAGAATTTTGTTTAGATATGAGTATGCATAAAAATGTTATTTGTTTAGATTTTTGTTTAGGAGTTTGTACAAATCATGTTAATTGTTTAGAATTTTGTTTAGAAATTAGTATGCATAAAAATGTTAATCGTTTAGATTTTTGTTTAGATATGACTATGTACAAATCATGTTAATTTTAAATATTTAATATATATGGTTGTTTAAATATTGATTGTTTTTATATATTTATTTTAGATGAGTGGACAAGGAAGTGGATCCGCTGGAGGGAGTGGGGGTAGCCAGGAGAGGGGTCGAGGGAGAGGGAGTAGACGAGCGGGGTCTCTTAGACCTGTTATAGCTCTGATTGTCCAGCCGGAGGGGTCCTCGTCCGCACCCCAGACGAGTGAGGCCTCATCTTCTTCCTGTCAGCATCCCACTGGGCAGATGCGGATTCCTGTTGAGCCCTGTTGTAATTCTTAAGTTTTAATCTTTTATATTCAATATTTATTAATTAAACCCTAATTGTTTTACTAACTTTGTAATATTTAATGTTGAAGTTGGATCCCAGGACATGAGGTTATTACACACGTAACCCAGTCCATCATGAGCGGTGGATTCAAGCCAACCACTTACAGTTGGGGGGCGGTGTCTGAAGCGAAGAAATTGATAGTATTTTGAGGAGTTTAAGGTAAAAAAAAAATTTATTCATTATTTTTTATTATAAATAACTTGATATTTATTTTTTAATGTAATTGCAGATATTCGTACAGTGGAGACCGGAGCACGAGGCCCAGATGTGGAAGAACTTCTGTGGGAGGGGGGCCGATATACAGAGATTTGATATACAACATTCGGGAGGCATGCCTTAAAAATGGGACCCCAAAAAATATGGGGACGGACAACAGGGGCTGGTATATTTGGCCTTAATTTTTGAACTACTTGAATAGCGACGAGTTCAAGGAGAAGTCGCAGAAGAATAAGGCGAATCGCCTTAGCGGCCCTGATGGAGAAGGGGTCGCACGACATCAGACCGGTTCTTGGTCCATTTATGAGCATGAGTTGCAATTTGTAAGTGACTAATTTTGTATATTCATGATTTTTTTGTAAATTTTTATATTACTAAATATTTATTTGTAGGAGCGGGAGAATGGATGTGAGCCCTCTCATTTTGAGAGACTACAGCTTGCCCACCCTCTAGATGAGGAGACCGGAAGGTCCACCTACGGCCGCACCACTGAAATCTACGTAAGTATTATTTTTAATTTTAATTAGTTTATTATTCTAAAGAAATTCATTTATTAATTTAAAGTATTGTTAATTAATTTGCAGCGAAAGATGCGCGATGACCTTGCCTCTCAATCTCAGCCTCAGGAAGAGTCGGACTCTATGCCCCCTCCCCCCCCTCCCCGAGCCTTCTGTAGACGTTCAAAATGAGCTCTACTTTAAGAATGTCAAGGCTAAGAAGGGGCAGTTCACTGGATTGGGTGCTTTTGGAAGAGCCTACTCCGATCTTGTGGACCCGGCTCATCCTCATCTCAGTCCTCCATCGATTCTCATTCCAGTGACATCTAGAGATAGCTTTCTACGGTCGTCAGGCAGATGGAGTTTCTCCAACAGCGAGAGGCGGAGAGACAGACGCAACTTGAAGCGCAGCTGGAGTACAAGATGAGGCGACGAGCAGCGGAGGAGGAGGCTGTACGGAAGCATAGGGAGGAGATGCACAACTGGTGGAGGGCAGTTACCTCCACATTAGGTGGAGCGATACCACCAGTGCCGGAACCGGTGCAGCCTGTTATCCCCCCTCCCCCCACCCACCCCCGGAGCTCCAAAGGCCTCATCCGGAGGATGAAGAGATGGAGAATTCCGATTTCCATTCGGATGATTAGGATTTTTTTTATTATCTTGTACCGAACTTTTTTTTTATTTGACATTACTTTTATTATATTTTTGTGCTAATTTTATATTTTTATTATAATTTACATGTTTTAATTTACAAACAAACCAAAAAAAAAATTACGCATTTTTCAAATTAAAACAAGTTAGAAACGAAAAGAAATTAATTTGATGAATAATAAATAAAGGATGACTCAATTTGGATACGTATACAATTAGTTGCAAGAAATTGAACAATTGAAGCAAGTGTCCTAACGGTTCATGCCCCCTTTACATGCAAGAGAGGTCATGGGTTCGATTCCCCTTGGATGCGAATTTGGAGTTAATTGTTTCATGCCTAATAGAGCTAATATGGAAGTTGGTCCGGAATATACAGCTTGTGGACCGATGGCCCAGTGGTTCGCACCCGCCTCGGGTGCGCAGAGGTCTGGGTTCGAACCACACGAGCCTTTTTTTTTTGTTACAGGTTCAACATTTACGACGGACACGTGTCCGTCGTAAATTATATATTAACGACGGATATAACTACCTGTTGTAAATATTTTATGAACGAATTAAAACTTAAATTCGGATATTTTTACGATGGGCTTTGTCTGTAGTAAAATTTGGTGCCGGACCGGGTCGTGGACGGGTCGGTATTACGACGGGCTTTGTCCATCGTAAATTTACGACGGATTGCCAAAACCCGTCGTAAATTTTAGCTAACTGATTTGACTATGGAACCTTGTTTGTCGTAAATCCCGTCTCTGAAAGTGATTAGCGACGGATTATCCGTCCTTAAACCTACCTTTTTTTGTAGTGGTACCTAATTAAGACGGTCCCAACCTTGCCCATAAATATACATATATAAATTAGTACCTGGTAGGTGGAGTTTTGAACGTAACTATGAGGTCCATCCCCAGCATTCAAGCCGTAGAGGGGCAGTTCATCACGTACATTAATATTCATAGACCCCATCTTTCTTAATAAAACTGTCCCTGTGTGTGTATTCTATTATTTAAAATTGGAGAGCATAAACACTGGAAAATCACGTTCAAGTGTGGATGAAACTATATTATCTTATGTCTTCTACTTGACTTGGAAAAATGACAATATATATGGGGTATTTATAAGAAATATCCAAAATGAAACTTACACTAATTTTAATACATGAACCACTAATTAATTCTAGAAATTTGGATGTCATGCACAATAAATATATTCTAGAAATTTGGATGTCATGTTTAGTACGTAATGTATTATATAATTTATATTACTTCTAATCGCGTTTATGATTGCTTATGTGTGATCATGCTTTAGCTGGAGGAATAATGCGTTAAGAGGGGTGGTGGTATTTAAAATTACATTTTTTTTTAATAAATAATACATGGAGGGTGACATTTTTAGAGAACAAGTAAATAGGTCAAATCGTCACTTAACTTTATGTAATGCCTAAAAAAAATGTTACTTAAGGGTGTTGTAATTGTCCGTGTAATTTAAAATATAACGCGGTCTTTTTATAATTTGTGTATTACTTAAAAAAGAAGTTGCATTATTAAACATCTAATGACAACACTTATATATAACTCTAGGTAACATTTTTTGTAAGTAAAAATTAAAGGGGAAAATGTAGTTCCAAAATGGACCAAATTATTTTCTACCTACTTTTTTCCGTAGGTATTAAATTGTTTGTTCGATGGGCCTCCTCGTGACTGGGTTGAGAATTTAATCTCACGTATGAGAGGAAGTATTAGGAAATTAAATAAATGAAATAATGATCTCTCTGCTACTACCGACTATGAGATGAGATTCTTTCATAATGTGTATCTCAACAGATGCATGCTATGATATTATTGATATCTGTGTAACATTTAGCGTGTGCAGATACCAGAGTAAACAGGGAAGAAAAAAAAAGAGGGTTATTGAACTTGCCTCTAATTAAAAGCGATATATAATTCCAAGGCATTTAACCCTGCAAACTCATTTTCCATAAATAAATAAAAAAGAATAACTATCTTGCAATAATTTTAGTGTGGCATACGATAAAATCACCAAGAAAACTCGATTGTACATCAAAAGCTTGGATATACATACAAGAAGCTCTCACAAATCATGGCATACATCAGCGTATCAACACATATATATTTCACCCCCATGGCTCTGGTATTAATTTACAGCCAGCTTAGCTTCCAACTAAATTTTCTCCGAAAGATGAAGAATGCTAGTAGGGTTCCACTACTTTATACAACGTACTTTTTTGTCACCGTATCCAGCCTACCATCGAATTGTTATGTCTTGTTTTGAGCGTAGATTGATGTTCGAACAGAATGCTGAGGTGGAAGGTTCTTGCCATTCACAAGCACTTGTTCCAAGAAATCAACACGGACTGATCTGAACTGATATAACTGATGGCCAAAACAGATGAAGTGGTTGTAGCATTAACATTTAGACAATAATGAACAATTTAAGATTTTGTGCTCCACTTAATTAATACTCGGATAAAGTTATTAGTGCATGCATCAGCATACCATGCAAAACTGCATACTAGATGTGCATTAATATCGAACTATGTTAAGCAGGTATTGTAAACCTAGGAGGGTGGGAAACTATTTGGTTGGGAATAAATTTTTACAGCATACCGTTCCCTTCCATGAGAAATCAACATAGCGGTAAGAAGGTTCCAAAATTGTGACTTGATCTCCTTCTTTAATCTGTAAGAAAAACCAGACAAAGTGAATTCAGGTTGAAGTCATATTCTGTTCTCACTCAGACTACTTAAGCCAAGAGGAGGACAAAATAGATAGAACATACCACTCATAAATACAGACAGTAAGAACCAAAAACAAAGTGTCGTGACTCTCGTGAGTGGGTTGGGGTTCAACAAGAGGCAACATGGATAGGCAATATTGACCTCTTAGATTTATGTAATTAGCGTCACTTCTTTCTCAGCATTGTGTTTGGATGGAATTTGATCTGAGGAGAGGATTTCAAATGACTACGTATAAATGGATTTCAAATCCAACAAAATCAGTCCAAAATTAGTGCAAAATGGGAGTGAAGGATTTCATATAGAATGCAATCATCCAGACCTCAATGACTACTATTACGGATTTTAATTCCATCATCCACATCCTTAAAATGCATTCGATTTTTTTTGGAAGAGTTAAATTGCTAATGGATTTGAACCTAGAACTCCCATTTTGAAGTGATTTTAGGTTGCGTTTGGATAGAGTTATTTGAAATACAAGGGATTTGAAAATGAATGGATTTAAGAATCCATAGATTTCGGATGACATGGTTTTGCTAAGTATTTAAAATTCCTCCAATTTGAACTAAGGTCAAAGCTAAGTATTTAAAATCCATCAATTTGAATATCTTACCCAAACAAGTGGAGTGGATTTAGATTGTGGATTTAAAATCCATAGGCCCAAATCCCTCCATCCAAACACAACCTTAATGAATTTGCAATTTCTTTAAATATTCAAATTCTTCCCCCAAATCAAGTCCTCAAATCATATGCTTTAGGTCCGCAAGGATCTGTTGACCATTAAAAAGAGCTGTTGCCCGGGGAACTGCCTAAGCTCCAAATTTTCTTTACAATTTTAACATATAATTTTGGTCTAAATCTAGCCAACAGGAAACAGTAGAGGGAGGCAAGCATATTCTAGTATCAGGAAGTTTGATATTGATACAGCACAAGAATAGGGATAGGGACAAAAAGACAAATGTAGTTTCTTTAATTATGCCAAGCCATTTGAAATCCGATGCAAAATGAACAGCCATTATTAAAGTAAAGGGTTGAAGTAGCCACTTACTGCTTCATGATTTACTCCATACACAGACAGGACATAGCATATCCGAGTTGGATCACACAGCAAATAGTAACTGCAATGTGGTAGCAAATTGATGTAACGAGTTAAAAAAAAAAAAAAAAAAAAAAAATTAGTCGTTGACAAGCTAATACGCTAACAGAAAATCAAGAAAAATCTTGATTGTTGGAGTTGGTGTGAGTGTGTGTATATATTTAACAGGTGCATACACAATAGATTCTGCAAAAGCAGACTATAACAGAGTTTAGAGAAGAGAAAGAAACAAGCTTACAATGGTGCCACACTCTCATGCTTGACAAAAAAAATAACTCTTCCTACAATCGCAACTGCTTTGTTCAGACCTTCCAACAGACAATCTATGGTCTCTCTTCTGTATGAAGCATTCACTAGAAGGAAAAATGATACATGTTTCAACTCAGACAATATGCTTTTACTTCAAATCATCTTCCACCTAATAAAAGGTACACATTGCTTACAGTTGACACTACTGAGTGATGATGCCAAAGAAGCAAGCCGTTTGACCTTCGTCTGTCCCTGTGTAATAAGGACATCATATCAATGCCTAAAACTAACTACTATTCAAATGTCTGATTTCATTTAAAATATGCAGCTAATAGTAGGGACAATCATCCAGATCTTTCAAAAGACAGTTATATTATTTATGAACTATATAAGAGATAATTAGAAAATACCTGAGTTCTAAACCAAAAAGACTACTACATTATCTCCAAAGCCAAGTGTAAAAATTCTAATAAGATTAAAACGATAAATAAAATATGTAGTTGTAAAAGAGATCAGCAATCTGCAATTGTAGTGACGGGATTAAGAATGTTGTTATTTAATGAATCATTTACGACTTTCTAGTAAACCTTTAGATGTATACAGCCTGAATGCAGTGATTTTGGCTTAGTGCACTCTACAAGAAATAAGAATGACTGGCATGATCTATGCAAGCTAAAACGATTTATTAATTTATTATATTGCTAGACAGGCATCTTACTCGAAGCAAAGTCACTGTTTTGTCAAGAAGGGAAACAATCTTCTGAACTTCCTCCATGGCATTGAGACCAGGATCCCTCAATGCAGCAGCTTCAAATCCACTCAAAGCTCTCTCATAGTTTTCTAGATATTTGTTTACCTATTACAACAGAAAGGAAACAACTAATGATATGTTATTATTGGATGGGAATGGAAAGGTTGCATAATATATTAGCAGAAAGAAAACAAAAGCACACAGAAGAAACTACAGAACATGCATAGGACATGATAAGTAAATATGAGATGTGAAAAAAGTAGGCTTTCAGTGTGTTTCTACTCATAAAACATTTAAAGGGAAACGAAACAGAAGAAAGAGCCTTACAATAGCACAGTTATAATAGAGGTCAGGGTTTGACGTCATTCTTTCATCTTTTTCCTGGAAAACATCAAAAATTATAGAAGCCTACAAAGGGTTGTAAAGAAAAGCAGCAGCACAGAATCGATGAAGATGAATTGTTTTACATAATACGCACAGCATGTTGGTATGCTTTTAAAGATTGTAGAAGCTTTTCATGATCCCAGGCTCCAGTGACAAAAAATGAAGTGAGACAAGCATTCCCTAGGTTGTCTGTTCCAAATGAAGAAAAAAGAGATTAAAAATATAGAAAATAAAACACTCAGGATAATTTTACAGTCATTGTTAACACTTACACCAAGAGTTTCCATCCTTAACATCTAGAGCTATAGCTTCTTTTGCACGCTTTATGCTGTCATCAACAATTTTTACCTGGTCTTCAGAACCTGGAATGTGTATACTGCTAATTATCAGCAAAGCTAAGCCCATCTACAATAAATTCATAACAAAAAACAACTTCCAGTCTTGCCTTGAGCCATTCTTCTTTCAAGCATTGATAATTGACAAAGAAGCCCTTTATGAGGACCCTGAAATGCATATTTCAATAGCAGTTACAGAAAAACCAAACACATACATAACTTAACCTTTCTCCATCAAAATCACAGGATTAAGAAAATGACCTTGCTTAAGCCAAGAGTAAAACAATTCTTTGCTGAAACTAGATCACCTTTCTTCCAAATGCAGTTACCTAAGCTTAACCAAGCATCCGCAAGTGAAGGATTTAATTTCACCTATAATAAAAATATGACTGGAAGAATCAGCAAAAATTAAAAAATAAACCCCACAAACATCAAAGCAGTGCTATAAGATTGGAGATACGAATTACTACCATTAAAAACCAGGTCAAATGCGTCAAATTGTAAAATGCACCCACACATACATTTGTGAATGAGGCTATCTTGTGGACAAGGACACAAGCTATTTCATCCCTCAATTTTTTAGGCAACTGAGATCCGATCCCTAATGCCCTCCTAAAAGTAGATGCACTGGAAGTCTACCTTAACTGGTATCTAGTTTCTTTATCTTGTTGAAAAAAAAAATTGTGCATAGACTGTTCCATTACTTAGGCCTAGTTTGGTAGCACCAAGAAATAATTGGGTCCATAGCACACATTGAGATATCTTCACAGATTTAAACACCATGATAAATCAAGGAGGCAGTTTGGTATACACTTTTTGACGGCGCGATTGTTGTGGGGTAGGCACGCTATCTACAGTTCTTTTAGTCGTTTAAGCTATATACTATTGAGATGAGACACACAATCTGCCCAATTTGGTGATATAACTGCCTCGAAGCTGCACAGTGTTTAGGAACTGGCCTGACTTTTGTATCGGGCCTTCATAGTGGCTACCAAACAGTCAATAAGCCCAGATAACTCCACTATCGCACCATAATCGGAGCAACCAAACTAGCCCTTAAGTGAGAAGAGTTAGGAAAACTATTGATAATAGGCTACCTAAGAAATAAGAAAATGAGTTTGCTATTATTGTTTTGATAGTTTCCTGAGTTAAATCACTTGCACCAATTTTAGAGGTCAACAAAGCCTACAAGAGAAATCAAGAAGAACAGGTTGCATTCTTCTAACAATCGATTTCTAGCATAAAGGGCATTAGTTGGGATTATAGTTTGAATGTGTCATATTTGACCTCCAACACCATTCTGTTTATATGTTTAAGGAACATGCTATCCTGTTCAAAAGGTGCTGTCAGTTCCTACTATTCTTAAGGAGTTCAGTTACTTAGCTTCTCTAACCAATTTAGCACAGCAGGAAAGAATTCGAGCTCCATCCAAACTTTTTAAAAAGCAGAACTCGAAAACTAAATTACCCACCAAAAGATACATCAAGATGGGCCAACACCATGAAAAAAAGAAGCCAAAAAACATAAAAGGAGAGCAACTTCAACTCCTTTAGATGCTACTTACAGCTTTGGAGAGATGATCCTCCGCTTCCTTTTTATAATCAGGGAAAACATCCAATACTTTTCCTCTCAAATACTCATAAGTCGCCCTTTGCCCAGGCGTCTTCCTCTTCTCTGCACCACAACATCTAGGTAAAAATTAGACTCATAACATCTGTATCTAAATTCAAGGTGTTTAAACAATAGAAGACCTGGGGGAATTTCGTCGAGCAGTTGGAGGGCAATATTTGATTCTGTGAAAAGCTTCGAGGTTTTATCATCTGGGCTCGTCGGAAAATAGGTGTCCCGAGTGTTGTAGAGAGCATCAACACCCATCGACGCCTCCGCAAACAGATCTTCTGCATTTCCTTTAGTCTCACTGCTCATAATTTTTTGAGCAATGAAACTAAGAAGAGAGACAAGACAACTCCAAGGATTCAGCTGCAGTGAACTTTCGTTGAAGAGAAAATTTGAGAAAGGGGAAGAAATAAGGAGAATCTTTCAGAGGTTCTCGCGTAAGTCGCGTTTTTTTTACCCTTAATTAGGTCTGCTTCTACACCTAGACAATAGTAATACCCTTAATTAGGACCCAGTTAGAAAAGGAAACCAATTACGGTCGCCATGAATTTTTTTTTTATTTATTTTTTTTTTTTTGACAGAGGTCGCCATGAAATTAAAGACAAAAATATTTAAAAAACAAAAAAAAGAACTTGAGAGAAAAACTTTTTTTTTTCTTTTAACTCGAGTTCATGATAAAAAAAAAAAAATTCAAATATCATTGTTACACATCAAAAGTGTCACTGTATACATACGAATTATTATAATTGTGTACATGAAACATCACTGTTTAAAAGTTCAATACTAGTAGTACTTTTTAAACAATGATACTTCATACTTAGGGCTGGGTAAAATACCGAAAAAATCGGTATACCGAGCTTATCGTACCGAAAAATACCGAATTTACCGAAAAGTTTGGTATACCGAAAATTTCGGTAAGGTATATTGCCGTACCGAAAATTTTGGTATGGTAACGGTATGAAAAGTGGCATACCGAGGTATATACCGAAATACTGAAATTAATTTATAATTTTAATTATTTTAATATTGTGTCATTATAAATGATTTGATTGTAGTCTTATTATTAAAAATGCGGAAGCCCAATCAATCTTATTATTTTAAAAGAGCACAAACTACTTATTTTTCTTAATTAATATAACCATAGGCCCATAGTCCATTCTTATACAAGCGCTATGCTTATCTCTTTCCTACCTCCTTCAATCCCTACCCTCTAACTCAATCAAAGGTTGTCTCTCTCAATCTCATTTTGCTAAAAAGAAAGATAAAAAAGACACCGGTAGTCGAATATTGAATCCAAAGCGTTGAAAATTTCTATTTAAATCAGAAGTTAGTCTTATTCAGTTGTTGTCAAGTGAGTAAATTCATGACAATAGTGACAATATATGCGGAGTAAATCTGAAATCTATTTTCTTTTTAGAGAATTATTTACAGAATATAATTCATATGTTTTCTCCGAGGTTCTCGCTTGTTAAGATTTCAAAGATGTCTTTTTTTCATTTATTAGTAGTTTATTTTATAAATTTTTTGGGAAAGAACGGTATACCGATATCATACCGATAATATACCGAAATTTCGGTATACCGAAATTTTTGGTACGGTAACGGTATGATTTTTTATATACCGATATTTTCGGTATGGTATAAGGTATGTGAAAGAAGAAGATTATGATATAATTTTCACCGTGAATTAGGTGATGAGATTTCCACTATTAATAGGCGTATAACAACTTTACAAGGAAAAAGGGATAATTACAAATCTACAAGATTTACATAATATTTACATCAATTCAAATTGATTTGAATTGATTTGCTCTTATCATCTAAAATATTCCTTATTAAAAACAACATAATAACTAAAACCATCAATAGAAACAACGGGTGAAGGCCCCCACAAATCACAGTGTATCAAATCCAACACATTCAAAGCACGCTTTTCATTCAGAGAAAATGACAAACGTTTACTTTTAGCTACTTGACACGATTGACACACAGTGGGTTTTGGCAAGATAGAAGTTACCGCCAAGTGACCTAGTTTATTTAATAACTGAATAATTGAAATAGGAGTATGGCCTAAACGATTGTGCCATAACTCAAAAGATGATTTCAAAACTTTAGAATATAAAGCTGCTATCAAGGCCGGAGTGCCATGCTCCAAAACATAGAGGCCATCCTTACACCGGCCCTTTGCCAGAATCTCATTTTTCGCCCGAAAAACACATTAATCTTCACCCAATGCAAACTCGAGCTAAGTCTGGTATAATTAAGCCTAAATATTTTGTTGATCTTGCAGCTACTGCTTTGTTGTCTTCGCTGTCTGTTTCGCAGGAACCAAAGGGTTTTAAATCTGCCATCAAGATTCCTCATTGGTTCGCTGCCATGCGTGAGGAAATGGACGCTCTCCATAAAAATCACACATGGGATCTCGTTCCTTGTCCACCTAATGAAAACATCGTTGGTTCCAAATGGGTTTTTCGTACTAAGTTCAAAGCAGATGGCTGGATTGATCGGTATAAGGCTCGCTTAGTTGCACAGGGATTTACTCAAATCCCTGGATTTGACTTTTCACATACGTTCAGCCCGGTCGTTCGAGCTGCTACCGTTCGTGTTATTCTCGCTATTGCTGTTCATCGTCATTGGCCCCTTCATCAGCTTGATGTCAAGAATGCTTTTTTGCATGGCATTCTTGAAAAACCAGTCTTCATGGCTCAACCTCCCGGATTTATTAATCCTAATTTTCCTAACCATGTTTGTAGGCTAAAAAAGGCTCTCTATGGTCTTCGACAGGCTTCACGTGCCTGGTTCGATCGCTTCAGTTTCTTCCTCCACACATTAGGTTTTATCCGTAGCAGGGCGGACACTTCACTATTTTTCTTACACCGAGCTGATTATACAATATTCTTACTTTTATACGTGGATGATATTATTGTTACTGGTAGTAATCAGACTATTTTGCAGGCCTTTATTCGCCGCGTTGACAAGGAATTTGCAGTTAAAGATCTCGGCTTGCCCAGTTACTTCCTTGGTCTTGAGATATCTCATTCTCAAGATGGTCTTTTTCTCGGACAGGCCAAATATGCTCATGATATACTCACTCGAGCTTCTTTAGTTGACTCGAAGCCGATTTCCACACCACTTGCTACTGGTGAATCACTGGTTAGTACAGGCGAACCTTTCAAGGACCCAACTCTATATCGCTCGCTTGTTGGTGCCCTTCAATATTTGACTATTACACGACCTGACCTTTCCTATGCGGTCAACCATGTCAGTCAATTCCTCCATTCCCCGACTGTTGATCATTTTATGGCGGTCAAGCGCATCCTTCGATATGTTAAGGGCACCATCCACCATGGACTCACATTCACTCCTTCTTCGGATTATTCGATACTTGGTTATTCTGATGCTGACTGGGCTCGATGTATTGAAACACGTAGATCCACTTATGGTTACTCCATTTACTTGGGAGGTAATTTGGTGTCCTGGAGTGCCAAGAAACAGCCCACTGTCGCTCGTTCTAGTTGTGAGTCCGAATACCGTGCACTTGCCAATGCTGCTCAAGAAATAATTTGGCTAACTCATTTGCTCCGTGAGCTTTGTGCACTGCCCCCCTCTCGACCTTTGCTTCTTTCTGACAACAAGAGTGCCTTATTCTTAAGTCAGAATCCCATTGCCCACAAACGAGCTAAACACATTGACATAGACTGTCATTTTATTCGGGAGCTCGTTCAAAACAAGAAGCTAGAAACCAAGTTCGTGCCCTCCGAACTACAGGTCGCTGACATATTCACTAAAAGCCTTGCTCGCCCACTCTTCGAGTTTTTACGCTCCAAGCTGCGTGTTGATGAGAATCCCACACTCCGCTTGAGGGGGGTTAATAGAGAATATTCTAATAATAAGGAATATTTTAGATGATAAGAGCAAATCAATTCAAATCAATTTGAATTGATGTAAATATTATGTAAATCTTGTAGATTTGTAATTATCCTTTTTTCCTTGTAAAATTGTTATACGCCTATTAATAGTGGAAATCTCATCACCTAATTCACGGTGAAAATTATATCATAATCTTCTTCTTTCAGTATGAACTAAAAACTACGGTATACCGTACCGAACCACCCCTATTCATACTCCCTCCGTCCCACCATTATTTGCACACTTTCCTTTTTCATTCGTCCCAAGATTATTTGCACACTCTAAAAAGGAAAACATTGATTTACGTGCACACTCACAATAATATACACATATTTACCCATATGTCACTACTTTACTCAAAAAGTAATTTTTTCCTAATATGTGTGTCCATTTTTGTGTGCAAAAAATGTTGGGATTGGGGAGTGTATATATAACGATAACACACAAAAAAAAAATGAATTCTTGTAAATCGGATTCCAGAGCTACTCAAAATTTGGAAAAACAATTTAGATGAACTCATTAAAATATATATACAAAATTATAACTTAATATGTAAAATAATTTTTTTGTTATTTTGAAAATAATATTAAAGTATTATACTTTATATATCGAAAAGTGTTATTTTAAAAATTAAAAACAGTTGCTCTGGATAAAAAGAGTTTGCCTATCCGGATTCCAGACATGCGTCAACGACTCACTTTTAAAGTAGAAAGTTTTTATTCTGTTGACCATTGACTCCACATTATAAATTCCAGGCATTTCAACTATAATGTTTTTTAGTTACACCTCACCATGCGAAATTTTGTGTTTTTACAGTTTGCCCACTCCAACTTTCTTTTTTGTACTTTACCCCTTCAAGTTTATAATTATTGTACTTTACCCCTTTAAGTTTATAATTATTGTACTTTACATAGTGGTACATATGGAAAATGATATAGTTGGTTTGTCAATTTTAAATAGTGGATATAGTTATTGATCCTACTCTCTCCAAAAGTGCATCTTTCACTCTTATCATGCAAGATTAGTTAATTATAGCCTTACATGTTGTTAACTAATGCAAATTTGAATCAGATTTTTAATGCTTCTTGAAAATTCTTGTGCTTCTTCAGGTATACTCCCACCGCAGATCTAAGGCTGGTATTCAAACCCATAATTCTTCTTGTTAATTTCACCCTTGAACCCACTTTATACATACAAGCTCTTACATAAGGTTCCGTCATGAAAAGCTAGCTATCATGGAGGCTAAATATTCAGGACTAAAATATTTGGAACTTGGGATTTATGCTCGTTACCATCTGTGCAATTTGTAGGTATGTTTGGTTTAAGCATTCTCAAAGAATTTCATCTCATCATGATATTAATTTATTCTTACACCTCCAAGATCCAACTTCATGAGGATTACACAAGCCAAATTATATTTGTTTCAGGATTACACAAGCTAGAGTTCAAAATCCACCAAAATCCTAAGCTAGAACACCTATACTTACTCTCTTATATTATCACTCATCCTCTCATGATACTGACATTTAGTTTGTCATTAATATGTCACAGTGAGGATAATTATTTCTCTTCCCTCATCTTAGGTTGCAAACGTTTTCCTTGGTACTAAAATCTATATGATCCAGCCTCCAAGTTTTGAAGTTACATGTATGTATGCAAGCTAAAAAGATCCTTCTCTTTATAATGTGGGTGCTGCAGTGGAAAATAAGGTACACAAGATTCCTATCGCAATCTGGTCTTATACGGTGTGGATTATATGGAAAATACGAAACAACGTGTGATATGGGCTACTTGGTACTGGGCCTGTGGCGTCCGGCCCATATCAACGAAATAAATCTAGAGATGGAAACTTCTCTCAACTCTAGGTCAGAGTTGGCCCAGAACTGAACCAAACAACTCTGAGAGCTAGTTTGGGGGATTGATTTGCACGTGGATACATGTGCATGATTAATATGAACTTGAATCGGAACAATTAATCATGTTATTAAGAGAACTATGGGTTAATTTCACTTAATCCATCTCTAATCTGTGATAAGCTTATTCTTGAGAAGGAAGATAAGCTCAGAAACGTCTCTTTCCCACCATTAAATGCAGAATTTGCCCACTACCACATACACCAGAAAAGGACAACTGAGAGAGAGAGCCTTCAGTTGTACTACCAAATCAGAATATTCGCCACTTGGCCTAATTTCACGCGTCCTCTGGCACTGGTGGTCCCAAAAGTGCTAGGGCAACACTGAATAAAAGACTTTTCTACCCTTCAGAGATGTAAAAGGTATAAATATCTTCATTTGGCTCTCTCCAAGGTATTATCACTAAAAACACTTTCTCTTACTACTGTATTTTTCATAGCTTTTCTTGCCTACCAAGTTTAGCTGACTTGAGCGTCGGAGGACCGACGCCGGAGCCCCCTCCGGCGTGGTTTTGTGCAGGATTTCGTCGGATCATCGTCAGAGCTTGCTGAGCAGTGTTCGAGAGCTGAATTCTGACTTCCAGAGCAGTATCTACATTTTTTCTGGGTTTATTTTGGAGCTCTCTCAGGTTAGTTACCTTGCTCCATGTATTCCTTCAAATATTTGTTGATGGGTTTCATTTTGCCCTCATCAACTGGCGCCGTATGTGGGAAACTTGAGTTTTGACGTGAGATTTTCTTGAGTTTCTCTTCAAAATACGTTCATAGTGATGGAACTTCTATGAATCTGTGATAATCTAACAAGATTTGTTAAAATCCTGATGTTTATTGCCTTTCGCATGGAGATTATGGTAGAAATATATGTAAGTTTGCATGAATAGGCTGTTTCTTAGCTGTTTCGATGAATACGTGCATAGATCTGTGCTGGGAATATTCTTTGGATGATGTTTCTTTTTAATGGTTTCTGGGAAAATGATGAACATGACGGGTTTTTGCCCAGATTTGAAAGGATATGTTGTTTATGTGTTGCTTTACCGAGTATGAGTTGAGATTTATACTCGTCTTGCATGGAAAGTGCTTTCTAAGAAATATGTATGTAAATCTATCGTTGGACTTGTGGAAAAATATTTTTCTCTTTGATGAATTTCTGGAAAAATGGTTGAATGTTTGAAGATGAACTAGAATATTGCCCCTTATGGTAAAGACGTGGCCAAAAGTTCTTTAGCCAGATATGATGAAATGTGATTTTCATTATTTGGATGCATTTTTCCTTCTCGAAATTTGTGTTTATGCTTGTTTGATTTGGTTGGAAACTGAAATCCTCATGAAAAGTGTTTTTCCGCTAATTTGGCACGGAAGTATGGACACGAATAAGCTTCACAAATGAGAGATGAGAAAAGAATCATCTCTTAGTCTTTGCGTCTTTTCCAGAAACTTGATATGATTTGAGGTATTGAATCATGCATTATTGATTATTTTTCGGGAGATTAACTTGATATGATCATTCTCTCTCAGAAATGGCAGATCCCATCTCTCGTGATTTGGGAAAGGAATTCGATGGGGCTGTTGACACCCCGGTGAGTACGAACGCTCCCGTGGTCACAGTCCTAGATGATGATACCATGGGTACAAACCCAACTCAGAGTCGTGCGTCTCTGATTACTCTGACAACCGAACAGTTGAGAGTCTTCATTCAGACTGCTGTGAACAGTGCTCTGGCTTCCAGGATCCCAGAAACGGGAGCTAATCCTGAACAGCCAACTCCTAGCGCCGAGGCCATCGCCCGCGTTAGTGAGGAACAACTGGCCGCTGGCGAGTCGAAAGCTAAGACCCCAGGTATGCCAGAAACTCGGGCTTTAAATGTGCCCAAAAACATTGCGTTGCCCACTCTCTCAGGAGTTGTCTTGGGAGAGAGCAGCGCGCAAATAAAAAATGGCAGGACAGCTGCCGGTGGGACAGCCGCCAGGGGCAGGACAGCTGCCGGTGGGACAGCCACCAGAGATGGTCAGATAGCTGCCAGAGCCGGGAAAGTGACTGCTCAGACTTCTGGTTTGGTTGAGTATGATGATTGTGATTCAGATGAAGCCGAGGCAGAGTCCACAGCTATTGTTAATGCTAACCGCGAGATTGCGTCCTTAAGAAGAGAGATGGAAATGGTTAAGAAGCACTGTGAGAAAACAGGAAAACAGAAATGCAGATCAGGAGGATCCCCTTTTTCGGAGGATATTCTCTCTGATCCACTGCCTAAGAGCTTTAAGGCTCTGAATTCCGAATATGACGGAACGACTGATCCTCAGGATCATTTGTTGAGATTTGAGAATGGAGCTCTGATGCATCAGTATTCCAAGGGTGTGAAATGTAGGGTGTTTCTCACTACATTAACGAAGTCTGCCCAGAAGTGGTTTAGCCAGCTACCAGTCAACTCTATTTGCTCATTCGATGAATTCAGCACACTTTTTCTGCATCAGTTTGCTAGTTCTCGAAAGATAACAAAAACATCTCTGTATCTGATGAGTTTCAGACAAAAGCCACAAGAGAGTTTGAGAGAGTATATTACTCTGTTCAATGAAGCCGCCCTGGAAGTCCCTGCGGCCACAGATGAAGTAAGAACGAATGTCTTGGCGCGAGGCCTTCATGATGGAGATTTCTTTAAATCTCTGGCCAAGAAACCTCCCTCAACTTTTGATGAGTTACAGGAAAGGGCCGACAAGTATATAAATTTGGAAGAGGCCAGAGGTATAAAGAAAGAGGAGAGTCGCACTGAAAGAAATGCAGAGAAGAAGAAAGAGCCCGAGAAGAAAAAGGGCAATGATGAAAAATGAAACACAACCAGGGATAAGCCTAGGATAGAAAGATTCGAAACATACACACCTCTGACCTTGCAGCCAACAGAAATGCTAGAATTTATGGCAGAACATCCCAACTTCAAGTTCCCCCACTCTGCTGGGAGAGGTCCTCGAAATCCCAGGTCTGATCGGTATTGCCGATACCACAATGAATATGGTCATGAAACGAATGATTGTCGACATCTGAAAAATGCCATCGAAAGAATGATTCAAGATGGTCATCTAGTGGAATTTGTGAAGAAAGAAAGAGATAGAAACAACAATAAGAGAAAGGATAATGAAGAAAGAGGAAAGGAGATAGCAAAGCCGCCTCGGAAGGATGGCCCTGGTCATAGGAGGGGGTATATCCAAATGATAGTTGGGGGTCCGACAGATGGAGACTCACACCGGGCCAGGAGAGCTTCTGTCAGATCTGCCCAGAATTGGTATGAGGGAGATGTTCACGAGGTGGGCGCAAGTGATTCGCCTAGCATACAGTTTGGGCCGAGAGATGAGAGGGCAGTTCAGAGGCCTCATAATGATGCTTTAGTAGTGACCACAGAAATTGGTGGTTATGATGTTGCCAGGGTATTCATTGACACTGGCAGCTCTGCGGATATCTTGTTTCAAGATTGTTTTTTGAAGATGGATCTTAATGTGGAGCTTAAACCATTGGATACGGCGCTCTATGGGTTCACAGGGGGAGCCATCCAACCTAAGGGACAATTCTCTCTTCAGGTTAGGATGGGGAATCCACCTCTGGTTAAAGTTAAAATGGTGAACTTCCTAGTTGTTGATGCTCCCTCGGCATACAACGTGATCCTGGGGAGACCATCTCTGAATCTCTTCCAGGCTGTGGTTTCTACATACCACATAAGTTGAAATTTCCTGTCGGAGATGAGGTAGGAGAACTTGTGGGAGACCAGTTCTGCTCTCGCAAGTGCTACGTTGAAACGGTAAAGAAAGCTGCACACTCTTCCCCTAGGAGTGATGGTTGAGGAGATGACCCGGATGGGAAGAGAATGAGGGGTGCAGAGATGATGGAGGAAGAGCCAGACCTGCAGATTCAACCAGAGGAAGAGCTTATGCCAGTAGAGCTCTTCCCAAACAAATCCGGGTTTACTACCCGAATTAGAACTCAGATGACGCATGACGTGGCCAGAGCTGTCATCAACTGTCTAAGAAGGAATGCAGATCTTTTCGCATTTCAACCCGAGGACTTGTTGGGGATTGACCCCAAGGTGGCCCTGTATCGCTTAAATGTTGATCCAGAGGTCAGACATGTGAAGCAGAAACTAAGGCAATTTGGCCCTGAGAAAGATAAGATAATTAAAGAAGAAGTGGAGAGGCTTCTGAAAGCCAGGCATATTGAAGAAGTGAAGTACACAGAGTGGTTGTCCAATGCAGTTATGGTGGCTAAGGGAAATGGTTCATGGCGGATGTGCATTGATTTTCGTGATCTGAACAAGGCTTGCCCAAAGGACCATTACCCTTTGCCTAGAATTGACCAGCTGGTGGACTCAACATCCGGATGTGAACTCTTGTCCATGATGGACGCATATCAGGGATACCATCAGATCTGGATGGATCGGGCAGACGTGCCCAGAGCTAGCTTTGTAGTCTCGTGTGGTACATATGGCTATGTGAAGATGCCTTTTGGGCTGAAGAATGCTGGGGCCACATATCAGAGAATGGTAGATCTGGTTTTTCGAGAGCAGATTGGCCGAAATATGGAAGTCTATGTGGATGACATGCTGGTGAAAAGTTTCAAATCCGAAGACCATGCTTCAGATCTGGAAGAGGTGTTTGGTGTAATTAGAGCTTACCAGATCAGGCTTAATCCCACCAAATGCACATTCGGAGTAAGAAGTGGTAAGTTCTTGGGGTATATGGTCACTCCCAAGGGGATTGAAGTAAATCAGGCTAAGGTGAAAGCAATTCTTGATATGCAACCACCTCGGAACCTGAAAGAAACACAAAAATTGAACGGGCGAATCACAGCTTTGAGCCGTTTCATCTCTAGATCGGCAGAAAGGAGTTTACCGTTTTTCAAAATCCTTAGAAAAGGATCCAGATTTGAATGGGATAATGAATACTAGAAAGCTTTTGAAGACTTGAAAAAACACTTGACTAGTTTACCCCCAGGGGAAACTTTGTATTTGTACTTCTCTGTAGGAGAACATTCTCTGAGCTCTGTTCTCCTTAGAGAGTATGGGGTGAAGCAGATACCCATATACTATGTGAGCAAAGCCATCCAAGGACCAGAAGTGAGATATTCGGAAGTGGAGAAGTCAGCTCTGGCTGTGATGGTGACAGTGCGAAGGCTCAGGCCTTATTTTTTATCTCATAAAGTGGTGGTGAGAACTAATTTGCCTCTGAGGCAGATAATGGGTAGACCAGATCTGTCCGGAAGAATGGTGAAGTGGGCAGTAGAGTTGGGTGAGTATGACATCGAGTTTGAGCCCAGAGCTGCCATAAAAGCCCAAGCTTTGGATGATTTTATTCAGGAAACAACCAAAGTTCAAGAGTCAGAACTCTGGAAAGCTTATGTTGATGGATCATCATCTCTCAATGGATGTGGAGCTGGGATTGTGATTATATCCCCCATTGGAGAAGAGTTGCAGTTTGCAGTAAAGTTTGAGTTTAAAACTTCAAACAATGAAGCAGAATATGAGGCCTTTATATGGGGCATGCAGATGTTATGGGAGCTGGGAGCACAAAGAGCAATTGTGCACTCTGACTCTCAATTGGTCACCCAACAGCTGTTGGGAACTTACGAAAAGAAAAATGAGAAAATGGCAAAGTATGCAGAATTGGCAACACAGTTGAAAGCCAAATTTGATGAGCTGAGAATTGAGCAGATTCCCAGAGCTGAGAATGCTAAAGCGGACTACCTGTCCAAGTTGGCCAGCTCTGCGGAAGAAGGTATGAAAGGAAAGATCACACTGCTGACGGCTGAGAGTCAGATGTCAGCTCTGGATGTGGGAGCAATCAATGAAGAGAGTGATTGGAGGACTCCTATCATTCATTATCTGAAAACAGGGCAGAGGCTTGATAAGCCAGATGCCCCTAAGAAAGCAGTATATGCCAAGTATTGCATGATTGGTGAATACTTGTATAAGAGATCATTCTCTCAACCATTTTTGAGATGCCTGTCCACTATGGAAGGGAATTATGTGTTGAGAGAGGTGCACGAAGGCTGCGGAGGAAGCCACACAGGCTTTAGAGATGTGGTGAGACGAGTGCTGAGAGCTGGATATTATTGGCCAACTCTCACAAAAGATGCAAAAGAATTGGTAAGGAAGTGCGATAAGTGCCAGAGGCATGGACCTCTGATTCACGTCCCAGCAGAAGAATTGGGAGTGATGTATTCTCCGTGTCCATTTGATAAATGGGGAATCGATATTGTGGGAAAGTTCCCAACGGCCTCTGGGGGCAGAGTTTTTCTAATCGTCGCTGTGGATTATTTCAGTAAGTGGGCTGAAGCTGAAGCTGTAAAGAAAATTGATGAAGCAGCTGTTATCGGGTTCTTGTGAAAGAACATATGTTGCAGATTTGGGATTTCCAGAACCCTGGTATCGGACAATGGGACACAGTTCACGGGCTCTATAGTCTAGAACTGGTGTTCAGAGTTGAAAATTCAGCAGAGATTTGTCTCAGTAGCTCACCCTCAAGCTAATGGGCAAGTGGAAGTTACTAATAGAACGATTGTGGATGGTATAAAAACCAGACTTGAGAAATCTGGTGGAAATTGGGTCGAAGAGCTGGACTCAGTACTTTGGGCTTACAGAACGAGTCTGAAAACTGCTACGGGAGAATCTCCTTTCAATCTCGTGTATGGATCTACAGCTGTAATCCCTGCAGAGGTTGGAATGGAGACCCATCGGATCCTGAACTATGATGAGAATCGCAATTCAGAGCTGGTTAGAGAGAATTTAGATATGCTTGATGAGGAACGTGAAATGGCTCGTCTGAGGTCAGAGCGCTACAAAAGTCAAGTGAGAGCCGCTTATAACAAGCGGGTGAAAGTTAGAAAGTTTGAGAAGGGAGATCTTGTCTTGCGCAGAGCTGATGCGCTGAAACTTGTGGGGAAATTAGAGCCGAATTGGGAGGGTCCCTTTGTGGTCACTCAAGTTTTAGCCGGAGGCGCGTATGAGCTGACAGACCAGAGCAGTAAGAGAATGCCTCGTCCCTGGAATGTCAGTAACTTGAAGAAGTACTATATTTGAGTTAATTCAGAGTTATGTTAGTTTTCAACAAAAGTATGTAAGCAGCTGCCGTTTGCATCGCTATATTTCAAAATTCAATGAAAAGCCGACAGAACTACACTCTTCAGTTCTGGCGGATTCCTATCTAAATCAGTTCTCAGAATCACGCATCCCTCAGATCCACATCCTATGAGTCTCAAATATGAGCATGGATAACATCTGAGAGATGGACCTCGATTCAAAGTTCACATCCTCTCAGTCTTGATACGAATCAAGCATGGATCACGCATAGGAATTAAATTTTCTTTCAAGAATTTACATTCTCACGAATCTCAGATAAAGTTAAAAATGAATAACTTAAAACTAAAAGCGAAGAGTTTTAGAAAGATATTCTCAAAATAAACTAAATTACTTCTTCACAGAAGTAAATTCTGGAAGGGGGAGATAAAAGTATGCACACTTTCCCCTGAAGAGTTAACTCACTTACAGAGTAAAATGAGTCGAAGGAAGGAAGGCAAGGTACTACCGTGCATCCCATTCCTAGAGTTGAATAAAGTAATTTATTTCTTTACAGAAGTAAACTTTGAAAAAGGGGGGGAGTATGTATACATATATACATATCATCACCCACAGTCAAAACCCTTTTACAGGATAAAAAAAGGCAAAAAATATAAAGTATGTATACATATATACATATCATCACCCACAGTCAAAACTCTTTTTACAGGATAAAAAAAGGCAAAAAATATAAAGCATAATGAACAATCATGAAAAGAAAAGCACAACAAGCAGATGACAAAAGCATAGTTTGAGCATAACACGCCCAACAAAAGAAACTGAATATTCTTAGAATAAAGAGCACGCAGGCTCTGAAAATTGTTCATAGTTGCAGAAATAAAAGGAGAACGATAGAGATGACCTCAAAGGGTCCTGTCCTCTATTCGTTCAAATCAGTACTCAGGCCAGGTCCAGGGTTTCCAGGAGCAGAAAGGGTCTGAGGCTCGATAGTAGCTTCAGAGGCAGAGCTTTCAGGAGCTGAGAGGCCACAAAACATAAGATCTGCTGGAGGAAGTTCGGGCGATAGATAATCCTCCCGAGCTAACTTCAAGGCTGCTCTCCTGATAACGGGCAGAAACCAAGGAGCATCCTTGGGAGCATTCACGTCACCCTTGAAATAGGGAGATGGAGTCACACCCTCCTTAGCACGGGAGATATTAAGTTGCTCAGTAAAGACTTTCTCTTGGGCCTGGGCAACAGTAGATCTGAAACCATGCTTGATGAAATGGCCAGCATGTGGGGCCATATCCACAAAAAACTGAGGGCTATTCTGATAAGCAGCAATGAGGCCTTCATACAGTTCCTTGAGAAATGCTTGACCAAGAGCTGTACTGAGAAGTCTTTTACGGCAGAGATCAATGCCTTCAAGAAGACCTGCAGTGTGGCCTGCAGAACGACTTTCCTTTCGCGCCTGTTTCCCCTTAACCGACTGAAGAGTGAGTAGGTCGTCGACATCCTGTAGTTTCTTCTCGAGAGATTGGAGTGCAGATCTCTGCTCAGCATTATGAATGTGAGCCGCATTCAACTCCTTCATAGCTTGAATTAGCTCTTGATCTTTTTGATCAAGTTCAGCCTTGACTGCATCTATCTCCTCAGAGTTGTCCATCTCCAGAAATTGGGCCTGATAATCCAAAAACTAACAAAGAAGAAAGATAAGTAATTGAGGAGAGTATTGCTTAAAACAGGGAAGAGGTGAAATGAGAAACCTACCTCAACCAACCGACCAGACATCAGAGTTTTCAATTGACCAGCTGAAAAATTTGAACTAGCAGAATCAGTCTTAGAAGACCTGAGAGTCTTCAGGAACTGAATACACTCTCCCTCTCCCAAGTTCATAGACGAATGCGGATTGGGAGATAGAGGTGGATCGTCAGTCATAACACCAGAACCTGAACCAGTTCGTTTTGAAAAACGAGTTTTCTTTTGAACGGGCTTAGTAAGGGCAGCAACTGAAACACGCTTTTTTCCTTTGCCACGAGTAGTAAGGCTAACATCTTCACCTTCACCTTCGTCACTCTCCTTAGGGGGAGATGGAGGAATGGCAGACTTCTCTTCAGAGGGGGGTATGGTTGAATTTTCTTGAGAAGTGACAGGCTTTAACACAATATTAGCTTTTGAGTCCACTACTTCAGCAGGAGGAGCCAAGTTGATAGGCTCCTCATCATCTGACAGGAGAAGAGCACTCTCCCAAGACATATCTGAAAACAAAGTAGAAAACAAAATCAAAATGAGAACTATATATGTTTCTAAGAGCAAAGTTAGAACATAGAAAAGAGCAGTACCCGCTCCAACGGGAGGAGGAACTGCCGATCCGAGAAACCCGAAATGAGAAAGAACGATAGGCTCCTTTAACAGGTGAAACAGGGGGCCGTGAGACTTAGCAACACGATTTAAACGTAGCATGATTTCTCTATCTGAGGAGGGAATGAAATCCTCTACAGAAGAAGAAGACTTGGTAGTACTGGGGGCTTTATATTGCCATCCACGATGGGTAAATGGCCATTTCCCAGAGCGGGGAGTAACTACGAAGTAGCTATCTCGCCAGAACCCGTCTACACTAGGGGGTTTACCTATGAAATGGAATAACCCCTGGTTCCTAGAACTAAAGTAATAGAATTCATCCCGTTTTTTCAAATCATAACAATAGTAGAAAATTTCAGGAGTGGGGGTACCCCCATTTGCCTTGAAAATTGTATTGAAAGCAAGCAGTAAACGGATCGAAGAGGGATTTACCTGATTCAGGGGAATGCGAAAAAGATTGCATACCTCATAGAGGAAATGGCGATTGGAAAGTGGAGACCCGCTGTGAGTTGAGAAGCCCAAAATGCCAAAGATGGAGGGGCCAGATGGTTAGGCCTCTCGTGAGGGCCTGGTAAATCGATGAGCAAATCGGGACAGGGGCCTAGAAAATCTCTAATATTTTCGAGATCATGTTCAGTCAAATTCGTTTGATTGGAAACATCATTCCACCTAATCTTATTTCTTTCAGCCACGATTCGAATAGTACGCTTGGTAATGGGAAGAGGATTAGGGTTTTTTGAGGAAGACGAGGCGGGAAGTCCTAGGACCGCCGAAGAAGGGGGTTGTGATGATTGAGACGACAGGGGTTTAATGGAAGTGTTTTCCGGTGAAGTTTCGTCAGAAAATGAGGGCGATTTAGCCATAATCGAGGAGTGAAGAGGAAAATATATTCGAAAATGAAAGGAGGAAAATAGAGGGAATACCTTGCACGAAGACAGAGATGGTCACCGGAGGTTTCGGGTCCTATGAAGGAGCTGCCGAAATTTTCTGGGAATGTGAAATGTCGAGGTGGCTGCCGGAAATGTCCCCTCAAACGGAATTCTTGAAGGAGAGTAGAAGACGAAAGACTAAAGAAAAGAGAGAGAAAGAAAGTAAAAAGCGGAAGCACTTTATGGGGAAGAGGCAACTGGCAAACCGCCCTTGTCCTCCCCTCCACGTGTACGCCCAAGATCTGGGAAGAATGAAGGGGCGCAATTTTTTCAACGACCGAGATTGCCCTATTTTGAATTGAGAAACTGAGTTAGTACCGCGTGGATGAACAGTGTACAGTGCAGAATGCAGTGTACGGATCTGAACGACTTTACTGAAATGTATTCCAAATGATATTTGAAAGCAAAATAATTTGGAATAGGGGGGGAGTAGTTGATATGGGCTACTTGGTACTGGGCCTGTGGCGTCCGGCCCATATCAACGAAATAAATCTAGAGATGGAAACTTCTCTCAACTCTAGGTCAGAGTTGGCCCAGAACTGAACCAAACAATTCTGAGAGCTAGTTTGGGGGATTGATTTGCACGTGGATACATGTGCATGATTAATATGAACTTGAATCGGAACAATTAATCATGTTATTAAGAGAACTATGGGTTAATTTCACTTAATCCATCTCTAATCTGTGATAAGCTTATTCTTGAGAAGGAAGATAAGCTCAGAAACGTCTCTTTCCCACCATTAAATGCAGAATTTGCCCACTACCACATACACCAGAAAAGGACAACTGAGAGAGAGCCTTCAGTTGTACTACCAAATCAGAATATTCGCCACTTGGCCTAATTTCACGCGTCCTCTGGCACTGGTGGTCCCAAAAGTGCTAGGGCAACACTGAATAAAAGACTTTTCTACCCTTCAGAGATGTAAAAGGTATAAATATCTTCATTTGGCTCTCTCCAAGGTATTATCACTAAAAACACTTTCTCTTACTACTGTATTTTTCATAGCTTTTCTTGCCTACCAAGTTTAGCTGACTTGAGCGTCGGAGGACCGACGCCGGAGCCCCCTCCGGCGTGGTTTTGTGCAGGATTTCGTCGGATCATCGTCAGAGCTTGCTGAGCAGTGTTCGAGAGCTGAATTCTGACTTCCAGAGCAGCATCTACATTTTTTCTGGGTTTATTTTGGAGCTCTCTCAGGTTAGTTACCTTGCTCCATGTATTCCTTCAAATATTTGTTGATGGGTTTCATTTTGCCCTCATCAACGTGATATTTAAAGGTGTTGAGCCTAAACCAGAGGATGTTGTGGAGAAACGGACTTGGAGTTGTGTATCTTTAAAAAAGATTCAGGAGTTAGTAACAATGCACTCTCAAATTGGTTCACGGACCCCTCGAATTGTTGTAATTGTGAATTGATTTAAGTTGGTACGGAGTTTAACTAGTTTGGTTTAATGTTGGAGTATCCTTGTACTCCGATCTCTAATAAAAAAAATATATAACTAATTAAAAGAAAGAGTACGCTTTTTTTTTTTATATAATATTAGTTGATTGAGTATGATCTTTTAATATATATATATATATGTTTGTTACAACTTACAAATGAGAGGATGAGAGGAGAGAGGGTAAGAAGGTGAACCTGGGAGGAGAAAAAGTTTGGGAAGAGAAGAAAGTGTTCACTAAGACCAAAAAGTCCCCGAGGTTCAACGACTGAGGTCTATGTCATAGACCTTAGAGGACCAGAATGCAGGTTCTCAGTCCCAACTTCAGGGATATGAGCCATCAGATTGCAGTCACAACCTCTATTCATGGTGGTTTCACACGAAGGCTCCTCCTCACGCCACCATCCTACATCTAGCAGTTGGTTCTGCATTCAGTCCGATGGAGGTTCATAAGTCATTTGACTTGATTTTTATTTTACTATATTATTTTATATGTAACATGCATATACTAAGTTTGAATCTTTATTGTCAAAGTTTATTCCAGGTCACGAGGCTACTTGTCAAGTGAGTTTTGTCATCAGGACCTTGGGATTCGAGGTTGGCGCTCACCGATGGAGTCACGTCTGCATTCGTAAGAGCAAAGAGTACGTTGAGGAGTTCAAGGTACATAACTTTACCGTTTATTAGTTTTTACATATTTATATAAAATGATGTTTATGTTTAATGTAATTGCGAAAAATATTTTGTTTGGTTAGAGGAGTACAATGACCAGATGTATGACCTTGTACCAGATGAGGATGGCGTGTTCGAGGGAGGGGACCATTTTTTACCAGAGGAAGTAAGCAGACGACACATCGGTGTGGGACCACCTGGTGGCCCACTAGATGAGTTTTAAGTTCGTCGTCAACTTCGTGAAGAACAAGAAGAATCATCAAAGAGACCTTATTGGGGACAATGTCGCTATACATCGGGTTGGTTCGGGGTCCATTTACGAGCATGGGCTCGACTTTGTAAGTTAAAATTATTTAAAATTTATTAATCCTTTTATAATTAGTTATTTCCAATTTCAGTAATAGACCAACCGCATTATCATCTTGTGCGACCTCTGTAATGACATCGTCTGCGAGACACTACATAATTAACGAGTGATCCTTCTCCTCCAAATTGGCCATCACTGCATCATCTATAGCGACTGACTTACCCTTGATAACTTTCGACATCATCGTGGTGCCCTCAGTCGGTGTTGTCTCAACAAGGCTCGTAACTTGATGGCAACCAAAACTATTACTTCCTTGAATTTGTCATTTTTCACATTTTCGCACCAGATCGCAGAAACTCTAACCGACTCTAGATACCAATTTGTTATGGCGGGACGCGAGAAAGAATCATAAACAATAAACAAAAGACACATATTTACATGGTTAACTAATGTTGTGTTAGCTACATCCACAACCAGACGAGAGGATATGCATATTATTATGGGATTTTAGCATTTTTAGAGTACACAATGATCTAGGTCAAATAATAAGGGTATTTATAAACCCCTAACAAACTTGACCTCGAATTCAGACCATAACTAAAAAAAAGAGCCCAAATATAACATACACCTTGAAACTTAGAGGCGTTGCCCCCGAACCCCGAACCAAGGGTATATCGCCCTCTAAACCCCCCGACTCGCTGACTAGGCTCTGCGTAGGGGGTTCAGTGCATCCTAATAGGGACAATATATATTCATAGAGTATGAAAAGAAAATAATACTCTTCACTATAAACAACATATACCATTAAGTGAAAACAATTAACACCACTACAAAAATAGCCCCGTTGTGCAACGGAAATTTGTGACGGAAAATAAATTCGTCGCAAAAATAGGTAATTTGGGACGGATTTACGACGTCGCTCGTAAGTTGGTCAAATTTGACCAAATTTACGATGGATAGAGCAATCCGTCACAAATTTACGATGGGATTTTGCGACGATGAGGCAAAATGCTGTCTTTTTTTTTTTTGAGAAATTGCGACATAAAGTCGTCACAAATTTTAAATTAACATTTGTGACGAACAGGTGTCCGTTGCAAATCTGGCAGTTGAAATTCGGCAGACGTGTTAGTGAGCAATAATTGACCCGTGGTCGTCCCTGACATTATTTGCGACGGAAAGTCCATCGCAAATGTACAAAATTAGCGACGATTGTTCAGCCTGTCACTAATTCCAGCTATTATAAACCAGTAATCTGATGGGTCCTCGGCTTGCTTCTCGATCTTCTCGTCCTCATCATCTCCGACCCTTGTATCGCTAGAGCCTCTGAGGTTAGGCATAGGCAGTATACACAAATTCTTCGACACCATCAACTCCACTTCCTCATTTGGTCCATCTCTTTCCTTTTTCATTTCTCTCTCCTTCCCTCCTCTCGATAGTTTTCGTCATTTTCTACATCTGCTTCTTCACTTTCCACAATTAACGCTTTAACTCAGTGGAGGGGTGAGAGTCGACGGAAGATTGGGAGGACAAAGTAGACCCATGAGAACATAGGATAATTTTACCATAACCAAGTCTAACCCAACGAGCCACCATTTTTTTACCTCAACGGTCTTCAAATAAATTAGGTTCTCCAGATTCCTTAGTTTGACTAGCATTAGACATCTGCTGTGTCTGAGCCTTGTAGAACAGCCTCGTTCATCCTCCTCTGCAAATTAATTGTAGTTTAATATATATATATATAGATGACGAAGTGGAATAGGTCAAGTGGTTGGAGCTCCACTATCTATGATCGAGAGATCATGGGTTCGAGTGTCAATTTACCCAATAATACATACATACATACATACATACATACATACATATATATATATATATATATATATATATATATATATATATATATAGAAATAATAATCTTAGGCTATGTTCTCTTTGGATTTTAAAAACTTGGATTTGGATTTTGAAATTTAAAATCAATTCTAGTTTGTGTTTTAAAATTAGGTTTTTGAAATCATAATCCTACAACCCTATAAATAACATATACAACACTCCTTTACTTTTTACATAATAAATTAAAATCTAACTCACTCAAAATCCAAAAAAACATAGATTTTAAAAACCCCAAGGATTAAAAAGACAATTGGTTTTCAAAAATCAGTTTTTGAAAACCACTTAAAACCCAAACAGAACACAGTCTCAGTATTGATATTTAGTTAGTAACTCACGTACGTTTATGTTGCCGGTGCGTCCATAAGTGGACTTTTCAATCATCTCGTTCACTGAATGAGCGAGCTTCAACCCCTCAAAATGAGTGGATGCGTACATGTTCATGGTCCCGCTTCTACTACGAACCATATATATAATTAATTGCCGTTGCAAAATTATATAATAAAAAAAAAAATTATCCTTCGTCACGTTCGGGTTTAGACCAGAAAAATTAACGTTTGAAGCTGGACGTCTTAAATTTTAAGACGGCTGATTTCAGTTTTTTTTTTTTAAGTAATCAGTCTACTTCAAGAAAAATTTATTTAGTGAAATGTAGAGGTTAGTTAGGCCATTTCATGATTTCAAGACTTTTCAAGTTCCCAAAATTAAAGGTGTCTAGAAAAGGGGAATAATCATCTTTTGTTGAAAAGTTTACAACTTTTGAATTAATTAATGCAGATTGCAGAATATTTTTTCGGAAATGTCTCTTTTTGTGAGAAAATAAATAAAAATAAAAACAAATTCTAACCTACATTCAAATGCATGACAAACACTTATATTTTAAACACAATTTTAATTTTCTCAAAACACACAGTAACACACCGAATTGTATATTTTTATGTAATTGAGTATTATTGATTACTTTTTGAAGTATTACTGATTTATGTTTTTTTAGTTATTTTTTTTAAATTTAAATGTATATCATACACTCAATACACACTATGACACTAACTGCTCTGTAAAAAAAATAAAAATGCAAACCCAAAACTAAAATCTGCTCGTTGGATATGATCGCGCACGTACAAAATTGTTTTACGAAGATTGAATGAGACAGTAATGACCAATCCTTACATAATTAGGACCACAAAATCTAAATCATGGGCCGCTGCATGTTCAAAAGTGATCGATTAATATTTTGTAAAGAGAATACTTTGACTTATATATAAGATAAAAAAGTTTTATTGTCTCATAGTCAATTGGCTCACGCCTACCTATACGTCCTAAGATCAAATTCTATTGACAACAATTCTATCTCATTAAATTATATACTTGTTGGATCTCCCAAGTACTCCACATGATGTTGGATACAAACCCAAAGATTAAGTAGGGGAAAATTACTATATAAATAAATTAATTTCACAATTTTCTATAAATTCAAACTTTTAAATGAGGCGAATTTTTTTCATTTTATTTGACAAATATTAAATTTACCTTGAACAGATGAGGTACGTATTTACCTATTATTGATTTATTTTTTATATTTAAATTCTTGACCTGGATATTTTTTTTTTATTAATAATGTACGAGACTTTGGGTTTTATTTTATTTTTCAATATTTTCCTGTAGAATGATGATTTTTCCACAAACTCGTTTTTTCCTTTCCCGTTAATTAATACAAAAAAACTCCAAACCTCCATACTTGACCTCAAAGATTTTAGTTAGGTTGGGTGGAAAAGTAGGATAGACCGTGTGAGAGGAAAGATCACAGAAGCTTGCATTAGTCCATTATTTATACATGTTTATTTTATTCATTTCAAGTAACCCCAACTAATAAAAATATATAATCCGCTCCTCTGTGTTGTTGAATTGCAAAGCTTAAACGAGGAAGCAGGAATGAGTTTATTTGGCAGGTGATATTAAAACTACTTAAGAGGTAGGTGAACCTTCTTTACCATTCAAGCAGGAGGCGTTACATACTTCTGTCTTATAAATCAATTTGTTCTATTATTTTATTTTAATTTTAACTTAATATTATGAGATTTTTATTGATACCCAAATAGTATAAGTACTGATTGTGTGAAGTTCAAGCACTCTAAAATTTGACTCAATTCAATTTGATTACATACCAAATTGGGAGTTAACTATGGAGACTCTTCTTTTTTAACATATATAATCCAATAGACTTAGTCAAACATATGTCTAGGTCAAGAAACAGCAATGAAAAATATGATTATCATAGATTTCTTTCCCCTATACAGTCCACCTTAATAGAAAAAAGAAATTCGGTTTTTTAATTGTTGGTATTACATGAGGCATTCTCATGGATCTTAGATTTTAAAATCTATAAATGTAGGACAATTGAGCCCAAAAAGTTTCAAATCGGATTGAAATGTCACATGACTTGCATGATTGTTCTACCTTTACTGATTCTAAAACATAATCAATGTTCTACATCTATAAGCCCAAATTTTTTTAAATATAGGACAATCGTGAAATTCACGCGCAATTGAGCCCAAGTTGGGCTAACTGATCAGGCTCGATTCTTCTATAAATACAGATTTTAAAACACAAAACTCCTAAGTTACTGGTCTAAAATAATATATTTTTTTTTAACTCATATGATGCCAAACCAACTCAACCCCCCCTTTTTTTTTTTTTTTATAATATTGGTTACATGGAGCTTGGTCGACTTACAGACTCACCTCTCACATGGAGCTTGGTCGTATTTTATTTCATTTTGTTTTATTTGGCAAAGCTGGCCACTAAAAAACCACATCATAGACTTCCCCCGAAAAAATTAGTGCGCATGACTAAAAAGGTGGCATTTTATGCTTTATGCGTTCAATTAGGACCTAATTGGAGAAATGTGAATTGATATAGGACTAAATTGGTAAAGAAAATAAATACAGGACCAAAACGGTGAGGTTTTGTACATTTTTAGGCTAATTATGATCATTTTGGCGAAACTTGAATAGATACAGGACTAAATTGATAAATCAAATAAATAGAGGACCATTTTGATAAAGGTGAAAAGATAGAGGACGGATTTGGTTTAAATCCCAAATTGCTAATATGACTACAAAATTTCCAACGAAAAAATTTGTAGTGAAGATTGCCTACAAAAGTTTCTAATCATATAAGTATTTTTATTCTCTACCTATAAAGAAGTTTTCCCACGGAATTTTTGTAGCCAAATTATTTGTGGGTAATTTTTTGTAGGTAAATTGCTTGTAGGTAATTAATGCCTAGGAATTTCATTCCGTAAGCAAATTGATTTCGTAGGCAATTTGCTTGTAGGTTGAGAAATGAAAGTGCTTACATAAATAGAAAATTGTGTAGGTAAATCGTAGACAATTCTACTATGAAATTTTTTTTGTAGGGAAATTTCGTAGGCAATTTTAAATTTTTGGGCAATTTTTTTTTATTTTCTTTTAGTGATACTAGCTATTGAGAAAAAATGTATTTTAAGGTTTGTAATATATAGAAGATCATAAAATTAGGACCATTATTTTTTGGCTGGCAAATTAAGGACAATAACTTTAAAAAGTGGCAAATTGCGGTCAAATCAACCAAAATCGGGCTATTTCACCTTATTTTGGGCTGATTTGGCTCTATTTTTTATTTTAAAAAATTAACGATTCTTAAATTGTTAACCAAAAAATTATGGTCTTCATTTAGTCACTCTCCTAGGTGATGATCCTTAGAAATAAAACTACCGTAGCTATTTATCTATATTTTTATTTAAAATTTTATATTTCTAGCAACTTTGCATGCAGGCTGTATTTGTACTAGATTGGGTAAAAGGAAGAATGAAGTTGAGAGTAATAATGTTGGTATGGTTGGCCATAAGTATGAGTGATGCAATATCCTTGTCGAAGCCTAGTTGCCCAGAGAGGTGTGGAAATATCAGCATTCCATATCCTTTCGGGATTGGTTCTAAATGCGCTGCAAATTCCTCATTCACAGTTACATGCAATAACTCCACCAGTCCTCCAACGCTACTCTTGAGTAGCATCAATATGGAAGCACTAAATATCTCGTTTACTGGTACAGTCACAGTAAAGCAGCCCGTATCGCGTATGCCTTGCTCTGATACGTTCAGGACGCAGCGTCTCAACATATCGCTTACACAAACTCCTTTTACCATCTCCCCACGCTATAATTCACTGGCTGTAGTTGGGTGCAAGAATTCTGTGTGGTTACGCGCTAATGCGACGACGGCACTAGGAGGATGCACGCCCCTATGTGACGGCACCTCCTCCACCACCATGGGTTGCAACGGTGTCAACTGCTGCCACACGACAATCCCACCCCGACTCAAGGGCTTGCAATATACTTACAAAACCAATGAACCTAGCATTAGCAATAATGGTTCTTGTGGGTATGTGTTCCCTGTTGATAAGAAATGGATCAAGAACCAGCTCAATCAATCAGCTGAATTTGGATTTGTGCCGCTGGTGCTTGAGTGGGAATTTGGTGAACTCAAAGGTTTTACTAATAGTACTTGCACGTATGCTCACGATTATTGCCTCTTGTATCCAAATGAATATGGCCGCAGAGAGTTTGATTATCCTTATACTAATACTAATACTAGTAATTGTTTAGCTTATACTTCTTATAATAGATATAGATATAGTGATTACTATTATAACGAAAATGATGATTATGTATCTTCAATCAAATACTGCACTTGCCCATACAGTTATGAAGGGAACCCATATCTACCTGGTGGATGCACTTATGAAAATGATTGCTCCAATTCAACATTGAATCGTTGTTCATCGCCAGAATTCCCATATGGGAATAACAAATCTCGTGTCAGAACAGCATTAATCAGTGTTGGCAGTGCGTTTGGCGGCCTGATTTTAGTCATTGTGGCGTGGAAGTCTACCAAAGCGATTAGAAAAAGAATCAAGGCGAACCGAAGACGCAAGTTTTTTAAGCGAAATGGAGGGTTATTGTTGGAACAGCACTTGTCTGTTACTGATGGTGGCCTACACAAGACCAACCTGTTTAGTTCCAAGGAACTGGAAAAGGCTACTGATCGTTACAACGAAAATCGGATACTTGGTCGTGGCGGCCAAGGTACTGTGTACAAAGGAATGTTGACGGATGGGCGGATTGTAGCAGTCAAGAAGTCCAAAAAGGTAGAGGAAGGTTCATCAATGAGGTTGTTATTCTCTCTCAAATTAACCACAGGAATGTTGTTAAGCTGCTGGGATGTTGTCTGGAAACAGAGGTTCCTCTTCTCGTCTACGAGTTCATCCCTAATGGCACACTTTTCCAGCACATCCATGATCCCAACGAGGAACTCCCATTAACTTGGGAAATGAGGATAAGAATTGCCAGAGAAGTAGCGGGAGCACTTGCTTACTTGCATTCCTCCTCATCTGCTCCCATTTATCATAGGGATATCAAGTCTACAAACATACTCTTAGACGATAAATATAGGGCTAAAGTTGCTGATTTTGGGACATCAAGATCGGTTTCTCTTGATCAAACTCACCTGACTACACGTGTAGTAGGAACCTTAGGTTACTTGGATCCAGAGTACTTCAGATCAAGCCAGTTCACAGAAAAGAGCGATGTCTACAGTTTTGGCGTGGTTATGGTTGAGCTTTTAACAGGGGAGAAAGCTATATCATCAATCAGGCCGGAAACAGGAAGAAGTTTAGCCACTCACTACTTGCACTCAATGGAGGAAAATCAATTATTCGAGATTCTTGACGCAAGGGTCCTCGAAGAGGGCAAGAGGGAAGAAATCGCGGCCGTTGGAGAACTTGCGCGAAGATGTCTGAATTTGGATGGTAAGAGAAGGCCAACAATGAAGGAAGTTGCAGTGGAGTTGGAAGGAATACAAATGCTGAAGGCCGACTCAAATTTTTTGCAGAAGGGGGGAAAGAGCCTTGTGACTGAGGTTGCGGAGTCTTACGACTTCTCCTGCATCTCAGAAAGCATGCATTTTGATACCATCATCCCAGATGCCGACCTACATCCATTGCTTCATGAATCATGAGAATATTGCTATAGTACCATTTACATTTCCTGAGTAACTTTTATTATTAATAACTTCACTTTATAAGATAGTATGTAATAAATTATAGGCTTATTAATTTCTTAGTTCATGTGTCCTACATTTATTAATTTTTTGAAATATAATGTTCTATATTCACATACCTGTAATATACATAAATGTAGAATAATCATGCAATTCACGTGTGATTAATGAGCCTGATTTGGGTTAATTCAGGTTCGATTGTCTTACATTTAATTTTTTTTTTAAAACATAATGTCCTACATTCACATGTCTATAAATTTATTGTCCTTAAAATATAATCTCCCAAGTTACATGTATAAAAATAGCATTTTCCCTTAAATTTGCATGCCTGGTAGGCTGCAGTATTTCATTTTGCAATTTCAGCAGGCTTCCTCTGAGTTTTGGTTTCGTTGATATCAAGTTTATGATTTCTTCATTTTCTTTTTGTAAGCTTTGTTGGGATGGTCACGAGCTCCCTTTTCACGCTAAGCAGAATTTAGCAAGCGAGAACTCCTGAGAATCTATTTTGGATTTCTTTTATGTTAATCGGTGCAGACTGATCCAATATTTTATATATAATAATATTTATTTTTTCCGTCAAAATTAATGATTAAATCATCAATTGGTTGAATTCTCTATAAAATGATAAAATTCCTTTAGTCTTCTTTAGTTATTTAACTTAATTGATTAAAACATATATCTTTTGATTAGTCGTGTCCAGGGAATTGATTTAGATAAAATACATGCTCCAGTAAATGTCTATATAGTTTGACTTTCATGTAATAAAAGTTAATTTTTATACGTTAAAATATTTATCTATATCATGTACACATCATCAAATTCAGGAAGTAATTATTTATTGAAAACAAAGTATTATATAAATGATAAGTACGGTAACTTTTGTCACTTATTTTTGGTTAATTACTCTCGGTGGAGAGAAAGATCCTTTTGCTATTTTGTAGAGAAAATGGTGATTTTGGAATGCAAAATACGTACCTAATTTTCAGTGAAGTCGGTAGAATGAAGAAATCGAGAAGAGGATGAAACAATTAAAATTGAAGTGGAAAAGTTAAATCATGCTCCACCCAATCCTGTCAAGCTAGGGGGTGGGGCCCTGGGGGCGAAGGCTTTGCCTTTTGCTAAAATAAATTAAACCCATACTGCAGACCCACTTAAATGTTAAACATTGGGCTTCATTTTTATGTCAATCCTTAATGCCCATCAAAATATTACCAATTAATTTTGCAAGCTATGTTTCTCGGTGGCAGTAATTAGGGGAGAGCAGAGTTCGATTAAAACCGAAAAATCGAGCCGAGCCGAACCGAAATATCAATTCGGTCTGGTATCGGTTTTTAATTTTAGAAATTTCGGCTTTCGGTTTCGGTTATCTAGGTAAAGATACCAAAATAATCGAAATCGAAACCGAAACCGAAATGAGAGGATATATATATAAGTATATAATTTCTAACACTAATTACATTAACTCATTTCCAAATTTGCTATCGTTGTCTCACTTGGTTGTGCTTCTAGACAATGTTTATTTTGGTTTGTGTTGTTGGATAATGTTTATTTTGGTTATGTTGCACTGTTGCTGGACGGACTATGCAGGGTTATGAATTTATGAGTATTTTGATATTTCAATGTGGTTGTATTCATTTGGTTATTTCGATTTTTTTTTTATTGTGTGATTATTTGTTTGGTTGCAATCTATTAATATATATGAGCTTAGACTATTAGAAAATTATAAGTGTAAAAATATGACCCAATTTAAAAGTTTACCATATTTCGGCTTTTCGGTTATTTACGAAACTGAAGTGAAATTTTCGATTTCGGCATTTTCGATTTTAAGAAATTTCGATTCGATTTTGGTTAATTTTATATATAATTCGGTTTATTTTAGTTACAATTTTTTGGTTCAGTTCGGTAACCGAACCGAGCTACGCTCTGCTCTAGCAGTAATCAAATGAAATGAGGTGCAATTAATTTCCAAGGGCCCACGTGATTAATTAAATGATCATGGAAAAGCATGCGTGGACCCCACTGTCAATTGCTATCGAAGTTTGACCAAGCAACCTGTTCTCCAGGGAGTATTCCAATTGGCTGGCAGTCTCGCTCGGCTCCAGCCGCTCGACTAGTCACAAATCACAGTACGGCACTCGACTCCAGCAAAAACAGGGAGAAGCTTACTTGGAGGCAATTATTTAATTTCTAAATTCTTTTGGGGCAACTTTGATTTTTCAATTTCTTGACTTTTAAACCCCAATTTCAAAGGTTTTATACACCACTCTTCCCACTTTTACAAAGAATTGTCAAACTTAATATAAATCACCAAACTTTACTTGAATTTTAGTTTTAATCACTAAATTTAACCTGTCATAAAAAATAGTTATTAAATTATATTTTTTAATCATTTTTAATCTAGACAATAGTTGACTGTTAGTTAACTAACAAAATAAGTCATATATTGTACAAAATATAAATTTAAAAAATCTTGTTCAAAAAAATTACATTTTGCACCTTAAAAGACTTATTCCATTAATTGACTAACGGTCAACTAAAGTTCAAACCAAAACTAATTGAAAAGTGTAGTTTAGTAACTGATTTTAATGACTAGTGAAATTTTGGTGACCAAAAGTGATATTAACCCAAATTTTCAGCAGCCATTTTCTACATACCCACACACACTCCAAGGTGTTTTCACATACTTCTCCATTTTCTCATTATTTTAGAGCTAGGAGTGATTTGAGCTTGAGATTTAATTCTTCATCCTAGACTAAGCTTTCTCTCACCCTTTTTATTGAATTTGTAATAGTTATATTATATAGGAATTTCTGTAAAGCTAATTTTGGTTCTAGGCCTTTGTATTCACTTGACTTGATATTCATAGAGTTCTAATTAAGTTAATTGGTGGTTTAATTTGTGTTTAATTTTATTGGTGTGTTCAAAATTTTGTTGCTAAAACATGTTATTGGTCATGATTATATGTTTACTCATTGCTAGTAGAGATTGGATCGAGAAATCTATTTTTGCTAATTGGTTTTTGAACACGCCATCTAATGATTATGAGCTAGGAATATGAATAATCATTAGGAGGATTTTGATGATTTTAGGTGCTACTAGTGATCGTCCTACCCGTGCTTCGCACGGACGGAATTTGTTACAATTTTTTTTTAACTATAACAATAACTCAATTATAATTATAAAAATAAAAAACTAAAATTTTTTAAAAATAAAATATAACTAAACTTTTGTTTTTATCAAGATCAATGATACTTATGATAAAAAAATTATACTCCCAATTAAACATTCATATTACGGCTTAAATTTCACATATTACCTAAAATCTTTATTTGAGCATCATCCTTATTTACCTGACTAACAAAACATATATCTTAAAATTCAATATAATGTGAGTATTGGTAAAATTAAAAGTTTACTGTGAATATTTTAATAAAAAATATTAACTTTATACATTTTAATATATGGGTAAAATAATTATTGTTACACACAAAGAATAATTATATTATATATATGGTAAATGATGTATTCACTAATCAGTTTAGACTATTTACACTAAAAGGGTAAATTTTGATTAAACCAAAAAGTGTATTAGATTAAAATAAAAAATTTACAATAAAAAACTAAATTCAGTGTAAATTTTTAAATGTAATATAACTACATTTAACAGTGTAATTAACTTATAATTTTCAGTGTAAACAACTTTAATTATTTAGTGAGTGCACTATGCCTCTGATGCATAATAAGTCCGACCGTTTATCTGTCAATATCCATTACCGGGAAAAGTATCAAATACTTGGGCATAATACATTCATAATATACTGTAATAAATAATTTTATACCTCTTCCCAAGAAATATGCATGGTAAAGTTAACATTAGAAGTAGGTTAGTAATTACGTTGTTTCACATTAAAAAACTTGAACTTTCGTATTTCTTCATCAATTAACCAAAAAAAATTCTCTGTAAAACTGAGCGACTTCCACTATATTTGTCTCTATCTCTTACCATTTAAAATAAAAATTATACATCTTCAGTTCTAGAATTCTCCACTCCACCGCTCTTCTCCTGAAGACGAAGCGATGTTAACAATGTTTGGGAGAATCACTCGAACACAAACGAAGGAACAGAAAACAGTTCTACAATTCTTTTTTGACTTTACACCACGAGAAACATCCGTCTTTGATTCCAATGGTTGGTACACTTTCATTCTTTTACAAATTTTGATTTTATCCGCCTATTATTAATCGAAATCACAATACCAAAATTTACAGTTTTGTCCATTTTATGATGATTAAGCATCTGACAATTGAAATTATACTAATGGTTCATTTGCATGTTAGATTAAAATTGTCAAGAAGATCTCCCGAGAAAAGAAAGTGCAAATCCATTTCTATCAACAACAATTGAAGATTTGATTCGTCATTTACGGAAAATCAAACACAAGATTAAGGAACTCATTTAATCTTGTATATTATAAGTAACCTTGTTTGTTCGATTAAAAAAACAGTTTAATGAATCACTACTAATCTTTGATTGATCGTAAAAGGGTTCGACTACAAATTTAAGCACAATTAAGAAATAAAAATCCAATAGAACAGTGGAAGATGCGAGAAACATAGAAAAAACAAATCAAAATGAACAACTGTAGAGCCGAAGATGTGAGAAGCAGAGCAAAAATGGAAAGTGTGATAATTTCCTCTTATACAATTAGTATGCTGATTATGATATTGAATTTTATTTAAGAAAAAACTAACTTTGATTAATATACCCTCATTATTTATTTTAGTTTTTTTTATAACCTTAATTGTAATTATTATTATATTTTATCTCTCTCCCAAATATCTCATCCCTTCTATAGATCACCTAAATGCCTCTATCACACAATGAGCCCCTTTTTTTTAATGAAAATGTAAGGTAAAATGTGAGTGAATTTTTTTTTTTTTTTTTTTTGGAATTGTGAATAAATTTATTGAGTTAAATTGAAATTTGAGCGATGGGGATTGAGATAAGGTTTAATGGAAAAATAAGGTGATGAAACCTGCCTATAACATCATTCATTTTGAATTGAATGGAGTATATATTTATTAAATACACTCAATTCGATTTTACATCCAAATCAAAATCCTACTAACCAAAAATCTTCTGCATTTCATAAAAATTATATATATAAAAAAAAAACAGTGCTTAAAGTTGGAAATAACTTATGTTCCAGCAAACATAAATAAATAAATTACTAATTGTAAAAAAAATTATGTTGCAACATGCTCAAAGAATAAATATTCAAAGTCTTCAGTATTAGAACTATAACATGATTGTATTTCTTCTCAAAATAAAAAACTCTGCATCACGCTCTTTAACCCTCCTGTGCTTATACTGTTGTTAAAAAATATTGTTCTATAATGGAAGTTACACTTTTTGTGGCTATGAGACATCTCAAATGGAAAAAAATGTAATCAACTTGATCTTAGAGAAAATCTTTAGCAAATTAAATCCTGTATATCAAACGCTAGTAAGAATATTTTAGATTTGATATTTACTCATCAATACCATAATAGGAAAAAAGAGAAAAATAGCTTTTTGGTCCCGCAACTTGTCTTGTGTCCAATTTTGGTCCCAAAAAAATTAACTTTTGAGTTTTGTTCCCATAACTTATTAAATCGTCCAAATTTGGTCCCATTTGAGACCAAAATTGGACAACTCAATAAATTATGGGACCAAAATTGAAAACTTGAAATTTTTGGGACCAAAATTGGACACCAAACAAGTTAGGGACAAAAAAATTTATTTTTTGTATTCATTAATTTTTTTTCCTTATCTCACCTTGTATATATATACATATATCAAACACTATATAATTAATTATATATGTAGATTTTGGAAGATAAAATGACATTCTCTAAAATATTGATGACGAGCATGAGAGTTGTTCCAATCTTATAATTTCATATTTTACTCTAAAATAATCATTGTAATAATCATTTATTAACTATTGGTGGAGACGAGATCACGATAGCGACTTGGAATTATTTTACGAAGATATGGAGAATCAAAATCTATAGGAAAATTATTAATTTATTATTTTATTTACTCAATCGTGATTTACATTCTTAGTTAGTAATTAAAATTTTATTATTAGTATTTTATGGGAGCTTTATAATTCATCTTAAATAGTAATTATTGGAATTAAAAAATATTGTGTTTTTATTTTCATAATTTATAGATGTTTTTCAAATATTTGTATTTGTATCAATAGAATTAACACATTAACCGTCTTTTATATTTCGGATAATCTCAAAATTAATGGACTTTACATTATTGTATCGTGCTTTTGTTGTATCGACTATAATCCTAAAGTACAATATTAATTAAGAAGGTGCATAAAAGTGGTATTTTGGTCCCATAATTTATATAGTGTTCAATTTTGGTCCCAAAAAATTAACTTTTTAATTTTGGTCCCATAACTTATTAAATCGTCCAATTTTGGTCCCATTTGAGGACTAAAATTGGACGATTCAGTAAATTATGGGACCAAAATTAAAAAGTTAATTTTTTTTGACCAAAATTGGACACTAGACAAGTTGCGGGACCAAAAAACTATTTTTCTCTAGGAAAAAAACACTATATTAACAAAAAATAGTTAATAGTGTCGAACTTCAAAGAATATTAAACATAGTTGGTTTACAAAATCGAAGTTCCAGCAAATATCGCGGGCGAAAACGATGAACATAAACTCATTCTAAAATCGGAGATCTTCACCGAAAATCAGGGAATTCGCAATCAAGAAAACCCAAGAAACCGAGTGATATTGTCAAAACTCCATCAAGCTGGAGATCAATGCCGGTGACCGAGAAGACCGAACTCAATTTTTCAGCAATCCAATACCATCATCACTCCCAAAATTGAAGAAAGTATCCGCAATGATGAGTTGCAAGAACTAATACTTTTAGCCCGAAAAAAAGAAAGTAAAGTTACATCCTTTTTTTTAGTAAAAATTGACTAAATAATACTTTTTGGTTCTAGGGCCTTGTATGCACTTGACTTGATATTCATAGAGTTTTAATTAAGTTAATTGGTGGTTTAATTTGTGTTTAATTCTATTGGTGTGTTCAATATTTTGTTGCTAAAACATGTTATTGGTCATGATTATATGTTTACTCATTGCTAGTAGAGATTGAATCGAGAAATCTATTTTTGCTAATTGATTTTTGAACACGGCATCTAATGATTATGAGCTAGGAATATGATTAATTATTAGGAGGATTTTGATGATTTTAGGTGTTATGTAGGGTTGCATTTGCTAGTAAGGTTGGGATAAAAACTGATATAATATTTTCTTAGGTTTATTTGGGCTTGACTCGTCATTAAATCCTTTATTTAATGATCAATCCTACCTCTTATGTAGAATTTGAATTTATAAACGACAGTTGAGTGTTGCAAGTGCCTTGAAATCACCTTTAATTTTTGTTATTTTCATTTCATTAGCTTGTTATTGAATTGGTTGGACTAATTTTTATTGCTTTGTTAGCGACAAGTTTTAGGTAGCATTTTAAATTAGTCTTAGAACCTCCCTTTAAATGAATCTTATCTTGATAGAATTGTGTCAACATGGATCGCTTTTACACTAATCCTTCTTCGTGGGATGGACTCGTACTTACCACATTAGAATAGATACCGTACACTTGCGGTTGATTATTTACGTGTTGAGAAATACGGAATAGAAACTATTAACCACTGTGAACAATAATTTATTAATATCTTATGTTTGAAACAATTAATACATTTTATAAAAATAATTAATACCACTACAACTAATATCTTTATTAAAAACAATTATTACTTTTATAAGTGATACTTTAGCATAATTCATTAATACCCTTCAGATGATTTTCACCAAAATATTATTCAAATAAAGTGTGAAAACTGTACAAGTGCTCTACCAAATTGGTCCTCTCTCATTATCGGAAGCCTTAACGCTCGACGAGTATGTAATAAATTGTATAAATAATAAATTTGTAATTTCCCTACACTTGAGATATAATTGGTCGTCTACCAGCCGTTGATCAGTTTTGGCAACGTCATCTTCCTTCTCTGTTCTCTCTTCCTAATCTGAATCTTCTCTTTCCCGCTTGCCTTCAAACTTTCAATCGTTATCTGCAATTTCAGTGGTCCCATCAGGTAATTGTACCTTTGTACTAAAACTTGGAAATGCTTATTGTTGCGCTGTACTCGCAACTCGAAGCTCTATTTCTCCTGTTTTCTGAATTAACTGTTTTTAGTTTCTGAAGCGCTTCTTATTCTGATGATGTAACCGCTTTCTGATCTTTATAAGAGCAATTTTATCGGGGATCATTGGCTGTTCCCCTTTGTTATGTTATGCATTCATCGTGCTTGATGAATTGCCTGTTTGAGAATTGAGATACCTGGTTCTCCTTTGCTATGCTGCTATGAATTCATCGTGTTTGATGAATTGCCTGCTGGAGATACTTAAATGTCCTTTGATGGTTGAGAAACCCCATGAACCAGAAATCATAATTGTCCCCCGTCACCAGATGCACGTATTTTTCGGTTGGTTTTGTCGCGTTTTCACTTTCGTGGGCTCTCTTTATTTTTCTCAGGGGTATCATAACCTGTATATTTAGGTTAATTTCCAAACATCAGTTTCAATCTTGTTGCTCAAACACAAAAAAATAGTTGTGAATTTAATAAAATGTACCTTGTAATGTGCTTTTAGTAGTTTCCCAGTTGGAGAAGAGATTTTGATGGACCTCTCACTGCAGAAGGCAACCCTATCGGTAGAGACGAACATCAGCCCTGCTATCGGCCCTGCTGTCGTCGACAAATAGCACTGACAAGCCTTTACAAGTTTTTCGTCGTCTGAGCTATTGAATTTCTGCTTGAATACTTTCTCCACTCCTCCCAATTGCAGGATTCTTGCTCCTAGACTCAACTTCCCCTTAACCGTTTCGCTCAACTTTGATCCTAATCTCACTGCATTATTGATGAATTAGTTATCAGAACATGGATATATGAATATGACGAAAGAATCTGTTTTTTTATATATTTGTTATAACTTGTAGTGCTTACCATGCTCTCGGATTCCTTGAGCAACAACGTCCATTGTTTTACCGAGTTTGATCATCTTAGCAATCACGGAATCTCCTCCTCTACCTGCATTTCCATCACAATCAATCTCATTAGTGAACATGATTTTAAGAGTGAGTTCCATCTTGATGAGGTGTAATGAAGAAGGAAGGGCATACCGGTTCTGATTTTGGAGTAATGGTTGGAAGGAGACGATATAAGTTGGTATTGTAAAGCAGGGTCAGGTAAACATTCTACCGAACTGCTCTTAAACATGAACGCATAGTTAGCTGAGCTGATGGGAATCCCAATAGCATGTTCCTTGTGCATGTTTTTCTTCACAAATCTTGATCTCCCGTGTTTTAGTTCCATTGTTGTTTCTTGTTTTAGTTTGGATACTATACAAGTGAATCGAATAGCAATCTTCGTGACTATTAAACTTGGTTCTTAATCAGAATCTTGGCCTGATAAGAGCATGTTTGATGTTTCTATATATAAGGATATAAAACTAGTTGTTCCATCTCTGCTTTTGGGTGCACGACTCAGCTTTGTGTCATCAAATATGAAAGGCGACATCATAAAGTTGGTGTTTCTTCTTTTTCTGCTTTTTTTTTCTTTCATTCTTTATAGTTATTTCCATTTTTAAAGCGATGGATTCACTCTTTGCTAATATTCAATGTTCATTCTTCTTTCAATTTCAATAGCTGATATTTTGTGGACCAAAGCTCTGTGGTATGACACCTTTGTGATGGATAGGATCCATATTCATAAAACATTTGATAATTACTTCTGAAATTAATACAATATACATAAAGTTATAGCATTAGATAAAAGTTGAGTATAATAAAGGTATGATTAGCTGTAATCGAAATGTAATAGAGCAAAGAATGTTTACACTTTTTGAGCTGTATTTTCTCCTTTCTGATCGATGCAACCACCCTCTCTGCCACTTTCAGTTAATTGCTATGCACTACCTAAATCACAGGGGTGGAAAGTGTCTCAATTCAAATTCAACCATCTATCAGTTTCTTTTTTTTCTTTTTCTTTGGTTGTTGCATCAAAAATAGCCATAGTTATATTATATCGGATTGGATGACTGTATAATTATTAATTAACATAGTCTAATAGAAGGGGGAAAGTGCTAGAAATTGATACCCTGCATACTCTTACATCATCTTGAGATTAAAGATAAAGCCACCTTATTATATTTTACAAAATTTTGGTACAAATTTTGAAAGTCTTTTATTTCATTCAAGTAAAAATAGATTTCTCCAAAATTAGTCCAATAAATTTAAAAATTTAAGAAAATTTCGTCAAATTTTACTGTGACATTAAGTTTTCGTTGTTGATATTTTTTATTCAAATTGTATGCTTATTAATTTTCTTGTAATTTTTATTTCTTTCCTTCTAATTTTAGAAGTTAAATCTCACATTTATTAATTTAAATTATTAATTTTTTTTGTATGAATTAATGAATTTCATCATATTAAATATATATTTCTTATTATATATTTCAAGTTTCTTTTCTTGTGTGAATTAGTCGAACTTTAGTAAAAATATTGAGTAAAAATTACACCAATAGTGCAATTGATGCATAGAAGTTTTTGCCACACACACATAAAAAAAAAAAAAAAAAATCTTATGCTTTAATTCCAAATTAAGAAGTCAGCACGATGTACGCATAAAGTAAAATAGTTGAGGTAAGCAAAATTTATATTTATACGTTGATGGCATGAATCCTCCTCATTTTTAATTTTTTTTACAATTTTTTTTTAAATTTTGAAGGAAGATAGACACAATCTATGTATAAATAAAAATGAAAAGGAAATATATATAAGATATACTATGATAAGAATTGAAGCTTAACATGTAAGTCACAACTTTATGTAAACAATTAAAGAGATTCATGTGTGAATCCAACTTGAGGTTGACGCGGAAAGGCTTATCTCTTGATAAAAATCTTTCCTTCATCACGGTAGTGAGTAGGCCATTGCGAGTCGACAGCATGAATTGGTAAAGTGTCAATTTCAAAATCAAAGATCTTGCATGGATATGATATGAGATAATCTTTTGTGATAAGATCTCACGTACAATCAAAACTTAGGCTGTTAGTCGAGAGAAAAATAAGGATCAATATATAAATGAAGAGTAGGTCTTGTATGAGACCGTTTGATAGCATTGGACAGAGAATTGGGTATAACGAGGACATTGACATATTAACACTTTGACAGGGATGAATATTAATTTGTATTGTTTCATGTTATAAGACGGTCTCATACACGGTTTTGCCATAAATGAATAAGTGGGTGTCATGCATATAATTTAGTTTCGTCTCACATACAAATTCATCAATAATAATAGATTTTGAGTGGGTTTTATATGAAAATGGTTCATGATAGCTTATTATGAAATTGTTTTAAAGTATTGAATATTTGATTAGGAGTATTAAAATTTTCATCAGGAGTATCAGTAATCTGAGTTCAATTTTTTTTTACAACAATTACAGTATAATACCACTGACCCAAATTAATGATACTACTGATGAGATTTTTGATACTCCTAATCAAATATTTGATACTTTAAAATTATTTTATGATAAGCTTATCATAAATTATTTTCATATAATACTTAGCCATAGATTTTAATTCGTACGTATAACAATATGTTTACCATTATATTGTATGGAGGAAGTCTCATTTGCAACAGGTGCACTGTGCAACTCCAATTTATATTTGAAAATTGTTATTACTGAAAAGTTACTATGATTATTACTGAAAAACTATCCCTTATTAAATGCATTTTTCGGTAATAGTAGGGGTAACTTTTCAAAAATGCACTCGAGCTGCACAGTGCACTTGGTGCATACGAGGCTATGACATGAATTTATCTATATTCTATGTATATGTCATCTTTTGAATTGTTCCCTTAATTTCATACATGTTTATCTATTTTGAAATTAGTATTTTAAATTTATTATATTGTCATTAGGATTCAAGGTTTGAAATCTGTATCTATTGGGGAATCATATTTCCTTTGGTTTCATGGTACTAGTGCATTTGAGTATGCTCATGTGTAATTGGTAATGCCATTTTAGAAATGGTCGCTTGTAAACTTATTTGCACCGTTTGCAATTCAATTTTAGCTTGAATAAATAGTTACGGAAGAAAGAAAAATAAGTTAAAGAAAGAAGTGGAGCGGGTGACCATGTACCAATTACACACAAATTTTTGTCGTCATTCATACACATTTGACATGTGTTAAAGAATTAAACATAAGATAAAATAATAAAGTATCTATACTAAGAGATCCCATCCTCATTTCTAAATTTAGTCCTAATGGGGAACTTGGTATCCACTTGAGTAGGGGGCGAATATCAACCAATTTTTTTTAATCCGATTAAAAATATGTAAATGATGATTTGGTATATTTTAGATTTATTATTCCGTTTTCTATTTCATCTTGTATTCCAGAATGCCCCATACACACTATGTATATAGAATGGCATTATTAATTAACATGTGATATATGTTAAATATAATGAACCACGAGATTAAACATCAATTGGAACAAGAGTTCCTTTCTGAATTTAGGTCTTGTACACGAATTTTAGGTTACCGTCAGTTTCTGAATTTTAGGTCTTTTGATTAGTCATGTTCCAGGAATTGATGTAGAGAAAATATCACTCTCCAGTAAAAATGTCAATATAATTGGAATTTCATACAAGAATGTCCTTTTTATATGTTGAAATATTTCTCCATATCAAATTTGGACGCAACTATTTAAAGAATTAATAGTGGAGGAAGTGCTCTACCAAAAAGTTCCCCTGAAGCCATAAATCTGTAATACTCGAGTAAGAAATCTGTAATTCTGCTTCCACTTGAGATATATGACTTTTAATCTGAATCTTATCTTTCTTGCTTGCTTTCAAACCTTGTTATCTGCAATTTCAATGGCCTCTCCTACCCTTCAGATATATAATCTTACTCTAACTTAGTTGTAAATGCTAATTGATGTTCTGGCTCTATTTCTAGCCCTTTTCCGATTTTAGTTTCTGAAGCGCTGCTGCTTCTGATGGTTCATCTTCCAATCCTGATTCATTTTGGTGGATTATCGACTATTCTGTCTCGGCTTTTCCTTTAATAAGCCATGCATTCATTGTGTTTGATGAATTTCCAGTTGGAGTACTTCAATGTCCTTTGATATGCTGCTATGAATTCATCGTGCTTGATGAATTGCCTGTTGAAGACACCTCAATGTCCTTTGCTGATTAAGAAACCCCATGAACCAGAATTCGTAATTGTCCCCCGTCACCAGATGCACATACTTCTCCGTTGGTTTTGCCGTGTTTTCAATTTCGTGGGCTCTCTTTATTTTTCTTAGGGGAATCATAACCTGCATATTCAGGGCAATTTCAAAACATCAGTTTCAATCTTGTTGCTCAAACATAAAAAAGTTAGTGATGAATTTAGTGTAATGTACCTTGTAATGTGCTTTGAGTAGTTTCCCAGTTGGGGAAGAGATTTTGATGGACCTCTCACTGCAGAAGGCAACCCTATCGGTAGAGATGAACAACAGCCCTGCTATCGGCCCTGCTGTCGTTGATAAATAGCACTGGCAAGCCTTCACCAGTTTTTCGTCGTCCGAGCTATTGAATTTCTGCTTGAACACTTTCTCCACTCCTCCCAACTTCAGGATTCTTGCTCCTAAACTCAACTTTCCCTTTACCATTTCGCTTAACTTTGATCCCAATCTCACTGCATCAATTATGAATTAATCATCAGAACATGTATATATGAATATGATGAAAGATTCTGCTTTGTATATATAACTTGTTTTTAGTACATACCATGCTCTCGGATTCCTTGGGCAACGACGTCCATTGTTTTACCGAGTTTGATCATCTTAGCAATCACGGAATCTCCTCCTCTACCTGCATTTCCATCAAAATCAATCTCATTAGTAATCATGATTCTAAGAGTGAGTTTTATCTAGATGAGTTGTGATCAAGAAGGATGGGCTTCATTACCGGTTCTGATTTTGGAGTAATGGTTGGAAGGAGACGGCAGAAGCTGGTATTGAGAAGCAGGATCAGGTAAACATTCCACCGAACTGCTCTTAAACATGAACGCATAGTTAGCTGAGCTGATCGGAATCCCAACAGCGTGTTCCCTGTGCATGTGTTTCTTCACAAATCTTGGTCTGCAATTTTTCAGTTCCATTCCTGTTCCTTGCTTTTGTTGCTTAGAATAGCTTAGTTATTATTAAACTCAGTCCTTAACCAGAATCTTGTCCTGATAAGAGCATGTTTGTTGTTTGTATATATAAGGAAAAAAACCTGGTTTTTCCATCTATGCTTTTTGGATGCACGAGTCAGCTTTGTATCATCAAATACTAAAGGGGACATCATAAAGTTGGTGTTTCTTCTTTTTAAGCTTTCTTTATTTCATTTTTTTATAGTTGTTTCCTTCTTTAAAGTGATGGATTCAAGGTTAGGTAATATCGTTTTCATTCTTCTTTGAATTTCAATGGCTGATGTATGTGGACCAAAGACCTTTGTGATGGATAGGATCCATATTCTTAACATTTATTGAACAATTTCTGAAATTAATACCATATACATAAAGTTAAAATATTAGATAATATGTGTATAATAAATGGAGGATTAGCTAGCTGTAATTGAATTGTAAGAGAAATAGTGTGATTAGTGAGTGCGTGAATATGTCATGTCTACACTTTTTGATGTGGATATTCTCCTTTCTGATGCAACCACCCACTCTACCACTTCCAAATTCATTTCGCGGCTCTACCAATATCCCAGGGGTGGGGGAATATGCCTCAATTCTTAAATTGAATAATTTATCAATGAGTAACACTTGTGCGAACCGGTTGCACTGTGCAATTAATTTTTAAATAGTACTTTCATTGAATTAGTGCACTGTGCAACTAGTTCCTGAGTAATTCGATTTCGGTAAATGAGTATTACTATTCTGTCAAACAAGTAATACTAATACCATTTAAAAAGAGTGCGCGACGTAAGTAGTGCATTCAAGAATTTGTCACGCTTTAAATCTAAGTCCAACAAAGAAGTAATTAGCTGATGTCCGCATAAAATTAATTAGTTGAGGTAAGCAAGATTTTAATTTAATTGTCGACCGCAGTTATAAAAATGAAAAGAAATGATTATAAGATAAGAATTGGAGGCGTTTCTTAACATGTAAGTTACAACTTTATTTAGACAATTAATTAAACAAGATGGGATTCATATGTGAATCAAACTTGAGATTGACGTGGAAAGGCTTATCTCTTGATGAAAACCTTTCCATCCCAGTAGGCCATTACGAGTCGACATGCAGCGTGTATTGGTAAAGTACTAATTTCCAAATCAAGGGATTTAAACCAAATCCGTCCTCTATCTTTTCACCTTTATCAAAATGGTCCTCTATTTATTTGCTTTATCAATTTAGTCCTGTATCTATTCAAGTTTCGCCAAAATGATCCTAATTGGCCTAAAAATGTACAAAACCTCACCGTTTTGGTCCTATTTTTATTTTCTTTACCAATTTAGTCCTGTATCAATTCGCATTTCTCCAATTAGGTCCTAATTGAAAGCATAAAATATAAAATGCCACATTTTTAGTCATGCGCACTAGTTTTTTTTGGGGAAACCTATGATGTGGTTTTTTTTCAATGTGGCACCAGCGGTGGCCAGCTTTGCATATAGACCCAGTCGTTTAACTAGGTTCACATTTTTTTTCCGTTTGACACCGGAAAACTCCTCCACACCGATTCACCTGGGAACATGGTTCTAATAACATAATTAGGGCCCCAGATGGACCTCCACCTCTGCATTAGTATGATATTGTCCGCTTTGGAACGAGCTAGCCTGCACAAATTTATTTTTGGGCCTTCCTAAAAATATATCATACCAATGGAGAACTTGTTCATCCTTATAAACCCCAAGAAACTCTCATATTATTTTGATGGGATTTAAACCAAATTCATCATCTATCTTTTCACCTTTATCTAAATAGTCATTTATTTATTGTTTTATCAATTTAGTCATGTATTTCTTCAAGTTTCGTCAAATTGGTCCTAATTTGGTGAAAAATGGTTTTATGCTTTATGCGTTCAATTAGGACCTAATTGGAGAATGTTAATTGATACAGGACTATATTGGTAAAGAAAATAAATATAGGACCAAAACAGTGAGGTTTTGTACATTTTTAGGCCAATTAGGATCATTTTGGCGAAACTTGAATAGATACAGGACTAAATTGATAAAGCAAATAAATAGAGGACCATTTTGATAAAGGTGAAAAGATAGAGGACGGATTTGGTTTAAATCCCTCCAAATCAATATCTTGCATATATGGATATGATGATATGTGATAAGATCTCACGTACAATCAAAACTTAGTCAATGGAAATATAAGCAAAGGATCAATGGGAAGAATAAGCAAGGAACAAATGAGTGTAATATAGTACTACAAATTTGCTTCGTCTCACACAAAAAAAATATCAATTAACAATAGATTTCAATTCGTAGCACAGTTCGTTTTTACATTATGTTAATCTATCACACATTAGTTTATCTATATTCTATGTATACGACATCTTTTGAATTGTTAATCCCTCCTACTTTTCATAAATAATCACTTTATTCGTAACTTTGTCTCAAAACACCCTATAATACCCTCTCAATGTATCACATTAAAAACCGTGCAAACAAGCAAAACCATTTTTAGAGGAATACCGATCTTTTAAACATATTTATCTATATCAGATTAATAATTCAATTTATTGTATTTGCACACTAACTTAGGATTGGAGGGTGTAATCTATATTGGGGAAGATCACGTTTCTTTTGGTTTCATAGTGCCATTGCATAAAATATACTCGTCTGTTAATTGATGATGGTCTCTTGTGCACAAATTAGTTGCACGGTGAAATAATTCAATTTTTATTTTGAACAGATAGGGGCACAAAACCAAGAAAGAGAAGTGGAAGAAAGAAGCGCAACGGATTACCGTGCACAAATCACACAATTTGTTATCTAACTACATTTGACATGTGCTAAAGAATGAAATATAAGATGAATCACATAGTATGTATAGTTAGCGTTCCAATCCCTTTTTAGGAACTCATTTCTAAATTTAGTCCTAATGTGGAACCTGTACTCTACTCAAGTAGAGGCGAGTATGAACCAAATTTTTTTAATCCGATTTTTGGTACATTTGAGATTTACCATTCCGTTTTCTATTCCATCTTATTTTACAAAATATCAATACACATTATGTACTTGTGTAAAATAACATCATTAATTAACATAACATATGACGTATGGTAGATATAATAAAATACGAAATGAAATATTAATTGGAATATTAGGACCTTTCTAAGTTTGGGTCTTCTACGCGAGGTGATCACTGGTTTCCAAGAGCTTCCAGCTTTACTGTTCGTCGTACTTAATTTCTTTCTTCGTCAATGGTTGCAATGCTTATTGACCCTTATACCCGCACATGGAAATCATAATTGGTTAATAAGATGTTTGAGGCTGTGGATGCTGAATATTAGACATTAAGCTTTAAAATTTGCAAATGTAGGATAATTGAGTCCAAATCGGACTGAAATTTCATGTGATTGCATGTTTGTCTTACATTTAAGAATTTGAAATATAGTGTTTGCATAATATGTAAATGAAGGATAATCATGCAACTGACGCACAATTTAAAGCAAAAATGTCCTATATTTAGAGTTAGGGATTCATAACTCCATTAGAAATTTCTTATCTTTTGTGATAAGATCTCACGTACAATCAAAACTTAGTCAAGAGAAAAACAAGGATAGTAGATAAATGAATAAGTTCTTATTTAAAAAAAAAAAAATAGATAAATGGATATGCAAGTGTCATGTATATAATTTATTTTCGCCATACAAATTCATCAATAATAATAGATTTTAATTCGCACGTATAACAATCCGTTTATTATGTGGGGTAAGTCTCCCGTGCAACTCAAGTGTATTTTTAAAAAGTTACCCATACTATTACTAAGAAGTAACTCTTCTTATTATTAAAAAGTTACACTTTATTATTAAATGCATTTTTCAATAATAGCAGGGGTAATTTTTCAATAATAGTAGGGAATTTTTTTTTAAAAATACATTCGAGTTGCATGGTGCAACATGTGCATACAAGACTATGCCAACTTTGTGAGACATGATGACATGAATTTATATATATTTTATGTATCTGTCATCTTTTGAATTATTACATTTCATACATGTTTATCTACATTGCAATTAATATCTTAAATTTATTATGTTGTCGTTAGGATTCAAGGTTTGTAAATCTACTGGGGTTGATCGTGCTTCTTTTTGTTTCATAGTACCACTATATTTTAGTTTACTCATGTCTTATTGATTATGTCATTTTAGAATTAGTCTCTTGTAAACTTATTTGAATATATAGTGATGGAAGAAAGAATGGTGAGCAGAAGAAACACAAGTTTTTGTCATCATTCAATACATTAATTTGAAATGTGTAAAAGAATGTAACACAAGATGAAATTAAAGTATGTATAGTGTAAGATTGGTTCCAATGGTATCAGTGCGATTGTTTGCTAGTATCGGGTGGTGCATTTACTAAACTAAGGAGTGTATGAAGATTGAAACGGTTGTAACAGAATTAACCGCAACACTTCTCTTCTGAATTTGGGGGTTTTCGATTTTGGCTTCGATATGCAAAATCCGTTACTAAAGTTGTTACGAGAAGTTATGGGCAATATATAGCTGTATCAATTCGATTCCAATTACACATTACTTGAGAGAATTCAGAGAGAGTTCAAATTGTTAGGGTTCTTGAGTAGAAGTTTAGCATTTGTGCGAATTCTGTAATCCTTCTTACAATTTGTTCAATATTACTATTCGGACCTCCCATGGATATAGATCGAAAGATCGAACCACGTTAATTCGTGTGCCTGAGTACCAATTTCTTTTTTAGTCCTTTTATTTGTTTTCTGGTTTCGAAAGCTTTCGTTTCTTCAACTAAGTTTTAACATATTGGCGCCGTCTGTGGGAAGTGATTTGGGTTAAAGATGACGACGCTGAAATTAGAGGTGGACAAGTTTACGGGCAAGAATGATTTTGGATTGTGGAAAATTAAAGTTCGAGCACTCTTGACTCAACATGGCTTATCTAATGCTTTCTTGACTGATGAGCAATGGGCTTCTGCTTCTAATTTAAATCGCAAGACTGAGATCCTTGAGAGAGCTCATAGTGCTATCATCCTTTACCTTGGAGAAAAACCACTAAGGGAGGTATGTAAGGAAAAATCCGCTTTAGAAATTATGAAGAATCTGGAGAGCATATATCAAACCAAATCGGTTTCAAACAAGTTGTATGCTAGGCAAAGGCTTCTTGATTTCAAAATGAAGGATGATAAGAACATGGTTGAACAGCTTGATGAGTTCAACAAGTGCATTGATGATATTGAAGACTTGGAAGTCAAGATGGAAGATGATGATAAGGCATTAATGTTGTTGAATGCCTTACCTAAATCACTTGAAAATTTCAAAGATGCACTATTGTTTGGCAAAGAAAGTCAGTTGGATTTTGATCAAGTGCAAACTGCAATTAAAACCAAGTTTCTACAGATCAATGGAGACAAGGTTGCAGGGGATAAAAGGTCTCAAAATGAAGGAGAAGGATTGAATGTTAAATTCAAGGGCAAGAAAAAGGGGAATAAATTCAAGAAGGGGAAAAACCAGAAGGATGACACCAAATCATCATCTGGATTTGTGGAGAGAAGTAAATGCTTCTCTTATCACAAGATAGGGCACCTCAAGAAGAATTGTCCCAACAGCAAGAAGGACAAGGAAGAACAGAAGATTGATGTCACTATAGCTGAAGAAGGCTATGAAAGTACTGAGGTGTTAACTGTATCAGAATCAAGAATTGAGGATGAATGGGTTCTTGACTTTGGGTGTTCTTTCCACATGTGCCCCCATAAGGAATGCTTTCTTAACCTGGAAAGAATTTATGGAGGGCATGTATTGCTGGGTAGTGATCAATCTTGCAAAGTTGAAGGGATAGGAACTGTAAAGATCAGAATGGCAAATGGAATTGACATCCATATGACAAAGGTCAGATATGTTCTCGATCTCAAAAGGAATTTGATATCTCTTGGAACCTTAAATACAACAGGCTGTGAATTTAGTACCAAAGATGGTTCCATCATGATTACTAAGAATGGAAAGACATTGATGGAAGGCCACAAAAGCAATGAACTGTATCCGTTGAAAGGAAGCTGTGTGATGGGATCTGTTGACAATTCAATGAGCTCTGAGGAATCCATACTTTGGCACAAGAGATTGGGTCACATAGGTGAAAAGGGAATGCATGAACTATCTAAGAAGAAAGTGTTTGGAAAGGATACAATCACAAAACTCAAATTCTGTGAACACTGTGTCCTTGGGAAATCCAAGAAACACTCTTATCCAAAAGGGGTCCATAGAACAAAAGAAATACTTTATTACATCCACTCTGACATATGGGCCCCTGCAAGGGTGGAAACTCATGGAGGTGGGAGATATTTCATGACTCCCATTGATGATTACAGCAGAAAGGTCTGGGTATATTTGATGAAACAAAAGAGTGACGCGCTACAAAATTTAAAGAGTGGATCATCAAGCAAGAAAACCAAAGGGGGAAGAAGGTAAAGCATCTCAGAACTGATAATGGCTTGGAATACCTTTCAGAAGAGTTCAATGAATTCTGCAGCAAGAGAGGAATTGTAAGACACAGGACTGTTCCATCAAACCCACAACAAAATGGACTTGCAGAGAGAATGAATCGAACTATTCTTGAAAGAGTAAGGTGCATGGTGGCTGATGCAAAGTTGCCAAAGTCTTTATGGGGAGAAGCTGTGAGTACAGCTTGTTTTCTGATAAACAAAACTCCTTCTTCAGCCATTGATTTCAAAACTCCAGATGAGATCTGGTATGATAAGCTTTCTCACTATTGTGATCTTAAGGTTTTTGGTTGTCAAGCCTTTGTTCATGTCAAAGAGGATAAGTTGGATCCCAGGGCTTTAAGGTGTGTATTCATAGGCTTTCCAAGATTTGTGAAAGGTTATAAACTTTGGTGTTTAAATCCAGGACACAAAAGGTGTATTGTGAGCAGGGATGTGATTAGGCGTGAAATTGTCATGATTCGTAGCTTGAAATACCCCAATCTTGGTCGAGTTTATAGAGTATTTAGAGTCAATTGAGCATTATTTCTACACATTGATGAATTTGTCTCTTTGATGCTCATAGGTGAATAGAGGACGAAAAACGGAGTTCGTAGGACTTTGAATCGACTCAAACGGATGCCCGGATGAGAAGATATTGAAGAAATACGATTGGTATTAGTGCGGACGAGGAAAAGTATCACTTGGGAGGAGTTAGAAGTCACTCGAGTGACTAGGTCGAGCGCCCCCGCTCGAGCGCCTAAACGTACAGAAACTTTCTTGCGCTCGAGCAGCTCGAGCGCCACCGCTCGAGCGAATCGCTCGAGCGCCCAAAACATGCAGAATGATTTCAACGCTCGACCAGCTCGAGCGGAACCGCTCGAGCGATTGTGTCATTCGAGCTACACTGCTCGAGCGGGACCGCTCGAGCGTTTCGCTCGAGCGCCCATGAATTTTCGCCTCCGGATGCGTATTTTCGGCCCATTAACTCCTGTTTCGACCCGGTGCCTATATATACCTCTTCCAAACACGTTTTGAAGATAGAACATCATAGACCCGACTTTTAGAAATAATTTTAGACTTAGTTTTTGGAGAGGAAGGAGACGGGCAAGCTTTATTTTACGTTTTGTTGAGGTTTTTCATACGAATTCTAGTTTCTTTTCAATTCTTAGTTTCTTTTCATTAGTTCGTTACTTTGAACACGTTTAAATTTTGTTTTTATCAATTCAAATTTCAGTTCTTCGTACTTATTTTCTTTTTAAACCCTAGTTCATGTTTCTTATTTTCTTCGTTAAATTCATTATGTTTATGTTCGTCGTTTCTTCTATTGCTTTTATTTTTGTTAAAACCATGTCCGGCTAAAACCCTTGCATGCTTAGGGTAGGATGAACTCATAGAAGTAGGATGTGGGTACGTAATTAGAGTAATTCGTGACGTTAGTTTTAATTCTCTTAGTTAATGAATTCTTATAATTAATCTGAACTTTACCTTTGAATTTAGTACGAAAGTGTTAGAGAGAGGACGACCGCATCACTCAATAACAACTAGTAGTCTTAACGAGAAGGTTTAGGAAAGGTTAATTCATTTACCGGTTTAGCGAAGGAGGACGACCGCATCACCTTAGTTAAATTAGGGTCTCATTAATTGAGCGCTATTTATTAACTTGTTAGTAGATTAGTGAAGTCGATTGCTAGGATAAAGTATTAGGGTATAAAATCTTGAGCTTTCATTCTACGATCTTTTACTTAGGTTAATTCTTGTTTGTCACGATTATTTTGATTATGTACCTGCTCCGTTAGTATACGTGGGGATTCCTATCTTAAGCATCACCATCTCTCATTAGAACACAACCCTTAGTTAATTTAATTGCTTTAGTATTTTAGTTTAATTAGTTTACTTTAGTTGCTTTTGATTAATCTTTCCAAAAATCCAAAAACAACACACTCATATTAACTACGACGCGTAGATCTTCAGGGATCTATTCGCATATACACCATCCCTTGGGTTCGATAATACTTGGTCCCTATACTTGCCCATACTACAGTGAACCCGTTCTCTTGCGGGGTAGCTACTAGTAGAAGCTAGTGTAGTTCGCTTCAAGTCAATGGCGCCGTTGCCGGGGATGGCGTTATATGCCTTTTGAATAGGACTTGTAGATAGCTTAGTAGTTAGTAGTGGGTGATTTAATTTCTGTTTTTATTTTTATTTGTATTCAATCGGCAGTTGCGTTTTGATCTATCTGCTAGTGTGTCAGGTTTATGAAAACACGCTCACAAGGCAATACGAGCGAAGAGAGATTACCTGCAGATCCTGAGACAATAGCTAGAAGGAACCGAGCTTACTTGAGAAGAATGAACGCAGCCGACTTAGTGAAGGAACCAATGGATATCAATAATGAGTTGGACGATGCTGCCAACGATTTCAATCAGGCAGTAGACCGAGTTGAAGGCACTGGAGTTAGTGGTAGTCAGAATCAAATTCCATTAGGGGATAGCCAGAGCCTAAACCCGGATACACAAAACGTAGGGAATCCAGCTCAGAACCTTGTCCATAATCCTCATAACAACCCTACTTACTCACAAAACCCAAATAACCCTTTTAACAACCCAGTATACCAACATTACCCATATCCACATTATCCTTACCCACCATATCCATATCATCCACCCCCAGTCTACAACCAACCACCTGTTTACCAACCACCACCCCAACAAGTACCAGTACCTGCTGCTAATCCTCAACACGTTCCTCAGAACGTAGATCATAATATGGCGATTAGAGGGAGGTTTGCAGCACAGCCACAGCGGTACTATGATGGAGTGGTATTGCCTCCTGTTGAGGCAAACAACTTCTCGATATCACCGGGGATTTTAAAGCTGCTGACCGAGAATCAGTTCAAAGGAGTGATCGGGAAGGAGAATCCTCACACTCATCTGAGGAGCTTTCTCATGATAGCCTCAACATTCAATTACAATGGCATGTCTGAAGATGCCAAGAGGCTTAGGCTGTTCCCATTCTCATTGACGGGAATAGCCAAGGAGTGGTACGATAATACGCTCCCGCGGGGAGGTTTTACCACTTGGGCCGAGCTCGAGCGTCTGTTCCTCGAGCGATTCTACCCTCCATCTAGGACGATCAAGGCTAGAATTGAGATCTCGTCCTTTCGCCAGAAGTCTGGAGAGGATTTACGCCAAGCGTGGGAGAGATACTCAAACATGCTGATAGAGTGCCCGCAGCACGGGTACAATGAGGGAGACATTATGACGTTCTTCTATAGTGGTGCCAACAAGACGGGGCAAGACCATTTAGACGCCTGTGCGGGCGGAGCATTTTTGAACCAAGGCATAGAGAGGTGTAGAGAGATCGTTGACAACATTGTCACGAATGCCGGTGCTTGGAGTGGAGATGCAGATTTTCAGAGAGTACATCAGGTTGAAGAGGGAGAAGGAACGAGAAGGCTATTGATGGCCATGATGGAAAAGATCAACAACCTCGAGTTGGGGAAGAGTTTGGGTGGAGAGCATGCAGTAGAGAATGAGAGAGTAGACCAACCCAGTGGACAGCAAGAGGTAGCCAATTACATGAGAGGTCCATATTACAATCAGAATGGCTACCAAGGTGGTAATCAGTATGGAAGGCCTTCTTATGGCCAACCATTTGTGCCTCCAGGCCAGCAGCCTCCTCAAAACACATGGAGGAAGAATGATAATTTTTCTTATGCTAACCCAAAAGCTGGTGTTATTGTTCCTGCAGGTGTTGATCCGGGGTCTAAACCTCCTTGTGGAGAAGGCGGTGCATCAACCGAGGAGATGTTGAGAGCGATCCTTCAGAAGGTGGAAGAAGGGAGCAAGCGGTTGTCATCCTTGGAGTACGATGTGAAGGAGCTGCATAAGAAAGGTGATCAACGTGATCAAGAGCTCCAAAAGATGAACGTTGAGTGGACTAGAACTCAACAAGAGAACAATCGAAGGTTCACCTCTTTAGAGCTCCAGATGAGCCAAATTGCAAAATCAGTGAATAGAATGCCGGAGGGGAACCCGAAAGAGCAGTGCAAGGCGATCCAGCTGAGAAGTGGAACCAACTATGAAGGTCCTCAGATGCCTGCTGATTCTGAGACGCCCCAAGAAGAGATTGAGCCTAAAGGAGATGAAGTTGAGAAGGGGATTGAAAATGAAGGGATTGAGAAGCATAAAGATATGGATGAGTCCCAGAAGGGGAAAGACTTTGAGGAGATAGAGAGAGTTCCTAAGTGGAAGAAGGCAAAGGAAGCAAGGGAGAAAGTGAAAGAAACAGAAAGAGATGAATGAGGGGTACCCAAATCTGTGATACCCGTCCCATATCCACAGCGCTTCATGAAAAAGAAGCTTGATGAAAAATTTGCAAAATTTCTTGATGTTTTTAAACAATTGCATATTAAGATTCCTTTTTATGATGCTTTGGAACAGATGCCGCACTATGCGAAGTTTTTGAAGGACTTTATTGCGAAAAGGCGGCGAGTGGATGAGCCGAAGTTGGTGCAGCTGAACCACGAGGTGAGTGCATTAGTGCACAAGGCGCTTCCACCAAAGCTGAAGGATGCCGGTAGTTTCACGATCCTATGTGATATCGGAAACGGGATCAAGAAGGGAGCGTTGTGCGACCTCGGGGCGAGCATTAATTTGATGCCACTGTCGCTTTTCAAGAAGTTGGAAGGTGGTGAACTTCAACCCACAATGATGACGCTTCAACTAGCCGATCGGTCTATTACTCGACCTCAAGGTGTGGTTGAAGACGTTCTAGTGAGAGTTGGAGATCACATCTTTCCAGCCGACTTTGTAGTGCTAGAGATGGAGGAAGATGAGCACGTGCCCCTGATCTTGGGAAGACCGTTCTTAGCTACGGCGGGGATGGTGCTAGATGTGGCAAACGGGAAGATCACGTTGAAGGTTGATGATCAAGAAGTGAAGATCTCCCTATATGAAGCCATGAAACACCTGAGGGAGGATGAGAGCTTGTATTGCATGGATGCAATTGATCCTCGTGTTGAAGACACGCCTTCTATCCCTAATCCTTCTGATATTCATGAATTTGTTAGTCCTTCAATTGATAGTTTAACCCATGAACATTATGTTCTTGATTATTTTGATAGGGATAAAGTGAAGAAGTTGAAGGATGAAGAGGTGAAAAGTGTGGACGTGGTCCAGTTAGAAGGGAAAGGAGGAGTTAAGAAGAAAAAGTCCAAACTCAAGAAGTTGTTTAGTAAGACTCCTCCAGATAAAGGCAAGAAGGAGTTGAGACCCATAACACTTGGGGATGAGAAGAGAGCAAAGGAACTCATGATGGAAGGGCATCAAGGAAAGGAGTTCAAACACCACTCTTATGAGAGTAAGGGAGGTAAATTTGAGTATGATGTCCCATAAGCTCCTTTGAGCTTGGTCCGGCATGAGGACCTTAAAAATAGCGCTGAATGGGAGGCAACCCATTTTTATTTGCTTTCATTTATTTTTAGTGTCTTTTTATATTATTAGGGAGTATTTTGAGTCGTATGTTTAACCTCGTACTTGAGAGTTTTATTTTGTAGGCTTGTCTCTAAAGGAGTAAAGGTATCATGGAGTTATTCAGATTGAAGGAACCAACTTGAGACAAGGAAGTGTGCAAAGCTATTGAGAGAAATTGAATTATTTAGTTGAGGTAACCCACAACCCCAAACTTAGACCTCTAGCAAGGTCGAAGTTTGGGGGGGTGGAGATTGTTATGTTTCTTGTTACATTGCACATGCATGCACGCCATTATCTTTGAGTTGAGTTAGTTATTGGGTGCCTTGAGATACTCCTTGGGGTGATTTTGAGTTGACTCGCTATTGCATATTTCATGCCTATCAATCATTTTATGCTTGTTGATTGCTATCTTTGAGTATGATTTGATGAGTAGAGTGAGTTGTGAAGTTGAGTTAAGAATTCTTTTGTGTGAGTGTTTGAGTTTGAGCTGATTAGGGAGAGAACCCGTATGCTTATAAGTTTTCTTTTGAGTGCTTGTGTGATGAGAGTGAGAATGCACTAGGACTAGCATGGATGTGAAAGCCGTGAGAGTTGAGCCTTACGAGATTTAAATGCATGATTTAATCTCTTCGTTTGTGAGTGAATCATCACCTTAGAGGATGCTAGAACTTGCATGTGCTCTTGCTTCTAGATTGTGTCTAGTTTGATATGCCGAAAAGGATCTTAGGACATCTTTGATTTTACTGAGTCACTTAGCCAAAATTTTCCTTACCAATGACATTGATCCCTTGTTAGCCCCTTTGAGCCTAAAGCCTATTTTATTTGCTAACACATATGAACACTATTCCAATTCCTAAGCCTTTTTGTCCAAATTTGAGTGGAGAATAGGAAAGTGTGAATGTGAAGGGATTGATTTGAGTTGAAAAAGGAGAGTTATTGATGGTTGAGTGGTGATAAAATAAGGGTGTGAATGAAATTTGAGATGTGGGAAAAAGAGAAAAAATTAAGAATGAGCAAAAGAAAAAATGAGCTCATGTGTTTGTGCGAAAAAGAAAAAAATGAAGTGACTGAAAAAGTGAAAAGAGTGAGAAAGAAAATTTGAAGTGTTGAGAGAAGTGGAATTGAAAGAGTGTTGATTGAATATATTTGAAGTAGTCTGTTCCTAATCTCGAAATGCCAAAGTTTGATTTTCTATTCTCCATTCACTTGAGTCACTTTACCTTATATTGTTATCCCACCTGTCCAAAGAGCCTACATTACAACCTTGAGAAAAGTCCTTTTTGATTCGGCATGGATTTCTAGAGTATGGTCGAAGTTAAGAGCACTTACAAGCCTATGGCTGCCAATATGTGTGATTGATTGTTTGAGTGAGTCCCTTAATCATTGATATACTCTTGTGAGGGAGTGAAACACATCGTTAAGTGCACATCCATGTTTGATCTTGGTGTTTCTTATTATTGTTGCATGAGTACGATAAAAGGGGGTGAGTTAGTATACGGGTGATTGACTTATGAAGCTTGAGTTCATTAGCTTGCATGATTGATTTTTTGACTCATTCCTAACAATTTCACTTGACTTATTATTTCATTGCTTGGGGACAAGCAATATGGTAAGTTTTGGGGGGTTGATTAGGCGTGAAATTGTCATGATTCGTAGCTTGAAATACCCCAATCTTGGTCGAGTTTATAGAGTATTTAGAGTCAATTGAGCATTATTTCTACACATTGATGAATTTGTCTCTTTGATGCTCATATGTGAATAGAGGACGAAAAACGGAGTTCGTAGGACTTTGAATCGACTCAAACGGATGCCCGGATGAGAAGATATTGAAGAAATACGATTGATATTAGTGCGGACGAGGAAAAGTATCACTTGGGAGGAGTTAGAAGTCACTCGAGTGACTAGGTCGAGCGCCCCCCGCTCGAGCGAATCGCTCGAGCGCCTAAACGTACAGAAACTTTCTTGCGCTCGAGCAGCTCGAGCGCCACCGCTCGAGCGAATCGCTCGAGCGCCCAAAACATGCAGAATGATTTCAACGCTCGACCAGCTCGAGCGGAACCGCTCGAGCGATTGTGTCATTCGAGCTACACTGCTCGAGCGGGACCGCTCGAGCGTTTCGCTCGAGCGCCCATGAATTTTCGCCTCCGGATGCGTATTTTCGGCCCATTAACTCCCGTTTCGACCCGGTGCCTATATATACCTCTTCCAAACACGTTTTGAAGATAGAACATCATAGACCCGACTTTTAGAAATAATTTTAGACTTAGTTTTTGGAGAGGAAGGAGACGAGCAAGCTTTATTTTACGTTTTGTTGAGGTTTTTCATACGAATTCTAGTTTCTTTTCAATTCTTAGTTTCTTTTCATTAGTTCGTTACTTTGAACACGTTTAAATTTTGTTTTTATCAATTCAAATTTCAGTTCTTCGTACTTATTTTCTTTTTAAACCCTAGTTCATGTTTCTTATTTTCTTCGTTAAATTCATTATGTTTATGTTCGTCGTTTCTTCTATTGCTTTTATTTTTGTTAAAACCATGTCCGGCTAAAACCCTTGCATGCTTAGGGTAGGATGAACTCGTAGAAGTAGGATGTGGGTACGTAATTAGAGTAATTCGTGACGTTAGTTTTAATTCTCTTAGTTAATGAATTCTTTTAATTAATCTGAACTTTACCTTTGAATTTAGTACGAAAGTGTTAGAGAGAGGACGACCGCATCACTCAATAACAACTAGTAGTCTTAACGAGAAGGTTTAGGAAAGGTTAATTCATTTACCGGTTTAGCGAAGGAGGACGACCGCATCACCTTAGTTAAATTAGGGTCTCATTAATTGAGCGCTATTTATTAACTTGTTAGTAGATTAGTGAAGTCGATTGCTAGGATAAAGTATTAGGGTATAAAATCTTGAGCTTTCATTCTACGATCTTTTACTTAGGTTAATTCTTGTTTGTCACGATTATTTTGATTATGTACCTGCTCCGTTAGTATACGTGGGGATTCCTATCTTAAGCATCACCATCTCTCATTAGAACACAACCCTTAGTTAATTTAATTGCTTTAGTATTTTAGTTTAATTAGTTTACTTTAGTTGCTTTTGATTAATCTTTCCAAAAATCCAAAAACAACACACTCATATTAACTACGACGCGTAGATCTTCAGGGATCTATTCGCATATACACCATCCCTTGGGTTCGATAATACTTGGTCCCTATACTTGCCCATACTACAGTGAACCCGTTCTCTTGCGGGGTAGCTACTAGTAGAAGCTAGTGTAGTTCGCTTCAAGTCAGGATGTCACATTCAATGAATCAGTGATGGGGTACAAACACACTGGGGATATTCAGGACATTGATGGTGATATCACACCTGGAAATACATCTGTTGAAGTTGAACAGGAAGAGGCAGATCAGAATCAATATCAAGCCCAGGAACAAGATGATGAATAGGTTCCAGGTTCTGAATATGAGCAAGATTCATCTGATGAGAATGCTCCTGAAAATCAAGACCTCGGAGACTACAACCTAACAAGAGATAGGGCAAGGAGGAATATTCACCCCCCTGCCAGATTTGCTGAAGCTGATATGGTATATTATGCACTTGTGACAACAGAAGAGTTAGAATACCATGAACCTCAGAACTTCTAGGAAGCTATTGACAACAAGGAAAAGGATCAATGGATGCAACCAATGATGGAGGAGCTTCGGTCCCTTGATAAGAATCAAACATGGAAGCTTGTGACGAAGCCTAGTGGCAAGAAAATTACCAGTAGCAAATGGATATTCAAAAGGAAGATTGAATTTGCATAAGCTGAACAAATTAGATACAAGGCAAGGCTTGTTGCTAGAGGGTTCACACAAGAAGAAGGGGTTGACTTTAATGAGGTGTTTTCTCCAGTTGTAAAGAATTGCTCCATAAGAATCTTGTTAGCCAAGGTAGCTCATGATGATCTAGAACTGCAATAGCTAGATGTTAAAACTGTTGGAATTTATAAGCACGTAAACATGCGCAGCGGAAATAAATGTTCTCCAACAACGAACAATTTAATTGCATAATTAAGTATGAGATATCTTAAACAAGAGATCTTACAAAGCTTCGTACGCGGAATCCTCAACTATGGTATCTACGCAACAGCTATTCACCAACTTGCACCGGGGGGCCATCGTTGAATCTCGAGACGAACTTGCTAGAAAAACTCGAACAAGAGATTTTATGGAGAAATTATATTTCTTGTGTGTGTTTTTCTGAATTCCCATGACACGTATTTATAGGGATTAACTTGGCTTAATTCCTAAGCAAGATATCGGGCCTAGCCCGTAATATAATCTCTACGGATTATATTTCCCAAGACACGTTTCTACGAATAATATCTTTACCATATCTATTATTCTTGTATAATAATATTCCAAATATTATTATTGGAGTTTCATATTTAATTAAATCTAATTTAATTAAATAACAATAATAATTAATTCCAAATATAATTATTATTATATTCTTCATAAATTAAATATTATATCCAATATAATACTTATTCAACCAACTATAATCGGCGAACAACCATTGCTGCTTGTGTGACCCAAAGGCCCTCGTATATCGAGCGATTAGTCAAACTAACGGTCTTAATTGAACCCTAGATAATAAATCAGACATTCTCAATATACGAGGTACGTTGTAAGAAAATATGCAACTACCTGTAATATTGTAGGCTATTGTGATATCTTTCTTTCATTCGTGAATACTCGATTAAGTCTTGAATATGATGAAGTGTCTATTCAAATAACTTAATCATATTATCTCAAATCACTAATTGATCGCTTGCGTCGCACTTGGCCACAAAGTCCAAGTCGACTTGCATCGGCCGATGTCTTAGATCCAATTATGATGAGAAGACGAGTATTCTCTCTTAAATCCACATTGAAGAATGAATCATATTCTTGGCTCAACTATCATGCACATGAACTTCGTGATGAACCCAATCCATGCCATATCTACCCTTGGAGGGTGAAAACGTCGGTCATGGTCAAAGTTCATCACTCTGCACATGTCGTGCATATTGACCTCAAGTCTGAGGAGTATCACATCGCTCCCACTAACCGAGACACACGTAGACACATTATGTGGAATTATATCAAACAGTTTTTCGGATGGGTATACTAATACCCTATAAGGTATTTGTGCATCCATTATGAGATACCTAGTATCTCGTAGTAAGTGAGATCTTACTACACTCTTACCATAGAGTATAATGCAGATCGCACACCAATCTCCATTGCATCATCAATATCCCATTCTTGATGATCCTTGATCGGGGCTATTTGAGAATCGTACTTTGGTCATCTGAGTTCTCACTCACTCAATGACAGTATCGATTCAAGGGAACACATATATGAATAATGCAAACAATCAAACATAATATTCAAATAAGTGTAAAGCCATACATTTAATATTAAATCATAAACTGAATATCATCTTAGTATCATGTCCTCACAAATGATTGTCTCTAGGACACTAACACTAACAAAAACAACATTTTTAAATGGAGAACTCATTGAAGATATGATGTGCTGTCGTCGGCGCACCAAATCAATATATTATTTTACCTCGACTAATCCACTAGTATAGTAGGATAAGTAAGTGTCGAACCCACGAGGAACAGTGTAACTTATTTGAATAAATTCCTGTATTAAAAGCAGTAAAGGAGGAGGGGTTTGGTTGGTTGAGTAACTACTAAAATGCAAGAAAAAAAATTCAATAAGTAAAAATAATCTAGCACTTGGATAGTATCCCCAAGAATAATTCTACCAATTTAATTAAGGTTCATGGTTTATCTCAGCCCTATCTCGAATCTTTCCCCTAGACAAGTGGTACGACAAAACTAGTCCAAATTATTTCTTAAGTTTAATTAATCAGAAGGTACGACCCCCAATTAAACTATTCGAATGAATAACCCCAAAACATGTTTTCGAGATTCAATTCATCGAATGTATTAGTGAACATAAATAATAGGACAAATAAGACTATGAAAGCGGAACGTCCGAATCATACAATCTAGACTTTGATATCCCTAGGGTGTTTTAGCCCTATTTGCTACTCCAATTACACATTTATAACAATTACGGATTATAAAGTGTAATTTAGCTAGAATTAATTAAATAACAAACTCGGATGACCAAACCAAATAAATTAATTAATTGGACATGCATAGCATATAAACAAATAGCGAAGAAATCGAGATATGATGAAATTAAAACCATCACCAAATAATTAAATGGGAAAATAATTCAAGGTTCAACATATCCTTGGACTAGAACAAGAACTTAGCCACTAAACATGGCTAAGTGAAATGATAAAGAAATAAAACAAAACACAGCTAAAATTATTGTGTGTCTCTCTCAAAAGTTGCCCTCCTCCATAGGTCCAATGATGATTTTATATAGTGGAGCTACCTTTAATGCCATTAAAGTCCTTGAGCCAAATTGATGATTAAATCAACATGTGGGAATTCCCAAGGCTTGATCGTAGGTAGCTTTGAAGAGCCTTGATAATAGACTTTAATGCAATCTTGGTTCCATGAAAAACATGTGCTAATTAAAATCCACCACATGTTGAACTACGTATTTGTATTTGGCTCGATCCATTTGCACTCACTCGCACCTCTAAGTTTGAGCCGTCTCAAGCTTAATTAAAAAGGTTCCAAAATACCCTGAAAATGATAGAATAATACACAATCAAAGCATCGAGACCATAATAAAATAAGTCGTGCAATTACAAGCAAAATATTAAATTGTTGTTACAAAACAACCCATTGAAACACACAATTTATACAAGAATTACGACTTTTCAAATTCCCCCACACCTAAACAATACTTGTCCTCAAGTATGCACTAAGACCAAAGCATAAGGTGTATAGGAATCAATAACACAAAAAAACCCAATTTGTTTCTTTTCTATCCAAGTTCAAGAGAATTATTCCAAAATACCAAACCGTGAAAAATAGAGTCAATAACAATCCAAAATGTAGAGTGATCATGGCACTATTTTTTTAGAACAAAATAAGTCACTTTATCAATATAATTAATAATATCACAAAGCCAAATGTGACAAGATTCAATACCTCACAAAGACATCACTCAATTCCCTCAAGTGTTTGCAAGGGAACAAAAAAAATTACTCAATATCAAAATACAATATTGTTGGGAAAATAAGGGTGCCCGGAATCTATTTGGGATGAACTTTAAATACGAATTTAAATACAATTATTACTAGCATGACTTAATCCTAATTAATTCAAATAATAATTCCAACAACTAATTATCATCATGCATGTTAAATTAATTTCACATATTTAACTAGGCGGAATTAAACAAGTAAATATGTGATTAACGTACCTCTCGTAGTATTGGCATTTGGATATACAGGACACTTGTAATCTCTTTCTATCAACCCAAAGCCTTCTCAAGTATTTCCCTTTTCACCTCACTTGATCGCCGGTGGGAGACGCTTTCAAGCAATTTAATAAACTAAGGAAAAAGAAAAATATCTACGCTTCTTGATTTTTCCAACACATGGAATTATGTACTTGGGGATGAAATAATCATCCCCTATTTATAGATGAAGTGGCCGAAAATTTCAAGGAATATGGGCCTTGGAAAAAATCTTTTCTTAGACTCTAAGAAATCTTGAATATATCTCATATATTCTTTTCTCCAAAATAAAATATTCCATAAAAATCTCACTCACCTAATTAGGCCTACAATTTTCGAAAATTCTATGATGAGAATCCAAGATTTGGATCTTCTTGAATATATGAGATAATCTTGTATTTCAAGAATACTTATCCTCCATAATATCTTTCCAAGAAAATCAACAAAATCTAATCTCTTCAAATAACCAAATTTTCGAAAATCATATAGAAAAATCAGCATATTATTTTCTTTTTATTTTAATCACCTTATCATTATTGGGCTACTTAATGGGCTACTTGAGGGGCCTTAAGGAGAATTAAGATTGGACCTCCTAATGGACTTCTGAATTTCAATATTGAGCCCCAATATAATTCAGCCCATTAATATTAATTATTACCACTAATAAATTAATATTGCACTATCCATCTTAATCCATATTACGATAATATGGGCTCCCGGTTATTATTTCCCGCGTTTAAGATTATCAAGTCCATTAATTAATTAAGCTTCTGAATAGCTCTAAATTAATTAACATCTTTCACCTTGGAGTAAAGACAGCTCAACATTATTATTCGTACCGAAGAAACTAATTCTTCACTTGCAAGATTTGGTACAATAAAACTTCTGAGCCCACCAAGGGGACTAATCACACGAGCCGTACTCGCACACGTTTCTCCGTATTAAATCTTAGCAACCGTCGTATGATTAATATTACTGCCCAAGACACAAAGTTCGAAGTTGCAATGATTCTCACCCAACATGAATCAAAGCAGTAACTACTAAGCACACACGGTCCTATTTAAGTGACGGAGATTAAGAAATCAACAACCACTGAGGTCTAATTCTTCACCTTTCAGAACAGAAGAATTTCTCCTCGCTGTAGGACCTCTTCAACACATACTAAATGTGCTAGTGCAATCTCTTGGTCAAGACAGACCAATCTGAGCCTTACACATCGACCTTTCACGGTGGATTGTTCAATTCCACCTAGGTCGTGAAAATGTACGTTTAGTTACAAGTAAACTGTTAATGTTGTCTTTCGTGATCGGGTATCACCACATTAACTACTATGTAACACGTATTATTTATTGAACGGTTTGCAATAGAAATTCAACATTCAATCATAACTAAAGCAAATGTGATAAAAGAATTATTCTCATAAAACGAGTGTTTGATACACGAGTTATACAAAGTAAAAGCATACTTTCACGTATAACTCCAACAATCTCCCACTTATACTTAAAGTCTGCTTTTAGTATACATCACGCATGTCTTAGTGTAGTAGCTCTCCGTGACATCTCATGTCAACCTACACTAACCTAATAATTCCTCCCACTTATACTTAAAGCAGATTGGCAATAGTCTTGACTCCCATTCCATCCACATGTCTCTCGAATGTACTCAGAGGCAGACCCTTTGTGAATGGATATACTAGGTTGTCCTCCGACATTTACCTTTGCCACCTCTTTATCTCCTCTCTTAACGATTTCTCGTATAAGATGGTGTTTTCTTTCAATGTGTTTGCTGGCCTTGTGGGCTCTCGGTTCCCTTGAATTTGCAACTGCTCCGGCATTGTCACAAAAGACAGTTATCTTGTCGGGTAAATTCGGAACAACGTCCAAGTCCACTAATAAGTACTTGAGCCAAACCGCTTCTTTCGCCACTTCATAAGCAACTACTTATTCGGCTTCCATGGTCGAATCTGCGATGTATTTCTGCAAATCGCTTCTCCATGTCATGGCTCCTTCTCCCATGCAAAACACACCACCCGAGGTAGGTATTTTGGAGTTTATGTCTGATTGGAAATTTGAGTCCGTGTATCCCATGAGAATTAGATTGTCTGATTGTTAAATCAGCATTCCATACCAAGTTCTTTTCAGAAACTAAAGAACGCATTTAATTGCAATCTAATGTGCTTTCCCGGGGTTACTTTGATATCTTGCCATCATGCCCACGGCAAAGCAGATATCCGGTCTCGTTCACAACATTGCATACATAAGACTTCCTACGTCCGAAACGTACGGAACGTCTTTCATGTCATCTATCTCCACTTGGTCTTAGGGCATATTTCTTTAGATAGATGGATTCCGTGCCTAAAAGGTACAAAACCTTTCTTGGAATCTTGCATGCTGAAATGCTTCAAAACAGTGGCTTTGTATGAAACTTGCGATAAGCCCAACATCCTCCTCTTGCGATCTCGAGTGAACTTGATCCCAAGGATGTGACCGGCTTTCCCTAAGTCCTTCATATCAAACTGATTTGACAGCCATACCCTTACGTCTGACAATACCTTTACATTGTTTCCAATGAGCAGAATATCGTCTACGTACAATACTAAGAATACCACCGCAGTTCCGTCACACCTTTTACACCCACAACTTTCGAACTTGTTTTGATCACAAACCCGTAAGACTTAATAACTTGATCAAAACACTGGTTCCAAGTACGCGACGCTTGCTTAAGTCCATAAATGGATCTCTTAAGCTTGCATACGAGGTGCTCTTGGCCTTTTTCAACGAAACCTTTGGGCTGTTGCATATAGATCCCATCAAGACTTCCGTTAAGGAAAGCTGCCTTGACATCCATTTGCCAGATCTCATAATCTAAGTGCGCAGCGATCGACAAGAGAATACGGATGGACTTAAGCATAGCTACAGGCCACAGGCCACAAGCTTTGCTTTGAAGGTCTCTACCCTTCCGTCCGGTCCTCTTTTCCTCTTGTTCACCCACTTGCATCCAATGGGCTTTACCCCACTAGGTGGATCAACCAACTCCCACACTTGATTATAATCCATCGAACCCACCTCGGTTTCCATTGCGGTTTGCCACGCCTCCGTGTCTTTGTCTTGGATTGCCTCGTCGTACGTTCATGGGTCTGATTCATCGCCGGGAATCAAATCCGAAGATTCTCCAATTCCCATGAATCTCTCGGGTTGCCTTGCAATCCTCCCACTACGACGGGGTTCCGGTTGTGAAGGTGTGACGTGTGGTATATCATCTTGTATACTTGGTATAGGAGTTTGCCCTCTTAACTCGTCTAAGGTAATCTCACTTCTGGGCTTTCATTTGTTCATAAAGTCTTCCTCCAAGAATTTAAAGTGCGAACTAATCACGGTCTTTTAATCCTTGAGACTGTAGAACATACACCCTTTCGTTCCCGCAAGGTACCCTATAAACAGCCTTAATTCCGAACGTGGATCCAACTTACCGGCTTCCTTATCTAGCACGTATGCCGGACAACCCCAAATCCGCAAATGTCTTAGACTGGGCTTGCGCCCGGTCCACAATTCCATTGGGGTTTTAGGAACCGATTTGGATGGTACCAAGTTTAGAATATAAGTCGTTGTTTCCAAGGCGTTACCCCAAAACAACTTGGGTAAATCCGAATAACTCATCATGGATCTGACTATTTCTAAAAGAGTCTGGCTCCTTCGTTCCGCCACACCGTTCTATTGAGGGGTTCCCGGTGCGGTCAACAGGGATACAATCCCTTCGTCTGATAGCTAGTTAAAGAATTCATCGCTGAGGTATTCGCCTCTACGATCAAATCGTAGAAACTTGATACTTATTTCCCTATGCATCATAAGGTAGATGTATCCATATCTCGAGTAATCATTGAAAAGGACAATTTACTCATACCCCTTCTTGCTATGATCGTCATTGAACCACACATATCGGTATGAACGAGTTCTAACACTTCCGTGGTTCTTATCCCCTTGGCTCCAAATGCCCTCTTGGTCATTTTACCCTCTAAACAGGATTCCCAAGTTGGAAACGGTTCGACTTGGAATGGTTCCAAGGATCCGTCTTTCATCAGTCTCTCTATCCGCTTTAGATTAATATGACCTAGTCTAAGTGCCCCCGTTGCGCACGGCGTGCGCCGTGCACCCCCGTGCGCCGTTTTTTTCGCCGTTCGTCCTCGTTTTCTTCACCCCTTGCATGATTTTACGTCCATACACGCGCTACGCTTGTATGCGTCGTCCGGGTACGCCGTTTTTAATTCTTCGTTCTTCGTCACGATCCGGTTACAATTTATTTTTACAAAAAAATAAATACTAGATCTAGACTAGTCTATTACAATGATCGAATCAAAATAAAAACAACTAATCTACTCGTGGATTTTCTCACGAGAAAAATGAATTCGAACGAATCGAATTAAAAAACAATTAATTTACACGCATGAAATTAACAACATTAAAACCATGACAATTGGATACCTACAAAAAAGATCTAACAATTCTACTATCCAATTTCAATTTAATGTTCAACAATTTAAAATTCAGAGCCCGAAACCGTGGCTCTGATACCAGTTGTTGGGAAAATAGGAGTGCCCGGAATCTATTCGGGATGAACTTTAAATACGAATTTAAATACAATTATTACTAGCATGAATTAATCCTAATTAATTCAAATAATAATTCCAACAACTAATTATCATCATGCATGTTAAATTAATTTCACATATTTAACTAGGCGGAATTAAACAAGTAAATATGTGATTAACGTACCTCTCGTAGTATTGGCCTTTGGATATACAGGACACTTGTAATCTCTTTCTATCAACCCAAAGCCTTCTCAAGTATTTCCCTTTTCACCTCACTTGATCGCCGGTGGGAGACGCTTTCAAGCAATTTAATAAACTAAGGAAAAAGAAAAATATCTACGCTTCTTGATTTTTCCAACACATGGAATTATGTACTTGGGGATGAAATAATCATCCCCTATTTATAGATGAAGTGGCCGAAAATTTCAAGGAATATGGGCCTTGGAAAAAATCTTTTCTTAGACTCTAAGAAATCTTGAATATATCTCATATATTCTTTTCTCCAAAATAAAATATTCCATAAAAATCTCACTCACCTAATTAGGCCTACAATTTTCGAAAATTCTATGATGAGAATCCAAGATTTGGATCTTCTTGAATATATGAGATAATCTTGTATTTCAAGAATACTTATCCTCCATAATATCTTTCCAAGAAAATCAACAAAATCTAATCTCTTCAAATAACCAAATTTTCGAAAATCATATAGAAAAATCAGCATATTATTTTCTTTTTATTTTAATCACCTTATCATTATTGGGCTACTTAATGGGCTACTTGAGGGGCCTTAAGGAGAATTAAGATTGGACCTCCTAATGGACTTCTGAATTTCAATATTGAGCCCCAATATAATTCAGCCCATTAATATTAATTATTACCACTAATAAATTAATATTGCACTATCCATCTTAATCCATATTACGATAATATGGGCTCCCGGTTATTATTTCCCGCGTTTAAGATTATCAAGTCCATTAATTAATTAAGCTTCTGAATAGCTCTAAATTAATTAACATCTTTCACCTTGGAGTAAAGACAGCTCAACATTATTATTCGTACCGAAGAAACTAATTCTTCACTTGCAAGATTTGGTACAATAAAACTTCTGAGCCCACCAAGGGGACTAATCACACGAGCCGTACTCGCACACGTTTCTCCGTATTAAATCTTAGCAACCGTCGTATGATTAATATTACTGCCCAAGACACAAAGTTCGAAGTTGCAATGATTCTCACCCAACATGAATCAAAGCAGTAACTACTAAGCACACACGGTCATATTTAAGTGACGGAGATTAAGAAATCAACAACCACTGAGGTCTAATTCTTCACCTTTCAGAACAGAAGAATTTCTCCTCGCTGTAGGACCTCTTCAACACATACTAAATGTGCTAGTGCAATCTCTTGGTCAAGACAGACCAATCTGAGCCTTACACATCGACCTTTCACGGCGGATTGTTCAATTCCACCTAGGTCGTGAAAATGTACGTTTAGTTACAAGTAAACTGTTAATGTTGTCTTCCGTGATCGGGTATCACCACATTAACTACTATGTAACACGTATTATTTATTGAACGGTTTGCAATAGAAATTCAACATTCAATCATAACTAAAGCAAATGTGATAAAAGAATTATTCTCATAAAACGAGTGTTTGATACACGAGTTATACAAAGTAAAAGCATACTTTCACGTATAACTCCAACAAATATGCCATTACCATAAGCTTGCTTGTATATCAAATCTCCACCACTAATTTATGAATATCATGCAAAAGTCAAAGGGTCTTTACATTAGGGGTAGGAAAATGGAAAAGAATATGGCTTATATCAAGTCACGAAGTTTTGAATTCAAAGCACGCATAAGAAATTCACCCCCATTCATTACACTTTTTAATACATATCACCCCTACTTTTTTTTTTTCACTTTACTTGGTAACTTTTAAATACATCAAGAATTAATGTACCAAGTAATCACTACATTAGCTTTCCCCAACAAAAATAACAACACTTTCCTCTTTTTTTTTTCAACTCTTCCCACCGTGGCTCTTTTTTTCTTTCTTTTCCTGCCATGCACAATTTTTTTTCTTTTCACACTTTTTTTAAACCCCCCTTCTCCAATCACAATCATAGTTCACTATTGGCACATGTATTTTATTCAAACTTCTTGACAAGAAGGGTTCAAAATATTGGCCAAATAGAATAAAAAAGTTATAAGCTTATTATATGTATTCAATCAAGAAAAAGACCATAAGCTCAAAGGAGCAGACTAGTGAAAAAATTAACAAGGGTAGAGTTTCAAAGAAAAGACTATCAAAATAGTTTATCCTAAATCCCCTTATCATTCAAATGCATGAATTCACTATGTGGTCTCAAAATGCATAACAAAGCAAGTTCTAGAATGTACACATCATGTTTGATCACTCATAGCACAAAAATAAAATAAAATAGAGCATGATATAAATGTATTGCTCTTTAAGGCTCAAAAGCTCACATGAAACGGCTATTGTATCAAATCTTACACATTTTCATTCATTCAATTATTAATATCAACAAAATACTTCACTTTATTCCAAGAATATTATCATTTACACCTAACACTCTTCATGATATAAGACTCAATTCAACAAAACATAAAATTTTGAATCAACCAAAGAAAATCAAACCACCAAAATATCATATATCTCCCCCCCACACCTAAACATGTGATAGTCTCTAGCACAATTATACAAGAAATAAAACAACTAATCACATATGAAAGAATTTAAATAAAGTGGAGCAGGGTTACTGGTATTTCACTTGGTGGCGACATCTGTGGGTGCGAGATGGGAGTAACAATGGAGACTTGAACTTTCTCTCTTATTTTTTTCAGCTCCTTTAAGCTTCATTGGAACTTGGTAAAAGAGAAAAATAGAGAGAAACTTATTAAACTAAAATAAGAAAAACATAAAGAAAATGAAAATTAAAAACATTGGGTTGCCTCCCAATCAGCGCCTTTTTTTAACGTCGTTGGCTCGACGATTTTCTTTTAAATTTTCTTTTTTTACTATTTTTTTGTTTTACAAGAAATCCTTTTTTCAACAAAAATTAAAACACGAAAAATTCAAAAAAAATTACACCGTTCCCCGGCAACGGCGCCAAAATTTGATGTGCTGTCATCGGCGCACCAAATTAATATATTATTTTACCTCGACTAATCCACTAGTATAGTAGGATAAGTAAGGGTCGAACCCACAAGGAACAATATAACTTATTTGAATAAATTCGTGTATTAAAAGCAGTAAAGGAGGGGGGGTTTGGTTGGTTGAATAACTACTAGAATGCAAGAAAATAAAATAAAAATTCAATAAGTAAAAATAATCTAGCCCTTGGATAGTATCCCCAAGAATAATTCTACCAATTTAATTAAGGTTCATGGTTTATCTCAGCCCTATCTCGAATCTTGCCCCTAGACCAGTGGTACGACCAAACTAGTCCGAATTATTTCTTAAGTTTAATTAATCAGAATGTACGACCCCCAATTAACCTATTCGAATGAATAACCCCAAAACATGTATTCGAGATTCAATTCATTCAATGCATTAATGAACCAAAATAATAGGACAAACTAGACAATGAAAGGGGAATGTCCGAATCATACAATCTACACTTTGCTATCTCTAGGGTGTTCTGCCCTATTTGCTACTCCAATTACACATTTATAACAATTACGGATTATAAAGTGTAATTTAGCTAGAATCAATTAACTAACAAACTCGGATGGCCAAACCAAATAAATTAATTAATTGGACATGCATAGCATATAAATAAATAGCGAAAAAATCGAGATATGATAAAATTAAAACCGTCACCAAATAATTAAATGGGAAAATAATTCATGGTTGAACATATCCTTGGACTAGAACAAGAACTTAGCCACTAAACATGGCTAAGTGAAATAACAAAGAAATAAAATAAAACATAGCTAAAATTATTGTGTTTCTCTCCTCCATAGGTCCAATGATGACTTTATATAGTGGAGCTACCTTTAATGTCATTAAAGTCCTTGAGCCAAATTGAAGATTAAATCAACATGTGGGAATTCCCAAGGCTTGATCGTAGGTAGCTTTGAAGAGCCTTGATAATAGGCTTTAATGCAATCTTGGTTCCATGAAAAACATGTGCTAATTAAAATCCACCACATGTTGAACTACGTATTTGTATTTGGCTCGATCCATTTGCACTCACTCACACCTCCAAGTTTGACCCGTCTCAAGCTTAATTAAAAAAGTTCCAAAATACCCTGAAAATGATAGAATAATACACAATCAAAGCATCGAGACCGTAATAAAATAAGTCGTGCAATTACAAGCAAAATATTAAATTGTTGTTACAAAACAACCCATTGAAACACATAATTTATACAAGAATTACGACTTATCAAGATATTTACATGAGACAACCAGAAGGTTTCATCCTCCCTGGAAATGAAGATAAGGTCATTCACTTGAGAAAATCGCCTCTATGGCCTCAAGCAAAGCTCCAGGCAATGGAATAAGAAGTTTGACAGTGTTATGATGGAGATAGGTCTTGAGAGGTCAAGGTATGACAATTGAGTGTACTTTGAAAGACAGAAGAGCCATGTGGCTACTTACTTGTTGATCTATGTAGATGACATGTTGATTGCAAGCAAGAGCATGAGAAGGATTGAGTTATTGAAACATAAGATGAGTTCTAGGTTTGAGATGAAGGATTTGGGTGATGCCAGAAGTATACTGGGTATGGACATTCATAGAGACAGACTTCATGGAACATTATTTTTATCACAGAAGGTGCTAAAAAGGTACAATATGCATGAAGCAAGAGCTGTTTCTGTTCCTCTTGGACAACAATTCAGATTATCTGTAACTCAAGCTCCAAGGAATGTTGAAGAAAGGAAGGAAATGAAGCATGTGCCTTATGCCAGTGGTGTGGGTAGCATAATGTATGCTATGATTTGTAGTAGGTCTGACTTAGCACATGACATCTCTATAGTTAGCAGGTTTATGGCAGATCCTGAGAAAGAACATTATGAAGCATTGAAGTGGTTATTGAGATACCTTAAAGGTTCACTTAACACAGGTCTTGTGTTCAAAATAAATGAACTTAAAGGTGATCCTCTTGAGGGGTATGTTGACTCAGACTTTGCAGGAAATGTTGATACAAGAAGGTCAATAACTGGATATGTTTTCACTTTGTATGGAACTGCTATAGTATGGAGAGCAGTGCAGCAATCTGTGGTGGCTTTGTCCACCATTGAAGCAGAATACATAGCTCTTACAGAAGCTGTAAAGGAAGTCATGTGGTTAAGGGGAATGCTAAGGGACTTTGGTGTTGTACAAAAAGGAGTTGAAGTTCTGTGTGATTACCAAAGTACTATACATTTAGCTAAACATTAGGTTTTCCATGAGAGGTCTAAACACATTGATGTTAAGCTATATTTTGTTCGAGATATAGTACAAAAGGGAGTGGTGAAAGTGAAGAAAGTTGCTACTGAGAGCAATGCTGCTGATATGTTTACCAAAGTGTTGCCAAGTTCAAAATTCCATTTTTGTATGAGCTTGGTGAATTTGGTAACATTGGATGTTCACTGATGTAACATGTTTTGAGGAGGAGATGATGGACAATGTGCAATGAGGAGGAGTATTGTGAGATTGGTTCCAATGGTATCAGTGCAATTGTCTGCTAGTACCAGTTTTCTTATTGGGTGGTGCATTTACCAAACTAAGGAGTGTATGAAGATTGAAATGGTTGTAACAGAATTGACCGCAAGACTTCGCTTCTAAATTTGGGGGTTTTTAATTCCGGCTTCGACATGGAAAATCTAGTACAAAAGTTGTTACGAGAGGTTATGATCAATATATAGATGTATCACTTCGATTCCAATTACACATTATTTGAGAGAATTCAGAGAGAGTTCAAATTGTTAGGGTTCTTGAGTATAAGTTTAGCATTTGTACGAATTCTGTAATCCTTCTTCCAATTTGTTCAATATTAATGTTCGGACCTCCCGTGGACGTAGATCGAAAGATCGAACCACGTAAATTCATGTGCCTGAGTCTCAATTTCATTTTTAGTCCTTTTATTTGTTTTCTGGTTTCGAAAGCTTTCGTTTCTTCAATTAAGTTTTAACATATTGTAAGAGATCCCATCCCGTTTTAGGAACTCATTTCTAAATTTAGTCCTAATGAGGAACTTGGTACCCTACTCAAGTGGAGGCTAATATCAACCGAGTTTTTTTTTAATCCGATTAAATAATATGTAAATGATGACTCGGTACGCTTGAGCTTTATTATTCCATTTTCTATTTCATCTTGTATTCCAGAATACCTAATACACGTTACGTATATAGAAGGACATTATTAATTAACATGTGTTATATGTTAAATATAGTGAAACACGAGATTAAATATCAATTGGAACAGAAGATCCTTTCTGAATTTTGGTCTTCTACACGAATTTTAGGTGACCGCCAGTTTCCAAGAACAACCAGCTTTACTAGTTCGTCGCACTCTCTTTCGATGTCGTGCCACTTCAATGGTTGCAACACTTATTGACGGGTAAAATATTTTTACAGGACCGTAATTTTGAGAGGGTGGCAAAACAAGGACCGTAACTTTTTAGGCTGACAAATAAAGTCTGTAACTTTTATAAGTAGCAAAACAAGGACTGTAGCAATTTGAGGCCAAAATAAGCCCAAATTACCTTCTTTCAAGTTTATTTTCCACATGAAAGTTACGCGGGCCCATTTTTTTGGACTCAATTTATGCCTAAATAAGCGTCCAATTGACATCCAGATGTGTGATTTGAGCCCGAAATGGTAATGGGCCAATTTTGCCTCAAATTTCTACTTTAAAAAGTTACAATTCTTGTTTTACCTCAAATTGTTACTTTAAAAAGTTACAGTTCTTGTTTTGCAACCTTTAAAAGTTACAGTCCTTGTATTGCTACCTTTAAAAGTTACGGTCCTTGTTTTACTACTTTTAAAGTTGCAGTCTTTATTTTGCTAGCCCAAAAAGTTACAATCCTTGTTTTGACAGCATCCCAAAGTTACAGTCCTAGAAAAGAAAAATCCTTATTTACCCTTATACCCACACATGGAGATCATAATTGGTTAATTAGAGGTTTTAAGATTAAGGTCGTAAACGAATCAAATAATTTTGGTTCGATTTGGTATTTGTATTCGAAATTCGGTATTTGTTTTGAAATTTTATTCGATTGGTTACCAAATTCGAATGCAAAACTATGATATTCAATTCGATATTTGTAAATATTCGATGAAATATATATAATATAATTATATAATAATAGTGATAATATATATATATATATATATTGATAAATTTAAGCACACTATAATTATATTGAGGATATTAACCTTATGAGCTTTTTGGCAGCATTACTTTAACTTGAAAACCCATTTTAATACTTCAATTTAATTATTAAAAAGAAAAATCCTTTTAAATTTAATAAGAACTGCATGTCTATGCTTGTTATTTATTTTATAAATAAGTGCGTAAAATAAAAGATAGAATTTGTTCACCCAGTTCGTCGGGAACGACTACGTCTGAGGGCGAGCCAAGCCAGGAGTTTTCACTAATGATCTTGTGTATGAGTGATTACAATCATGAATACAATAGTCTATTTATAAGAATAAAACCCTAGTCTAAGATATAAAGCCCATTGGATTATTGGTCCATTAGTAATGTCCACATCAAATCTTCCAGATTTGGAATAATAAATATTCTAGATTTACAACACTCCCCCTTGGAAATTACGACATAACATAAATGTCTTGTCATAAAAAATCCACGTGCTAGGGATCGGCCAAATAATAAGTTAGGGAGGAATGTTATTGATCTTCTAGATCTAAATCTTCTAGATTTATTTCGGGGTTATCGCTCCCCTGAAGACAACAACACTTTGAGTCTTTGCATCCCAATACCACGAACGCATTTTTCAAAACTAGACGTAGGTAAGGATTTAGTAAATAAATCTGCTAGATTGTTACTAGATTGCAACTTTTGAATGGTAATCATGCCACTTTTATGGAGGTCGTATGGGTAGAAAAACTTAGGTGAAATATGTTTCGTCAGGTTTCCCTTGACGTACCCATTACTCATTTGTGCGATGCAAGCAGCGTTGTCTTCAAATATAACGGTGGGAGGTGTATCGCCTTTGGCGATACAACACGAGTCACCAATGTGTTTTACCAAGGACCTTAACCAAACACATTCTCGTGCGGCTTCAAATAAAGCTATTATCTCCGAGTGGTTTGAAGACGTGGTAACCATAGTTTGTTTAACCGATCTCCATGAGATCGCGATACCACCACAGAGAAAAATGTAACCAGTCTGGGATATGGGGTTGTGGGGATCAGACAAATAGCCAGCATCCGTATAACCTACTAAGGTTTTATCTTGGTTCTTACGATAAAACAGTCCAAGGTCTTGAGACCCTTGGAGGTACCATATAACATGCTTAACACCATTCCAATGTCTCCTTGTAGGAGAAGCGCTATGTCTCGCAAGCAAATTGATAGCAAATGCAATGTCCGTCTGAGTGCAATTTACGAGATAGAGCAATGCTCCAACAACGCTAAGATAAGGAACTTCTGGCCCCAGAATTTCTTCTGAATCTTCTCTTGATCTAAATGGGTCCTTATCCACTTCGAGGGATCGAACAACCATATGGGTGCTAAGTGGATGAGATTTATCCATGTGAAATCTCTCCAATACCTTCTTTACATAGGTCGACTGATGAATAAGGATTCCTTCTGGGAGATGCTCGATCTGCAGGCCGAGGCAGTACTTGGTTTTACCCAAAAATTTCATTTCGAATTCGGCTTTCAAGATTGAACTGGCTTCTTCAATCTCTTTGCATGTTCCGATTATGTTCAGGTCATCAACATAGACAGATACGATACAAAAACCATCTTGCGATTTCTTTGTGAATACGCATGGGAAAGCTTTATCGAATGTGTATCCCTTCTTCTGAAGGAATTCATTAAGTCGGTTGTACCACATGAGGCTCGATTGCTTCAGACCATACAACGACTTTTGCAATTTTATGCTATACATACTGCGGTTTTCACCATCCCTCATCTGAGGAATGTCAAATCCATCGGGGATTTTCATATAAATGTCGGCATCTAGTGATCCGTATAAGTACGCGGTTACTATGTCCATTAATCTCATTTGGAGATTCATTTTAACTGTCAAAGATATCAAGTAGCGGAACGCTATTGGGTCCATGACGGGAGAATATGTTTGATCAAAATTGATCCCGGGTCTCTGCGAAAACCCTTGAGCTACAAACCTCGCTTTATACCTCTCCATAGTATTGTTCTCATTTCATTTTTGTTCAAAAACCCATTTATATCCTACAGGGATAGCGTGCGCGGGTGTACGAACTATAGAGCCAAATACTTGTCTTTTGTTAAGCGATGCGAGCTCTGCATCAATTGCCTCTTTCCATTTAACCCAATCGAAGCGCTTTCGGCACTCAGCGATAGTTTTGGGTTTTGGATCCGGATTGTTAATGGAAAGAGGAAATGTCGCTGCAAATGTGTCGTCAATGACAGTAATATTTATATTGCATGTTTCTCCCGTATCTGTGAAATTCACAGAGACTTCGACGTTTACGTCAACCAAAAGTACACTACCCTAGGGTAGGGTAGTGTACCTTTTTTGGTTCTGGTCATTCCACGGTCCTAGTGCCTTGAATATTTTGTGCATGTACTTCATCACTAGGACTCTCGTCTCTAAGAGACTTTGAGTTATCTAGAAGAATCTCTTCTAGAGATTTTACATTCGGCTGACCAGATTTGCTAGCTTTTCGTTTAGGTGTATTACTATCTCTTGAGGGTTCTTTACGCTTTTGGCGTGTGGGGGCATGAGTACTAGTTTTGCTTGGGACCTTAACCCTTTGGGGAGCATTTACTGTAGGTATATACGATTTAGTTACACCTCTATGGTCAGTGAACGCGTCTGGCAGATTATTTGCTAAATTTTGCAAGTTAATGATCTTCTTAACTTCTAGTTCAGATTGATTAGTGCATGGATCTAGATACTGAAGATTACTTACGATCCACGTAAGCTCCAGACATTCATTCAATTTTGAATTCGGATCTCCCCCTAATGTCGGGAAGTGATCTTCATCGAACGTGCAATCAGCGAACCGGGCCGTTAATTGATCCCCAGACAAAGGCACGAGGTATATCACGATGGATGGAGTCAAATCCGACGTAAATACCGAGTTTCCTTTGTAGGCCCATAGAGGTCCGCTTTGGTAATGTTATCGGGACATATACCGCATATCCGAAAATACGCAGATGGGAAATGCTAGGTTCTTTCCTACACACTAACTGTAGGGGAAAATGATCATTATATGTAGTTGGACGGATTTGTATTAAGTGCGATGCATGTAGGACTGCATGCCCCCAGCATGAACTAGGTAGTTTGGAGTTCATAAGAAATGGTCTCGCGATAAGTTTGATACGTTTTATTAGCGCCTCAGCAAGACCATTTTGGGTATGGACGTAGGGGACCGAATGCTCCACTTTAATTTCCAGGGCCATACAGTAATCTGTAAAGGCCTTTGAGCTGAACTCAGCAGCATTATCCATGTGAATTGACTTGATTGGATAATCCGGGAATTGAGCTCTAAGCTCGATAGTTTTCGCAATGAGCTTCACAAAAACTTGATTGCGGGTGGACTGCAAACATGCATATATCCACCTAGTGGAGGCATCAATAAGGATCATGAAATAACGAAATAGTCCCGATGCTGGGTGAATCGGTCCACAAATGTCTCCTTGAATTCACTTCCAGGAAAACTAGAGACTCTAGTCCAACCTTAGTGCGCGACGGGTGCACTATTAACTTACCCTTAGAACATGCATCACAAATAAATTCATCAACATGAAGGATTCTATTATTCGAATTATTATGACCAATTGAATTAGGTAGAATCCTACGTATCATATATTGTCCTGGATGACTTAACCGCTGATGCCATAATTTAAAAAAGTTCGGGTCATGAAATTTCATACTCATGGCTAGATGGAGATTTGACGGCCGGATGTAGGAATAGTACAATCCGGGGGAGAAGGAAGGAAGTTTTTCTATAACTTGTTTACGGCTACCTCGAATAATAGTCATCAAAAGGTATTCATTATTGTTCTCAGTTTCAGTTTCAATATGATAGTCATTAGTTCTAATATCTCTAAAACTGAGCATGGTACACTTAGATTGTGGAAACAATAAGGCATTATTCATTATGAGTTTGGTACCCACGGGGAGGACAGTGGGAGCTCTTCCGGAGTCCACTATCAACGTACTATCATTGGCTATTGTAGTTATACTCCCCTTACGTTATATCATGTTATGAAAATACTTCCTATCTTTTAGGATCGTATGTGTGGTGGCGCTATCTACCAAACATAAATCACTATGGGCGTCCAACATGCAAGAGGAAATTGTCCAAACCTAATAGCTGATTTATTTACAAGCCATAAATGAGAACAACAATATCAAAATAAATATAATGGATAACTATTTAAGGTAAACATATTAAAGCTAAAATAATAAATTCATTCATAAATATAAAATTGTTTTATTAAAAAGTAAAGTACTATAATTAATTAAATATGTAAATTACTCGTCATCTCCAAAGTCCTTAAGCTCAATGCCCATAGGATCTACGTTGTCTTGGTCAGGGTCTGCTTCGGGCAGGCTGGCATGGTGAGATTCAACGCTAGGAGCCTTCCCCTTATCGTCCTTCTGCTGCTTTTGGTAAGCCTCAACCAAGTATTTGGGATTGCGATACGTGCGAGACCAATGACCCTTGCATCCGCATCTGTAGCAGGACTGTTCAACCTTATCTTAATTTTCAGATTTTCGGGTAGCGGGATTCGTGTTAGGTGCAGCCTTTCCACGATCCTGAGCTTGATTGTCATTCGAGGTACCTGGACTACCGGACTTACTACGACCTCGGCCTTTGCTGCGGGTTCGTTTACTTCCTCTCCCCCTTCTACGCTTGCGGCCTCTTGTACTACCTTGAGTTATAGCATGTGCTTCGGGCACAACTTTTGAGCCAACCGGCCTCGCGTTATGATTCTGCATAAGGAGTTGGTTGTGTTTTTCTGCTACTAGGAGTGCAGAAATTAGCTCAGAGTGTACAGTGTTGTTCTTAGCCCTATACTACTGCTGGAGTACAAGGTTGCTTGCGTGGAAAGTCGACAAAGTCTTCTGGATTAAGTCGTCCTCAGTTACAGTTTGCTTGCATAACTTTAACTGAGACACAATACAATGTAGGGCTGAGTTGTACTCCATTACGCACTTAAAGTCTTGAAAACGGAGGTTCAACCAATCGTATTGAGCTTGAGGGAGAAGTATATCATTTTGTTGTTGGAAACGGTCCTTCAGGGACTTCCACAATGTTCCGGGGTCTCTTTCAATAAGATTATCATTTTTTCAGGTCCTGATTAAGATGATGTCTGAGGAAAATCAGAGCTTTCGCCTTTTGGGCGCTAGTTGATTTTGAATCATCGACAATCGCACCGCTAAGGTTGGTTGATGCTAGATGTATTTCAACATCAAGCGCCCATGTCAGGTAATTACTACCATCAAGAGCAATCTCAGCGAATTCTCTTTTGGTAATATCAGACATTATCCACTACAATTATTAAAGTGACATGGGTAAGAGGAGTGAACAAATTTGCTGACAACGGGGAGACAAGGATTCATATAATTATTCTAAAGTACATTTATACAAGTATTGGGCGCCATCTACCCAAAATATAAATTTACGGTCCGACAAATACCAGACGTCGCCTACTCAGGCATAATATGCGGACTATAAAGAAATAAACTATGTGCGCAAATATAATGCACGTAGGATAGTTAAATCACATATACATGCATAAACATTTTAGGAACGATAATCACATGAAAATAATTTCTAGGAAAATTTACGACTTAATAGACATGCATATTCATTAGGCTAAATATTTCATGTATATTAATGAAATTTAACGAAATATTTTAAGGATTTTAAAATAAATTAATACGGATTTTGTGATATGAAGAACGGAATCACAATTGGATTAAGAAATCACAAAAATCCAGGGGAAAAACACCATGTGGGACGCGCACGGCGGCTACACCCGATGGGCGGCAGCACACGCCGGACGGCAGTGCGCGTCTGGCGGCTGCGTGTGCGCGGCGGCGCCTAGGGCACGGCGGCTACTGGCCTACAGGCGGCGGACGGGCGGCGGTCGAACGCCTATGGGGCGTTGGCCGTTGCTCGTCAATTCAAGACACAATATTTAATTTGTATACAAATATGATTCAAATAAATTCATAACTAGGGTACACATCAAAGTATGTAATTCATATGAAATTTAATTTAGTGCGTACCGTATAATCTCGAGCAGAGACTCGTGCTGATAACGTTTTATAAATAAGTGCGTAAAATAAAAGACATAATTTGTTCACCCAGTTCGTTGGGAACGACTACGTCTGGGGGCGAGCCAAGTTAGGAGTTTTCACTAATGATCTTGTGTATGAGTGATTACAATCATGAATACAATAGTCTATTTATAAGAATAAAAACATAGTCTAAGATATAAAGCCCATTGGGTTATTGGTCCATTAGTAATGTCCACATCAAATCTTCCAGATTTGGAATAATAAATCTTCTAGATTTACAACAATTTATTTATTAAAGTGTTTTTTCATGAATTTAATAATTAACGTTATTTTTTCATTTACGTACTTTGATTATGTTATGCAATTTTTTGTTTATGTCTTTTTTTTTTAATTCAAACAATGGAATAAATTTTGAAATGAATACTTGAATAATATTTGGTTGAAACATGCTTGAAAAAAAAATCGATTCAAAATTCATATATTTTATAATAATTCGATATGAGTTTCAAATCAAATATAAGTCACATTTATTATTAAAAAAATTAATTCAAATCCAATATTTGAAATAATTTCAAAATACAAATCCAAAACAGTAATATTTGGCTCAATTCGGTTCGTTTACTATCCTTCTGAGGATGGCGAATTGATTCTTTCTATGCCCCTAGCAAACTCTCCGTCGACGGATAGATGGATTTTGGCACCGCTTTTGAATGGAAAGTTCTGTGTTAAATCTGCATACCATGTGTTTGTAATAATTCTTCCTATCTCTTTGGTTCTTGCAATTCCGAGCCGAATGCAATTTTGAAGTAAATTTGGCGTTTGAAGATTCCTCTCTACAAATTATTAGGGAACCATGAATTAATTTCACATATCTCTATAAATTAGGACTTTTAGATGAGATGAAATTCTTTCAGTAATGACGCTCTGCCCTTCATCTATTTTCCTGCGCACATTAGCCTACCAAGTTTGGCAAGCCTGTAGGCTTGGTTATTTTACTTTGCAACATCAGCAGACTTCCTTTGAGCTTTGGTTTTGTGGGATTATTCTTAATGAGGAGGATTTGGTCTCTTTGAGTAGATTTTTCCTTGTCAAAACTAATGATTAAATCATCAATTGGTAAATGTTCTCCATACATCTATCAATCAATGAAATGATAATTTCTTTAGTTATTTTAATTATTTTAATTCATTCATTCATTAAAATGTCTTTAGATAGTCGAGTTTAAGGAATCGATGTAGAGAAAATATGACTCTCCAGTAAAAATGTCAATATAATTTGAGCTTCATATAAGAAAGTGATTTTTTATATGTTGAAATATTTCTCCATATCATACCATGTACAAAACATCAAATTAGGACCCTACTATTTGCAGAAATTAATAGTGGAGGAAGTGCCCTACCAAAATGTTCCCCTGAAGCCATAAATCTGTAATTCTGCTTCCACTTGAGATATATGGCTTTTAATTTGAATCTTCTCTTTCTTTCTTGCTTTCAAATCTTCTTATCTGCACTTTCGATGGCCTCTGGCGTTCCCTACTTAATTGGAAATGCTAATTGATGTTCTGGCTCTATTTCTCGTCGTTTTCTAATTTTAGTTTCTAAAGTGCGGCTGCTTCTGATGGTTCATCTTCTGTTGCTAATGAATTCATCGTGTTTGATGAATTGCCAGTTGGAGTACTTCAGTGTCCTTTCATATGATGCTATGAATTCACCGTGCTTGATGAATTGCCCGTTGAAGACACTTCAATGCCCTTTGGTGATTAAGAAACCCCGTGAACCAGAATTCGTAATTGTCCCCCGTCACCAGATGCACGTACTTCTCCGTTGGTTTTGCCGTGTTTTCAATTTCGTGGGCTCTCTTTATTTTTCTTAGGGGAATCATAACCTGCATATTCAGGGCAATTTCCAAACATCAGTTTCAATCTTGTTGCTCAAACATAAAGAGTTAGTGATGAATTTAGTGTAATGTACCTTGTAATGTGCTTTGAGTAGTTTCCCAGTTGGGGAAGAGATTTTGATGGACCTCTCACTGCAGAAGGCAACCCTATCGGTAGAGACGAACAGCAGCCCTGCTATCGGCCCTGCTGTCGTTGATAAATAGCACTGGCAAGCCTTCAACAGTTTTTCGTCGTCCGAGCTATTGAATTTCTGCTTGAACACTTTCTCCACTCCTCCCAACTTCAGGATTCTTGCTCCTAAACTCAACTTTCCCTTTACCGTTTCGCTCAACTTTGATCCCAATCTCACTGCATCAATTATCAATTAATCATCAGAACATGTATATATGAATATGATGAAAGATTCTGCTTTGTATATATAACTTGTTTTTAGTACATACCATGCTCTCGGATTCCTTGGGCAACGACGTCCATTGTTTTACCGAGTTTGATCATCTTTGCAATCACGGAATCTCCTCCTCTACCTGCATTTCCATCAAAATCAAATTCATTAGTATACATGATTCTAAGAGTGAGTTCTATCTAGATGAGTTGTGATCAAGAAGGATGGGCTTCATTACCGTTTCTGATTTTGGAGTTATGGTTGAAAGGAGATGGCAGAAGCTGGTATTGAGAAGCAGGATCAGGTAAACATCCCACCGAACTGCTCTTAAACATGAACGCGTAGTTAGCTGAGCTGATCGGAATCCCAACAGCGCGTTCCCTGTGCATGTGTTTCTTCACAAATCTTGATCTGCAATTTTTCAGTTCCATTCCTGTTCCTTGCTGTTGTTGCTTAGAATAGCTTAGTTATTATTAAACTCAGTCCTTAACCAGATTCTTGTCCTGATAAGAGCATGTTTGTTGTTTGTATATATAAGGAAAAAAAAACTGGTTTTTCCATCTATGCTTTTTGGATGCACGAGTCAGCTTTGTATCATCAAATACTAAAGGGAACATCATAAAGTTGGTGTTTCTTCTTTTTAAGCTTTCTTTATTTCATTTTTTTATAGTTGTTTCCTTCTTTAAAGTGATGGATTCAAGGTTAGGTAATATCGTTTTCATTCTTCTTTGAATTTCAATGGCTGATGTATGTGGACCAAAGACCTTTGTGATGGATAGGATCCATATTCTTTAACATTTATTGAACAATTTCTGAAATTAATACCATATACATAAAGTTAAAATATTATAATATAGGTAGGATTGGCTAGCTGTAATTGAATTGTAAGAGAAATAGTGATTAGTGAGTGTGTGCATATGTCATGTCTACACTTTTTGATGTGGATATTCTCCAATCTGATGCAACCACCCACCCTACCACTTCCAATTCATATCGCGGCTCTACCAATATCCCAGGGGTGGGGGAATATGCCTCAATTCTTAAATTGAATAATTTATCAATGAGTAACACTCGTGCGAACCGGTTGCACCGTGCAATTAATTTTAAGTAGTACTCTCATTGAATTAATGTGCACTGTGCAACTAGTTCCCAAGTAATTGTAGACGAGTATTACTATTCAGTGAAACAAGTAATGCTGATATCATTTAAAAAGAGTGCGCGACCTAAGTAGTGCATTCAAGAATTTGTCACGCTTTAAATCAAAGTCTTAACATAGAAGAAATTAGCTGATGTCCGCATAAAATAAATTAGTTGAGGTAAGCAAGATTTTAATTTAGTTGTCGACCGCAGTTATAAAAATGAAAAGAAATGATTATAAGATAAGAATTGGAGGCGTTTCTTAATATGTAAGTTACAACTTTATTTAGACAATTAATTAAACAAGATGGGATTCATATGTGAATCAAACTTGAGATTGACGTGGAAAGGCTTATCTCTTGATGAAAACCTTTCCATCCCGGTAGGCCATTACGAGTCGACATGCAGCGTGTATTGGTAAAGTGCTAATTTCCAAATCAATATCTTGCATATATGGATATGATGATATGAGATAAACTTTTCTGTGATAAGATCTCACGTACAATCAAAACTTAGTCAATGGAAATATAAGCAAAGGATCAATGTGTTGGATTTCTTATGACCGTGAAAATAATAATTCGATTATAAAAAAAATAATAAAAGAAAATTATAACTCGAAACTTAAATTTACACAGAATACGAAAAAAGTAAGACCGCAGTGTGTCGAGTCGAGGAAGTCCTCTTCCCGCAAGACGAAATTTTCCCGATAGTGCTCTTCGGTTCTGGAAATACGTCCCCAAAGATAAAACGACACTTTCGTCTTCAAGAGTGCAGCGCCACAAGTCTTGAAGCTCCGACGAATTGGAAGAACGTATGAACTGGACTGATTTCTTAAAGACTCTATATGCTAGAATACTTAGGGAGAGAGTGAGAGAGATTTTCTGTGTGGCGCCAGAAACTATGCATGAAGACACCTATTTATAGGCCTCCAAGACCCACACATGCATGGAAGGATTGTTAGTCAAACTACAAACCTGGACCTTTCTGCATTCCGGTTTGTCTCAGCCAAAATTAGGGAGGCGTAAGTCACTCCCAATTAAACGAAAATCAGGGAATTTGCCAACAATTGAAATTCATCACATGTTTATCATGCACTTTCATGTCCTCTTCAACGAATCTGGACTCTCCAGATTTTCGGGCTAAGTCCAAACTTTGGGCTCAACAAACTTAGAAAACTCTTCTAAGGCCCAAATACAACCCAAAGATCAATTGTCAAGGACCAATAACCAAGGTCCAATGTCCAATGTCTTCAGCCCAATCTCAATTAAATTTCCTTTTAATTTTCACTCACATATTAATATTGGTAAACACCAATAATTTCCAACAATCCCCCACGTGAGTGGAACTTAGAGCCTATAATATGCAGACTCATAGTCCAGTTCAAACGAGACGTTATTGCATCTGGATAGGTAGTTTGGAGCTTTGAACCTTCCATAGTCAGACATTACCGAGTACACCGGCAGCCTAGTGGACACAATGCCTTGAACCATTCCACCTTGGTGTGCACTGAGACAGTAATGTTGACACAATAAAATCTCTACGCTCTTCTCTTGTTCTCACGTTTTTGTCCGTTTCGGCCATGAACACCCTTTGGATTCATAAGTGTTTAATATCCAATGATATTTGAGGCGGCCTCTTACCTCACACTTAATATGTGATCTTCTATCTTGAGTATCCCGTTATACTCTAGGAATCATTAAAAGTCAAAGACTTTACCTATACCACAACTCATAGGTTCCAACACTTGGTGTTGTGCTCTTCTAAAGAATGGTCAAATTACCAAGTGTTCTTTACAACAAACATCCACAACTTAGTTTTCCCATTGAACCAAGTTCTTGGGATCTCCAGTCAACATGGTTGGGTTACCACTGCTTCAGTTTTTATTTTGTGGATTTTAGACCCATTCTTTCTAGCACTTTATTTGATCTCAACTAGCTCTTTTCGTGAGTGGATCCACTATTATTAGAGATCAAAATTCATCACACACCCCCACATTTAAGGGTATACACCTCTAAGTTACACCAACTTCAAATCGCACACGTCTGTGTGATCTAAGTATTAGAGGTAAAGTGTTCCAAACAAATATTGTCATTTCCACTTCCACATATATCATACACCTTTTGAGGTTATTGATATTAGGAATGTTAATAAACAAATTTTATTAACCACTTCATAACTTTAGATTTATACACCTAAACCTTAAAAGTTATAAAATTGGAACACTAAATGTTGTCACGGTGAACTTTTTCGTTCCGGCTTCCTTGACAAAGTACTTCCATTTAACTTGTGGAAACAATTCTGCAAGTCACCAACTGCTTTAGATTTTCCATTAAAATCAAAGCCACGCCACACATCAAATTCGAATATATCAATGGAGAAACCTCTTCTTCCCCCACATCTGAATTTATCCATGGCGAGAACTCATCCCCCACATTCGAGATTGTTTGTCCATTTTATGTAATATTTCACCAAATATTAATTTGGATACAATCTCGAAATACATTGAAAAACCAAACGTTTTGAAGTTACACTTCAAGTCCGAAATTTAATATTGGTCAAATACCAAAATAAATTCAATTTTCAATATGGCCATATTTGCGACCTTTGATTCTCAAATAAATCGTCATTGATACGAGTCAAATCTTGTGAATTAAATTCACATTGCTCATGCTCTCAAAGCGCAGTTTTAAATGAGGCCTTAATGCCACTATTTATTCGCGTGCAAATCTCAAGCGAATTATACGACGTCTCAAATTATTTGGACTAAATCCAAATAATAATTTGTACTCTTAAGCACAAAGTATTTGATCCCATATCAATATTTAATTTATATCAAGGAATCCAAATTCATGGAGCAATATTTAATACCTCGAGTATTATTACTATTTCCATAATATTATGCCACAAAGTTCAAATTAATTTCAGCCCAATGAAAATAAGTTTGGCGTAAGAATTTAATCAGCCAAGCTTTAAGAATTCAACCAAATTAGGCCCCAAATTAATTTTACTCAACAACTTTGGCCTTATATTAAACCGATAAGGCCTAATCAATTTATTTTGGCCCATATTCATCGTTTCAGCAAATTTAATTTACCCAGCATATGATCATAAAATAATATGATTTTTTTATCTCAATAGCTCAATATTTATTGAACTTAATATGACCTTCAAATTTTATTAGGCTCATACTTCAACGTCAAAGGGCTCTTATCCATATTTATCTTTGAGATAACTTACATTTTCAAATTGACTCAATAAATCAATAGAAAATCACATTTAGTTGGCTTAATTCATCATTTTGGCCAATTGAGATAAACAACAAACCTACGCACTCGGCTAAATTAGCCAATATTAATTTAATTTAAGTCAATCATGTGAGTATGATCTTTAACCAAAATAAATTAAAATACATGGCTTTAACCATGCCCATTTTCCTTCGGCCAAGAGGGTTTGAGGTTGGAGACAAGGTATACCACTTGAAGAAAGCACTGCATGGACTTAAGCAAGCTCCTAGAGCTTGTTATGATACCCTCTCCTAATTCCTGACTGACCATGGGTTCAAGAAGGGAACCGTTGATAGGACATTGTTCAGGATCACTGAAGGTGATGACATTATCTTGGTCCAAATATATGTGGATGACATCATATTTGGATCACCAAATCATCAGCTCTGTGAGAAATTCTCTAAGTTGATGACTGGTAAATTTGAGATGTCTATGATGGGAGAGACTTGATTCAGAAGTTTGGAGTTTAGAATTGCAATCTAGCTAGGATCCCAATGAACAAAAATTGGGAGATGGATCCTGACACTGATGGGGTATCAGTGAATCAGACTGAGTACAGAGGGGCAATTAGATCATTATTGTACCTGACTACAAGTAGGCCTAACATAACTTTTGCAGTTGGTGTGTGTGCTAAGTATTAGTCTGACCCTAAGAAAAGTCATCTTGAGGCTGCAAAAAGGATACTGAAATATTTGAAGAGGACAGTCAAATTAGGACTTTGTTATCCTTGAGATGACACTATAGAACTGACAGGGTATTCAGATGCAGATTATGGAGGTTGTAGGATTGATAGGAAATCAACCTCAGGGACATGTCAATTTTTAGGAAACAAGTTTATCTCTTGGTTTTCAAATAAGAAGAATTCAGTTGCAACATCCACAACAGAGGCTGAGTATATGTCTGCAGGTAGTTTTTGTGCTCAGATTTTATGGTTGGGGCAACAATTGAGAGACTACCAAGTGTTTGCAAATGAAGTCTCAATTTATTGTGACAACAATAGTGCAATAACAATCACTCAGAACCCAGTGCTTCACACAAGGTGCAAGTATGTGGATATTAAGCATCACTTCATAAGAGATCATGTGGAGAAGAAGGACATTAGGATGGAGAAGATTCACACTGATAGACAGAGAGCTGACATCTTGACTAAGCCTTTAGCTGAATCTAGATTTATGGAACTATCAGTTGAGTTAGGAGTCTTAGATCCGGGTGAGCAGTCCGTGTAGGATCTAGGGGGAACTAAGGTTTAGAGTCGAAGGGGGAACTCAGTATCAGACTCGACTCAACAATGTATCAGGGTACTACAAAGTTACCCTAACTGGTACGAACTTTCTAATCCTGACTCTTTGAATTTGAACTGTCTCACTGAATATTTCATTCTGAAAATCGCATTAAATGCTGTCCGTTATCATTAAAAGTACAACTTTTGATATTTAAACCCATGCGCGTTAGAGCATTTAATGCGTGTAATTACTTTATCACATACATGTCTGTATTCTACGAAATGTGACTGACGTGATCAAAGAGATTTTCTTTGAATTAATCCTGGCCTTCAATTTAAAAAACTTTTCAAATTCAGGATTAATCTCAGCCACACGTCAGAGTAACTATTTGATTAACATCAATTGTTTAGCCATTTGAGAAATTTACACTTACACAAATACACACTTGCTCACTAAGTTTTCTCTCGCTCAAAGCTTTTCTGCAAATTTCTCAATCTTTCCCAAAAGCAAATGACTACCTCGAGCAATGCTTGGACTGTTGTAGACTACAAATCCGTAGTCCAGAACAAGCTTGTTCACATTGAACAAGTCATCTCCATGGATGGGCCGTGCTTGAAGGTGAAGGAGATCAAGCCAGTCCTGGAGTGGATATCGAATGCTGGTCTAAAGACGTACTTCTCGAAGAGGCCGATTGTTGTGCTTCCGAAGGCGGTGGTTGAAGCCTATGTGAAGATGTTCACAAGGGGAGGTTAACTCTTTACCAGGGTGACAGTGTAAGTGCCCAAGGGTGTGGATGATAAGGGAGAAGAGGTGTTCAAGAAGGAGGTTAGGGAGATTAACCTTAGAGGACAACAATAAAGGAGGTGTTTTGATTATCCTGCTTCGGCATTAATCCCAAAACCTACAATGAGAACCAAGAAGGCGCTTTTCTGGAGGTGTTTACCAAGTCAGGGTCGTTTGAGTTCAGGGCCCGCATGCACAAAGATACCCTCAAACCTGAGTACAGAGCGCTCATTGACATCATGAGCAAAATCATCATGGGGAACATAGGTTCTCATGAACAGATCAGGAAGGATAAACTCAAGACCGTGGCTGCTATGATCGATCAGGTTGAAGCCAACTGGGAGCAGTACTTCTTGGATCAACTTGCAACTGCTGCTGGAGTAAAAGTGAGTCGAGATAAGAAGAAGAAGCACATCTCAATCACTGGAGCCCTTCACTTTGGGACTAGGCTATCCATGTTGATATCTCATGCCTGTCCTGGTGTTCTTTCGATTGGGAGGAGGAACTTTCTACAAAGAATATCATGTTCTCCTCGGAGGCTGATACTTACCCAATCTTGGGGCTCGCTGACCTTAATGCGCCTACAAAGGGTCAGAGGAAGTAGGCAACACCTAAGGAAAAAAGGTGGTGAGTAATCTACTAGAGAGAGTAGATAGGTTGATGGAGAAGTCTGAGGAGACAGCTGCTACTGTGGAGGCTGTGAGGGCAGAGTCTAGGACGGAGAAGGTGGTTGAGAAGGAGAATGTGGTTGAGAAGGAGAATACTAAGGAAAGAATGGCCAAGCTGAGAGTGGTGTTGAAGCAAAATACCACTGCGACTGGGAAGAAGGTGACTGAGAAAGTCTCCAAGAGTTCCATTTATGAGGCTGAGGAGACTGACGAGGAAGTCATGGAGGAGGGAGTGATGGTGGTGAAGCCAAGGCCGTTCAAACGGCTAAGGAAAGGTAGGAAGAGATCTCCTGTCAGCTCGATGAAAGAGTTAAGCCCAGTGAAGAAGGTAGTTGAAACCGCTTCTAAGGAAGCCACTGACCTGATTCAGGTTTGAGAAGTAATTGAAAATGTTTCTCTGCTCCAGCCTGAATCTCCCAACCCTACACCCACCAGAACCCACTCTACTGAACCAACCCAGTTAGAGGCAAATATCCCCAACCTACACTGAACCATCCATACCATCTCCATCTCATTTCCCAGTTACATCCCAAGACCCAAAACAATCTACCTCATCACATCCCACAAATCCTAAAGACCTCAAAGAACCCAGCCAACCTGAATACCTTTTTGATGACCCTGAGGAGGAGGACGATGAATATGTCTCCTTGACCCTTGTGGAGAATATGATCAGGGTAAGGGCTTCAGATTGGGTGGACAAATATTTTCCTAGCCTTGAGCAATACCCAACCCTGTGTAGTCACGTCACTGATCTTAAAGTTTGGCTGGAGTATAAACAAGCAAACATGCAAGATTAGAGGATGATGGTTGAGGCTCGAGGATGGGACTTCTAGGTCCAAGAGAAGGCTCGTTTATGCACATATTTCAATCTGACCAGTTGGTTGGAAATTCTTGATATCGAGGCCCTAAAGGCTCTAGTTGGGAGAATGAAGGTTGCGAAGGAAGGGAGGTTTCTTGATACTCCTGAGAAGAAGGAGGATGGGAAAGGTGATAATGATGATGACGAAGAAGGTGATGGAGGTCACGGTGGCCATGCTAGTGAGAAGTTAGTGGATGAAACAGCGAAAGAAACCGATGAGATGTCCACTGAGCCTTCGGCTCAGGGGGAAGAAGGTGTAAAGGAGATAGCATCCAAGGGTGGAGCAGTTGATGAGTCCAACAAGGTTGGATCATCTGCCAATGACGCAACTGTCGATGAAGGGATTCCCTGCCCTGAGACACATGAGGAAGTTGTTGAGGTATCCAAGGAGACTCCTAATTCTGAAGGGCAAGTCCCTGAAGTTCGAGATGACTCGGCTGAGCCTGAGGGGCAGACGGCTGAGATCACTCCACAACTGCCCTCAGTGCATCCTGAAGAGGAGACTGGAAAGGCAGGGGCTGACAAGGGAAAGCAGCTACTGACTGAAGATGATGTTGTGTTGACTGATGTCAGCCAAGGCAAGTTCACTGATATCATTATAGTGAAACAAGAGAAGACGACGAAGAACCTTGCTGAGTTGGAGAACAAGCTGCAAATGCTTGAGTCTGGGCAAACCAACAAGGACAAGGCAATCCAGAAGCAGATAAGGTGGATGATGTCAGCCATCAAGACTGTTGCCAACAACAAGTTAAAACATCTAGAGAAGGCAATGAAGGTCACCATCAACTCAGTCAAGACCGAGAGGAAGAGGACGAAGAAGCTGATCCAAGGGGCTCTGACTCAAATGAAGGAAAAGAATGAAGAAATGATCCTGAAGGCGGTGGAGACACTGACTGAGAAGTCCACTGAGATCTTCACCAAGGCCATCACGGATTAGACTGAGAAGATCACTTCAGAGTCAAGGAAAATGGCTTCAAGGCTGGCTGAACTGAGAAGTGCTTGAAGACTCAATGGATGTCTTTTGTTGGAGTTATACGTGAAAATATGCTTTTACTTTGTATAACTCATGTATTAAACACTTTGTTTATGAGAATAATTTTTTTATCACATTTGCTTTGAATATGAATGAATGTTATATATTTATTGCAATCAGTTCATTTTAAGTAGTATGTATTACATTGTTAATATGGTGATACCAGATCACGGAAGATCACATTAGTGGTTTTCTTGTAACTAAACGTACAAATTCACGACCTGGGTGGAATTGAACAATCCGCCGTGAAAGGTCGATGTGTACATCTCGGATTGGCTTGTCTTGACCAAGAGATTGCACTAGCACATTTAATATGTGTTGAAAAGGACCTACAACGAGGATAAATTCTTATGTTCTGAGATGTGAAGAATTAGACCTCAGTGGTTATTGATTTCTTAATCTCCATCACTTAAATAGGACCGTGTGTAGTTAATAGTTATTGCTTTGATTCATGTTGGGTGAGAATCATCGTGACTTCGAACCTTGTGTTTTGGGCAATAATATAAATCATACGACGGTTGCTAAGGTTTAATACAGAGAAACATGTGCGAGTACGGCTTGTGTGATTTGTCCCCTTGGTGGGCTAAGAAGTTTTATCGTACCAAATCTTGCAAGTGAAGAATTAGTTTCTTCGGTACGGATAATAATGTTGAGTTGTCTTTACTCCAAGGTAAAAGATATTAATTAATTTAGAGTTATTCAGAAGCTCAATTAATTAATGGACTAGATAATCTTAAACACGGGAAATAATAACCGGGAGCCCATATTATCGTAATATGGATTAAGATGGATAGTTCAATATTAATTTATTAGTGGTACTAATTAATTTTAATGGGCTTAATTATATTGGGGCTCAATGTTGAAATTCAGAAGCCCATTGGAGGTCCAATCTTAATTCTCCTAAAGGCCCTCAAGTAGCCCATTAAGTAGCCCGATAATAATAAGGTGATTAAAATAAAAGAAAATATTATTGCTGATTTTCCTATGAAATTTTCAAAAATTAGTATTTTAGGAGAGAAATTTTTTTGTTGATTTTCTTGGAAAGATATTATGGAAGATATGTATTCTTGGAATACAAGATTATCTCATAAATTCAAGAAGATCCAAATCTTGGATATTCTTCCTAATATTTTCGAAAATAAGCCTTAGGTGAGGAGTTGATATTTTTGTGGAATATTTTTTTTATGAAGAAAATAATATATGAAATATATTCAAGATTTCTTAGAGACTAAGAAAAGATTTCTCCTAATTTCATGGGCCTCTAATTTTCGGCCACCCCTCTCTATAAATAGGAGATGATTATTTCATTCCCAAGTACATAATTCCATGTGTTGGAAATATCAAGAGCAATAAATATTTTCTTTCTTCCTTGTTATTCCTAATTGTTCGTGAGCGCTTCCCACCGACGAACGAATATGGCGAAAGAGATATACTTGAGAAGGCTTTTACGGTTGATAGTATCGTCACGTTTGTCCCGTAGATCTCAATTAGACGTCGCTTTAAGAGTTACATAATCATGTAAATTCTTAGTTTTTCCACCATAGAACTTTACGTGAAATAAATTAATATGCATGATTAATTATTGTTGGAGTAATTATTATTTCAATTAATTTAGGATTAATTCATGATATTAATAATTAAATTTAAATTCATTTTTAATTTTCATTCCGAATAGATTCGGGCACCCGAATTTCCCCAACAGTCTTTGACCAAAAGCTAAGTTCAAGCCTGTCTCAGTTGATGTATATTGGAGCTGGTATTGAGACTGAAGTTGATCTGATGAAAGAGCATTTGAAGGAAGTTCAATCCCTTACAACTTTCATCATCAACAATGAAGATGAGGTCCTAAAAGATGTATCGCCTAGAACTCTACCTCCTGCTAAGGATGATGCCAAAAGGGGGAAACGGTAGCGAAGAAGAAAGATCCCACTCTGAGGCATCTAAGGCAATTGATACTGCATCAATCCAGTCAACTCTGAGGAAGTCAGTCAGGTTGGTGACACAGGCTAATGAACCTTCAAATGTTCCTCAACTCCCTCCTATCCCAAAAGCTTCAGTGCACCCGCCCATCGTAACAAGGAAGAATCCCATCTCTTATGATGGTGATCAAGTAGCAAATCTTTGCTTAGAGGCTTGGGGAGTTGCACCTGAACAGACTGAAGCTCAGCGCAGGGCCAAAATTACTCAGAAGGAGAAGTAGCGCATACTGGAAAAGAAGGTGGAGAAACCGACTTTCATCAATGAGCTACAACAGAAAGAACTTGATGATGTAATCTTCAGTTTGCTAAGGAGGAAGAAGGAGAAGCCTGAGGCGAGGAAGTACAGAAAACAGGTTGCACCAAGGGCAAAGAGATCCCAATCCCAACTAAGTCAGACAATGAGCCAGTCCTCATCGACACTTTCATATTTGAGGAGTTGAAGGAATTTTGGGTTGATGCTCGAAACGAGTTTATTAGGATTTGGTACGTTGTCAAGAAGTGGGGCGACACTGAAGAAATCGATGCACACTTCACTGACTACATGGTGGACAACTACCCCTGAACTATTCAAGCTCATCATGGACAAAGCTGACAAAGCTAAAGTTCAAGTGAAGGTCCCTGAACTTATCACTCGTACCCCCCATACATTCCTGGCTAAACTATGTACGACTCAAGGGCGATCATGAAGGAGGTGCTGAAGATAGCCAAGGCAGAAGGATATCAGAACCATTTGAAGAGAGATGAAGATCTAAAAGAAAGAGTCTACACTGGCTACGACATCAAGCCTGAGATGCGTAGAATCTGAGTTAATCCTTTTTTTTAATTTATAATAGATGGGGCCATTGTTCTCATTGTCATTATTATCAATGGAATCTATTACATCTACCCACAGACAAAAAACTCATTGTCTTTTTGGCTGTTATTTAAATTATGTACTTTATCAAGAACTGCTCTAACACTGACTTTTATCTTATAGATAGGATTTATTTCCACTAATTATTTTGTGAATCTTTTCAGTGTTTTGACATCATCAAAAAGGGGGAAATTGTTGGGACAATGTCAGTTTTGAGTTGATCCCAAATACCCTGAAAAGAGACTTTGTTAAGTTAGAATATTTTTTATTCACAGGTACACAATGAGAGGAGTACTCATTGTTGACATTCAAGACTGAAGCCTGAAGAACACAAGAGCACCATCACTGAACTTATGACAGTCCTTCTAAGCTGGCTGAGTAAGTGTCAGGATGAGGAGCATAATCATGAGATCATTGCTAACTCACAGACCTGAAGAGAACAGGCAACCTGAGTATTTGGGGAAGACTTGGAGTAGGATCCAAGCAAGCAAAAGGAATGTCAGCGCTGGACCACTTATGTAGATGATGACAAACCTGAACTCGTAAAAGATAAGACTGAACTGAAGAATGAGTTCTGACATTCTCATCTACCCGCTGATGTGGATCAATGAGTAGAAGACAAGTCATGTACGAACACTGACTTGAACCTGACATCCCTGCAGTTTTCAACGGGCATGCATTTAATGCATTTACCAAATCCATGCAAGGACGGCTGCTGCATGAAGATTATGTTCGTTGAAGTATCCTACAAGAAAGGTGACTAAGAGGCTATCTCTCCAACGGATAGTTTTCAAACTCACCTATAAATACAGAAGACCTTCACCCAAACAAGATTACGGGAAATTTCGAAGCCAAAAATTACTCAAGACTCACAAGCATTCAAACATTCAAAAAAGTACTCGAAACCCCTTGAATTTCCCAAGTGTTTCTATAGTCTAGAGTCTATTCTATATTCCACTGAGCTTATCATATACATCTTAAGCTTAGAGTGATAATCTCATCCTTAGCATATGTTTGCCTTGTAAGGATTATCACATATAGTTGAAATCCAAACTGAAACCAATACCCCAGTGTTGGGTTTGTTGGTTGAAGTTAGTAAGTTGGTTAGAAAAAGGAGGACTAAAACTCTATATCTAGGGATAAGTGAGATGGTCATTGTGCACCTTGGCAAGTTAAAACAAGCAAATTCTTAGTTGATTCTCCTGTTGAATCAGGACCGTGGACATAGGAGCTTGAGTCTCTAAACCACGTTAAACGCTCTGAGTTCATTTATTGCTTTGTATATATTGTTTATCTTTATTCATTCATTGCATACTTTGTCCGTGCTGAATCAATCAGTCTGACCTGAACTCATTGCACTGTCCTTCTAACCACGACTTCTTAAAAAGGAACATTCAGTTTTCATAAATCATTAAAACAAGTCTATAAACTTTCAAGGCTCACACATTTCCGCACAAGGCATAAATAGATAGTTGGTCAACTGACTTGCTTCAGAGCGGTTAGTAGGTTTATTATCTGTTCAGTGTCTATCACTACTCTGAGTTAAGGAGGCTCAGCTTTAAAAAGAAAGTTAAAATTTATATACGTGTATTCCTCCCCCCCAAACTATCATTTAGAATTGTACAGGACCAACAGATTTATCTCTCCTCTATTATAAAATGACTTAAAAATTATTTTATCATTTTAAATACTGATAAAAAAATCGCTCGCTAAAACACGAGAAAACAATAAAAGTGCGAATAATGGTAGGACGGAGGGAATACTTGTTTGTGTGCACTAAGTTGCAACGTGCAATTCAATTTTATTCTAAATGTATAGATGGAGGTACAAAAGCAAGAAAGAAAAGTGGAATAAAGGAGAAGAGAAGCGCAACGGATCTGCACAAATTACACAATTTGTTATCGTCATTCCTATACATTTGACATGTGCTAAAGAATTAAAGAGTATGTATAGAGTGAAATTGGTTCATACATGAATTATTGAATGATATTAGTTGTTTGTACTAAAGAGTATTAGTTGTTTTCATTGAAAAATATTAGTTGTCTTCATTGAAGAGTCTTAGTGTGTTTTCAGTGAACAACTAAAAATTTTTAGTGAAAACAACTAATATTTTTTAGTGAAAACAACTAATATTCTTTAATGGTTTATGTATACACCATTTTCACTCTATACTTTGTCAGAATTCAATATAAGATGATCACAAAGTATGTTTAATAAGAGATCCAGTCTCTTTTTAGGAACTCATTACTAAGGGCCCGCTTGGTTGGGGGTAATGATTATAGGGTAATGGGAATTAAAGTGATTGAAGAGTCATTCAAGTAGAGGGTAATGAATGATGAGTCATTTGATAGATAAATTATAACTAATTTTCAATCTTATTACAATGTATTGATAATATCAAGCACTACTAATGGAATCATTCTCATTGCCCTATAATCATCACCCCCAACCAAGCGGACCCTAAATTTAGTCCTAATGAGGAACTTGTACCCTACTCAAGTAGAGGCGATCGAGTATGAACCGATTTTTTTTTTTTTTAATCCGTTTAAATATATAATTGATGATTTGGTACATTTGAGATTTACTATTCCGTTTTCTATTGCATCTTATATTACAAAATATCCAATACACATTATGTACTTGTGTAAAATGACATTATTAATTAACATATAACGTATGATAGATATAATAAAACACAAATGAAACATCAATTGGAATATGAGGACTTTTCTTAGTTTGGGTCTTCGAACTACGCGAATTTTAATTAGGTGATCGCTGGTTTCCAAGACCTTCCAGCTTTACTATTCGTCGTACTTAATTTCTTTCTTGCAATGCTTATTGACCCTTATACTCGCACATGGAGATCATACTTGGTTAATAAGATGTTTGAGGCTGTGGATGCTGAATTTATGCAAACTCTCCATCAACTGATAGATGAATTTGCCACTGCTCTGTCAATGGAAATATTTACAAGCATGTAAATATTAGATATTAAATTTTAAAATTTGTAAATGTTGGACAATTGAGTCCAAATATGCCAAAATTGGATTGAAATGTCATGTGATTGCGTGTTTGTCTTACATTTACAATATTTTGTAATATAGTGTTTTATTTTACATTCACTGAATAAGTAAATGAAGGATAATTGTGTAACAGACGCACGATTGAGCTCGACTTGGGCTAACTCAAATTCAATTGTTCTATATTTACATATTTTAAAGCATAATGTTCTACATTGAGAGTTAGGGATTCATAACTCCATTTGAAAATTCTTTATATTTTGTGATAAAATCTCACGTGCAATCAAAACTTAGTCAAGGGAAAAATAAGAATAATAGATAAATGAATAAGTTCTCATTAAAAAAAAAAAAATTAGATAATGAATATCGAGTGTCATGTATATAATTTAGTTTCGCTTCACATACAAATTCATCAATAATAATAGATTTTAATTCGCGCGTATAACAATCCGTTTATTATGTGCGGTAAGTCTCTTGTTCAATAGGTGCATCGTGCAGCAACTCAAGTGTATTTTTTAAAAGTTATCCCTACAATTATAAAAAGGTAACTTTTCTTATTATTAAAAAATTACCCATTATTAATGTATTTTTCAGTAATAGCAGGGGTAACTTTTCAGTAATAGCAGGAATAACTTTTTAAAAAATACACTTAAGTTGCATGGTGCACCTGATGCATACAAGACTATGCCAATTTTGTGAGACATGATGGCATGAATTTATCTATATTTTATGTATAAGTCATCTTTTGAATTGTTACCTTTCATACATGTTTATCTATATTGAAATTAATATCTTAAATTTATTATGTTGTCGTTAGGATTCAAGGTTTGTAACCTATTGGGGAAGATCATGCTTCTTTTTAGTACCATTATATTTTAGTATACTCATGTGTTATTGATTATGTCATTTTAGAATTAGTCTCTTGTAAAAGTTATTTGTAATATTTAGTGATGGAAGAAAGAAAGATAAGCAGAAGAAACACAAGTTTTTGTCATCATTCAATACATTTGACATGTGTTAAAGAATGTAACACAAGATGAAATAATAAAGCATGTATGGGAAAATTAAAATTTTAGGACACTATCTTATAGCAATTTGCAAAATGAGGACACTTTCTTTACGGACTGGCAATTTTAGGACACTTCTTTTAAATTTTGCAATTTCAGGACACTTTCTTTAAAATTTTGCAAATTTAGGCCAATTGATACTAATTTCGGGCCAAACGAAAATTTGGAGCCCTAATCCAAACTCTTCCTGCAAATAAAAAAAAAAATCAATTTTGCAAAATCTCAATTTCACTAATTTTGGTTGAAAAATTCCCATGGGATCAAAATTATTAAAAAAATGGTGAGATGGAAGTTCTATTGGAATGAAAAATGCAATTACATTTTTAATTTTTCAAAATTATTTACATATCAACCAAGAATGGTGAAAGCAACGGGAGAACAAGCAAGGGCTTGAATCCTAATCCCAGAGCGCAAAGTATGATAAGCAGATTTTTAATTGTCCAGATTTTTTTAGATTTTAATTTCGCCAAATATTTTAATAACGTGGAAGGATTTTAGTGATATGGCGTCTATGAAGCAGTCAAGCTGGAGGACCAAGCCCGTTTGACCCGTAATTAGTAACAATTGGCCTAAATTTGCAAAATCTAAAACAAAGAGTCCTGAAATTGCCAGCCCTTAAAAAAAGTGTCCTGAAATTGCAATATTTAAAAAAAAGTGTCCTAAAATTGTCAGCCCGTAAAGAAAGTGTCCTCATTTTGCAAATTACTATAAGATAGTGTCCTAAAAATTTAATTTTCCCCAGCATGTATACTAAGAGATCCCATCCCTTTTTAGGAACTCATTTCTAAATTTAGTCCTAATGAGGAACTTGGTACGCTACTCAAATGGAGGCTAATATCAACCGTTTTTTTTTTTTAATCCGATTAAATTATATGTAAATGATGATTTGGTACATTTGAGCTATATTATTCCATATTCTATTTCATCTTGTATTCCAGAATACCCAATACACGTTACGTATAATGACATTATTAATTAGCATGTGATATATATTAAATATAATGAACCACGAGATAAACATCAATTGGAACTGAAGATCCTTTCTGAATTTTGGTCTTCAACACGAATTTAGGTGATCGCCACCGACTTTACTAGTTCGTCAAACTCTCTTTCGTCGCCGTGCCTCTTCAATGGTTGCAACACTTATTGTCGACGGGTAAAATGTTTTTTCAGGACCGTAACTTTGAGAGGGTGGCAAAACAAAAATTGTAACTCTTTGGGCTGACAAAACAAGAACAGTAACTTTTCAGGCTGACAAAGCAAAGTTTGCAATTTTTATAAGTAGCAAAACAAGGACGGTAACTATTTGAGGTCAAAATAAGCCCGAATTACCCTCTTTCAAGTTTATTTTCCAGATGAAAGTTACACAGACCCATTTTTTGGACTCAATTTATACCTAAATAAGCATCCAATTGATATCTAGATGTGCGATTTTTGAGCCCGAATTGGTAATTGGTCAATTTGGCCTCAAATTGCTACTTTTAAAAAGTTACAGTTCTTGTTTTGCAACTTTTTTAAAAGTTATAATGATCCTTGTTTTGCTACTTTTAAAAGTTGCAGTCTTTATTTTATCAGCCCAAAAAGTTATGATCCTTGTTTTGTTACCATCTCAAAGTTACAGTCCTGGAAAAAAGATATTATTTACCCTTATACCCACACATGGAGATCATAATTGGTTAATCAGAGGTTTGAAGATTAAGGTTGTAAACGAATCAAACAATTTTGATTCGATTTGATATTTGTATTCGAAATTCGGTATTCATTTCGAAGCTTTTATAATTCGAATTCGAGTACAATTTTTTTTTTGTTTGATTGGTTACTAAATACGAATACAAAACTGTGATATTCAATTCTATATTTATAAATATTCGATGAAATATGTATAATATAATTATATAATAATAATAATAATAATAATAAATATATATATTGATAAATTTATGCACATTATAATTATATATATTGAGGATATCAACCCTTATTACTTTATCAAACAAGTGGGCTTTTAGGCAGTATTACTTTAATTTGAAAAACCATTTTAATACTTTAATTTATTAAATGCTCGTCATTTGTTTATTAAAGTGTTTTTTCATGAATTTAATAATTCACATTTTTTTTTCATTTACGTACTTTAATTATGTTATGCAATTTTTTGTTTATGTTTTTTTTGTGAATTCAAACAATGGAATCAATTTTGCAATGAATACTTGAATAATATTTGGTTGAAACATGCTTGAAAAAAAAATCGATTCGATATGAGTTTCAAATCAAATATAAGTCACATTTATTATTAAAAAAAATTTAATTCAAATTCAATATTTGAAATAATTTCAAAAATACAAATTCAAAACAGTGATATTGGGCTCAATTCGGTTAGTTTACTATCCTTCGGAGGATGCTGAATTGATTCTTTCTATGCCCCTAGCAAACTCTCCGTCGACGGATAGAGGATTTTGGCACCACTTTTGAATGGAAAGTTCTGTGTTAAATCTGCATACCATGTGTTTGTAATACTTCTTCCCATCTCTTTGGTTCTTTCAATTCCGGGCCGAATGCAATTTTGAAGATTCCTCCTTCTATGGAGATGTTGTAATTATGAGGGAATAACAAATTAGGACTTTTAAATGAGATATAAATTCTTTCAGTAATGACGTTCTGCCAACATTGTAGTTCCTAAGTCGGCTCGACCCGTCATCTATTTTCCTTCGGACATTACCCTACCAGCCTGTAGGCTTGAATATTTTACTTTGCAACATCAGCAGACTTCCTTTGAGCTTTGGTTATGTGAGATTATTCTTAATGGGGAGGATTGGTCTCTTTGAGTATATTTTTCCTTGTCAAATTAATGATTAAATCATCAATTGGTAAATGTTCTACATACATCTGTCAATCAATGAAATGAAAATTTCTTTTAGTTATATTAATTTATTCATTAATTAAAATGTCTTTAGATAGTCATGTTTCAGGAATTGATGCAGCGAAAATATCTCCCTCCAGAAAAAATGTCAATATAATTTGAATTTCATTCAAGAAAGTTATTTTTATATGTTGAAATATATCACATATCATACCATGAACACAACATCAAATTAGGAACCTACTATTTACAGAATTAATAGAGGAGGAAGTGCCCTACCAAAATGTTCCCCTGAAGGCATAAATCTGTAATTCTGCTTCCACTTGAGATATATGGCTTTCAATCTGAATCTTCTCTTTCTTGCATTATCTGCAATTTCAATGGCCTCTGCTCAGCTGGCGTTCCTTTTCAGATATATAATCCTAATCTAACTTAATTGGAAATGCTGGTTGATGTGCTGGCTCTATTTCTCGCTGTTTTCTGAAGCGCTGCTGCTTCTGATGGTTCATCTTCCAATGCTGATTCATTTTGTGGATTATCGAGTGTTCTATCTCGGCTTTTCATTTGATAAGCCATGCATTCATCGTGTTTGATGAATTGCCAGTTGGAGTACTTCAATGTCCTTTCATATGATGCTATGAATTCATCGGGCTTGATGAATTGCCTGTTGAAGACACTTCAATGCCCTTTGGTGATTAAGAAACCCCGTGAACCAGAAATCGTAATTGTCCCCCCGTCACCAGATGCACGTACTTCTCCGTTGGTTTTGCCGTGTTTTCAATTTCGTGGGCTCTCTTTATTTTTCTTAGGGGTATCATAACCTGCATATACAGGGCAATTTCCAAACATCAGTTTCAATCTTTTTGCTCAAACATAAAGAGTTAGTGATGAATTTAGTGTGATGTACCTTGTAATGTGCTTTGAGTAGTTTCCCAGTTGGGAAAGAGATTTTGATGGACCTCTCACTGCAGAAGGCGACTCTGTCTGTGGAGACGAACAACAGCCCTGCTATCGGCCCTGCTGTCGTTGATAAATAGCACTGGCAAGCCTTCAACAGTTTTTCGTCGTCCGAGCTATTGAATTTCTGCTTGAACACTTTCTCCACTCCTCCCAACTTCAGGATTCTTGCTCCTAAACTCAACTTTCCCTTTACCGTTTCGCTCAACTTTGATCCCAATCTCACTGCATCAATTATCAATTAATTATCAGAACATGGATATATATATATATGATGAAAGAATCTGCTTTGTATATATAACTTGTTTTTAGTACATACCATGCTCTCGGAATCCTTGGGCAACGACGTCCATTGTTTTACCGAGTTTGATCATCTTAGCAATCACGGAATCTCCTTCTCTATCTGCATTTCCATCAAAATCAAATTCATTAGTAAACATGATTCTAAGAGTGAGTTCTATCTAGATGAGTTGTGATCAAGAAGGACGGGCTTCATTACCGGTTCTGATTTTGGAGTAATGGTTGGAAGGAGATGGCAGAAGCTGGTATTGAGAAGCAGGATCAGGTAAACATTCCACCGAACTGCTCTTAAACATGAACGCGTAGTTAGCTGAGCTGATCGGAATCCCAACAGCGCGTTCCCTGTGCATGTGTTTCTTCACAAATCTTGATCTGCAATTTTTCAGTTCCATTCCTGTTCCTTGCTGTTGTTGCTTAGAATAGCTTAGTTATTATTAAACTCAGTCCCTTAACCAGAATCTTGTCCTGATAAGAGCATGTTTGTTGTTTGTATATATAAGGAAAAAAAAAAAACTGGTTTTTCCATCTATGCTTTTTGGATGCACGAGTCAGCTTTGTATCATCAAATACGAAAGGGGACATCATAAAGTTGGTGTTTCTTCTTTTTCTGCTTTCTTTATTTCATTTTTTTATAGTTGTTCCTTCTTTAAAGTGATGGATTCAAGGTTAGGTAATATCGTTTTCATTCTTCTTTGAATTTCAATGGTTGATGTACGTGGACCAAAGACTTTTGTGATGGTCCTAATGGATAGGATCCATATTCTAAAACATTTGTTGAATAATTTCTGAAATTAATACCATATACATAAAGTTAAAATATTAGATAATACTAGTATGTTACATGTGCGATGCACGATCGATATACATAAAATGTGTGTAATAATTTTTAAAGGTAAAGTATTATATGAAAATAGTTCATCATAAACTTTCATAAGACAGTTTTAAAATATCATTAATCTCACCAAAAGTATAATTAATCTGGGTAAGTGGTATTATATTGTAATTATTGTAAATTTTTTTGAACTCAAATTAAGGATACTTCGAGTATTGCATTCGAGTTCGAGCTCATCACTACTCGACTCGACTCGACTCATTTACACCCCTAGAGTTGGGGCTTCACTTTGTATTTACGCCATGTTCACCTTTAAAACATGACAAATAAGTTTTTTCTAAGGTATGCAATTGTCTTATATAAGTTTTTGTCTATATATTTTTTACCCCTATTTTTTTAATATGAATTTATCATCATTATAGTTATTCAATTTTTGTAATATAAAATAATTGCAATGATGATAAATTCATATTTAAAAAATCATAAAGTTAAAACAACAAATTTCAGAATATGAATATAATATTTTGTATTATCTTTCTCGATCATTATCATCGTCACATACCCTTTCTTACATATATTTTATAAATCTTACAACAAAATTAAAAATTTCAATGTATTTTATAAAGATATGGTAATAAAATATTTTTGGGATATTTTGAAATGTCTCTATATTATATTTTTAAAAATAACATTGGTATATTAAGTTCTCCATAAACATATGTGTTGTGTTTAGTGTTCCAATATTTGCATGATTTTTTTCCCGGATCTTTTTCGTGTCCAAAATTAGAATTTTATTATGATAATTTTGAGACGTTGTAATACATGAAACTAATTGCATCTACTATGTGACCTATGAGTTTATTGGGCTCCAACTAAACTATGATATAAAAGAGAGTATAACCCAAATATTTAAGTGAAGCATCATCTCATGTGTATGAGACAAATCGTCTCATGCAAGAGTCCCTCATTTTAAAAGAAAAATCAATTGTAAATTTATATTCCTATAAAAATAGATATTTCAAGGCTTTTATAATGATACATATGGAATGTGCTAAAAGAAAGACACTTATAAGATGGACTCATAGGTGAAATAAATTTCATTTATTGTTACTCATAGGTTTAGAGAACTCCAACCAACTATGTTTTAAATGAGACAATCACGAATAGTCTTATCTAATGAATATCAATGAAAATCAGGATAAATCAAATTCACTGTCAAATTTTCAATTGCTATCACTATAAATAATTTAATTATGATTTTAATTAATTAAGTTACATTAATTAAAAAAACTTGATAAAAAAAAAAAAGAATTAACTAAACAAAATGTAATAATGCATTTTTATGTTACTTAATACTTTAGGGGATTAAACCTTTGATACATATTATTATAGAGTGAAAATGGTTCGTACATGAAACATTGAAAGATATTAGTTATTTTCACTAAAGAGTATTAGTTGTTTTCACTAAAGAGTATTGGTTGTTTTCAATAATAGTATTAGTTGTTTAGTGAAAACAAACTAAAATTCTTCTGTATAAACAAGTTATACCCTTCAGCGAAAACAATTAATACACTTTAGTAAAAAGTATTACTATTCAATGATTCATGTATGAACCAATTTCACACTATACATACTCTACTATAATTTAGAGTCTTTTAAAATAAATTACAATGAAAAGACCTTTTTTAATTACATATTTAATTTTAATTATGTCAAAATATTAAATATTATGTTTATTAAAATTAGAAAGAATTTTTGGTATGGCTTAATTTCTAAAATATTTTGTTAAAAAAAATCCATTGTTATCAAAATTGATAGTTTGTGATTTTAAATTAATCAATATTAGAATATGATAAGTTATAATAATAATTAAAGAAAAAAAACAGGTTTAATAAATTAAAAAGATTTAACCCAACAAAATTTAATAGTAAATTTTTATGTATGATTCTATTTTAATGGATTAAAATCTTTGATACAAATTATTTGTTAGAATATAAAAGGACTTTTTTTTAATTGTATATGTAACTTTAATTAGGTGTAAATATCAAATATTATATTAACCAAAATAGAAAGACTTTTGATATACTTAGTTACTATATTTAGAACATTTTACTATTATATTAGTATAGATGTGTATAATAAAGGTAGGATTAGCTAGCTGTAATTGAATTAGCTAGCTGTATCAGAGTTAAGTATCTCCATTGGTATGATATCTTTTGGGTGAAAGCCGAAAAATAATTGCGTTAGGACTCGATCCAAGGTAGACAATATCATACCAATGAGGTCCATCCGGTGGGGCCCAACACAGGGGTAGGGGAAAATGTCTCAACTTTTAAAATGAAATAAATCACCAGTGAGTTACTTTTTCGTGAACCAATTGCACCGTGCAATTAATTTTTAAGTAATACTCCCATTGAACTAGTGTGCATTGTGCAACTAGTTCCTGAGTAATTCGATTTAGTGAAACGAGTATTATTATTCAGTGAAACGAGTAATACTTATATCATTTCCAAAAGAGTGCATGACGTAAGTAAATTTATCAATGCGTAACACTTCTGTGAATCAGTTGCACCGTACAATTAATTTTTAAGTAATAGGCTCATTGAACTAGTGTGCACTGCGCAACTAGTTCTTGAGTAATTCAATTTGGCGAGATGAGTATTACTATTCAATGAAACGAGTAATATTAATACCCGTAAGTAGTGCATTCAAGAATTTGCCACACTTTAAATCAAATTCCAAAAAAGAAGTAATTAGCTGATGTCCGCATAAAATAAATTAGTTGAGGTAAGCAAGATTTTAGTTTAATTGTCGACCGCAGTTATTGAAGAAAAGATTATAAGATAAGAATTGAAGGCGTTGCTTAACATGTAAGTCACAACTTTATTTAGACAAATAATTATACAGAATGGGATTCATGTGCGAATCAAACTTGAAATTGACGTGGAAAGGCTTATCTCTTGATGAAAATCTTTCCTTAATCCCAGTAGGCCATTACGAGTCGACAGCGTGTATGGGTAAAGTGCCAATTTCCAAATCAATGATCTTGCATGGATATGATATGAGATAATCTTTTGTGATAAGATCTCACGTACAATCAAAACTTAGTCAAAGGATATATAAGCAAGGATCAATGGGAAAAATAAGCAAGGAACAAATGAGTGTAATATTGTACTATATATAATTTAGCTTCGTCTCACACAAAAAAATTATCAATAACAATAGATTTTAATTCGTAGCACAGTCCGTTTAACATTATATTAATCTATCACACATTAATTTATCTATATTCTATGTACACGACATCTTTTGAATTGTTACTCCTAATACTTTTTATATATCACAAATTCTAATATGCAATATTGCTTTAGATAGAAATTTTTAAAATTCGCGGGTCAAAGATGGGTCAAACGGGTTAACCATTTTTTATACTGCTGAAATTTGTGTTACTGTATGAACAAACGAGTTTTACTGCATGAGCAAAAGTGTGTTACTGCTTTAATAGAAAATTTCAAAATTTGCGGGTCAAAGGCAGGTCAAACGGTCACCCATTTTTTATACTGCAAAAAATTGTGTTACTGTATGAACAAACGAGTGTTACTGCATGAGCAAAAGTGCATTACTAGCTCATATCGTAACACTTTGTAGTTCTTGTAGTAACACTCATTTGTTCATGTAGTAACACATTAATTACTTAATCATATAATCTTTTTATCGTTCAGATTCTTCCAATTTCATATGGTAACACATGAATAAGAATTATGATGTTATGATTATCTAATAATTTTAAGATTTTTTTTTTGTGTTTATCAAGTTTTTCTTCTTCATGATTGAAACCTCAATTTTTTCGCGATTCTACACTATTTCTGATATAGTAACACATATGTACTCTTACAGTAACACCCACTTGCCCTTAAACTAACACCGACCTGAGAGCGAAATTTTAAATTTGTTTTTGCGCGATTTTTTTGGGAAGATCAATTTGACCCACAAATTTTATTATGCTGACTCGGATCTCAATATTGACTCGCGGATTTTTCAATTTTCCTTTATTAACACAATATTGAACGGTGCAATATTGCACCCAAGATCCACTGTTCATAAATAATTACTTTATTTATAAATTGACCTCACAATACCCTACACACATCGCATTAAAAACTGTGTAAACAAACAAGACCATTTTCACGGATAAAATATATTTTAGACATATTTATCTATATCAGATTAATAATTTAAATTTATTTTATTGTCCTAAGGATTCATGGGTGTAATCTATATGGGGGAAGATAATGTTTCTTTTGGTTTCATGTCATTGCATGTAATATTAATTGATGATGTCATTTTAGAGTTTGTCTCTTGTTCACTAAGTTGCACTGTGCAATTCAATTTTATTTTTAATAGATGATGGGTTATCGTCGGCACACCAATTAATATTTGTTTTTACCTCGACTAATCAACTAGTATAGTAGGATAAGTAAGGGTCGAACCCACGAGGAACAATGTACTTATTTCAAAGAATAAATTCGTGTAAGAAAACAATAAAGATATATAGGGGGGTTTGAATTTGTTGAATTACTTATGAAATAATACTTAAATAAAAGAATAAAATAAAAGAGATAATCAAAGGAGAGAATATTCTAGCTCTTGGATTGTTTCCCCCGAATGATTTAATCAACTCAAACAAAAGTACATGGAATTCCAAGATCTACTCGAATCTTGTTCCTAAACCAGTGGTACGACCAAATTAGTTCGAATTATTTCTTAAATTTAATTAATCATTAAGTACGACCCTGAATTAACCTATTCAAATAAATAATCTCAAAACATGTATTCAAGGTTCAATTTATTGAATACATTAACGAATCAAAATAATAGGACAAACTAGACTATGAAAGTGGAACGTCCGAATAATACAATCTAGACTTCGCTATCCCTAGGGTGTTATGACCTATTTGCTACTCCAATTACACAATTATAACAATTACGGATTATAACGGTAATTTAGCTAGAATCAATTAACTAACAAATTCGGGTGACCAAACCAAATAAATTAATTAATTGAACATGTATAACATTTTATCAAATAACGAATAAATCGAGATAAAGTAGAAAAATCATAACTAGATGAAAGTAATTAAATCATTTTAGGGTTCCAAAAATCCTTGAACAAGAAAGCAAACTTAGCCACTAAACATGACTAAAGTGAAATAACAAAGAAATATAGTTAAATATAGCTACGATTATTGTGGGTTTCTCTCTCTCTAAAAATCATCTCCATAGTTCAATGATGTTTTTATATAGAGGAGGTAACTTAAAATAATTAAAGTCATCACGTCAATTAAGATACAAAATCGACATGTGGAATTTTCAAGGATTGATTGTAGGCAACTCTTTAGGCACGATTAATGGACACTTTTCAATGCTTGAATATAGACATTCTTGCATGCAATTTTAATCACATGAAAATCATGTGCTGAAATTCAACATCGAGACCCTCCATGCTAGGCTATGTATTCACTTTCGGTCTGATCAATTTGCACTTACTCGCATCATTGAATTTGGCCCGTCTCAAACTTAATTAAAAAATATTGCAAAACAACCTAAAATTCATAGAAAATATAAAATCAAAGCAAACGGAGTCAAATAACACAAGTCAGGTAGTTACAACATAATAGCGGAAATCAAATATATAAAATAGTCATAATAAACACATGAATTATACACTAGAACCCGACTTGCACAAAAGCAAGAAAGAAAAGTGGAAGAAATTAGAAGAGAAGCAACGGATTACACAATTTGTTATCGTTATTCCTAAATTTGACATGTGCTAAGGAATGAAATATAAGATGAAATCACAAAGTATGTAAAATTAGCGACCCAATCCGTTTTTAGGAACTCATTTATAAATTTAGTCCTAATTAGGACAGTACTCAAGTAGAGGCGAGTATGAACCAATTTTTTTTTTTTTTTTTATCCTATTAAATGTATAATTGATCATGATCTAGTACATTTGAGATTTACTATGTATTCCGTTTTATATTCCATAAAATATATCCAATACACATTATGTACTTATGTAAAATGACATCTTTAATTAATATATGACATATGGTAGACATAAAATAAAACACGAAATGAAACATCAATTGGAATATGAGGACCCCTCTAAGTTTGGGTCTTCGATCTAGGCGAATTTTAATTAGGTGATCGCTGGTTTCCAAGAGCTTCCAGATTGCATCGCCTAAACCCTATTTCTTCTTCATCACCGCCGCTACAATATATTAAATCAAGTCCTTATCTTCATCACCGACCATATTCCATCAATTCACAATATATACATTCTTTCTTCTTCGTGAACATATACCTTTTGCAGTACATTCATTATACTTGCTCATCTTCATACTTTGTGAAACAACCTCCATCCATGGCATCATCCACGCCAGCACCGTCTACGGACTCGATTCCACTTGCCACTCTATTCCATATGATCACTATCAAATTATCCTCTTCTAATTACCTTCTCTGGAAGTCTCAAGTCGAACCTATGTTACAATGTGATAACCTTTTATCCATTGTTGACGGTACTGACGTTGAGCCGCCATCTCTCATTAAAGATGCAACACAGCAAGATATCCCTAACCCTCATCACACCTCGTGGAAAATCCGGCATCAGCGTGCGCTAAGCTTACTCCTCTCCTCCTTGACGGAGGAATCAATGGCGGAGGTGGTCGGACTGAAAAATGCCCATGCTGTTTGGGTTGCTCTCGAGTCGGCTTTCAGCCACTCATCACCATCCCGGGCTCATCATATTCGGGATGAACTCCAACTGCTCAAACGCGGTTCGCAATCCGTTGCTGAATATGGTCGTGCCTTCAAGTCTTTATGCGATCAATTGGCCGCTATCGGCCACCCCGTCTCTGAATCCGACAAAGGCCACTGGTTTCTTAGAGGTCTTGGTCCTCATTATCGCTCCTTTGCCGATGTTCGAATGACGCTTCTTCCTCAACTTTCATTCACTGAATTGCTGCAGCAAGCACGATCATATGAATTATCTGATCGTATTATGGCATCCGATAACCCATCCCAGGCAGCCTTCTATGCTGCCAAGAATCCTAGTCGAGGTCGTGCTTCAAATTCTGGATTCAAGGGTCACACCGGATCTTCTACTGGTAGTTTCTCTCACGGACGTGGTCGCGGAACTTCTGCCCCAGGTAACAATTTTGGTGGAATTTCTGGAAACAATAACCATGCTCCTGCAGGATCTCAGTTTGTCAAAAAACCTTACGTGCCGAGGTGTCAAATTTGTCGAGGACCACACTATGCTAATCACTGCCCTTCTCGCTATGTTCGGGATGACTCCTCTGCGGCCCATCTTGCTCATGCCTTTCAGGCCCGTTGCAACATTTCCTCGCCTGCACAGCCCGATTGGTTCGTCGATACAGGGGCATCTGCTCACATGACCTCTTCCACTGATACTCTTGATACTTTCGAGCCCTATAATGGTAATGGCAAAGTCATCGTAGGTAACGGTGACACTCTCTCAATCTCTCATTTGGGTTCTAAATTTTTCAATAATAAAATACCATTATTAGATGTACTTGTGGTTCCTCATATCACTAAAAACTTGTTATCCATAAGTAAATTAACTACGGACTTGCCAGTGGATGTTTTGTTTTCTAACAAATTTTTTGTCATTCAGACTCGGGCGAAAAAGGAGATTCTGGCAAAGGGCCGGTGTAAGGATGGCCTCTATGTTTTGGAGCATGGCACTCCGGCCTTGATAGCAGCTTTATATTCTAAAGTTTTGAAATCATCTTTTGAGTTATGGCACAATCGTTTAGGCCATACTCCTATTTCAATTATTCAGTTATTAAATAAACTAGGTCACTTGGCGGTAACTTCTATCTTGCCAAAACCCACTGTGTGTCAATCGTGTCAAGTAGCTAAAAGTAAACGTTTGTCATTTTCTCTGAATGAAAAGCGTGCTTTGAATGTGTTGGATTTGATACACTGTGATTTGTGGGGGCCTTCACCCGTTGTTTCTATTGATGGTTTTAGTTATTATGTTGTTTTTGTTGATGACTTTTCTCGTTTCTCTTGGTTATATCCCTTACGTGCAAAGTCAGATTTTTTTGAGGTGCTTAAGCGTTTTACTAAACTTGTTTGTAATCAGTTCAATACGACTATAAAGGTTTTTCAGAGTGATGGTGGAACTGAATTTACTAATAATCGTGTGCGTGATTTTTTGGCTGAACATGGTGTTTTGCATAAAATTTCATGTCCATATACCCCACAACAAAATGGACGTGCTGAACGTAAACATAGACACATAACCGAAATGGGTTTGTCCATGCTTTTTCATTCTCATGCTCCCATACCTTTCTGGCTTGATGCTTTTTCTACTGCTGTATATATCATAAATAGATTACTCACTCCCTTGCTTGAACATAAATCACCATTTGAGGTTTTATTTGGTTCGGTTCCAAATTATGCAAATTTCAAGGTTTTCGGTTGTCGGGTTTATCCTTATTTACGTGATTATGCACCAAATAAACTTGCTCCTCGTAGTAAACCATGTATTTTTCTTGGATATAGCAGCATATATAAGGGTTTTAGATGCTTCGATCCTATCGCTTCCCGCACATATATTACCCGACATGCTCAGTTTGATGAAATTAGTTTTCCTTTTGCTAATGAAAAATCTATCTCCAAACTTACTGATCTTGATTTTTCACAATTTCTTGAACCTCAGGTTGCTATCTCGCTACCGACGTCACCTAATGCCTCTCCTACGGAAAAGCCCTCAACTACAACACCGTGTATTGCATGTCTTCCACACTCTGATCCTATTCCATCATCAACCCCTACACCATTGATCCATACATCGTGCAACGACACGCCAATCACGCCATCTTTTGATCCTGTGGAACCTAATGCCACGCACGATCAGATTTCTGAGGTCAATACCGAGTCACCACAACCGTGTCTTGTTTTACCGCCTGCCCCAATCACTTCCGAGACACAGGCTCCTGTTTCACCCGAAAAACACATTAATCTTCATCCAATGCAAACTCGAGCTAAGTCTGGTATAATTAAGCCTAAATATTTTGTTGATCTTGCAGCTACTGCTTTGTTGTCTTCGCTGTCTATTTCGCAGGAACCAAAGGGTTTTAAATCTGCCATCAAGATTCCTCATTGGTTCGCTGCCATGCGTGAGGAAATGGACGCTCTCCATAAAAATCACACATGGGATCTCGTTCCTTGTCCACCTAATGAAAACATCGTTGGTTCCAAATGGGTTTTTCGTACTAAGTTCAAAGCAGATGGCTCGATTGATCGGTATAAGGCTCGCTTAGTTGCACAGGGATTTACTCAAATCCCTGGATTTGACTTTTCACATACGTTCAGCCCGGTCGTTCGAGCTGCTACCGTTCGTGTTATTCTCGCTATTGCTGTTCATCGTCATTGGCCCCTTCATCAGCTTGATGTCAAGAATGCTTTTTTGCATGGCATTCTTGAAAAACCAGTCTTCATGGCTCAACCTCCCGGATTTATTAATCCTAATTTTCCTAACCATGTTTGTAGGCTAAAAAAGGCTCTATATGGTCTTCGACAGGCTTCACGTGCCTGGTTCGATCGCTTCAGTTTCTTCCTCCACACATTAGGTTTTATCCATAGCAGGGCGGACACTTCACTATTTTTCTTACACCGAGCTGATTATACAATATTCTTACTTTTATACGTGGATGATATTATTGTTACTGGTAGTAATCAGTCTATTTTGCAGGCCTTTATTCGCCGCGTTGACAAGGAATTTGCAGTTAAAGATCTCGGCTCGCCCAGTTACTTCCTTGGTCTTGAGATATCTCATTCTCAAGATGGTCTTTTTCTCGGACAGGCCAAATATGCTCATGATATACTCACTCGAGCTTCTTTAGTTGACTCGAATCCGATTTCCACACCACTTGCTACTGGTGAATCACTGGTTAGTACAGGCGAACCTTTCAAGGACCCAACTCTATATCGCTCGCTTGTTGGTGCCCTTCAATATTTGACTATTACACGACCTGACCTTTTCTATGCGGTCAACCATGTTAGTCAATTCCTCCATTCCCCGACTGTTGATCATTTTATGGCGGTCAAGTGCATCCTTCGATATGTTAAGGGCACCATCCACCATGGACTCACATTCACTCCTTCTTCGGATTATTCGATACTTGGTTATTCTGATGCTGACTGGGCTCGATGTATTGAAACACGTAGATCCACTTATGGTTACTCCATTTACTTGGGAGGTAATTTGGTGTCCTGGAGTGCCAAGAAATAGCCCACTGTCGCTCGTTCTAGTTGTGAGTCCGAATACCGTGCACTTGCCAATGCTGCTCAAGAAATAATTTGGCTAACTCATTTGCTCCGTGAGCTTTGTGCACTGCCCCCCTCTCGACCTTTGCTTCTTTCTGAC